>CAXAJV010000481.1:0-1200000 GCA_963969225.1 Xylocopa violacea
ACCTAAGGCAGGCTAACATCTCGGATGCAGTATTTCACAACATTCCTGGCGTATCGGTCCATACTTCTCGGTGGGAACATTATATACGTCTATAACGTAACATAACGTAACCTATCCCATCTAGCCCCTCGTTGGCAATGTTTTACAGAATCCCGTTCGTGGCGTCCCGTACATCTCGGTTGGAATATTATATACGTCTACAGCGTTATATATCCTAACCTAAGGCAAGCTATCATCCCGGATGCAGTATTTTACAACATCCCTGGCATATCGGCCCCTACTTCTCGGTGGGAACATTATATACGTTTATAACGTATCACATCCTATCCTAACCCATCTAGCCCCTCGCTGGTAATGTTTTACTGAATCCCGTTCGTGTCGTCCCGTACGTCTCGGTTGGGATATTATATACGTCTACAGCGATATATATCCTAACCTAAGGCAGGCTAACATCTCGGATGTAGTGTTTCACAACATTCCTGGCGTATCGGTCCATACTTCTCGGTGGGAACATTATATACGTCTATAACGTAACATAACGTAACCTATCCCATCTAGCCCCTCGCTGGTAATGTTTTACAGTATCTCGTTCCTGCCGTCCCGTACGTCTCGGTTTGGACATTATAAACGTCTACAGCAATATATATCCTAACCTAAGGCAGGCTAACATCTCGGATGCAGTATTTTACAACATTCCTGGCGTATCGGCCCATACTTCTCGGTGGGAACATTATATACGTGTGTAACGTAACATAACCTAACCTATCCCATCTAGCCCCTCGTTGGCAATGTTTTACAGAATCACGTTTGTGACGTCCCGTACACCTCGGTTGGAATATTATATACGTCTATAGCGTTATATATCCTAACCTAAGGCAAGCTATCATCTCGGATGCAGTATTTTACAACATTCCTGGCATATCGGCCCCTACTTCTCGGTGGGAACATTATATACGTCTATAACGTATCACAACCTAACCTAACCCATCTAGCCCCTCGCTGGTAATGTTTTACAGAACCCCGTCCCTGTCGTCCCGTACGTCTCGGATGAGACGTTATAAACGGCTACAGCGATATATATCCTAACCTAAGGCAGGCAAACTTCTCGGATATAGTATTTTACAACATTCCTCGCGTATCGGCCCATACTTCTCGGTGGGAATATAATATACGTCTATAACGTAACATAACCTAATCTAACCCATCTAGCCCCTCGCTGGTAATATTTTACAGAATCCCGTTCGTGTCGTCCCGTACATCTCGCTTGGGATATTATATACGTCTATAGCGTTATATATCCTAACCAAAGGCAGGCTAACATCTCGGATGCAGTATTTTACAACATTCTTAGAGTATCGGCACCTACTTCCGGGTGGGAACATTATATACGTCTATAAAGTAACATAACCTAACCTATCCCATCTAGCCCCTCGTTGGCAATGTTTTACAGAATCCCGTTCGTGTCGTCCCGTACATCTCGGTTGGGATGTTATATACGTCTACGGCGATATATATCCTAACGTAAGGCAGGCTAACATCTCGGATGTTGTATTTTACAACATACTTGGAGTATCGGCCCCTACTTCTCGGTGGGAACATTATATACGTCTATAAAGTAACATAACCTAACCTAACCCATCTAGCCCCTCGTTGGCAATGTTTTACAGAATCCCGTTCGTGTCGTCCCGTACATCTCGGATGGGATATTATATACGTCTATAGCGTTATATATCCTAACCTAAGGCAGGCTAACATCTCGGATGCAGCATTTTACAACATTCCTAGCGTATCGGCTCTACTTCTCGGCGGGAACATTATACACGTCTATAACGTAGCATAACCTAACCTAACCCATCTAGCCCCTCGCTGGTAATATTTTACAGAATCCCGTTCGTGTCGTCCCGTACATCTCGGTTGGGATATTATATACGTGTATAGCGTTATATATCCTAACGTAAGGCAGGCTAACATCTCGGATGTAGTATTTTACAACATCCTTGGAGTATCGGCCCCTACTTCTCGGTGGGAACATTATATACGTCTGTAACGTAACATAACCTAACCTATCCCATCTAGCCCCTCGTTGGCAATGTTTTACAGAATCCCGTTCGTGTCGTCCAGTACATCTCGGTTGGGATATTATATACGTCTACAGCGATACATATCCTAACCTAAGGCAGGCTAACTTCTCGGATATAGTATTTTACAACATTCCTGTAGGATCAGCCTCTACTTCTCGGTGGGAACATTATATACGTCTATAACGTAATATAATCTAACCTAACACATCTAGCCCCTCGCTGGTGATGTTTTACAGAATCCCGTTTATGTCGTCCCGTACATCTCGGTTGGGATGTTATATACGTCTACAGCGATATATATCCTAACGTAAGGCAGGCTGACATCTCGGATGTAGTATTTTACAACATTCTTGGAGTATCGGCCCCTACTTCTCAGTGGGAACATTATATACGTCTATAACGTAACATCACCTAATCTAACCCATCTAGCCCCTCGCTGGTAATGTTTTGCAGAATCCCGTTCCTGTCGTCCCGTACATCTCGGTTGGGATGTTATATACGTCTACAGCGATATATATCCTAACGTAAGGCAGGCTAACATCTCGGATGCAGTATTTTACAACATTCCTGGCGTATCGGCTCTACTTCTCGGTGGCAACATTATACACGTCTATAACGTAACATAACCTAACCTAAACCATCTAGCCCCTCGCTGGTAATGTTTTACAGAATCCCGTTCCTGTCGTCCCGTACGTCTCGAATGGGACATTATATACGTCTACAGCGTTATATATCCTAACGTAAGGCAGGCTAACATCTCGGATGTAGTATTTTACAACATTATTGGAGTATCGGCCCCTACTTCCGGGTGGGAACATTATATACGTCTATAAAGTAACATAACCTAACCTAACCCATCTAGCCCCTCGCTGGTAATGTTTTACAGAATCCCGTTCCTGTCGTCCCGTACGTCTCGGATGGGACATTATAAACTCCTACAGCGTTATATATCCTAACCTGAGGCAGGCTAACATCTCGGATGCAGTATTTTACAACATTCCTGGCGTATCGGCCCATTCTTCTCGGTGGAAACATTATATAGGTCTATAACGTAACATAACCTAACCTAACACATCTAGCCCCTCGCTGGTAATGTTTTACAGAATCCCGTTCGTGTCGTCCCGTACGTCTCGGATGGGACATTAAATACGTCTACAGCGTTATATTTCCTAACGTAAGGCAGGCTAACATCTCGGATGTAGTCTTTTACAACATTCTTGGAGTATCGGCCCATACTTCTCGGTGGGAACATTATATACATCTATAAGGTAACATAACCTAAGCTAACCCATCTAGCCCCTCGTTGGCAATGTTTTACAGAATCCCGTTCGTGGCGTCCCGTACATCTCGGTTGGAATATTATATACGTCTATAGCGTTATATATCCTAACCTAAGGCAAGCTATCATCTCGGATGCAGTATTTTACAACATTCCTGGCGTATCGGCTCTACTTCTCGGTGGCAACATTATACACGTCTATAACGTAACATAACCTAACCTAAACCATCTAGCCCCTCGCTGGTAATGTTTTACAGAATCCCGTTCCTGTCGTCCCGTACGTCTCGAATGGGACATTATATACGTCTACAGCGTTATATATCCTAACGTAAGGCAGGCTAACATCTCGGATGTAGTATTTTACAACATTATTGGAGTATCGGCCCCTACTTCCGGGTGGGAACATTATATACGTCTATAAAGTAACATAACCTAACCTAACCCATCTAGCCCCTCGCTGGTAATGTTTTACAGAATCCCGTTCCTGTCGTCCCGTACGTCTCGGATGGGACATTATAAACTCCTACAGCGTTATATATCCTAACCTGAGGCAGGCTAACATCTCGGATGCAGTATTTTACAACATTCCTGGCGTATCGGCCCATTCTTCTCGGTGGAAACATTATATAGGTCTATAACGTAACATAACCTAACCTAACACATCTAGCCCCTCGCTGGTAATGTTTTACAGAATCCCGTTCGTGTCGTCCCGTACGTCTCGGATGGGACATTAAATACGTCTACAGCGTTATATTTCCTAACGTAAGGCAGGCTAACATCTCGGATGTAGTCTTTTACAACATTCTTGGAGTATCGGCCCATACTTCTCGGTGGGAACATTATATACATCTATAAGGTAACATAACCTAAGCTAACCCATCTAGCCCCTCGTTGGCAATGTTTTACAGAATCCCGTTCGTGGCGTCCCGTACATCTCGGTTGGAATATTATATACGTCTATAGCGTTATATATCCTAACCTAAGGCAAGCTATCATCTCGGATGCAGTATTTTACAACATCCCTGGCATATCGGCCCCTACTTCTCGGTGGGAACATTATATACGTTTATAACGTATCACATCCTATCCTAACCCATCTAGCCCCTCGCTGGTAATGTTTTACTGAATCCCGTTCGTGTCGTCCCGTACGTCTCGGTTGGGATATTATATACGTCTATAGCGTTATATATCCTAACCTAAGGCAGGCTATCATCTCGGATGCAGTATTTCACAACATTCCTGGCGTACCGGCCCATACTTCTCGGTGGGAACATTATATACGTCCATAACGTAACATAACGTAACCTATCCCATCTAGCCCCTCGCTGGTAATGTTTTACAGTATCTCGTTCCTGCCGTCCCGTACGTCTCGGTTTGGACATTATATACGTCTACAGCGATATATATCCTAACCTAAGGCAGGCTAATTTCTCGGATATAGTATTTTACAACATTTCTGTAGGATCGGCCTCTATTTCTCGGTGGGAACATTATATACGTCTATAACGTAACATAACCTAACCTATCCCATCTAGCCCCTCGCTGGCAATGTTTTACAGAATCCCGTTCGTGTCGTCCCGTACATCTCGGTTGGGATATTATATACGTCTACAGCGATATATATCCTAACCTAAGGCAGGCTAACATCTCGGATGCAGTATTTCACAACATTCCTGGCGTATCGGTCCATACTTCTCGGTGGGAACATTATATACGTCTATAACGTAACATAACGTAACCTATCCCATCTAGCCCCTCGTTGGCAATGTTTTACAGAATCCCGTTCGTGGCGTCCCGTACATCTCGGTTGGAATATTATATACGTCTACAGCGTTATATATCCTAACCTAAGGCAAGCTATCATCCCGGATGCAGTATTTTACAACATCCCTGGCATATCGGCCCCTACTTCTCGGTGGGAACATTATATACGTTTATAACGTATCACATCCTATCCTAACCCATCTAGCCCCTCGCTGGTAATGTTTTACTGAATCCCGTTCTTGTCGTCCCGTACATCTCGGATGGGATATTATATACGTCTATAGCGTTATATATCCTAACCTAAGGCAGGCTATCATCTCGGATGCAGTATTTCACAACATTCCTGGCGTATCGGCCCATACTTCTCGGTGGGAACATTATATACGTCCATAACGTAACATAACGTAACCTATCCCATCTAGCCCCTCGCTGGTAATGTTTTACAGTATCTCGTTCCTGCCGTCCCGTACGTCTCGGTTTGGACATTATATACGTCTACAGCGATATATATCCTAACCTAAGGCAGGCTAATTTCTCGGATATAGTATTTTACAACATTTCTGTAGGATCGGCCTCTATTTCTCGGTGGGAACATTATATACGTCTATAACGTAACATAACCTAACCTATCCCATCTAGCCCCTCGCTGGCAATGTTTTACAGAATCCCGTTCGTGTCGTCCCGTACATCTCGGTTGGGATATTATATACGTCTACAGCGATATATATCCTAACCTAAGGCAGGCTAACATCTCGGATGCAGTATTTCACAACATTCCTGGCGTATCGGTCCATACTTCTCGGTGGGAACATTATATACGTCTATAACGTAACATAACGTAACCTATCCCATCTAGCCCCTCGTTGGCAATGTTTTACAGAATCCCGTTCGTGGCGTCCCGTACATCTCGGTTGGAATATTATATACGTCTACAGCGTTATATATCCTAACCTATGGCAAGCTATCATCCCGGATGCAGTATTTTACAACATCCCTGGCATATCGGCCCCTACTTCTCGGTGGGAACATTATATACGTTTATAACGTATCACATCCTATCCTAACCCATCTAGCCCCTCGCTGGTAATGTTTTACTGAATCCCGTTCGTGTCGTCCCGTACGTCTCGGTTGGGATATTATATACGTCTACAGCGATATATATCCTAACCTAAGGCAGGCTAACATCTCGGATGCAGTGTTTCACAACATTCCTGGCGTATCGGTCCATACTTCTCGGTGGGAACATTATATACGTCTATAACGTAACATAACGTAACCTATCCCATCTAGCCCCTCGCTGGTAATGTTTTACAGTATCTCGTTCCTGCCGTCCCGTACGTCTCGGTTTGGACATTATAAACGTCTACAGCAATATATATCCTAACCTAAGGCAGGCTAACATCTCGGATGCAGTATTTTACAACATTCCTGGCGTATCGGCCCATACTTCTCGGTGGGAACATTATATACGTGTGTAACGTAACATAACCTAACCTATCCCATCTAGCCCCTCGTTGGCAATGTTTTACAGAATCCCGTTTGTGACGTCCCGTACACCTCGGTTGGAATATTATATACGTCTATAGCGTTATATATCCTAACCTAAGGCAAGCTATCATCTCGGATGCAGTATTTTACAACATTCCTGGCATATCGGCCCCTACTTCTCGGTGGGAACATTATATACGTCTATAACGTATCACAACCTAACCTAACCCATCTAGCCCCTCGCTGGTAATGTTTTACAGAACCCCGTCCCTGTCGTCCCGTACGTCTCGGATGAGACGTTATAAACGGCTACAGCGATATATATCCTAACCTAAGGCAGGCAAACTTCTCGGATATAGTATTTTACAACATTCCTCGCGTATCGGCCCATACTTCTCGGTGGGAATATAATATACGTCTATAACGTAACATAACCTAATCTAACCCATCTAGCCCCTCGCTGGTAATATTTTACAGAATCCCGTTCGTGTCGTCCCGTACATCTCGCTTGGGATATTATATACGTCTATAGCGTTATATATCCTAACCAAAGGCAGGCTAACATCTCGGATGCAGTATTTTACAACATTCTTAGAGTATCGGCACCTACTTCCGGGTGGGAACATTATATACGTCTATAAAGTAACATAACCTAACCTATCCCATCTAGCCCCTCGTTGGCAATGTTTTACAGAATCCCGTTCGTGTCGTCCCGTACATCTCGGTTGGGATGTTATATACGTCTACGGCGATATATATCCTAACGTAAGGCAGGCTAACATCTCGGATGTTGTATTTTACAACATACTTGGAGTATCGGCCCCTACTTCTCGGTGGGAACATTATATACGTCTATAAAGTAACATAACCTAACCTAACCCATCTAGCCCCTCGTTGGCAATGTTTTACAGAATCCCGTTCGTGTCGTCCCGTACATCTCGGATGGGATATTATATACGTCTATAGCGTTATATATCCTAACCTAAGGCAGGCTAACATCTCGGATGCAGCATTTTACAACATTCCTAGCGTATCGGCTCTACTTCTCGGCGGGAACATTATACACGTCTATAACGTAGCATAACCTAACCTAACCCATCTAGCCCCTCGCTGGTAATATTTTACAGAATCCCGTTCGTGTCGTCCCGTACATCTCGGTTGGGATATTATATACGTGTATAGCGTTATATATCCTAACGTAAGGCAGGCTAACATCTCGGATGTAGTATTTTACAACATCCTTGGAGTATCGGCCCCTACTTCTCGGTGGGAACATTATATACGTCTGTAACGTAACATAACCTAACCTATCCCATCTAGCCCCTCGTTGGCAATGTTTTACAGAATCCCGTTCGTGTCGTCCAGTACATCTCGGTTGGGATATTATATACGTCTACAGCGATACATATCCTAACCTAAGGCAGGCTAACTTCTCGGATATAGTATTTTACAACATTCCTGTAGGATCAGCCTCTACTTCTCGGTGGGAACATTATATACGTCTATAACGTAATATAATCTAACCTAACACATCTAGCCCCTCGCTGGTGATGTTTTACAGAATCATGTTTATGTCGTCCCGTACATCTCGGTTGGGATGTTATATACGTCTACAGCGATATATATCCTAACGTAAGGCAGGCTGACATCTCGGATGTAGTATTTTACAACATTCTTGGAGTATCGGCCCCTACTTCTCAGTGGGAACATTATATACGTCTATAACGTAACATCACCTAATCTAACCCATCTAGCCCCTCGCTGGTAATGTTTTGCAGAATCCCGTTCCTGTCGTCCCGTACATCTCGGTTGGGATGTTATATACGTCTACAGCGATATATATCCTAACGTAAGGCAGGCTAACATCTCGGATGCAGTATTTTACAACATTCCTGGCGTATCGGCTCTACTTCTCGGTGGCAACATTATACACGTCTATAACGCAACATAACCTAACCTAACCCATCTAGCCCCTCGCTGGTGATGTTTTACAGAATCCCGTTTATGTCGTCCCGTACATCTCGGTTGGGATGCTATATACGTCTACAGCGATATATATCCTAACGTAAGGCAGGCTAACATCTCGGATGTAGTATTTTACAACATTCTTGGAGTATCGGCCCCTACTTCTCGGTGGGAACATTATATACGTCTGTAACGTAACATAACCTAACCTATCCCATCTAGCCCCTCGTTGGCAATGTTTTACAGAATCCCGTTCGTGTCGTCCAGTACATCTCGGTTGGGATATTATATACGTCTACAGCGATACATATCCTAACCTAAGGCAGGCTAACTTCTCGGATATAGTATTTTACAACATTCCTGTAGGATCAGCCTCTACTTCTCGGTGGGAACATTATATACGTCTATAACGTAATATAATCTAACCTAACACATCTAGCCCCTCGCTGGTGATG
Source organism: Xylocopa violacea (assembly GCA_963969225.1). Lineage (NCBI taxonomy): Eukaryota > Metazoa > Arthropoda > Insecta > Hymenoptera > Apidae > Xylocopa > Xylocopa violacea. Next base: position 9,033 of record CAXAJV010000481.1, read on the forward strand.
TTTTACAGAATCCCGTTTATGTCGTCCCGTACATCTCGGTTGGGATGTTATATACGTCTACAGCGATATATATCCTAACGTAAGGCAGGCTGACATCTCGGATGTAGTATTTTACAACATTCTTGGAGTATCGGCCCCTACTTCTCAGTGGGAACATTATATACGTCTATAACGTAACATCACCTAATCTAACCCATCTAGCCCCTCGCTGGTAATGTTTTGCAGAATCCCGTTCCTGTCGTCCCGTACATCTCGGTTGGGATGTTATATACGTCTACAGCGATATATATCCTAACGTAAGGCAGGCTAACATCTCGGATGCAGTATTTTACAACATTCCTGGCGTATCGGCTCTACTTCTCGGTGGCAACATTATACACGTCTATAACGTAACATAACCTAACCTAAACCATCTAGCCCCTCGCTGGTAATGTTTTACAGAATCCCGTTCCTGTCGTCCCGTACGTCTCGAATGGGACATTATATACGTCTACAGCGTTATATATCCTAACGTAAGGCAGGCTAACATCTCGGATGTAGTATTTTACAACATTATTGGAGTATCGGCCCCTACTTCCGGGTGGGAACATTATATACGTCTATAAAGTAACATAACCTAACCTAACCCATCTAGCCCCTCGCTGGTAATGTTTTACAGAATCCCGTTCCTGTCGTCCCGTACGTCTCGGATGGGACATTATAAACTCCTACAGCGTTATATATCCTAACCTGAGGCAGGCTAACATCTCGGATGCAGTATTTTACAACATTCCTGGCGTATCGGCCCATTCTTCTCGGTGGAAACATTATATAGGTCTATAACGTAACATAACCTAACCTAACACATCTAGCCCCTCGCTGGTAATGTTTTACAGAATCCCGTTCGTGTCGTCCCGTACGTCTCGGATGGGACATTAAATACGTCTACAGCGTTATATTTCCTAACGTAAGGCAGGCTAACATCTCGGATGTAGTCTTTTACAACATTCTTGGAGTATCGGCCCATACTTCTCGGTGGGAACATTATATACATCTATAAGGTAACATAACCTAAGCTAACCCATCTAGCCCCTCGTTGGCAATGTTTTACAGAATCCCGTTCGTGGCGTCCCGTACATCTCGGTTGGAATATTATATACGTCTATAGCGTTATATATCCTAACCTAAGGCAAGCTATCATCTCGGATGCAGTATTTTACAACATTCCTGGCGTATCGGCTCTACTTCTCGGTGGCAACATTATACACGTCTATAACGTAACATAACCTAACCTAAACCATCTAGCCCCTCGCTGGTAATGTTTTACAGAATCCCGTTCCTGTCGTCCCGTACGTCTCGAATGGGACATTATATACGTCTACAGCGTTATATATCCTAACGTAAGGCAGGCTAACATCTCGGATGTAGTATTTTACAACATTATTGGAGTATCGGCCCCTACTTCCGGGTGGGAACATTATATACGTCTATAAAGTAACATAACCTAACCTAACCCATCTAGCCCCTCGCTGGTAATGTTTTACAGAATCCCGTTCCTGTCGTCCCGTACGTCTCGGATGGGACATTATAAACTCCTACAGCGTTATATATCCTAACCTGAGGCAGGCTAACATCTCGGATGCAGTATTTTACAACATTCCTGGCGTATCGGCCCATTCTTCTCGGTGGAAACATTATATAGGTCTATAACGTAACATAACCTAACCTAACACATCTAGCCCCTCGCTGGTAATGTTTTACAGTATCTCGTTCCTGCCGTCCCGTACGTCTCGGTTTGGACATTATAAACGTCTACAGCAATATATATCCTAACCTAAGGCAGGCTAACATCTCGGATGCAGTATTTTACAACATTCCTGGCGTATCGGCCCATACTTCTCGGTGGGAACATTATATACGTGTGTAACGTAACATAACCTAACCTATCCCATCTAGCCCCTCGTTGGCAATGTTTTACAGAATCCCGTTTGTGACGTCCCGTACACCTCGGTTGGAATATTATATACGTCTATAGCGTTATATATCCTAACCTAAGGCAAGCTATCATCTCGGATGCAGTATTTTACAACATTCCTGGCATATCGGCCCCTACTTCTCGGTGGGAACATTATATACGTCTATAACGTATCACAACCTAACCTAACCCATCTAGCCCCTCGCTGGTAATGTTTTACAGAACCCCGTCCCTGTCGTCCCGTACGTCTCGGATGAGACGTTATAAACGGCTACAGCGATATATATCCTAACCTAAGGCAGGCAAACTTCTCGGATATAGTATTTTACAACATTCCTCGCGTATCGGCCCATACTTCTCGGTGGGAATATAATATACGTCTATAACGTAACATAACCTAATCTAACCCATCTAGCCCCTCGCTGGTAATATTTTACAGAATCCCGTTCGTGTCGTCCCGTACATCTCGCTTGGGATATTATATACGTCTATAGCGTTATATATCCTAACCAAAGGCAGGCTAACATCTCGGATGCAGTATTTTACAACATTCTTAGAGTATCGGCACCTACTTCCGGGTGGGAACATTATATACGTCTATAAAGTAACATAACCTAACCTATCCCATCTAGCCCCTCGTTGGCAATGTTTTACAGAATCCCGTTCGTGTCGTCCCGTACATCTCGGTTGGGATGTTATATACGTCTACGGCGATATATATCCTAACGTAAGGCAGGCTAACATCTCGGATGTTGTATTTTACAACATACTTGGAGTATCGGCCCCTACTTCTCGGTGGGAACATTATATACGTCTATAAAGTAACATAACCTAACCTAACCCATCTAGCCCCTCGTTGGCAATGTTTTACAGAATCCCGTTCGTGTCGTCCCGTACATCTCGGATGGGATATTATATACGTCTATAGCGTTATATATCCTAACCTAAGGCAGGCTAACATCTCGGATGCAGCATTTTACAACATTCCTAGCGTATCGGCTCTACTTCTCGGCGGGAACATTATACACGTCTATAACGTAGCATAACCTAACCTAACCCATCTAGCCCCTCGCTGGTAATATTTTACAGAATCCCGTTCGTGTCGTCCCGTACATCTCGGTTGGGATATTATATACGTGTATAGCGTTATATATCCTAACGTAAGGCAGGCTAACATCTCGGATGTAGTATTTTACAACATCCTTGGAGTATCGGCCCCTACTTCTCGGTGGGAACATTATATACGTCTGTAACGTAACATAACCTAACCTATCCCATCTAGCCCCTCGTTGGCAATGTTTTACAGAATCCCGTTCGTGTCGTCCAGTACATCTCGGTTGGGATATTATATACGTCTACAGCGATACATATCCTAACCTAAGGCAGGCTAACTTCTCGGATATAGTATTTTACAACATTCCTGTAGGATCAGCCTCTACTTCTCGGTGGGAACATTATATACGTCTATAACGTAATATAATCTAACCTAACACATCTAGCCCCTCGCTGGTGATGTTTTACAGAATCATGTTTATGTCGTCCCGTACATCTCGGTTGGGATGTTATATACGTCTACAGCGATATATATCCTAACGTAAGGCAGGCTGACATCTCGGATGTAGTATTTTACAACATTCTTGGAGTATCGGCCCCTACTTCTCAGTGGGAACATTATATACGTCTATAACGTAACATCACCTAATCTAACCCATCTAGCCCCTCGCTGGTAATGTTTTGCAGAATCCCGTTCCTGTCGTCCCGTACATCTCGGTTGGGATGTTATATACGTCTACAGCGATATATATCCTAACGTAAGGCAGGCTAACATCTCGGATGCAGTATTTTACAACATTCCTGGCGTATCGGCTCTACTTCTCGGTGGCAACATTATACACGTCTATAACGCAACATAACCTAACCTAACCCATCTAGCCCCTCGCTGGTGATGTTTTACAGAATCCCGTTTATGTCGTCCCGTACATCTCGGTTGGGATGCTATATACGTCTACAGCGATATATATCCTAACGTAAGGCAGGCTAACATCTCGGATGTAGTATTTTACAACATTCTTGGAGTATCGGCCCCTACTTCTCGGTGGGAACATTATATACGTCTATAACGTAACATAACCTAATCTAACCCATCTAGCCCCTCGCTGGTAATATTTTACAGAATCCCGTTCGTGTCGTCCCGTACATCTCGGTTGGGATATTATATACGTCTATAGCATTATATATCCTAACGTAAGGCAGGCTAACATTTCGGATGTAGTATTTTACAACATTCTTGGACTATCGGCCCCTACTTCTCGGTGGGAACATTATATACGTCTGTAACGTAACATAACCTAACCTATCCCATCTAGCCCCTCGTTGGCAATGTTTTACAGAATCCCGATCGTGTCGTCCCGTACATCTCGGTTGGGATATTATATACGTCTACAGCGATACATATCCTAACCTAAGGCAGGCTAACTTCTCGGATATAGTATTTTACAACATTTCTGTAGGATCAGCCTCTACTTCTCGGTGGGAACATTATATACGTCTATAACGTAATATAATCTAACCTAACACATCTAGCCCATCGCTGGTGATGTTTTACAGAATCCCGTTTATGTCGTCCCGTACATCTCGGTTGGGATGTTATATACGTCTACAGCGATATATATCCTAACGTAAGGCAGGCTAACATCTCGGATGTAGTATTTTACAACATTCTTGGAGTATCGGCCCCTACTTCCGGGTGGGAACATTATATACGTCTATAACGTAACATAACCTAACCTAACCAATCTAGCCCCTCGCTGGTAATGTTTTACAGAATCCCGTTCGTGTCGTCCCGTACATCTCTGTTGGATATTATATACGTCTATAGCGTTATATATCCTAACCTAAGGCAGGCTAACATCTCGGATGCAGCATTTTACAACATTCCTAGCGTATCGGCTCTACTTCTCGGCGGGAACATTATACACGTCTATAACGTAGCATAACCTAACCTAACCCATCTAGCCCCTCGCTGGTAATGTTTTGCAGAATCCCGTTCCTGTCGTCCCGTACATCTCGGTTGGGATGTTATATACGTCTACAGCGATATATATCCTAACGTAAGGCAGGCTAACATCTCGGATGTAGTATTTTACAACATTCTTGGAGTATCGGCCCCTACTTCTCAGTGGGAACGTTATATACGTCTATAACGTAACATAACCTAATCTAACCCATCTAGCCCCTCGCTGGTAATATTTTACAGAATCCCGTTCGTGTCGTCCCGTACATCTCGGTTGGGATGTTATATACGTCTACAGCGATATATATCCTAACGTAAGGCAGGCTAACATCTCGGATGTAGGATTTTACAACATTCTTGGACTATCGGCCCCTACTTCTCGGTGGGAACATTATATACGTCTATAACGTAACATAACCTAACCTAACCCATCTAGCCCCTCGCTGGTAATGTTTTACAGAATCCCGTTCCTGTCGTCCCGTACGTATCGGATAGGACATTATATACGTCTACAGCGTTATATATCCTAACGTAAGGCAGGCTAACATCTCGGATGTAGTATTTTACAACATTCTTGGTGTATCGGCCCCTACTTCCGGGTGGGAACATTATATACGTCTATAACGTAACATAACCTAACCTAACCAATCTAGCCCCTCGCTGGTAATGTTTTACAGAATCCCGTTCGTGTCGTCCCGTACATCTCTGTTGGATATTATATACGTCTATAGCGTTATATATCCTAACCTAAGGCAGGCTAACACCTCGGATGCAGCATTTTACAACATTCCTAGCGTATCGGCTCTACTTCTCGGCGGGAACATTATACACGTCTATAACGTAGCATAACCTAACATAACCCATCTAGCCCCTCGCTGGTAATGTTTTGCAGAATCCCGTTCCTGTCGTCCCGTACATCTCGGTTGGGATGTTATATACATCTACAGCGATATATATCCTAACGTAAGGCAGGCTAACATCTCGGATGCAGTATTTTACAACATTCCTGGCGTATCGGCTCTACTTCTCGGTGGCAACATTATACACGTCTATAACGTAACATAACCTAACCTAAACCATCTAGCCCCTCGCTGGTAATGTTTTACAGAATCCCGTTCCTGTCGTCCCGTACGTCTCGGATGGGACATTATAAACTCCTACAGCGTTATATATCCTAACCTGAGGCAGGCTAACATCTCGGATGCAGTATTTTACAACATTCCTGGCGTATCGGCCCATACTTCTCGGTGGAAACATTATATAGGTCTATAACGTAACATAACCTAACCTAACACATCTAGCCCCTCGCTGGTAATGTTTTACAGAATCCCGTTCGTGTCGTCCCGTACATCTCGGTTGGGATATTATATACGTCTACAGCGATACATATCCTAACCTAAGGCAGGCTAACTTCTCGGATATAGTATTTTACAACATTCCTGGCGTATCGGCTCTACTTCTCGGTGGCAACATTATACACGTCTATAACGTAACATAACCTAACCTAAACCATCTAGCCCCTCGCTGGTAATATTTTACAGAATCCCGTTCGTGTCGTCCCGTACATCTCGGTTGGGATATTATATACGTCTATAGCATTATATATCCTAACGTAAGGCAGGCTAACATCTCGGATGTAGTATTTTACAACATTCTTGGAGTATCGGCCCCTACTTCCGGGTGGGAACATTATATACGTCTATAACGTAACATAACCTAACCTAACCAATCTAGCCCCTCGCTGGTAATGTTTTACAGAATCCCGTTCGTGTCGTCCCGTACATCTCTGTTGGATATTATATACGTCTATAGCGTTATATATCCTAACCTAAGGCAGGCTAACACCTCGGATGCAGCATTTTACAACATTCCTAGCGTATCGGCTCTACTTCTCGGCGGGAACATTATACACGTCTATAACGTAGCATAACCTAACATAACCCATCCAGCCCCTCGCTGGTAATGTTTTGCAGAATCCCGTTCCTGTCGTCCCGTACATCTCGGTTGGGATGTTATATACGTCTACAGCGATATATATCCTAACGTAAGGCAGGCTAACATCTCGGATGCAGTATTTTACAACATTCCTGGCGTATCGGCTCTACTTCTCGGTGGCAACATTATACACGTCTATAACGTAACATAACCTAACCTAAACCATCTAGCCCCTCGCTGGTAATGTTTTACAGAATGCCGTTCCTGTCGTCCCGTACGTCTCGAATGGGACATTATATACGTCTACAGCGTTATATATCCTAACGTAAGGCAGGCTAACATCTCGGATGTAGTATTTTACAACATTATTGGAGTATCGGCCCCTACTTCCGGGTGGGAACATTATATACGTCTATAAAGTAACATAACCTAACCTAACCCATCTAGCCCCTCGCTGGTAATGTTTTACAGAATCCCGTTCCTGTCGTCCCGTACGTCTCGGATGGGACATTATAAACTCCTACAGCGTTATATATCCTAACCTGAGGCAGGCTAACATCTCGGATGCAGTATTTTACAACATTCCTGGCGTATCGGCCCATTCTTCTCGGTGGAAACATTATATAGGTCTATAACGTAACATAACCTAACCTAACACATCTAGCCCCTCGCTGGTAATGTTTTACAGAATCCCGTTCGTGTCGTCCCGTACGTCTCGGATGGGACATTAAATACGTCTACAGCGTTATATTTCCTAACGTACGGCAGGCTAACATCTCGGATGTAGTCTTTTACAACATTCTTGGAGTATCGGCCCATACTTCTCGGTGGGAACATTATATACATCTATAAGGTAACATAACCTAAGCTAACCCATCTAGCCCCTCGTTGGCAATGTTTTACAGAATCCCGTTCGTGTCGTCCCGTACATCTCGGATGGGATATTATATACGTCTATAGCGTTATATATCTTAACCTAAGGCAGGCTAACATCTCGGATGCAGTATTTTACAACATTCTTGGAGTATCGGCCCCTACTTCTAGGTGGAAACATTATATACGTCTGTAACGTAACATAACCTAACCTATCCCATCTAGCCCCTCGTTGGCAATGTTTTACAGAATCCCGTTCGTGTCGTCCCGTATATCTCGGTTGGAATATTATATACGTCTACAGCTATATATATCCTAACCTAAGGCAGGCTAACTTCTCGGATATAGTATTTTACAACATTCCTGGCATATCGGCCCCTACTTCTCGGCGGGAACATTATATACGTTTATAACGTATCACAACCTAACCTAACCCATCTAGCCCCTCAAGGTAATATTTTACAGAATCCCGTTCCTGTCGTCCCGTACGTCTCGGATGGGACATTATAATCTTCTACAGCGTTATATATCCTAACCTAAGGCAGGCTAACATCTCGGTTGCAGTATTTTACAACATTCCTGGCGTATCGGCCCATACTTCTCGGTGGGAACATTATATAGGTCTATAACGTAACATAACCTAACCTAACACATCTAGCCCCTCGCTGGTAATGTTTTACAGAGTCCCGTTCGTGTCGTCCCGTACGTCTCGGATGGGACATTATATACGTCTACAGCGTTATATATCCTAACGTAAGGCAGGCTAACATCTCGGATGTAGTATTTTACAACATTCTTGGAGTATCGGCCCCTACTTCCGGGTGGGAACATTATATACGTCTATAAAGTAACATAACCTAACCTAACCCATCTAGCCCCTCGCTGGTAATGTTTTACAGAATCCCGTTCCTGTCGTCCCGTACGTCTCGGATGGGACATTATAAACTCCTACAGCGTTATATATCCTAACCTGAGGCAGGCTAACATCTCGGATGCAGTATTTTACAACATTCCTGGCGTATCGGCCCATTCTTCTCGGTGGAAACATTATATAGGTCTATAACGTAACATAACCTAACCTAACACATCTAGCCCCTCGCTGGTAATGTTTTACAGAATCCCGTTCGTGTCGTCCCGTACGTCTCGGATGGGACATTAAATACGTCTACAGCGTTATATTTCCTAACGTAAGGCAGGCTAACATCTCGGATGTAGTCTTTTACAACATTCTTGGAGTATCGGCCCATACTTCTCGGTGGGAACATTATATACATCTATAAAGTAACATAACCTAAGCTAACCCATCTAGCCCCTCGTTGGCAATGTTTTACAGAATCCCGTTCGTGTCGTCCCGTACATCTCGGATGGGATATTATATACGTCTATAGCGTTATATATCTTAACCTAAGGCAGGCTAACATCTCGGATGCAGTATTTTACAACATTCTTGGAGTATCGGCCCCTACTTCTAGGTGGAAACATTATATACGTCTGTAACGTGACATAACCTAACCTATCCCATCTAGCCCCTCGTTGGCAATGTTTTACAGAATCCCGTTCGTGTCGTCCCGTATATCTCGGTTGGAATATTATATACGTCTACAGCTATATATATATTAACCTAAGGCAGGCTAACTTCTCGGATATAGTATTTTACAACATTCCTGGCATATCGGCCCCTACTTCTCGGCGGGAACATTATATACGTTTATAACGTATCACAACCTAACCTAACCCATCTAGCCCCTCAAGGTAATATTTTACAGAATCCCGTTCCTGTCGTCCCGTACGTCTCGGATGGGACATTATAACCTTCTACAGCGTTATATATCCTAACCTAAGGCAGGCTAACATCTCGGTTGCAGTATTTTACAACATTCCAGGCGTATCGGCCCATACTTCTCGGTGGGAACATTATATAGGTCTATAACGTAACATAACCTAACCTAACACATCTAGCCCCTCGCTGGTAATGTTTTACAGAGTCCCGTTCGTGTCGTCCCGTACGTCTCGGATGGGACATTATATACGTCTACAGCGTTATATATCCTAACGTAAGGCAGGCTAACATCTCGGATGTAGTATTTTACAACATTCCTGGCGTATCGGCTCTACTTCTCGGTGGGAACATTATACACGTCTATAACGTAACATAACCTAACCTAACCCATCTAGCCCCTCGCTGGTAATGTTCTACAGAATCCCGTTCCTGTCGTCCCGTACATCTCGGTTGGAATATTATATACGTCTACAGCTATATATATCCTAACCTAAGGCAGGCTAACTTCTCGGATATAGTATTTTACAACATTCCTGGCATATCGGCCCCTACTTCTCGGTGGGAACATTATATACGTTTATAACGTATCACAACCTAACCTAACCCATCTAGCTCCTCAAGGTAATATTTTACAGAATCCCGTTCCTGTCGTCCCGTACGTCTCGGATGGGACATTATAATCTTCTACAGCGTTATATATCCTAACCTAAGGCAGGCTAACATCTCGGATGCAGTATTTTACAACATTCCTGGCGTATCGGCTCTACTTCTCGGTGGGAACATTATACACGTCTATAACGTAACATAACCTAACCTAACCCATCTAGCCCCTCGTTGGCAATGTTTTACAGAATCCCGTTCGTGTCGTCCCGTACATCTCGGTTGGGATATTATATACGTCTACAGCGATACATATCCTAACCTAAGGCAGGCTAACTTCTCGGATATAGTATTTTACAACATTCCTGTAGGATCAGCCTCTACTTCTCGGTGGGAACATTATATACGTCTATAACGTAATATAATCTAACCTAACACATCTAGCCCCTCGCTGGTGATGTTTTACAGAATCCCGTTTATGTCGTCCCGTACATCTCGGTTGGGATGTTATATACGTCTACAGCGATATATATCCTAACGTAAGGCAGGCTAACATCTCGGATGTAGTATTTTACAACATTCTTGGGGTATCGGCCCCTACTTCTCGGTGGGAACATTATGTACGTCTGTAACGTAACATAACCTAACCTATCCCATCTAGCCCCTCGTTTGCAATGTTTTACAGAATCCCGTTCGTGTCGTCCCGTACATCTCGGTTGGCATGTTATATACGTCTACAGCGATATATATCCTAACGTAAGGCAGGCTAATGTCTCGGATGCAGTATTTTACAACATTCCTGGCGTATCGGCTCTACTTCTCGGTGGGAACATTATACACGTCTATAACGTAACATAACCTAACCTAACCCATCTAGCCCCTCGCTGGTAATGTTTTACAGAATCCCGGTCCTGTCGTCCCGTACATCTCGGTTGGGATGTTATATACGTCTATAGCGATATATATCCTAACGTAAGGCAGGCTAACATCTCGGATGTAGTATTTTACAACATTCTTGGAGTATCGGCCCCTACTTCTAGGTGGGAACATTATATACGTCTGTAACGTAACATAACCTAACCTATCCCATCTAGCCCCTCGTTGGCAATGTTTTACAGAATACCGTTCGTGTCGTCCCGTACATCTCGGTTGGAATATTATATACGTCTACAGCTATATATATCCTAACCTAAGGCAGGCTAACTTCTCGGATATAGTATTTTACAACATTCCTGGCATATCGGCCCCTACTTCTCGGTGGGAACATTATATACGTTTATAACGTAGCATAACCTAACCTAACCCATCTAGCCCCTCGCTGGTAATATTTTACAGAATCCCGTTCGTGTCGTCCCGTACATCTCGGTTGGGATATTATATACGTCTATAGCGTTATATATCCTAACGTAAGGCAGGCTAACATCTCGGATGTAGTATTTTACAACATTCTTGGAGTATCGGCCCCTACTTCTCGGTGGGAACATTATATACGTCTGTAACGTAACATAACCTAACCTAACCCATCTAGCCCCTCGTTGGCAATGTTTTACAGAATCCCGTTCGTGTCGTCCCGTACATCTCGGTTGGGATATTATATACGTCTACAGCGATACATATCCTAACCTAAGGCAGGCTAACTTCTCGGATATAGTATTTTACAACATTCCTGTAGGATCAGCCTCTACTTCTCGGTGGGAACATTATATACGTCTATAACGTAATATAATCTAACCTAACACATCTAGCCCCTCGCTGGTGATGTTTTACAGAATCCCGTTTATGTCGTCCCGTACATCTCGGTTGGGATGTTATATACGTCTACAGCGATATATATCCTAACGTAAGGCAGGCTAACATCTCGGATGTAGTATTTTACAACATTCTTGGAGTATCGGCCCCTACTTCTCGGTGGGAACATTATATACGTCTATAACGTAACATAACCTAATCTAACCCATCTAGCCCCTCGCTGGTGATGTTTTACAGAATCCCGTTCGTGTCGTCCCGTACATCTCGGATGGGATATTATATACGTCTATAGCGTTATATATCTTAACCTAAGGCAGGCTAACATCTCGGATGCAGTATTTTACAACATTCTTGGAGTATCGGCCCCTACTTCTAGGTGGAAACATTATATACGTCTATAAAGTAACATAACCTAACCTAACCCATCTAGCCCCTCGCTGGTAATGTTTTACAGAATCCCGTTCCTGTCGTCCCGTACGTCTCGGATGGGACATTATAAACTCCTACAGCGTTATATATCCTAACCTGAGGCAGGCTAACATCTCGGATGCAGTATTTTACAACATTCCTGGCGTATCGGCCCATTCTTCTCGGTGGAAACATTATATAGGTCTATAACGTAACATAACCTAACCTAACACATCTAGCCCCTCGCTGGTAATGTTTTACAGAATCCCGTTCGTGTCGTCCCGTACGTCTCGGATGGGACATTAAATACGTCTACAGCGTTATATTTCCTAACGTAAGGCAGGCTAACATATCGGATGTAGTCTTTTACAACATTCCTGGCGTATCGGCTCTACTTCTCGGTGGGAACATTATACACGTCTATAACGTAACATAACCTAACCTAACCCATCTAGCCCCTCGCTGGCAATGTTTTACAGAATCCCGTTCGTGTCGTCCCGTACATCTCGGTTGGGATATTATATACGTCTACAGCGATACATATCCTAACCTAAGGCAGGCTAACTTCTCGCATATAGTATTTTACAACATTCCTGTAGGATCAGCCTCTACTTCTCGGTGGGAACATTATATACGTCTATAACGTAATATAATCTAACCTAACACATCTAGCCCCTCGCTGGTGATGTTTTACAGAATCCCGTTTATGTCGTCCCGTACATCTCGGTTGGGATGTTATATACGTCTACAGCGATATATATCCTAACGTAAGGCAGGCTAACATCTCGGATGTAGTATTTTACAACATTCTTGGAGTATCGGCCCCTACTTCTCGGTGGGAACATTATATACGTCTATAACGTAACATAACCTAATCTAACCCATCTAGCCCCTCGCTGGTGATGTTTTACAGAATCCCGTTTATGTCGTCCCGTACATCTCGGTTGGGATGTTATATACGTCTACAGCGATATATATCCTAACGTAAGGCAGGCTAACATCTCGGATGTAGTATTTTACAACATTCTTGGGGTATCGGCCCCTACTTCTCGGTGGGAACATTATATACGTCTGTAACGTAACATAACCTAACCTATCCCATCTAGCCCCTCGTTTGCAATGTTTTACAGAATCCCGTTCGTGTCGTCCCGTACATCTCGGTTGGGATGTTATATACGTCTACAGCGATATATATCCTAACGTAAGGCAGGCTAATGTCTCGGATGCAGTATTTTACAACATTCCTGGCGTATCGGCTCTACTTCTCGGTGGGAACATTATACACGTCTATAACGTAACATAACCTAACCTAACCCATCTAGCCCCTCGCTGGTAATGTTTTACAGAATCCCGGTCCTGTCGTCCCGTACATCTCGGTTGGGATGTTATATACGTCTATAGCGATATATATCCTAACGTAAGGCAGGCTAACATCTCGGATGTAGTATTTTACAACATTCTTGGAGTATCGGCCCCTACTTCTAGGTGGGAACATTATATACGTCTGTAACGTAACATAACCTAACCTATCCCATCTAGCCCCTCGTTGGCAATGTTTTACAGAATACCGTCCGTGTCGTCCCGTACATCTCGGTTGGAATATTATATACGTCTACAGCTATATATATCCTAACCTAAGGCAGGCTAACTTCTCGGATATAGTATTTTACAACATTCCTGGCATATCGGCCCCTACTTCTCGGTGGGAACATTATATACGTTTATAACGTATCACAACCTAACCTAACCCATCTAGCCCCTCAAGGTAATATTTTACAGAATCCCGTTCCTGTCGTCCCGTACGTCTCGGATGGGACATTATAATCTTCTACAGCGTTATATATCCTAACCTAAGGCAGGCTAACATCTCGGATGCAGTATTTTACAACATTCCTGGCGTATCGGCTCTACTTCTCGGTGGGAACATTATACACGTCTATAACGTAACATAACCTAACCTAACCCATCTAGCCCCTCGTTGGCAATGTTTTACAGAATCCCGTTCGTGTCGTCCCGTACATCTCGGTTGGGATATTATATACGTCTACAGCGATACATATCCTAACCTAAGGCAGGCTAACTTCTCGGATATAGTATTTTACAACATTCCTGTAGGATCAGCCTCTACTTCTCGGTGGGAACATTATATACGTCTATAACGTAATATAATCTAACCTAACACATCTAGCCCCTCGCTGGTGATGTTTTACAGAATCCCGTTTATGTCGTCCCGTACATCTCGGTTGGGATGTTATATACGTCTACAGCGATATATATCCTAACGTAAGGCAGGCCAACATCTCGGATGTAGTATTTTACAACATTCTTGGAGTATCGGCCCCTACTTCTCGGTGGGAACATTATATACGTCTATAACGTAACATAACCTAATCTAACCCATCTAGCCCCTCGCTGGTGATGTTTTACAGAATCCCGTTTATGTCGTCCCGTACATCTCGGTTGGGATGTTATATACGTCTACAGCGATATATATCCTAACGTAAGGCAGGCTAACATCTCGGATGTAGTATTTTACAACATTCTTGGAGTATCGGCCCCTACTTCTCGGTGGGAACATTATATACATCTATAAAGTAACATAACCTAAGCTAACCCATCTAGCCCCTCGTTGGCAATGTTTTACAGAATCCCGTTCGTGTCGTCCCGTACATCTCTTCGGGATATTATATACGTCTATAGCGTTATATATCTTAACCTAAGGCAGGCTAACATCTCGGATGCAGTATTTTACAACATTCTTGGAGTATCGGCCCCTACTTCTAGGTGGAAACATTATATACGTCTGTAACGTAACATAACCTAACCTATCCCATCTAGCCCCTCATTGGCAATGTTTTACAGAATCCCGTTCGTGTCGTCCCGTATATCTCGGTTGGAATATTATATACGTCTACAGCTATATATATCCTAACCTAAGGCAGGCTAACTTCTCGGATATAGTATTTTACAACATTCCTGGCATATCGGCCCCTACTTCTCGGCGGGAACATTATATACGTTTATAACGTATCACAACCTAACCTAACCCATCTAGCCCCTCAAGGTAATATTTTACAGAATCCCGTACGTCTCGGATGGGACATTATAATCTTCTACAGCGTTATATATCCTAACCTAAGGCAGGCTAACACCTCGGTTGCAGTATTTTACAACATTCCTGGCGTATCGGCCCATACTTCTCGGTGGGAACATTATATAGGTCTATAACGTAACATAACCTAACCTAACACATCTAGCCCCTCGCTGGTAATGTTTTACAGAGTCCCGTTCGTGTCGTCCCGTACGTCTCGGATGGGACATTATATACGTCTACAGCGTTATATATCCTAACGTAAGGCAGGCTAACATCTCGGATGTAGTATTTTACAACATTCTTGGAGTATCGGCCCCTACTTCCGGGTGGGAACATTATATACGTCTATAAAGTAACATAACCTAACCTAACCCATCTAGCCCCTCGCTGGTAATGTTTTACAGAATCCCGTTCCTGTCGTCCCGTACGTCTCGGATGGGACATTATAAACTCCTACAGCGTTATATATCCTAACCTGAGGCAGGCTAACATCTCGGATGCAGTATTTTACAACATTCCTGGCGTATCGGCCCATTCTTCTCGGTGGAAACATTATATAGGTCTATAACGTAACATAACCTAACCTAACACATCTAGCCCCTCGCTGGTAATGTTTTACAGAATCCCGTTCGTGTCGTCCCGTACGTCTCGGATGGGACATTAAATACGTCTACAGCGTTATATTTCCTAACGTAAGGCAGGCTAACATCTCGGATGTAGTCTTTTACAACATTCTTGGAGTATCGGCCCATACTTCTAGGTGGAAACATTATATACGTCTGTAACGTAACATAACCTAACCTATCCCATCTAGCCCCTCGTTGGCAATGTTTTACAGAATCCCGTTCGTGTCGTGCCGTATATCTCGGTTGGAATATTATATACGTCTACAGCTATATATATCCTAACCTAAGGCAGGCTAACTTCTCGGATATAGTATTTTACAACATTCCTGGCATATCGGCCCCTACTTCTCGGCGGGAACATTATATACGTTTATAACGTATCACAACCTAACCTAACCCATCTAGCACCTCAAGGTAATATTTTACAGAATCCCGTTCCTGTCGTCCCGTACGTCTCGGATGGGACATTATAATCTTCTACAGCGTTATATATCCTAACCTAAGGCAGGCTAACATCTCGGTTGCAGTATTTTACAACATTCCAGGCGTATCGGCCCATACTTCTCGGTGGGAACATTATATAGGTCTATAACGTAACATAACCTAACCTAACACATCTAGCCCCTCGTTTGCAATGTTTTACAGAATCCCGTTCGTGTCGTCCCGTACATCTCGGTTGGGATGTTATATACGTCTACAGCGATATATATCCTAACGTAAGGCAGGCTAATGTCTCGGATGCAGTATTTTACAACATTCCTGGCGTATCGGCTCTACTTCTCGGTGGGAACATTATACACGTCTATAACGTAACATAACCTAACCTAACCCATCTAGCCCCTCGCTGGTAATGTTTTACAGAATCCCGGTCCTGTCGTCCCGTACATCTCGGTTGGGATGTTATATACGTCTATAGCGATATATATCCTAACGTAAGGCAGGCTAACATCTCGGATGTAGTATTTTACAACATTCTTGGAGTATCGGCCCCTACTTCTAGGTGGGAACATTATATACGTCTGTAACGTAACATAACCTAACCTATCCCATCTAGCCCCTCGTTGGCAATGTTTTACAGAATACCGTCCGTGTCGTCCCGTACATCTCGGTTGGAATATTATATACGTCTACAGCTATATATATCCTAACCTAAGGCAGGCTAACTTCTCGGATATAGTATTTTACAACATTCCTGGCATATCGGCCCCTACTTCTCGGTGGGAACATTATATACGTTTATAACGTATCACAACCTAACCTAACCCATCTAGCCCCTCAAGGTAATATTTTACAGAATCCCGTTCCTGTCGTCCCGTACGTCTCGGATGGGACATTATAATCTTCTACAGCGTTATATATCCTAACCTAAGGCAGGCTAACATCTCGGATGCAGTATTTTACAACATTCCTGGCGTATCGGCTCTACTTCTCGGTGGGAACATTATACACGTCTATAACGTAACATAACCTAACCTAACCCATCTAGCCCCTCGTTGGCAATGTTTTACAGAATCCCGTTCGTGTCGTCCCGTACATCTCGGTTGGGATATTATATACGTCTACAGCGATACATATCCTAACCTAAGGCAGGCTAACTTCTCGGATATAGTATTTTACAACATTCCTGTAGGATCAGCCTCTACTTCTCGGTGGGAACATTATATACGTCTATAACGTAATATAATCTAACCTAACACATCTAGCCCCTCGCTGGTGATGTTTTACAGAATCCCGTTTATGTCGTCCCGTACATCTCGGTTGGGATGTTATATACGTCTACAGCGATATATATCCTAACGTAAGGCAGGCCAACATCTCGGATGTAGTATTTTACAACATTCTTGGAGTATCGGCCCCTACTTCTCGGTGGGAACATTATATACGTCTATAACGTAACATAACCTAATCTAACCCATCTAGCCCCTCGCTGGTGATGTTTTACAGAATCCCGTTTATGTCGTCCCGTACATCTCGGTTGGGATGTTATATACGTCTACAGCGATATATATCCTAACGTAAGGCAGGCTAACATCTCGGATGTAGTATTTTACAACATTCTTGGAGTATCGGCCCCTACTTCTCGGTGGGAACATTATATACATCTATAAAGTAACATAACCTAAGCTAACCCATCTAGCCCCTCGTTGGCAATGTTTTACAGAATCCCGTTCGTGTCGTCCCGTACATCTCTTCGGGATATTATATACGTCTATAGCGTTATATATCTTAACCTAAGGCAGGCTAACATCTCGGATGCAGTATTTTACAACATTCTTGGAGTATCGGCCCCTACTTCTAGGTGGAAACATTATATACGTCTGTAACGTAACATAACCTAACCTATCCCATCTAGCCCCTCATTGGCAATGTTTTACAGAATCCCGTTCGTGTCGTCCCGTATATCTCGGTTGGAATATTATATACGTCTACAGCTATATATATCCTAACCTAAGGCAGGCTAACTTCTCGGATATAGTATTTTACAACATTCCTGGCATATCGGCCCCTACTTCTCGGCGGGAACATTATATACGTTTATAACGTATCACAACCTAACCTAACCCATCTAGCCCCTCAAGGTAATATTTTACAGAATCCCGTACGTCTCGGATGGGACATTATAATCTTCTACAGCGTTATATATCCTAACCTAAGGCAGGCTAACACCTCGGTTGCAGTATTTTACAACATTCCTGGCGTATCGGCCCATACTTCTCGGTGGGAACATTATATAGGTCTATAACGTAACATAACCTAACCTAACACATCTAGCCCCTCGCTGGTAATGTTTTACAGAGTCCCGTTCGTGTCGTCCCG
The DNA here is from genome assembly GCA_963969225.1 of Xylocopa violacea. NCBI lineage: Eukaryota > Metazoa > Arthropoda > Insecta > Hymenoptera > Apidae > Xylocopa > Xylocopa violacea. Next base: position 27,882 of record CAXAJV010000481.1, read on the forward strand.
TACGTCTCGGATGGGACATTATATACGTCTACAGCGTTATATATCCTAACGTAAGGCAGGCTAACATCTCGGATGTAGTATTTTACAACATTCTTGGAGTATCGGCCCCTACTTCCGGGTGGGAACATTATATACGTCTATAAAGTAACATAACCTAACCTAACCCATCTAGCCCCTCGCTGGTAATGTTTTACAGAATCCCGTTCCTGTCGTCCCGTACGTCTCGGATGGGACATTATAAACTCCTACAGCGTTATATATCCTAACCTGAGGCAGGCTAACATCTCGGATGCAGTATTTTACAACATTCCTGGCGTATCGGCCCATTCTTCTCGGTGGAAACATTATATAGGTCTATAACGTAACATAACCTAACCTAACACATCTAGCCCCTCGCTGGTAATGTTTTACAGAATCCCGTTCGTGTCGTCCCGTACGTCTCGGATGGGACATTAAATACGTCTACAGCGTTATATTTCCTAACGTAAGGCAGGCTAACATATCGGATGTAGTCTTTTACAACATTCCTGGCGTATCGGCTCTACTTCTCGGTGGGAACATTATACACGTCTATAACGTAACATAACCTAACCTAACCCATCTAGCCCCTCGCTGGCAATGTTTTACAGAATCCCGTTCGTGTCGTCCCGTACATCTCGGTTGGGATATTATATACGTCTACAGCGATACATATCCTAACCTAAGGCAGGCTAACTTCTCGCATATAGTATTTTACAACATTCCTGTAGGATCAGCCTCTACTTCTCGGTGGGAACATTATATACGTCTATAACGTAATATAATCTAACCTAACACATCTAGCCCCTCGCTGGTGATGTTTTACAGAATCCCGTTTATGTCGTCCCGTACATCTCGGTTGGGATGTTATATACGTCTACAGCGATATATATCCTAACGTAAGGCAGGCTAACATCTCGGATGTAGTATTTTACAACATTCTTGGAGTATCGGCCCCTACTTCTCGGTGGGAACATTATATACGTCTATAACGTAACATAACCTAATCTAACCCATCTAGCCCCTCGCTGGTGATGTTTTACAGAATCCCGTTTATGTCGTCCCGTACATCTCGGTTGGGATGTTATATACGTCTACAGCGATATATATCCTAACGTAAGGCAGGCTAACATCTCGGATGTAGTATTTTACAACATTCTTGGGGTATCGGCCCCTACTTCTCGGTGGGAACATTATATACGTCTGTAACGTAACATAACCTAACCTATCCCATCTAGCCCCTCGTTTGCAATGTTTTACAGAATCCCGTTCGTGTCGTCCCGTACATCTCGGTTGGGATGTTATATACGTCTACAGCGATATATATCCTAACGTAAGGCAGGCTAATGTCTCGGATGCAGTATTTTACAACATTCCTGGCGTATCGGCTCTACTTCTCGGTGGGAACATTATACACGTCTATAACGTAACATAACCTAACCTAACCCATCTAGCCCCTCGCTGGTAATGTTTTACAGAATCCCGGTCCTGTCGTCCCGTACATCTCGGTTGGGATGTTATATACGTCTATAGCGATATATATCCTAACGTAAGGCAGGCTAACATCTCGGATGTAGTATTTTACAACATTCTTGGAGTATCGGCCCCTACTTCTAGGTGGGAACATTATATACGTCTGTAACGTAACATAACCTAACCTATCCCATCTAGCCCCTCGTTGGCAATGTTTTACAGAATACCGTCCGTGTCGTCCCGTACATCTCGGTTGGAATATTATATACGTCTACAGCTATATATATCCTAACCTAAGGCAGGCTAACTTCTCGGATATAGTATTTTACAACATTCCTGGCATATCGGCCCCTACTTCTCGGTGGGAACATTATATACGTTTATAACGTATCACAACCTAACCTAACCCATCTAGCCCCTCAAGGTAATATTTTACAGAATCCCGTTCCTGTCGTCCCGTACGTCTCGGATGGGACATTATAATCTTCTACAGCGTTATATATCCTAACCTAAGGCAGGCTAACATCTCGGATGCAGTATTTTACAACATTCCTGGCGTATCGGCTCTACTTCTCGGTGGGAACATTATACACGTCTATAACGTAACATAACCTAACCTAACCCATCTAGCCCCTCGTTGGCAATGTTTTACAGAATCCCGTTCGTGTCGTCCCGTACATCTCGGTTGGGATATTATATACGTCTACAGCGATACATATCCTAACCTAAGGCAGGCTAACTTCTCGGATATAGTATTTTACAACATTCCTGTAGGATCAGCCTCTACTTCTCGGTGGGAACATTATATACGTCTATAACGTAATATAATCTAACCTAACACATCTAGCCCCTCGCTGGTGATGTTTTACAGAATCCCGTTTATGTCGTCCCGTACATCTCGGTTGGGATGTTATATACGTCTACAGCGATATATATCCTAACGTAAGGCAGGCCAACATCTCGGATGTAGTATTTTACAACATTCTTGGAGTATCGGCCCCTACTTCTCGGTGGGAACATTATATACGTCTATAACGTAACATAACCTAATCTAACCCATCTAGCCCCTCGCTGGTGATGTTTTACAGAATCCCGTTTATGTCGTCCCGTACATCTCGGTTGGGATGTTATATACGTCTACAGCGATATATATCCTAACGTAAGGCAGGCTAACATCTCGGATGTAGTATTTTACAACATTCTTGGAGTATCGGCCCCTACTTCTCGGTGGGAACATTATATACATCTATAAAGTAACATAACCTAAGCTAACCCATCTAGCCCCTCGTTGGCAATGTTTTACAGAATCCCGTTCGTGTCGTCCCGTACATCTCTTCGGGATATTATATACGTCTATAGCGTTATATATCTTAACCTAAGGCAGGCTAACATCTCGGATGCAGTATTTTACAACATTCTTGGAGTATCGGCCCCTACTTCTAGGTGGAAACATTATATACGTCTGTAACGTAACATAACCTAACCTATCCCATCTAGCCCCTCATTGGCAATGTTTTACAGAATCCCGTTCGTGTCGTCCCGTATATCTCGGTTGGAATATTATATACGTCTACAGCTATATATATCCTAACCTAAGGCAGGCTAACTTCTCGGATATAGTATTTTACAACATTCCTGGCATATCGGCCCCTACTTCTCGGCGGGAACATTATATACGTTTATAACGTATCACAACCTAACCTAACCCATCTAGCCCCTCAAGGTAATATTTTACAGAATCCCGTACGTCTCGGATGGGACATTATAATCTTCTACAGCGTTATATATCCTAACCTAAGGCAGGCTAACACCTCGGTTGCAGTATTTTACAACATTCCTGGCGTATCGGCCCATACTTCTCGGTGGGAACATTATATAGGTCTATAACGTAACATAACCTAACCTAACACATCTAGCCCCTCGCTGGTAATGTTTTACAGAGTCCCGTTCGTGTCGTCCCGTACGTCTCGGATGGGACATTATATACGTCTACAGCGTTATATATCCTAACGTAAGGCAGGCTAACATCTCGGATGTAGTATTTTACAACATTCTTGGAGTATCGGCCCCTACTTCCGGGTGGGAACATTATATACGTCTATAAAGTAACATAACCTAACCTAACCCATCTAGCCCCTCGCTGGTAATGTTTTACAGAATCCCGTTCCTGTCGTCCCGTACGTCTCGGATGGGACATTATAAACTCCTACAGCGTTATATATCCTAACCTGAGGCAGGCTAACATCTCGGATGCAGTATTTTACAACATTCCTGGCGTATCGGCCCATTCTTCTCGGTGGAAACATTATATAGGTCTATAACGTAACATAACCTAACCTAACACATCTAGCCCCTCGCTGGTAATGTTTTACAGAATCCCGTTCGTGTCGTCCCGTACGTCTCGGATGGGACATTAAATACGTCTACAGCGTTATATTTCCTAACGTAAGGCAGGCTAACATCTCGGATGTAGTCTTTTACAACATTCTTGGAGTATCGGCCCATACTTCTAGGTGGAAACATTATATACGTCTGTAACGTAACATAACCTAACCTATCCCATCTAGCCCCTCGTTGGCAATGTTTTACAGAATCCCGTTCGTGTCGTGCCGTATATCTCGGTTGGAATATTATATACGTCTACAGCTATATATATCCTAACCTAAGGCAGGCTAACTTCTCGGATATAGTATTTTACAACATTCCTGGCATATCGGCCCCTACTTCTCGGCGGGAACATTATATACGTTTATAACGTATCACAACCTAACCTAACCCATCTAGCACCTCAAGGTAATATTTTACAGAATCCCGTTCCTGTCGTCCCGTACGTCTCGGATGGGACATTATAATCTTCTACAGCGTTATATATCCTAACCTAAGGCAGGCTAACATCTCGGTTGCAGTATTTTACAACATTCCAGGCGTATCGGCCCATACTTCTCGGTGGGAACATTATATAGGTCTATAACGTAACATAACCTAACCTAACACATCTAGCCCCTCGTTTGCAATGTTTTACAGAATCCCGTTCGTGTCGTCCCGTACATCTCGGTTGGGATGTTATATACGTCTACAGCGATATATATCCTAACGTAAGGCAGGCTAATGTCTCGGATGCAGTATTTTACAACATTCCTGGCGTATCGGCTCTACTTCTCGGTGGGAACATTATACACGTCTATAACGTAACATAACCTAACCTAACCCATCTAGCCCCTCGCTGGTAATGTTTTACAGAATCCCGGTCCTGTCGTCCCGTACATCTCGGTTGGGATGTTATATACGTCTATAGCGATATATATCCTAACGTAAGGCAGGCTAACATCTCGGATGTAGTATTTTACAACATTCTTGGAGTATCGGCCCCTACTTCTAGGTGGGAACATTATATACGTCTGTAACGTAACATAACCTAACCTATCCCATCTAGCCCCTCGTTGGCAATGTTTTACAGAATACCGTTCGTGTCGTCCCGTACATCTCGGTTGGAATATTATATACGTCTACAGCTATATATATCCTAACCTAAGGCAGGCTAACTTCTCGGATATAGTATTTTACAACACTCCTGTAGGATCAGCCTCTACTTCTCGGTGGGAACATTATATACGTCTATAACGTAATATAATCTAACCTAACACATCTAGCCCCTCGCTGGTGATGTTTTACAGAATCCCGTTTATGTCGTCCCGTACATCTCGGTTGGGATGTTATATACGTCTACAGCGATATATATCCTAACGTAAGGCAGGCTAACATCTCGGATGTAGTATTTTACAACATTCTTGGAGTATCGGCCCCTACTTCTCGGTGGGAACATTATATACATCTATAAAGTAACATAACCTAAGCTAACCCATCTAGCCCCTCGTTGGCAATGTTTTACAGAATCCCGTTCGTGTCGTCCCGTACATCTGGGATGGGATATTATATACGTCTATAGCGTTATATATCTTAACCTAAGGCAGGCTAACATCTCGGATGCAGTATTTTACAACATTCTTGGAGTATCGGCCCCTACTTCTAGGTGGAAACATTATATACGTCTGTAACGTAACATAACCTAACCTATCCCATCTAGCCCCTCGTTGGCAATGTTTTACAGAATCCCGTTCGTGTCGTCCCGTATATCTCGGTTGGAATATTATATACGTCTACAGCTATATATATCCTAACCTAAGGCAGGCTAACTTCTCGGATATAGTATTTTACAACATTCCTGGCATATCGGCCCCTACTTCTCGGCGGGAACATTATATACGTTTATAACGTATCACAACCTAACCTAACCCATCTAGCCCCTCAGGGTAATATTTTACAGAATCCCGTACGTCTCGGATGGGACATTATAATCTTCTACAGCGTTATATATCCTAACCTAAGGCAGGCTAACATCTCGGTTGCAGTATTTTACAACATTCCTGGCGTATCGGCCCATACTTCTCGGTGGGAACATTATATAGGTCTATAACGTAACATAACCTAACCTAACACATCTAGCCCCTCGCTGGTAATGTTTTACAGAGTCCCGTTCGTGTCGTCCCGTACGTCTCGGATGGGACATTATATACGTCTACAGCGTTATATATCCTAACGTAAGGCAGGCTAACATCTCGGATGTAGTATTTTACAACATTCTTGGAGTATCGGCCCCTACTTCCGGGTGGGAACATTATATACGTCTATAAAGTAACATAACCTAACCTAACCCATCTAGCCCCTCGCTGGTAATGTTTTACAGAATCCCGTTCCTGTCGTCCCGTACGTCTCGGATGGGACATTATAAACTCCTACAGCGTTATATATCCTAACCTGAGGCAGGCTAACACCTCGGATGCAGTATTTTACAACATTCCTGGCGTATCGGCCCATTCTTCTCGGTGGAAACATTATATAGGTCTATAACGTAACATAACCTAACCTAACACATCTAGCCCCTCGCTGGTAATGTTTTACAGAATCCCGTTCGTGTCGTCCCGTACGTCTCGGATGGGACATTAAATACGTCTACAGCGTTATATTTCCTAACGTAAGGCAGGCTAACATCTCGGATGTAGTCTTTTACAACATTCTTGGAGTATCGGCCCATACTTCTCGGTGGGAACATTATATACATCTATAAAGTAACATAACCTAAGCTAACCCATCTAGCCCCTCGTTGGCAATGTTTTACAGAATCCCGTTCGTGTCGTCCCGTACATCTCGGATGGGATATTATATACGTCTATAGCGTTATATATCTTAACCTAAGGCAGGCTAACATCTCGGATGCAGTATTTTACAACATTCTTGGAGTATCGGCCCCTACTTCTAGGTGGAAACATTATATACGTCTGTAACGTAACATAACCTAACCTATCCCATCTAGCCCCTCGCTGGTAATGTTCTACAGAATCCCGTTCCTGTCGTCCCGTACATCTCGGTTGGGATGTTATATACGTCTAAATCGATATATATCCTAACGTAAGGCAGGCTAAGATCTCGGATGTAGTATTTTACAACATTCTTGGAGTATCGGCCCCTACTTCTCGGTGGGAACATTATATACGTCTATAACGTAACATAACCTAATCTAACCCATCTAGCCCCTCGCTGGTAATATTTTACAGAATCCCGTTCGTGTCGTCCCGTACATCTCGGTTGGGATATTATATACGTCTATAGCTTTATATATCCTAACGTAAGGCAGGCTAACATCTCGGATGTAGTATTTTACAACATTCTTGGGGTATCGGCCCCTACTTCTCGGTGGGAACATTATATACGTCTGTAACGTAACATAACCTAACCTATCCCATCTAGCCCCTCGTTTGCAATGTTTTACAGAATCCCGTTCGTGTCGTCCCGTACATCTCGGTTGGGATGTTATATACGTCTACAGCGATATATATCCTAACGTAAGGCAGGCTAATGTCTCGGATGCAGTATTTTACAACATTCCTGGCGTATCGGCTCTACTTCTCGGTGGGAACATTATACACGTCTATAACGTAACATAACCTAACCTAACCCATCTAGCCCCTCGCTGGTAATGTTTTACAGAATCCCGGTCCTGTCGTCCCGTACATCTCGGTTGGGATGTTATATACGTCTATAGCGATATATATCCTAACGTAAGGCAGGCTAACATCTCGGATGTAGCATTTTACAACATTCTTGGAGAATCGGCCCCTACTTCTAGGTGGGAACATTATATACGTCTGTAACGTAACATAACCTAACCTATCCCATCTAGCCCCTCGTTGGCAATGTTTTACAGAATACCGTTCGTGTCGTCCCGTACATCTCGGTTGGAATATTATATACGTCTACAGCTATATATATCCTAACCTAAGGCAGGCTAACTTCTCGGATATAGTATTTTACAACATTCCTGGCATATCGGCCCCTACTTCTCGGCGGGAACATTATATACGTTTATAACGTATCACAACCTAACCTAACCCATCTAGCCCCTCAAGGTAATATTTTACAGAATCCCGTTCCTGTCGTCCCGTACGTCTCGGATGGGACATTATAATCTTCTACAGCGTTATATATCCTAACCTAAGGCAGGCTAACATCTCGGTTGCAGTATTTTACAACATTCCAGGCGTATCGGCCCATACTTCTCGGTGGGAACATTATATAGGTCTATAACGTAACATAACCTAACCTAACACATCTAGCCCCTCGCTGGTAATGTTTTACAGAGTCCCGTTCGTGTCGTCCCGTACGTCTCGGATGGGACATTATATACGTCTACAGCGTTATATATCCTAACGTAAGGCAGGCTAACATCTCGGATGTAGTATTTTACAACATTCCTGGCGTATCGGCTCTACTTCTCGGTGGGAACATTATACACGTCTATAACGTAACATAACCTAACCTAACCCATCTAGCCCCTCGCTGGTAATGTTTTACAGAATCCCGGTCCTGTCGTCCCGTACATCTCGGTTGGGATGTTATATACGTCTATAGCGATATATATCCTAACGTAAGGCAGGCTAACATCTCGGATGTAGTATTTTACAACATTCTTGGAGAATCGGCCCCTACTTCTAGGTGGGAACATTATATACGTCTGTAACGTAACATAACCTAACCTATCCCATCTAGCCCCTCGTTGGCAATGTTTTACAGAATACCGTTCGTGTCGTCCCGTACATCTCGGTTGGAATATTATATACGTCTACAGCTATATATATCCTAACCTAAGGCAGGCTAACTTCTCGGATATAGTATTTTACAACATTCCTGGCATATCGGCCCCTACTTCTCGGCGGGAACATTATATACGTTTATAACGTATCACAACCTAACCTAACCCATCTAGCCCCTCAAGGTAATATTTTACAGAATCCCGTTCCTGTCGCCCCGTACGTCTCGGATGGGACATTATAATCTTCTACAGCGTTATATATCCTAACCTAAGGCAGGCTAACATCTCGGTTGCAGTATTTTACAACATTCCAGGCGTATCGGCCCATACTTCTCGGTGGGAACATTATATAGGTCTATAACGTAACATAACCTAACCTAACACATCTAGCCCCTCGCTGGTAATGTTTTACAGAGTCCCGTTCGTGTCGTCCCGTACGTCTCGGATGGGACATTATATACGTCTACAGCGTTATATATCCTAACGTAAGGCAGGCTAACATCTCGGATGTAGTATTTTACAACATTCCTGGCGTATCGGCTCTACTTCTCGGTGGGAACATTATACACGTCTATAACGTAACATAACCTAACCTAACCCATCTAGCCCCTCGCTGGTAATGTTCTACAGAATCCCGTTCCTGTCGTCCCGTACATCTCGGTTGGGATGTTATATACGTCTAAATCGATATATATCCTAACGTAAGGCAGGCTAAGATCTCGGATGTAGTATTTTACAACATTCTTGGAGTATCGGCCCCTACTTCTCGGTGGGAACATTATATACGTCTATAACGTAACATAACCTAATCTAACCCATCTAGCCCCTCGCTGGTAATATTTTACAGAATCCCGTTCGTGTCGTCCCGTACATCTCGGTTGGGATATTATATACGTCTATAGCTTTATATATCCTAACGTAAGGCAGGCTAACATCTCGGATGTAGTATTTTACAACATTCTTGGGGTATCGGCCCCTACTTCTCGGTGGGAACATTATATACGTCTATAACGTAACATAACCTAATCTAACCCATCTAGCCCCTCGCTGGTGATGTTTTACAGAATCCCGTTTATGTCGTCCCGTACATCTCGGTTGGGATGTTATATACGTCTACAGCGATATATATCCTAACGTAAGGCAGGCTAACATCTCGGATGCAGTATTTTACAACATTCCTGGCGTATCGGCTCTACTTCTCGGTGGCAACATTATACACGTCTATAACGTAACATAACCTAACCTAAACCATCTAGCCCCTCCCTGGTAATGTTTTACAGAATCCCGTTCCTGTCGTCCCGTATGTCTCGAATGGGACATTATATACGTCTACAGCGTTATATATCCTAACGTAAGGCAGACTAACATATCGGATGTAGTATTTTACAACATTCTTGGAGTATCGGCCCCTGCTTCCGGGTGGGAACATTATATACGTCTATAACGTAACATAACCTAACCTAACCCATCTAGCCCCTCGCTGGTAATGTTTTACAGAATCCCGTTCCTGTCGTCCCGTACGTCTCCGATAGGACATTATATACGTCTACAGCGTTATATATCCTAACGTAAGGCAGGCTAACATTTCGGATGTAGTATTTTACAACATTCTTGGAGTATCGGCCCCTACTTCCGGGTGGGAACATTATATACGTCTATAACGTAACATAACCTAACCTAACCAATCTAGCCCCTCGCTGGTAATGTTTTACAGAATCCCGTTCCTGTCGTCCCGTACGTCTCGGATGGGACATTAAATACGTCTACAGCGTTATATTTCCTAACGTAAGGCAGGCTAACATCTCGGATGTAGTCTTTTACAACATTCTTGGAGTATCAGCCCATACTTCTCGGTGGGAACATTATATACATCTATAAAGTAACATAACCTAACCTAACCCATCTAGCCCCTCGTTGGCAATGTTTTACAGAATCCCGTTCGTGTCGTCCCGTACATCTCGGATGGGATATTATATACGTCTATAGCGTTATATATCTTAACCTAAGGCAGGCTAACATCTCGGATGCAGTATTTTACAACATTCCTGGCGTATCGGCTCTACTTCTCGGTGGGAACATTATACACGTCTATAACGTAACATAACCTAACCTAACCCATCTAGCCCCTCGCTGGTAATGTTTTACAGAGTCCCGTTCGTGTCGTCCCGTACGTCTCGGATGGGACATTATATACGTCTACAGCGTTATATATCCTAACGTAAGGCAGGCTAACATCTCGGATGTAGTATTTTACAACATTCCTGGCGTATCGGCTCTACTTCTCGGTGGGAACATTATACACGTCTATAACGTAACATAACCTAACCTAACCCATCTAGCCCCTCGCTGGTAATGTTCTACAGAATCCCGTTCCTGTCGTCCCGTACATCTCGGTTGGGATGTTATATACGTCTAAATCGATATATATCCTAACGTAAGGCAGGCTAAGATCTCGGATGTAGTATTTTACAACATTCTTGGAGTATCGGCCCCTACTTCTCGGTGGGAACATTATATACGTCTATAACGTAACATAACCTAATCTAACCCATCTAGCCCCTCGCTGGTAATATTTTACAGAATCCCGTTCGTGTCGTCCCGTACATCTCGGTTGGGATATTATATACGTCTATAGCTTTATATATCCTAACGTAAGGCAGGCTAACATCTCGGATGTAGTATTTTACAACATTCTTGGGTTATCGGCCCCTACTTCTCGGTGGGAACATTATATACGTCTGTAACGTAACATAACCTAACCTATCCCATCTAGCCCCTCGTTTGCAATGTTTTACAGAATCCCGTTCGTGTCGTCCCGTACATCTCGGTTGGGATATTATATACGTCTACAGCGATATATATCCTAACCTAAGGCAGACTAACGTCTCGGATATAGTATTTTACAACATTCCTGGCATATCGGCCCCTGCTTCTCGGTGGGACCATTATATACGTTTATAACGTATCACAACCTAACCTAACCCATCTAGCCCCTCGCTGGTAATGTTTTACAGAATCCCGTTCGTGTCGTCCCGTACGTCTCGGTTGGGACATTATAAACGTCTACAGCGTTATATATCCTAACCTAAGGCAGGCTAACATCTCGGATGCAGTATTTTACAACATTCCTGGCGTATCGGCTCTACTTCTCGGTGGGAACATTATACACGTCTATAACGTAACATAACCTAACCTAACCCATCTAGCCCCTCGCTGGTAATGTTTTACAGAATCCCGGTCCTGTCGTCCCGTACATCTCGGTTGGGATGTTATATACGTCTACGGCGATATATATCCTAACTTAAGGCAGGCTAACATCTCGGATGTAGTATTTTACAACATTCTTGGAGTATCGGCCCCTACTTCTAGGTGGGAACATTATATACGTCTGTAACGTAACATAACCTAACCTATCCCATCTAGCCCCTCGTTGGCAATGTTTTACAGAATACCGTTCGTGTCGTCCCGTACATCTCGGTTGGAATATTATATACGTCTACAGCTATATATATCCTAACCTAAGGCAGGCTAACGTCTCGGATATAGTATTTTACAACATTCCTGGCATATCGGCCCCTACTTCTCGGTGGGAACATTATATACGTTTATAACGTATCACAACCTAACCTAACCCATCTAGCCCCTCAAGGTAATATTTTACAGAATCCCGTTCCTGTCGTCCCGTACGTCTCGGATGGGACATTATAATCTTCTACAGCGTTATATATCCTAACCTAAGGCAGGCTAACATCTCGGATGCAGTATTTTACAACATTCCTGGCGTATCGGCTCTACTTCTCGGTGGGAACATTATACACGTCTATAACGTAACATAACCTAACCTAACCCATCTAGTCCCTCGTTGGCAATGTTTTGCAGAATCCCGTTCCTGTCGTCCCGTACATCTCGGTTGGGATGTTGTATACGTCTACAGCGATATATATCCTAACGTAAGGCAGGCTAACATCTCGGATGCAGTATTTTACAACATTCCTGGCGTATCGGCTCTACTTCTCGGTGGCAACATTATACACGTCTATAACGTAACATAACCTAACCTAACCCATCTAGCCCCTCGCTGGTGATGTTTTACAGAATCCCGTTCGTGTCGTCCCGTACATCTCGGTTGGGATATTATATACGTCTATAGCGTTATATATCCTAACCAAAGCAGGCTAACATCTCGGATGCAGTATTTTACAACATTCCCGGCGTATCGGCTCTACTTCTCGGTGGGAACGTTATACACGTCTATAACGTAACATAACCTAATCTAACCCATCTAGCCCCTCGCTGGTAATATTTTACAGAATCCCGTTCGTGTCGTCCCGTACATCTCGGTTGGGATATTATATACGTCTATAGCTTTATATATCCTAACGTAAGGCAGGCTAACATCTCGGATGTAGTATTTTACAACATTCTTGGGGTATCGGCCCCTACTTCTCGGTGGGAACATTATATACGTCTATAACGTAACATAACCTAATCTAACCCATCTAGCCCCTCGCTGGTGATGTTTTACAGAATCCCGTTTATGTCGTCCCGTACATCTCGGTTGGGATGTTATATACGTCTACAGCGATATATATCCTAACGTAAGGCAGGCTAACATCTCGGATGCAGTATTTTACAACATTCCTGGCGTATCGGCTCTACTTCTCGGTGGCAACATTATACACGTCTATAACGTAACATAACCTAACCTAAACCATCTAGCCCCTCCCTGGTAATGTTTTACAGAATCCCGTTCCTGTCGTCCCGTATGTCTCGAATGGGACATTATATACGTCTACAGCGTTATATATCCTAACGTAAGGCAGACTAACATCTCGGATATAGTATTTTACAACATTCTTGGAGTATCGGCCCCTGCTTCCGGGTGGGAACATTATATACGTCTATAACGTAACATAACCTAACCTAACCCATCTAGCCCCTCGCTGGTAATGTTTTACAGAATCCCTTTCGTGTCGTCCCGTACATCTCGGTTGGATATTATATACGTCTATAGCGTTATATATCCTAACGTAAGGCAGGCTAACATCTCGGATGTAGTATTTTACAACATTCTTGGAGTATCGGCCCCTACTTCTCGGTGGGAACATTATATACGTCTATAACGTAACATAACCTAACCTAACCCATCTAGCCCCTCGCTGGTAATGTTTTACAGAATCCCGTTCCTGTCGTCCCGTACGTCTCCGATAGGACATTATATACGTCTACAGCGTTATATATCCTAACGTAAGGCAGGCTAACATTTCGGATGTAGTATTTTACAACATTCTTGGAGTATCGGCCCCTACTTCCGGGTGGGAACATTATATACGTCTATAACGTAACATAACCTAACCTAACCAATCTAGCCCCTCGCTGGTAATGTTTTACAGAATCCCGTTCGTGTCGTCCCGTACATCTCTGTTGGATATTATATACGTCTATAGCGTTATATATCCTAACCTAAGGCAGGCTAACACCTCGGATGCAGCATTTTACAACATTCCTAGCGTATCGGCTCTACTTCTCGGCGGGAACATTATACACGTCTATAACGTAGCATAACCTAACATAACCCATCTAGCCCCTCGCTGGTAATGTTTTACAGAATCCCGTTCCTGTCGTCCCGTACGTCTCGGATGGGACATTAAATACGTCTACAGCGTTATATTTCCTAACGTAAGGCAGGCTAACATCTCGGATGTAGTCTTTTACAACATTCTTGGAGTATCGGCCCATACTTCTCGGTGGGAACATTATATACATCTATAAAGTAACATAACCTAACCTAACCCATCTAGCCCCTCGTTGGCAATGTTTTACAGAATCCCGTTCGTGTCGTCCCGTACATCTCGGATGGGATATTATATACGTCTATAGCGTTATATATCTTAACCTAAGGCAGGCTAACATCTCGGATGCAGTATTTTACAACATTCCTGGCGTATCGGCTCTACTTCTCGGTGGGAACATTATACACGTCTATAACGTAACATAACCTAACCTAACCCATCTAGCCCCTCGCTGGTAATGTTTTACAGAATCCCGTTCCTGTCGTCCCGTACATCTCGGTTGGGATGTTATATACGTCTACAGCGATATATATCCTAACGTAAGGCAGGCTAATATCTCGGATGTAGTATTTTACAACATTCTTGGAGTATCGGCCCCTACTTCTCGGTGGGAACATTATATACGTCTGTAACGTAACATAACCTAACCTATCCCATCTAGCCCCTCGTTGGCAATGTTTTACAGAATCCCGTTCGTGTCGTCCCGTACATCTCGGTTGGAATATTATATACGTCTACAGCTATATATATCCTAACCTAAGGCAGGCTAACTTCTCGGATATAGTATTTTACAACATTCTGGGCATATCGGCCCCTACTTCTCGGTGGGAACATTATATACGTTTATAACGTATCACAACCTAACCTAACCCATCTAGCCCCTCAAGGTAATATTTTACAGAATCCCGTTCCTGTCGTCCCGTACGTCTCGGATGGGACATTATAATCTTCTACAGCGTTATATATCCTAACCTAAGGCAGGCTAACATCTCGGTTGCAGTATTTTACAACATTCCTGGCGTATCGGCCCATACTTCTCGGTGGGAACATTATATAGGTCTATAACGTAACATAACCTAGCCTAACACATCTAGCCCCTCGCTGGTAATGTTTTACAGAGTCCCGTTCGTGTCGTCCCGTACGTCTCGGATGGGACATTATATACGTCTACAGCGTTATATATCCTAACGTAAGGCAGGCTAACATCTCGGATGTAGTATTTTACAACATTCCTGGCGTATCGGCTCTACTTCTCGGTGGGAACATTATACACGTCTATAACGTAACATAACCTAACCTAACCCATCTAGCCCCTCGCTGGTAATGTTCTACAGAATCCCGTTCCTGTCGTCCCGTACATCTCGGTTGGGATGTTATATACGTCTAAATCGATATATATCCTAACGTAAGGCAGGCTAAGATCTCGGATGTAGTATTTTACAACATTCTTGGAGTATCGGCCCCTACTTCTCGGTGGGAACATTATATACGTCTATAACGTAACATAACCTAATCTAACCCATCTAGCCCCTCGCTGGTAATATTTTACAGAATCCCGTTCGTGTCGTCCCGTACATCTCGGTTGGGATATTATATACGTCTATAGCTTTATATATCCTAACGTAAGGCAGGCTAACATCTCGGATGTAGTATTTTACAACATTCTTGGGTTATCGGCCCCTACTTCTCGGTGGGAACATTATATACGTCTGTAACGTAACATAACCTAACCTATCCCATCTAGCCCCTCGTTTGCAATGTTTTACAGAATCCCGTTCGTGTCGTCCCGTACATCTCGGTTGGGATATTATATACGTCTACAGCGATATATATCCTAACCTAAGGCAGACTAACGTCTCGGATATAGTATTTTACAACATTCCTGGCATATCGGCCCCTGCTTCTCGGTGGGACCATTATATACGTTTATAACGTATCACAACCTAACCTAACCCATCTAGCCCCTCGCTGGTAATGTTTTACAGAATCCCGTTCGTGTCGTCCCGTACGTCTCGGTTGGGACATTATAAACGTCTACAGCGTTATATATCCTAACCTAAGGCAGGCTAACATCTCGGTTCCAGTATTTTACAACATTCCTGGCGTATCGGCCCATGCTTCTCGGTGGGAACATTATATAGGTCTATAACGTAACATAACCTAACCTAACACATCTAGCCCCTCGCTGGTAATGTTTTACAGAATCCCGTTCGTGTCGTCCCGTACATCTCGGTTGGGATATTATATACGTCTATAGCGTTATATATCCTAACCAAAGCAGGCTAACATCTCGGATGCAGTATTTTACAACATTCCCGGCGTATCGGCTCTACTTCTCGGTGGGAACGTTATACACGTCTATAACGTAACATAACCTAATCTAACCCATCTAGCCCCTCGCTGGTGATGTTTTACAGAATCCCGTTTATGTCGTCCCGTACATCTCGGTTGGGATGATATATACGTCTACAGCGATATATATCCTAACGTAAGGCAGGCTAACATCTCGGATGTAGTATTTTACAACATTCTTGGAGTATCGGCCCCTACTTCTCAGTGGGAACGTTATATACGTCTATAACGTAACATAACCTAATCTAACCCATCTAGCCCCTCGCTGGTAATATTTTACAGAATCCCGTTCGTGTCGTCCCGTACATCTCGGTTGGGATATTATATACGTCTATAGCGTTATATATCCTAACCAAGGGCAGGCTAACATCTCGGATGCAGTATTTTACAACATTCCTGGCGTATCGGCTCTACTTCTCGGTGGGAACATTATACACTTCTATAACGTAACATAACCTAACCTAACCCATCTAGCCCCTCGCTGGTAATGTTTTACAGAATCCCGTTCCTGTCGTCCCCTACGTCTCGGATAGGACATTATATACGTCTACAGCGTTATATATCCTAACGTAAGGCAGGCTAACATCTCGGATGTAGTATTTTACAACATTCTTGGAGTATCGGCCCCTACTTCCGGGTGGGAACATTATATACGTCTATAACGTAACATAACCTAACCTAACCAATCTAGCCCCTCGCTGGTAATGTTTTACAGAATCCCGTTCGTGTCGTCCCGTACATCTCTGTTGGATATTATATACGTCTATAGCGTTATATATCCTAACCTAAGGCAGGCTAACATCTCGGATGCAGCATTTTACAACATTCCTAACGTATCGGCTCTACTTCTCGGCGGGAGCATTATACACGTCTATAACGTAGCATAACCTAACCTAACCCATCTAGCCCCTCGCTGGTAATGTTTTGCAGAATCCCGTTCCTGTCGTCCCGTACATCTCGGTTGGGATGTTGTATACGTCTACAGCGATATATATCCTAACGTAAGGCAGGCTAACATCTCGGATGCAGTATTTTACAACATTCCTGGCGTATCGGCTCTACTTCTCGGTGGCAACATTATACACGTCTATAACGTAACATAACCTAACCTAACCCATCTAGCCCCTCGCTGGTAATGTTTTACAGAATCCCTTTCGTGTCGTCCCGTACATCTCGGTTGGATATTATATACGTCTATAGCGTTATATATCCTAACGTAAGGCAGGCTAACATCTCGGATGTAGTATTTTACAACATTCTTGGAGTATCGGCCCCTACTTCTCGGTGGGAACATTATATACGTCTATAACGTAACATAACCTAACCTAACCCATCTAGCCCCTCGCTGGTAATGTTTTACAGAATCCCGTTCCTGTCGTCCCGTACGTCTCCGATAGGACATTATATACGTCTACAGCGTTATATATCCTAACGTAAGGCAGGCTAACATTTCGGATGTAGTATTTTACAACATTCTTGGAGTATCGGCCCCTACTTCCGGGTGGGAACATTATATACGTCTATAACGTAACATAACCTAACCTAACCAATCTAGCCCCTCGCTGGTAATGTTTTACAGAATCCCGTTCGTGTCGTCCCGTACATCTCTGTTGGATATTATATACGTCTATAGCGTTATATATCCTAACCTAAGGCAGGCTAACACCTCGGATGCAGCATTTTACAACATTCCTAGCGTATCGGCTCTACTTCTCGGCGGGAACATTATACACGTCTATAACGTAGCATAACCTAACATAACCCATCTAGCCCCTCGCTGGTAATGTTTTACAGAATCCCGTTCCTGTCGTCCCGTACGTCTCGGATGGGACATTAAATACGTCTACAGCGTTATATTTCCTAACGTAAGGCAGGCTAACATCTCGGATGTAGTCTTTTACAACATTCTTGGAGTATCGGCCCATACTTCTCGGTGGGAACATTATATACATCTATAAAGTAACATAACCTAACCTAACCCATCTAGCCCCTCGTTGGCAATGTTTTACAGAATCCCGTTCGTGTCGTCCCGTACATCTCGGATGGGATATTATATACGTCTATAGCGTTATATATCTTAACCTAAGGCAGGCTAACATCTCGGATGCAGTATTTTACAACATTCCTGGCGTATCGGCTCTACTTCTCGGTGGGAACATTATACACGTCTATAACGTAACATAACCTAACCTAACCAATCTAGCCCCTCGCTGGTAATGTTTTACAGAATCCCGTTCCTGTCGTCCCGTACATCTCGGTTGGGATGTTATATACGTCTACAGCGATATATATCCTAACGTAAGGCAGGCTAATATCTCGGATGTAGTATTTTACAACATTCTTGGAGTATCGGCCCCTACTTCTCGGTGGGAACATTATATACGTTTATAACGTATCACAACCTAACCTAACCCATCTAGCCCCTCAAGGTAATATTTTACAGAATCCCGTTCCTGTCGTCCCGTACGTCTCGGATGGGACATTATAATCTTCTACAGCGTTATATATCCTAACCTAAGGCAGGCTAACATCTCGGTTGCAGTATTTTACAACATTCCTGGCGTATCGGCCCATACTTCTCGGTGGGAACATTATATAGGTCTATAACGTAACATAACCTAACCTAACACATCTAGCCCCTCGCTGGTAATGTTTTACAGAGTCCCGTTCGTGTCGTCCCGTACGTCTCGGATGGGACATTATATACGTCTACAGCGTTATATATCCTAACGTAAGGCAGGCTAACATCTCGGATGTAGTATTTTACAACATTCCTGGCGTATCGGCTCTACTTCTCGGTGGGAACATTATACACGTCTATAACGTAACATAACCTAACCTAACCCATCTAGCCCCTCGCTGGTAATGTTCTACAGAATCCCGTTCCTGTCGTCCCGTACATCTCGGTTGGGATGTTATATACGTCTAAATCGATATATATCCTAACGTAAGGCAGGCTAACATCTCGGATGTAGTATTTTACAACATTCTTGGAGTATCGGCCCCTACTTCTCAGTGGGAACGTTATATACGTCTATAACGTAACATAACCTAATCTAACCCATCTAGCCCCTCGCTGGTAATATTTTACAGAATCCCGTTCGTGTCGTCCCGTACATCTCGGTTGGGATATTATATACGTCTATAGCGTTATATATCCTAACCAAAGGCAGGCTAACATCTCGGATGCAGCATTTTACAACATTCCTAACGTATCGGCTCTACTTCTCGGCGGGAGCATTATACACGTCTATAACGTAACATAACCTAATCTAACCCATCTAGCCCCTCGCTGGTAATATTTTACAGAATCCCGTTCGTGTCGTCCCGTACATCTCGGTTGGGATATTATATACGTCTATAGCGTTATATATCCTAACCAAGGGCAGGCTAACATCTCGGATGCAGTATTTTACAACATTCCTGGCGTATCGGCTCTACTTCTCGGTGGGAACATTATACACTTCTATAACGTAACATAACCTAACCTAACCCATCTAGCCCCTCGCTGGTAATGTTTTACAGAATCCCGTTCCTGTCGTCCCCTACGTCTCGGATAGGACATTATATACGTCTACAGCGTTATATATCCTAACGTAAGGCAGGCTAACATCTCGGATGTAGTATTTTACAACATTCTTGGAGTATCGGCCCCTACTTCCGGGTGGGAACATTATATACGTCTATAACGTAACATAACCTAACCTAACCAATCTAGCCCCTCGCTGGTAATGTTTTACAGAATCCCGTTCGTGTCGTCCCGTACATCTCTGTTGGATATTATATACGTCTATAGCGTTATATATCCTAACCTAAGGCAGGCTAACATCTCGGATGCAGCATTTTACAACATTCCTAACGTATCGGCTCTACTTCTCGGCGGGAGCATTATACACGTCTATAACGTAGCATAACCTAACCTAACCCATCTAGCCCCTCGCTGGTAATGTTTTGCAGAATCCCGTTCCTGTCGTCCCGTACATCTCGGTTGGGATGTTGTATACGTGTACAGCGATATATATCCTAACGTAAGGCAGGCTAACATCTCGGATGCAGTATTTTACAACATTCCTGGCGTATCGGCTCTACTTCTCGGTGGCAACATTATACACGTCTATAACGTAACATAACCTAACCTAACCCATCTAGCCCCTCGCTGGTAATGTTTTACAGAATCCCTTTCGTGTCGTCCCGTACATCTCGGTTGGATATTATATACGTCTATAGCGTTATATATCCTAACGTAAGGCAGGCTAACATCTCGGATGTAGTATTTTACAACATTCTTGGAGTATCGGCCCCTACTTCTCGGTGGGAACATTATATACGTCTATAACGTAACATAACCTAACCTAACCCATCTAGCCCCTCGCTGGTAATGTTTTACAGAATCCCGTTCCTGTCGTCCCGTACGTCTCCGATAGGACATTATATACGTCTACAGCGTTATATATCCTAACGTAAGGCAGGCTAACATTTCGGATGTAGTATTTTACAACATTCTTGGAGTATCGGCCCCTACTTCCGGGTGGGAACATTATATACGTCTATAACGTAACATAACCTAACCTAACCAATCTAGCCCCTCGCTGGTAATGTTTTACAGAATCCCGTTCGTGTCGTCCCGTACATCTCTGTTGGATATTATATACGTCTATAGCGTTATATATCCTAACCTAAGGCAGGCTAACACCTCGGATGCAGCATTTTACAACATTCCTAGCGTATCGGCTCTACTTCTCGGCGGGAACATTATACACGTCTATAACGTAGCATAACCTAACATAACCCATCTAGCCCCTCGCTGGTAATGTTTTACAGAATCCCGTTCCTGTCGTCCCGTACGTCTCGGATGGGACATTAAATACGTCTACAGCGTTATATTTCCTAACGTAAGGCAGGCTAACATCTCGGATGTAGTCTTTTACAACATTCTTGGAGTATCGGCCCATACTTCTCGGTGGGAACATTATATACATCTATAAAGTAACATAACCTAACCTAACCCATCTAGCCCCTCGTTGGCAATGTTTTACAGAATCCCGTTCGTGTCGTCCCGTACATCTCGGATGGGATATTATATACGTCTATAGCGTTATATATCTTAACCTAAGGCAGGCTAACATCTCGGATGCAGTATTTTACAACATTCCTGGCGTATCGGCTCTACTTCTCGGTGGGAACATTATACACGTCTATAACGTAACATAACCTAACCTAACCCATCTAGCCCCTCGCTGGTAATGTTTTACAGAATCCCGTTCCTGTCGTCCCGTACATCTCGGTTGGGATGTTATATACGTCTACAGCGATATATATCCTAACGTAAGGCAGGCTAATATCTCGGATGTAGTATTTTACAACATTCTTGGAGTATCGGCCCCTACTTCTCGGTGGGAACATTATATACGTTTATAACGTATCACAACCTAACCTAACCCATCTAGCCCCTCAAGGTAATATTTTACAGAATCCCGTTCCTGTCGTCCCGTACGTCTCGGATGGGACATTATAATCTTCTACAGCGTTATATATCCTAACCTAAGGCAGGCTAACATCTCGGTTGCAGTATTTTACAACATTCCTGGCGTATCGGCCCATACTTCTCGGTGGGAACATTATATAGGTCTATAACGTAACATAACCTAACCTAACACATCTAGCCCCTCGCTGGTAATGTTTTACAGAGTCCCGTTCGTGTCGTCCCGTACGTCTCGGATGGGACATTATATACGTCTACAGCGTTATATATCCTAACGTAAGGCAGGCTAACATCTCGGATGTAGTATTTTACAACATTCCTGGCGTATCGGCTCTACTTCTCGGTGGGAACATTATACACGTCTATAACGTAACATAACCTAACCTAACCCATCTAGCCCCTCGCTGGTAATGTTCTACAGAATCCCGTTCCTGTCGTCCCGTACATCTCGGTTGGGATGTTATATACGTCTAAATCGATATATATCCTAACGTAAGGCAGGCTAACATCTCGGATGTAGTATTTTACAACATTCTTGGAGTATCGGCCCCTACTTCTCAGTGGGAACGTTATATACGTCTATAACGTAACATAACCTAATCTAACCCATCTAGCCCCTCGCTGGTAATATTTTACAGAATCCCGTTCGTGTCGTCCCGTACATCTCGGTTGGGATATTATATACGTCTATAGCGTTATATATCCTAACCAAAGGCAGGCTAACATCTCGGATGCAGCATTTTACAACATTCCTAACGTATCGGCTCTACTTCTCGGCGGGAGCATTATACACGTCTATAACGTAACATAACCTAATCTAACCCATCTAGCCCCTCGCTGGTAATATTTTACAGAATCCCGTTCGTGTCGTCCCGTACATCTCGGTTGGGATATTATATACGTCTATAGCGTTATATATCCTAACCAAGGGCAGGCTAACATCTCGGATGCAGTATTTTACAACATTCCTGGCGTATCGGCTCTACTTCTCGGTGGGAACATTATACACTTCTATAACGTAACATAACCTAACCTAACCCATCTAGCCCCTCGCTGGTAATGTTTTACAGAATCCCGTTCCTGTCGTCCCCTACGTCTCGGATAGGACATTATATACGTCTACAGCGTTATATATCCTAACGTAAGGCAGGCTAACATCTCGGATGTAGTATTTTACAACATTCTTGGAGTATCGGCCCCTACTTCCGGGTGGGAACATTATATACGTCTATAACGTAACATAACCTAACCTAACCAATCTAGCCCCTCGCTGGTAATGTTTTACAGAATCCCGTTCGTGTCGTCCCGTACATCTCTGTTGGATATTATATACGTCTATAGCGTTATATATCCTAACCTAAGGCAGGCTAACATCTCGGATGCAGCATTTTACAACATTCCTAACGTATCGGCTCTACTTCTCGGCGGGAGCATTATACACGTCTATAACGTAGCATAACCTAACCTAACCCATCTAGCCCCTCGCTGGTAATGTTTTGCAGAATCCCGTTCCTGTCGTCCCGTACATCTCGGTTGGGATGTTGTATACGTGTACAGCGATATATATCCTAACGTAAGGCAGGCTAACATCTCGGATGCAGTATTTTACAACATTCCTGGCGTATCGGCTCTACTTCTCGGTGGCAACATTATACACGTCTATAACGTAACATAACCTAACCTAACCCATCTAGCCCCTCGCTGGTAATGTTTTACAGAATCCCTTTCGTGTCGTCCCGTACATCTCGGTTGGATATTATATACGTCTATAGCGTTATATATCCTAACGTAAGGCAGGCTAACATCTCGGATGTAGTATTTTACAACATTCTTGGAGTATCGGCCCCTACTTCTCGGTGGGAACATTATATACGTCTATAACGTAACATAACCTAACCTAACCCATCTAGCCCCTCGCTGGTAATGTTTTACAGAATCCCGTTCCTGTCGTCCCGTACGTCTCCGATAGGACATTATATACGTCTACAGCGTTATATATCCTAACGTAAGGCAGGCTAACATTTCGGATGTAGTATTTTACAACATTCTTGGAGTATCGGCCCCTACTTCCGGGTGGGAACATTATATACGTCTATAACGTAACATAACCTAACCTAACCAATCTAGCCCCTCGCTGGTAATGTTTTACAGAATCCCGTTCGTGTCGTCCCGTACATCTCTGTTGGATATTATATACGTCTATAGCGTTATATATCCTAACCTAAGGCAGGCTAACACCTCGGATGCAGCATTTTACAACATTCCTAGCGTATCGGCTCTACTTCTCGGCGGGAACATTATACACGTCTATAACGTAGCATAACCTAACATAACCCATCTAGCCCCTCGCTGGTAATGTTTTACAGAATCCCGTTCCTGTCGTCCCGTACGTCTCGGATGGGACATTAAATACGTCTACAGCGTTATATTTCCTAACGTAAGGCAGGCTAACATCTCGGATGTAGTCTTTTACAACATTCTTGGAGTATCGGCCCATACTTCTCGGTGGGAACATTATATACATCTATAAAGTAACATAACCTAACCTAACCCATCTAGCCCCTCGTTGGCAATGTTTTACAGAATCCCGTTCGTGTCGTCCCGTACATCTCGGATGGGATATTATATACGTCTATAGCGTTATATATCTTAACCTAAGGCAGGCTAACATCTCGGATGCAGTATTTTACAACATTCCTGGCGTATCGGCTCTACTTCTCGGTGGGAACATTATACACGTCTATAACGTAACATAACCTAACCTAACCCATCTAGCCCCTCGCTGGTAATGTTTTACAGAATCCCGTTCCTGTCGTCCCGTACATCTCGGTTGGGATGTTATATACGTCTACAGCGATATATATCCTAACGTAAGGCAGGCTAATATCTCGGATGTAGTATTTTACAACATTCTTGGAGTATCGGCCCCTACTTCTCGGTGGGAACATTATATACGTTTATAACGTATCACAACCTAACCTAACCCATCTAGCCCCTCAAGGTAATATTTTACAGAATCCCGTTCCTGTCGTCCCGTACGTCTCGGATGGGACATTATAATCTTCTACAGCGTTATATATCCTAACCTAAGGCAGGCTAACATCTCGGTTGCAGTATTTTACAACATTCCTGGCGTATCGGCCCATACTTCTCGGTGGGAACATTATATAGGTCTATAACGTAACATAACCTAACCTAACACATCTAGCCCCTCGCTGGTAATGTTTTACAGAGTCCCGTTCGTGTCGTCCCGTACGTCTCGGATGGGACATTATATACGTCTACAGCGTTATATATCCTAACGTAAGGCAGGCTAACATCTCGGATGTAGTATTTTACAACATTCCTGGCGTATCGGCTCTACTTCTCGGTGGGAACATTATACACGTCTATAACGTAACATAACCTAACCTAACCCATCTAGCCCCTCGCTGGTAATGTTCTACAGAATCCCGTTCCTGTCGTCCCGTACATCTCGGTTGGGATATTATATACGTCTATAGCTTTATATATCCTAACGTAAGGCAGGCTAACATCTCGGATGTAGTATTTTACAACATTCTTGGGGTATCGGCCCCTACTTCTCGGTGGGAACATTATATACGTCTGTAACGTAACATAACCTAACCTATCCCATCTAGCCCCTCGTTTGCAATGTTTTACAGAATCCCGTTCGTGTCGTCCCGTACATCTCGGTTGGGATATTATATACGTCTATAGCGATATATATCCTAACCTAAGGCAGACTAACGTCTCGGATATAGTATTTTACAACATTCCTGGCATATCGGCCCCTGCTTCTCGCTGGGACCATTATATACGTTTATAACGTATCACAACCTAACCTAACCCATCTAGCCCCTCGCTGGTAATGTTTTACAGAATCCCGTTCGTGTCGTCCCGTACGTCTCGGTTGGGACATTATAAACGTCTACAGCGTTATATATCCTAACCTAAGGCAGGCTAACATCTCGGATGTAGTATTTTACAACATTCCTGGCGTATCGGCCCATGCTTCTCGGTGGGAACATTATATAGGTCTATAACGTAACATAACCTAACCTAACACATCTACCCCTCGCTGGTAATGTTTTACAGAATCTCGTTCGTGTCGTCCCGTACGTCTCGGATGGGATATTATATACGTCTATAGCGTTATATATCTTAACCTAAGGCAGGCTAACATCTCGGATGCAGTATTTTACAACATTCCTGGCGTATCGGCTCTACTTCTCGGTGGGAACATTATACACGTCTATAACGTAACATAACCTAACCTAACCCATCTAGCCCCTCGCTGGTAATGTTTTACAGAATCCCGGTCCTGTCGTCCCGTACATCTCGGTTGGGATGTTATATACGTCTACGGCGATATATATCCTAACTTAAGGCAGGCTAACATCTCGGATGTAGTATTTTACAACATTCTT
The DNA here is from genome assembly GCA_963969225.1 of Xylocopa violacea. Classification (NCBI taxonomy): domain Eukaryota; kingdom Metazoa; phylum Arthropoda; class Insecta; order Hymenoptera; family Apidae; genus Xylocopa; species Xylocopa violacea. The sequence goes on from CAXAJV010000481.1 coordinate 54,357, forward strand.
GGAGTATCGGCCCCTACTTCTAGGTGGGAACATTATATACGTCTGTAACGTAACATAACCTAACCTATCCCATCTAGCCCCTCGTTGGCAATGTTTTACAGAATACCGTTCGTGTCGTCCCGTACATCTCGGTTGGAATATTATATACGTCTACAGCTATATATATCCTAACCTAAGGCAGGCTAACGTCTCGGATATAGTATTTTACAACATTCCTGGCATATCGGCCCCTACTTCTCGGTGGGAACATTATATACGTTTATAACGTATCACAACCTAACCTAACCCATCTAGCCCCTCAAGGTAATATTTTACAGAATCCCGTTCCTGTCGTCCCGTACGTCTCGGATGGGACATTATAATCTTCTACAGCGTTATATATCCTAACCTAAGGCAGGCTAACATCTCGGATGCAGTATTTTACAACATTCCTGTCGTATCGGCTCTACTTCTCGGTGGGAACATTATACACGTCTATAACGTAACATAACCTAACCTAACCCATCTAGTCCCTCGCTGGTAATGTTTTACAGAGTCCCGTTCGTGTCGTCCCGTACGTCTCGGATGGGACATTATATACGTCTACAGCGTTATATATCCTAACGTAAGGCAGGCTAACATCTCGGATGTAGTATTTTACAACATTCCTGGCGTATCGGCTCTACTTCTCGGTGGGAACATTATACACGTCTATAACGTAACATAACCTAACCTAACCCATCTAGCCCCTCGCTGGTAATGTTCTACAGAATCCCGTTCCTGTCGTCCCGTACATCTCGGTTGGGATATTATATACGTCTATAGCTTTATATATCCTAACGTAAGGCAGGCTAACATCTCGGATGTAGTATTTTACAACATTCTTGGGGTATCGGCCCCTACTTCTCGGTGGGAACATTATATACGTCTGTAACGTAACATAACCTAACCTATCCCATCTAGCCCCTCGTTTGCAATGTTTTACAGAATCCCGTTCGTGTCGTCCCGTACATCTCGGTTGGGATATTATATACGTCTATAGCGATATATATCCTAACCTAAGGCAGACTAACGTCTCGGATATAGTATTTTACAACATTCCTGGCATATCGGCCCCTGCTTCTCGCTGGGACCATTATATACGTTTATAACGTATCACAACCTAACCTAACCCATCTAGCCCCTCGCTGGTAATGTTTTACAGAATCCCGTTCGTGTCGTCCCGTACGTCTCGGTTGGGACATTATAAACGTCTACAGCGTTATATATCCTAACCTAAGGCAGGCTAACATCTCGGATGTAGTATTTTACAACATTCCTGGCGTATCGGCCCATGCTTCTCGGTGGGAACATTATATAGGTCTATAACGTAACATAACCTAACCTAACACATCTACCCCTCGCTGGTAATGTTTTACAGAATCTCGTTCGTGTCGTCCCGTACGTCTCGGATGGGATATTATATACGTCTATAGCGTTATATATCTTAACCTAAGGCAGGCTAACATCTCGGATGCAGTATTTTACAACATTCCTGGCGTATCGGCTCTACTTCTCGGTGGGAACATTATACACGTCTATAACGTAACATAACCTAACCTAACCCATCTAGCCCCTCGCTGGTAATGTTTTACAGAATCCCGGTCCTGTCGTCCCGTACATCTCGGTTGGGATGTTATATACGTCTACGGCGATATATATCCTAACTTAAGGCAGGCTAACATCTCGGATGTAGTATTTTACAACATTCTTGGAGTATCGGCCCCTACTTCTAGGTGGGAACATTATATACGTCTGTAACGTAACATAACCTAACCTATCCCATCTAGCCCCTCGTTGGCAATGTTTTACAGAATACCGTTCGTGTCGTCCCGTACATCTCGGTTGGAATATTATATACGTCTACAGCTATATATATCCTAACCTAAGGCAGGCTAACGTCTCGGATATAGTATTTTACAACATTCCTGGCATATCGGCCCCTACTTCTCGGTGGGAACATTATATACGTTTATAACGTATCACAACCTAACCTAACCCATCTAGCCCCTCAAGGTAATATTTTACAGAATCCCGTTCCTGTCGTCCCGTACGTCTCGGATGGGACATTATAATCTTCTACAGCGTTATATATCCTAACCTAAGGCAGGCTAACATCTCGGATGCAGTATTTTACAACATTCCTGGCGTATCGGCTCTACTTCTCGGTGGGAACATTATACACGTCTATAACGTAACATAACCTAACCTAACCCATCTAGTCCCTCGTTGGCAATGTTTTACAGAATCCCGTTCGTGTCGTCCCGTACATCTCGGTTGGGATATTATATACGTCTACAGCGATACATATCCTAACCTAAGGCAGGCTAACTTCTCGGATATAGTATTTTACAACATTCCTGTAGGATCAGCCTCTACTTCTCGGTGGGAACATTATATACGTCTATAACGTAATATAATCTAACCTAACACATCTAGCCCCTCGCTGGTGATGTTTTACAGAATCCCGTTTATGTCGTCCCGTACATCTCGGTTGGGATGCTATATACGTCTACAGCGATATATATCCTAACGTAAAGCAGGCTAACATCTCGGATGTAGTATTTTAAAACATTCTTGGAGTATCGGCCCCTACTTCCGGGTGGGAACATTATATACGTCTATGACGTAACATACCCTAACCTAACCAATCTAGCCCCTCGCTGGTAATGTTTTACAGAATCCCGTTCGTTTCGTCCCGTACATCTCTGTTGGATATTATATACGTCTATAGCGTTATATATCCTAACCTAAGGCAGGCTAACATCTCGGATGCAGCATTTTACAACATTCCTAACGTATCGGCTCTACTTCTCGGCGGGAGCATTATACACGTCTATAACGTAGCATAACCTAACCTAACCCATCTAGCCCCTCGCTGGTAATGTTTTGCAGAATCCCGTTCCTGTCGTCCCGTACATCTCGGTTGGGATGTTGTATACGTCTACAGCGATATATATCCTAACGTAAGGCAGGCTAACATCTCGGATGCAGTATTTTACAACATTCCTGGCGTATCGGCTCTACTTCTCGGTGGCAACATTATACACGTCTATAACGTAACATAACCTAACCTAACCCATCTAGCCCCTCGCTGGTGATGTTTTACAGAATCCCGTTCGTGTCGTCCCGTACATCTCGGTTGGGATATTATATACGTCTATAGCGTTATATATCCTAACCAAAGCAGGCTAACATCTCGGATGCAGTATTTTACAACATTCCCGGCGTATCGGCTCTACTTCTCGGTGGGAACGTTATACACGTCTATAACGTAACATAACCTAATCTAACCCATCTAGCCCCTCGCTGGTGATGTTTTACAGAATCCCGTTTATGTCGTCCCGTACATCTCGGTTGGGATGATATATACGTCTACAGCGATATATATCCTAACGTAAGGCAGGCTAACATCTCGGATGTAGTATTTTACAACATTCTTGGAGTATCGGCCCCTACTTCTCAGTGGGAACGTTATATACGTCTATAACGTAACATAACCTAATCTAACCCATCTAGCCCCTCGCTGGTAATATTTTACAGAATCCCGTTCGTGTCGTCCCGTACATCTCGGTTGGGATATTATATACGTCTATAGCGTTATATATCCTAACCAAAGGCAGGCTAACATCTCGGATGCAGCATTTTACAACATTCCTAACGTATCGGCTCTACTTCTCGGCGGGAGCATTATACACGTCTATAACGTAACATAACCTAATCTAACCCATCTAGCCCCTCGCTGGTAATATTTTACAGAATCCCGTTCGTGTCGTCCCGTACATCTCGGTTGGGATATTATATACGTCTATAGCGTTATATATCCTAACCAAAGGCAGGCTAACATCTCGGATGCAGTATTTTACAACATTCCTGGCGTATCGGCTCTACTTCTCGGTGGGAACATTATACACTTCTATAACGTAACATAACCTAACCTAACCCATCTAGCCCCTCGCTGGTAATGTTTTACAGAATCCCGTTCCTGTCGTCCCCTACGTCTCGGATAGGACATTATATACGTCTACAGCGTTATATATCCTAACGTAAGGCAGGCTAACATCTCGGATGTAGTATTTTACAACATTCTTGGAGTATCGGCCCCTACTTCCGGGTGGGAACATTATATACGTCTATAACGTAACATAACCTAACCTAACCAATCTAGCCCCTCGCTGGTAATGTTTTACAGAATCCCGTTCGTGTCGTCCCGTACATCTCTGTTGGATATTATATACGTCTATAGCGTTATATATCCTAACCTAAGGCAGGCTAACATCTCGGATGCAGCATTTTACAACATTCCTAACGTATCGGCTCTACTTCTCGGCGGGAGCATTATACACGTCTATAACGTAGCATAACCTAACCTAACCCATCTAGCCCCTCGCTGGTAATGTTTTGCAGAATCCCGTTCCTGTCGTCCCGTACATCTCGTTTGGGATGTTATATACGTCTACAGCGATATATATCCTAACGTAAGGCAGGCTAACATCTCGGATGCAGTATTTTACAACATTCCTGGCGTATCGGCTCTACTTCTCGGTGGCAACATTATACACGTCTATAACGTAACATAACCTAACCTAAACCATCTAGCCCCTCCCTGGTAATGTTTTACAGAATCCCGTTCCTGTCGTCCCGTATGTCTCGAATGGGACATTATATACGTCTACAGCGATATATATCCTAACGTAAGGCAGGCTAATATCTCGGATGTAGTATTTTACAACATTCTTGGAGTATCGGCCCATACTTCTCGGTGGGAACATTATATACATCTATAAAGTAACATAACCTAACCTAACCCATCTAGCCCCTCGTTGGCAATGTTTTACAGAATCCCGTTCGTGTCGTCCCGTACATCTCGGATGGGATATTATATACGTCTATAGCGTTATATATCCTAACGTAAGGCAGGCTAACATCTCGGATGTAGTATTTTACAACATTCTTGGAGTATCGGCCCCTACTTCTCGGTGGGAACATTATATACGTCTATAACGTAACATAACCTAACCTAACCCATCTAGCCCCTCGCTGGTAATGTTTTACAGAATCCCGTTCCTGTCGTCCCGTACGTCTCCGATAGGACATTATATACGTCTACAGCGTTATATATCCTAACGTAAGGCAGGCTAACATTTCGGATGTAGTATTTTACAATATTCTTGGAGTATCGGCCCCTACTTCCGGGTGGGAACATTATATACGTCTATAACGTAACATAACCTAACCTAACCAATCTAGCCCCTCGCTGGTAATGTTTTACAGAATCCCGTTCGTGTCGTCCCGTACATCTCGGTTGGGATATTATATACGTCTATAGCGTTATATATCCTAACGTAAGGCAGGCTAACATCTCGGATGTAGTATTTTACAACATTCCTGGCATATCGGCCCCTACTTCTCGGTGGGAACATTATATACGTTTATAACGTATCACAACCTAACCTAACCCATCTAGCCCCTCAAGGTAATATTTTACAGAATCCCGTTCCTGTCGTCCCGTACGTCTCGGATGGGACATTATAATCTTCTACAGCATTATATATCCTAACCTAAGGCAGGCTAACATCTCGGATGCAGTATTTTACAACATTCCTGGCGTATCGGCTCTACTTCTCGGTGGGAACATTATACACGTCTATAACGTAACATAACCTAACCTAACCCATCTAGCCCCTCGCTGGTAATGTTTTACAGAATCCCGTTCCTGTCGTCCCGTACGTCTCCGATAGGACATTATATACGTCTACAGCGTTATATATCCTAACGTAAGGCAGGCTAACATTTCGGATGTAGTATTTTACAACATTCTTGGAGTATCGGCCCCTACTTCCGGGTGGGAACATTATATACGTCTATAACGTAACATAACCTAACCTAACCAATCTAGCCCCTCGCTGGTAATGTTTTACAGAATCCCGTTCCTGTCGTCCCGTACGTCTCGGATAGGACATTATATACGTCTACAGCGTTATATATCCTAACGTAAGGCAGGCTAACATTTCGGATGTAGTATTTTACAATATTCTTGGAGTATCGGCCCCTACTTCCGGGTGGGAACATTATATACGTCTATAACGTAACATAACCTAACCTAACCAATCTAGCCCCTCGCTGGTAATGTTTTACAGAATCCCGTTCGTGTCGTCCCGTACATCTCGGTTGGGATATTATATACGTCTATAGCGTTATATATCCTAACGTAAGGCAGGCTAACATCTCGGATGTAGTATTTTACAACATTCCTGGCATATCGGCCCCTACTTCTCGGTGGGAACATTATATACGTTTATAACGTATCACAACCTAACCTAACCCATCTAGCCCCTCAAGGTAATATTTTACAGAATCCCGTTCCTGTCGTCCCGTACGTCTCGGATGGGACATTATAATCTTCTACAGCGTTATATATCCTAACCTAAGGCAGGCTAACATCTCGGATGCAGTATTTTACAACATTCCTGGCGTATCGGCTCTACTTCTCGGTGGGAACATTATACACGTCTATAACGTAACATAACCTAACCTAACCCATCTAGCCCCTCGCTGGTAATGCTTTACAGAATCCCGTTCCTGTCGTCCCGTACGTCTCCGATAGGACATTATATACGTCTACAGCGTTATATATCCTAACGTAAGGCAGGCTAACATTTCGGATGTAGTATTTTACAACATTCTTGGAGTATCGGCCCCTACTTCCGGGTGGGAACATTATATACGTCTATAACGTAACATAACCTAACCTAACCAATCTAGCCCCTCGCTGGTAATGTTTTACAGAATCCCGTTCCTGTCGTCCCGTACGTCTCGGATAGGACATTATATACGTCTACAGCGTTATATATCCTAACGTAAGACAGGCTAACATCTCGGATGTAGTATTTTACAACATTCTTGGAGTATCGGCCCCTACTTCCGGGTGGGAACATTATATACGTCTATAACGTAACATAACCTAACCTAACCAATCTAGCCCCTCGCTGGTAATGTTTTACAGAATCCCGTTCGTGTCGTACCGTACATCTCTGTTGGATATTATATACGTCTATAGCGTTATATATCCTAACCTAAGGCAGGCTAACATCTCGGATGCAGTATTTTACAACATTCCTGGCGTATCGGCTCTACTTCTCGGTGGCAACATTATACACGTCTATAACGTAACATAACCTAACCTAACCCATCTAGCCCCTCGCTGGTGATGTTTTACAGAATCCCGTTTATGTCGTCCCGTACATCTCGGTTGGGATGCTATATACGTCTACAGCGATATATATCCTAACGTAAAGCAGGCTAACATCTCGGATGTAGTATTTTACAACATTCTTGGAGTATCGGCCCCTACTTCTCGGTGGGAACATTATATACGTCTATAACGTAACATAACCTAATCTAACCCATCTAGCCCCTCGCTGGTAATATTTTACAGAATCCCGTTCGTGTCGTCCCGTACATCTCGGTTGGGATATTATATACGTCTATAGCGTTATATATCCTAACGTAAGGCAGGCTAACATCTCGGATGTAGTATTTTACAACATTCTTGGAGTATCGGCCCCTACTTCCGGGTGGGAACATTATATACGTCTATAACGTAACATAACCTAACCTAACCAATCTAGCACCTCGCTGGTAATGTTTTACAGAATCCCGTTCGTGTCGTCCCGTACATCTCTGTTGGATATTATATACGTCTATAGCGTTATATATCCTAACCTAAGGCAGGCTAACACCTCGGATGCAGCATTTTACAACATTCCTAGCGTATCGGCTCTACTTCTCGGCGGGAACATTATACACGTCTATAACGTAGCATAACCTAACATAACCCATCTAGCCCCTCGCTGGTAATGTTTTGCAGAATCCCGTTCCTGTCGTCCCGTACATCTCGGTTGGGATGTTATATACGTCTACAGCGATATATATCCTAACGTAAGGCAGGCTAATATCTCGGATGTAGTATTTTACAACATTCTTGGAGTATCGGCCCATACTTCTCGGTGGGAACATTATATACATCTATAAAGTAACATAACCTAACCTAACCCATCTAGCCCCTCGTTGGCAATGTTTTACAGAATCCCGTTCGTGTCGTCCCGTACATCTCGGATGGGATATTATATACGTCTATAGCGTTATATATCTTAACCTAAGGCAGGCTAACATCTCGGATGCAGTATTTTACAACATTCCTGGCGTATCGGCTCTACTTCTCGGTGGGAACATTATACACGTCTATAACGTAACATAACCTAACCTAACCCATCCAGCCTCTCGCTGGTAATGTTTTACAGAATCCCGTTCCTGTCGTCCCGTACATCTCGGTTGGGATGTTATATACGTCTACAGCGATATATATCCTAACGTAAGGCAGGCTAATGTCTCGGATGTAGTATTTTACAACATTCTTGGAGTATCGGCCCCTACTTCTCGGTGGGAACATTATATACGTCTGTAACGTAACATAACCTAACCTATCCCATCTAGCCCCTCGTTGGCAATGTTTTACAGAATCCCGTTCGTGTCGTCCCGTACATCTCGGTTGGGGTGTTATATACGTCTACAGCGATATATATCCTAACGTAAGGCAGGCTAACATCTCGGATGTAGTATTTTACAACATTCTTGGAGTATCGGCCCCTACTTCTCGGTGGGAACATTATATACGTCTATAACGTAACATAACCTAATCTAACCCATCTAGCCCCTCGCTCGTAATATTTTACAGAATCCCGTTCGTGTCGTCCCGTACATCTCGGTTGGGATATTATATACGTCTATAGCGTTATATATCATAACCTAAGGCAGGCTAACACCTCGGATGCAGTATTTTACAACATTCGTGGCGTATCGGCTCTACTTCTCGGTGGGAACATTATACACGTCTATAACGTAACATAACCTAACCTAACCCATCTAGCCCCTCGCTGGTAATGTTTTACAGAATCCCGGTCCTGTCGTCCCGTACATCTCGGTTGGGATGTTATATACGTCTACGGCGATATATATCCTAACTTAAGGCAGGCTAACATCTCGGATGTAGTATTTTACAACATTCTTGGAGTATCGGCCCCTACTTCTAGGTGGGAACATTATATACGTCTGTAACGTAACATAACCTAACCTATCCCATCTAGCCCCTCGTTGGCAATGTTTTACAGAATACCGTTCGTGTCGTCCCGTACATCTCGGTTGGAATATTATATACGTCTACAGCTATATATATCCTAACCTAAGGCAGGCTAACGTCTCGGATATAGTATTTTACAACATTCCTGGCATATCGGCCCCTACTTCTCGGTGGGAACATTATATACGTTTATAACGTATCACAACCTAACCTAACCCATCTAGCCCCTCAAGGTAATATTTTACAGAATCCCTTTCCTGTCGTCCCGTACGTCTCGGATGGGACATTATAATCTTCTACAGCGTTATATATCCTAACCTAAGGCAGGCTAACATCTCGGATGCAGTATTTTACAACATTCCTGGCGTATCGGCTCTACTTCTCGGTGGGAACATTATACACGTCTATAACGTAACATAACCTAACCTAACCCATCTAGTCCCTCGTTGGCAATGTTTTACAGAATCCCGTTCGTGTCGTCCCGTACATCTCGGTTGGGATATTATATACGTCTACAGCGATACATATCCTAACCTAAGGCAGGCTAACTTCTCGGATATAGTATTTTACAACATTCCTGTAGGATCAGCCTCTACTTCTCGGTGGGAACATTATATACGTCTATAACGTAATATAATCTAACCTAACACATCTAGCCCCTCGCTGGTGATGTTTTACAGAATCCCGTTTATGTCGTCCCGTACATCTCGGTTGGGATGTTATATACGTCTACAGCGATATATATCCTAACGTAAGGCAGGCTAACATCTCGGATGTAGTATTTTACAACATTCTTGGAGTATCGGCCCCTACTTCTCGGTGGGAACATTATATACGTCTATAACGTAACATAACCTAATCTAACCCATCTAGCCCCTCGCTGGTGATGTTTTACAGAATCCCGTTTATGTCGTCCCGTACATCTCGGTTGGGATGTTATATACGTCTACAGCGATATATATCCTAACGTAAGGCAGGCTAACATCTCGGATGTAGTATTTTACAACATTCTTGGAGTATCGGCCCCTACTTCTCAGTGGGAACGTTATATACGTCTATAACGTAACATAACCTAATCTAACCCATCTAGCCCCTCGCTGGTAATATTTTACAGAATCCCGTTCGTGTCGTCCCGTACATCTCGGTTGGGATATTATATACGTCTATAGCGTTATATATCCTAACGTAAGGCAGGCTAACATCTCGGATGTAGTATTTTACAACATTCTTGGAGTATCGGCCCCTACTTCCGGGTGGGAACATTATATACGTCTATAACGTAACATAACCTAACCTAACCAATCTAGCACCTCGCTGGTAATGTTTTACAGAATCCCGTTCGTGTCGTCCCGTACATCTCTGTTGGATATTATATACGTCTATAGCGTTATATATCCTAACCTAAGGCAGGCTAACACCTCGGATGCAGCATTTTACAACATTCCTAGCGTATCGGCTCTACTTCTCGGCGGGAACATTATACACGTCTATAACGTAGCATAACCTAACATAACCCATCTAGCCCCTCGCTGGTAATGTTTTGCAGAATCCCGTTCCTGTCGTCCCGTACATCTCGGTTGGGATGTTATATACGTCTACAGCGATATATATCCTAACGTAAGGCAGGCTAATATCTCGGATGTAGTATTTTACAACATTCTTGGAGTATCGGCCCATACTTCTCGGTGGGAACATTATATACATCTATAAAGTAACATAACCTAACCTAACCCATCTAGCCCCTCGTTGGCAATGTTTTACAGAATCCCGTTCGTGTCGTCCCGTACATCTCGGATGGGATATTATATACGTCTATAGCGTTATATATCTTAACCTAAGGCAGGCTAACATCTCGGATGCAGTATTTTACAACATTCCTGGCGTATCGGCTCTACTTCTCGGTGGGAACATTATACACGTCTATAACGTAACATAACCTAACCTAACCCATCCAGCCTCTCGCTGGTAATGTTTTACAGAATCCCGTTCCTGTCGTCCCGTACATCTCGGTTGGGATGTTATATACGTCTACAGCGATATATATCCTAACGTAAGGCAGGCTAATGTCTCGGATGTAGTATTTTACAACATTCTTGGAGTATCGGCCCCTACTTCTCGGTGGGAACATTATATACGTCTGTAACGTAACATAACCTAACCTATCCCATCTAGCCCCTCGTTGGCAATGTTTTACAGAATCCCGTTCGTGTCGTCCCGTACATCTCGGTTGGGGTGTTATATACGTCTACAGCGATATATATCCTAACGTAAGGCAGGCTAACATCTCGGATGTAGTATTTTACAACATTCTTGGAGTATCGGCCCCTACTTCTCGGTGGGAACATTATATACGTCTATAACGTAACATAACCTAATCTAACCCATCTAGCCCCTCGCTCGTAATATTTTACAGAATCCCGTTCGTGTCGTCCCGTACATCTCGGTTGGGATATTATATACGTCTATAGCGTTATATATCATAACCTAAGGCAGGCTAACACCTCGGATGCAGTATTTTACAACATTCGTGGCGTATCGGCTCTACTTCTCGGTGGGAACATTATACACGTCTATAACGTAACATAACCTAACCTAACCCATCTAGCCCCTCGCTGGTAATGTTTTACAGAATCCCGGTCCTGTCGTCCCGTACATCTCGGTTGGGATGTTATATACGTCTACGGCGATATATATCCTAACTTAAGGCAGGCTAACATCTCGGATGTAGTATTTTACAACATTCTTGGAGTATCGGCCCCTACTTCTAGGTGGGAACATTATATACGTCTGTAACGTAACATAACCTAACCTATCCCATCTAGCCCCTCGTTGGCAATGTTTTACAGAATACCGTTCGTGTCGTCCCGTACATCTCGGTTGGAATATTATATACGTCTACAGCTATATATATCCTAACCTAAGGCAGGCTAACGTCTCGGATATAGTATTTTACAACATTCCTGGCATATCGGCCCCTACTTCTCGGTGGGAACATTATATACGTTTATAACGTATCACAACCTAACCTAACCCATCTAGCCCCTCAAGGTAATATTTTACAGAATCCCGTTCCTGTCGTCCCGTACGTCTCGGATGGGACATTATAATCTTCTACAGCGTTATATATCCTAACCTAAGGCAGGCTAACATCTCGGATGCAGTATTTTACAACATTCCTGGCGTATCGGCTCTACTTCTCGGTGGGAACATTATACACGTCTATAACGTAACATAACCTAACCTAACCCATCTAGTCCCTCGTTGGCAATGTTTTACAGAATCCCGTTCGTGTCGTCCCGTACATCTCGGTTGGGATATTATATACGTCTACAGCGATACATATCCTAACCTAAGGCAGGCTAACTTCTCGGATATAGTATTTTACAACATTCCTGTAGGATCAGCCTCTACTTCTCGGTGGGAACATTATATACGTCTATAACGTAATATAATCTAACCTAACACATCTAGCCCCTCGCTGGTGATGTTTTACAGAATCCCGTTTATGTCGTCCCGTACATCTCGGTTGGGATGTTATATACGTCTACAGCGATATATATCCTAACGTAAGGCAGGCTAACATCTCGGATGTAGTATTTTACAACATTCTTGGAGTATCGGCCCCTACTTCTCGGTGGGAACATTATATACGTCTATAACGTAACATAACCTAATCTAACCCATCTAGCCCCTCGCTGGTGATGTTTTACAGAATCCCGTTTATGTCGTCCCGTACATCTCGGTTGGGATGTTATATACGTCTACAGCGATATATATCCTAACGTAAGGCAGGCTAACATCTCGGATGTAGTATTTTACAACATTCTTGGAGTATCGGCCCCTACTTCTCAGTGGGAACGTTATATACGTCTATAACGTAACATAACCTAATCTAACCCATCTAGCCCCTCGCTGGTAATATTTTACAGAATCCCGTTCGTGTCGTCCCGTACATCTCGGTTGGGATATTATATACGTCTATAGCGTTATATATCCTAACCAAAGGCAGGCTAACTTCTCGGATATAGTATTTTACAACATTCCTGGCATATCGGCCCCTACTTCTCGGTGGGAACATTATACACGTCTATAACGTAACATAACCTAACCTAACCCATCTAGCCCCTCGCTGGTAATGTTCTACAGAATCCCGTTCCTGTCGTCCCGTACGTCACGGTTGGGATGTTATATACGTCTAAATCGATATATATCCTAACGTAAGGCAGGCTAAGATCTCGGATGTAGTATTTTACAACATTCTTGGAGTATCGGCCCCTACTTCTCGGAGGGAACATTATATACGTCTATAACGTAACATAACCTAATCTAACCCATCTAGCCCCTCGCTGGTAATATTTTACAGAATCCCGTTCGTGTCGTCCCGTACGTCTCGGTTGGGATATTATATACGTTTATAGCTTTATATATCCTAACCTAAGGCAGGCTAACATCTCGGATGTAGTATTTTACAACATTCTTGGGGTATCGGCCCCTACTTCTCGGTGGGAACATTATATACGTCTGTAACGTGACATAACCTAACCTATCCCATCTAGCCCCTCGCTGGTAATGTTTTACAGAATCCCGTTCGTGTCGTCCCGTACGTCTCGGTTGGGACATTAATTACGTCTACAGCGATATATATCCTAACCTAAGGCAGACTAACTTCTCGGATATAGTATTTTACAACATTCCTGGCATATCGGCCCCTACTTCTCGGTGGGACCATTATATACGTTTATAACGTATCACAACCTAACCTAACCCATCTAGCCCCTCGCTGGTAATGTTTTACAGAATCCCGTTCGTGTCGTCCCGTACGTCTCGGTTGGGACATTATAAACGTCTACAGCGTTATATATCCTAACCTAAGGCAGGCTAACATCTCGGTTCCAGTATTTTACAACATTCCTGGCGTATCGGCTCTACTTCTCGGTGGGAACATTATACACGTCTATAACGTAACATAACCTAACCTAACCCATCCAGCCTCTCGCTGGTAATGTTTTACAGAATCCCGTTCCTGTCGTCCCGTACATCTCGGTTGGGATGTTATATACGTCTACAGCGATATATATCCTAACGTAAGGCAGGCTAATGTCTCGGATGTAGTATTTTACAACATTCTTGGAGTATCGGCCCCTACTTCTCGGTGGGAACATTATATACGTCTGTAACGTAACATAACCTAACCTATCCCATCTAGCCCCTCGTTGGCAATGTTTTACAGAATCCCGTTCGTGTCGTCCCGTACATCTCTGTTGGATATTATATACGTCTATAGCGTTATATATCCTAACCTAAGGCAGGCTAACATCTCGGATGCAGCATTTTACAACATTCCTAACGTATCGGCTCTACTTCTCGGCGGGAGCATTATACACGTCTATAACGTAGCATAACCTAACCTAACCCATCTAGCCCCTCGCTGGTAATGTTTTGCAGAATCCCGTTCCTGTCGTCCCGTACATCTCGTTTGGGATGTTATATACGTCTACAGCGATATATATCCTAACGTAAGGCAGGCTAACATCTCGGATGCAGTATTTTACAACATTCCTGGCGTATCGGCTCTACTTCTCGGTGGCAACATTATACACGTCTATAACGTAACATAACCTAACCTAAACCATCTAGCCCCTCCCTGGTAATGTTTTACAGAATCCCGTTCCTGTCGTCCCGTATGTCTCGAATGGGACATTATATACGTCTACAGCGATATATATCCTAACGTAAGGCAGGCTAATATCTCGGATGTAGTATTTTACAACATTCTTGGAGTATCGGCCCATACTTCTCGGTGGGAACATTATATACATCTATAAAGTAACATAACCTAACCTAACCCATCTAGCCCCTCGTTGGCAATGTTTTACAGAATCCCGTTCGTGTCGTCCCGTACATCTCGGATGGGATATTATATACGTCTATAGCGTTATATATCCTAACGTAAGGCAGGCTAACATCTCGGATGTAGTATTTTACAACATTCTTGGAGTATCGGCCCCTACTTCTCGGTGGGAACATTATATACGTCTATAACGTAACATAACCTAACCTAACCCATCTAGCCCCTCGCTGGTAATGTTTTACAGAATCCCGTTCCTGTCGTCCCGTACGTCTCCGATAGGACATTATATACGTCTACAGCGTTATATATCCTAACGTAAGGCAGGCTAACATTTCGGATGTAGTATTTTACAATATTCTTGGAGTATCGGCCCCTACTTCCGGGTGGGAACATTATATACGTCTATAACGTAACATAACCTAACCTAACCAATCTAGCCCCTCGCTGGTAATGTTTTACAGAATCCCGTTCGTGTCGTCCCGTACATCTCGGTTGGGATATTATATACGTCTATAGCGTTATATATCCTAACGTAAGGCAGGCTAACATCTCGGATGTAGTATTTTACAACATTCCTGGCATATCGGCCCCTACTTCTCGGTGGGAACATTATATACGTTTATAACGTATCACAACCTAACCTAACCCATCTAGCCCCTCAAGGTAATATTTTACAGAATCCCGTTCCTGTCGTCCCGTACGTCTCGGATGGGACATTATAATCTTCTACAGCGTTATATATCCTAACCTAAGGCAGGCTAACATCTCGGATGCAGTATTTTACAACATTCCTGGCGTATCGGCTCTACTTCTCGGTGGGAACATTATACACGTCTATAACGTAACATAACCTAACCTAACCCATCTAGCCCCTCGCTGGTAATGTTTTACAGAATCCCGTTCCTGTCGTCCCGTACATCTCGGTTGGGATGTTATATACGTCTACAGCGATATATATCCTAACGTAAGGCATGCTAATGTCTCGGATGTAGTATTTTACAACATTCTTGGAGTATCGGCCCCTACTTCTCGGTGGGAACATTATATACGTCTGTAACGTAACATAACCTAACCTATCCCATCTAGCCCCTCGTTGGCAATGTTTTACAGAATCCCGTTCGTGTCGTCCCGTACATCTCGGTTGGGGTGTTATATACGTCTACAGCGATATATATCCTAACGTAAGGCAGGCTAACATCTCGGATGTAGTATTTTACAACATTCTTGGAGTATCGGCCCCTACTTCTCGGTGGGAACATTATATACGTCTATAACGTAACATAACCTAATCTAACCCATCTAGCCCCTCGCTCGTAATATTTTACAGAATCCCGTTCGTGTCGTCCCGTACATCTCGGTTGGGATATTATATACGTCTATAGCGTTATATATCATAACCTAAGGCAGGCTAACACCTCGGATGCAGTATTTTACAACATTCGTGGCGTATCGGCTCTACTTCTCGGTGGGAACATTATACACGTCTATAACGTAACATAACCTAACCTAACCCATCTAGCCCCTCGCTGGTAATGTTTTACAGAATCCCGGTCCTGTCGTCCCGTACATCTCGGTTGGGATGTTATATACGTCTACGGCGATATATATCCTAACTTAAGGCAGGCTAACATCTCGGATGTAGTATTTTACAACATTCTTGGAGTATCGGCCCCTACTTCTAGGTGGGAACATTATATACGTCTGTAACGTAACATAACCTAACCTATCCCATCTAGCCCCTCGTTGGCAATGTTTTACAGAATACCGTTCGTGTCGTCCCGTACATCTCGGTTGGAATATTATATACGTCTACAGCTATATATATCCTAACCTAAGGCAGGCTAACGTCTCGGATATAGTATTTTACAACATTCCTGGCATATCGGCCCCTACTTCTCGGTGGGAACATTATATACGTTTATAACGTATCACAACCTAACCTAACCCATCTAGCCCCTCAAGGTAATATTTTACAGAATCCCGTTCCTGTCGTCCCGTACGTCTCGGATGGGACATTATAATCTTCTACAGCGTTATATATCCTAACCTAAGGCAGGCTAACATCTCGGATGCAGTATTTTACAACATTCCTGGCGTATCGGCTCTACTTCTCGGTGGGAACATTATACACGTCTATAACGTAACATAACCTAACCTAACCCATCTAGTCCCTCGTTGGCAATGTTTTACAGAATCCCGTTCGTGTCGTCCCGTACATCTCGGTTGGGATATTATATACGTCTACAGCGATACATATCCTAACCTAAGGCAGGCTAACTTCTCGGATATAGTATTTTACAACATTCCTGTAGGATCAGCCTCTACTTCTCGGTGGGAACATTATATACGTCTATAACGTAATATAATCTAACCTAACACATCTAGCCCCTCGCTGGTGATGTTTTACAGAATCCCGTTTATGTCGTCCCGTACATCTCGGTTGGGATGTTATATACGTCTACAGCGATATATATCCTAACGTAAGGCAGGCTAACATCTCGGATGTAGTATTTTACAACATTCTTGGAGTATCGGCCCCTACTTCTCGGTGGGAACATTATATACGTCTATAACGTAACATAACCTAATCTAACCCATCTAGCCCCTCGCTGGTGATGTTTTACAGAATCCCGTTTATGTCGTCCCGTACATCTCGGTTGGGATGTTATATACGTCTACAGCGATATATATCCTAACGTAAGGCAGGCTAACATCTCGGATGTAGTATTTTACAACATTCTTGGAGTATCGGCCCCTACTTCTCAGTGGGAACGTTATATACGTCTATAACGTAACATAACCTAATCTAACCCATCTAGCCCCTCGCTGGTAATATTTTACAGAATCCCGTTCGTGTCGTCCCGTACATCTCGGTTGGGATATTATATACGTCTATAGCGTTATATATCCTAACCAAAGGCAGGCTAACTTCTCGGATATAGTATTTTACAACATTCCTGGCATATCGGCCCCTACTTCTCGGTGGGAACATTATACACGTCTATAACGTAACATAACCTAACCTAACCCATCTAGCCCCTCGCTGGTAATGTTCTACAGAATCCCGTTCCTGTCGTCCCGTACGTCTCGGTTGGGATGTTATATACGTCTAAATCGATATATATCCTAACGTAAGGCAGGCTAAGATCTCGGATGTAGTATTTTACAACATTCTTGGAGTATCGGCCCCTACTTCTCGGAGGGAACATTATATACGTCTATAACGTAACATAACCTAATCTAACCCATCTAGCCCCTCGCTGGTAATATTTTACAGAATCCCGTTCGTGTCGTCCCGTACGTCTCGGTTGGGATATTATATACGTTTATAGCTTTATATATCCTAACCTAAGGCAGGCTAACATCTCGGATGTAGTATTTTACAACATTCTTGGGGTATCGGCCCCTACTTCTCGGTGGGAACATTATATACGTCTGTAACGTGACATAACCTAACCTATCCCATCTAGCCCCTCGCTGGTAATGTTTTACAGAATCCCGTTCGTGTCGTCCCGTACGTCTCGGTTGGGACATTAATTACGTCTACAGCGATATATATCCTAACCTAAGGCAGACTAACTTCTCGGATATAGTATTTTACAACATTCCTGGCATATCGGCCCCTACTTCTCGGTGGGACCATTATATACGTTTATAACGTATCACAACCTAACCTAACCCATCTAGCCCCTCGCTGGTAATGTTTTACAGAATCCCGTTCGTGTCGTCCCGTACGTCTCGGTTGGGACATTATAAACGTCTACAGCGTTATATATCCTAACCTAAGGCAGGCTAACATCTCGGTTCCAGTATTTTACAACATTCCTGGCGTATCGGCTCTACTTCTCGGTGGGAACATTATACACGTCTATAACGTAACATAACCTAACCTAACCCATCCAGCCTCTCGCTGGTAATGTTTTACAGAATCCCGTTCCTGTCGTCCCGTACATCTCGGTTGGGATGTTATATACGTCTACAGCGATATATATCCTAACGTAAGGCAGGCTAATGTCTCGGATGTAGTATTTTACAACATTCTTGGAGTATCGGCCCCTACTTCTCGGTGGGAACATTATATACGTCTGTAACGTAACATAACCTAACCTATCCCATCTAGCCCCTCGTTGGCAATGTTTTACAGAATCCCGTTCGTGTCGTCCCGTACATCTCTGTTGGATATTATATACGTCTATAGCGTTATATATCCTAACCTAAGGCAGGCTAACATCTCGGATGCAGCATTTTACAACATTCCTAACGTATCGGCTCTACTTCTCGGCGGGAGCATTATACACGTCTATAACGTAGCATAACCTAACCTAACCCATCTAGCCCCTCGCTGGTAATGTTTTGCAGAATCCCGTTCCTGTCGTCCCGTACATCTCGTTTGGGATGTTATATACGTCTACAGCGATATATATCCTAACGTAAGGCAGGCTAACATCTCGGATGCAGTATTTTACAACATTCCTGGCGTATCGGCTCTACTTCTCGGTGGCAACATTATACACGTCTATAACGTAACATAACCTAACCTAAACCATCTAGCCCCTCCCTGGTAATGTTTTACAGAATCCCGTTCCTGTCGTCCCGCATGTCTCGAATGGGACATTATATACGTCTACAGCGATATATATCCTAACGTAAGGCAGGCTAACATCTCGGATGTAGTATTTTACAACATTCTTGGAGTATCGGCCCCTACTTCTCGGTGGGAACATTATATACGTCTATAACGTAACATAACCTAATCTAACCCATCTAGCCCCTCGCTCGTAATATTTTACAGAATCCCGTTCGTGTCGTCCCGTACATCTCGGTTGGGATATTATATACGTCTATAGCGTTATATATCATAACCTAAGGCAGGCTAACACCTCGGATGCAGTATTTTACAACATTCGTGGCGTATCGGCTCTACTTCTCGGTGGGAACATTATACACGTCTATAACGTAACATAACCTAACCTAACCCATCTAGCCCCTCGCTGGTAATGTTTTACAGAATCCCGGTCCTGTCGTCCCGTACATCTCGGTTGGGATGTTATATACGTCTACGGCGATATATATCCTAACTTAAGGCAGGCTAACATCTCGGATGTAGTATTTTACAACATTCTTGGAGTATCGGCCCCTACTTCTAGGTGGGAACATTATATACGTCTGTAACGTAACATAACCTAACCTATCCCATCTAGCCCCTCGTTGGCAATGTTTTACAGAATACCGTTCGTGTCGTCCCGTACATCTCGGTTGGAATATTATATACGTCTACAGCTATATATATCCTAACCTAAGGCAGGCTAACGTCTCGGATATAGTATTTTACAACATTCCTGGCATATCGGCCCCTACTTCTCGGTGGGAACATTATATACGTTTATAACGTATCACAACCTAACCTAACCCATCTAGCCCCTCAAGGTAATATTTTACAGAATCCCGTTCCTGTCGTCCCGTACGTCTCGGATGGGACATTATAACCTTCTACAGCGTTATATATCCTAACCTAAGGCAGGCTAACATCTCGGATGCAGTATTTTACAACATTCCTGGCGTATCGGCTCTACTTCTCGGTGGGAACATTATACACGTCTATAACGTAACATAACCTAACCTAACCCATCTAGTCCCTCGTTGGCAATGTTTTACAGAATCCCGTTCGTGTCGTCCCGTACATCTCGGTTGGGATATTATATACGTCTACAGCGATACATATCCTAACCTAAGGCAGGCTAACTTCTCGGATATAGTATTTTACAACATTCCTGTAGGATCAGCCTCTACTTCTCGGTGGGAACATTATATACGTCTATAACGTAATATAATCTAACCTAACACATCTAGCCCCTCGCTGGTGATGTTTTACAGAATCCCGTTTATGTCGTCCCGTACATCTCGGTTGGGATGTTATATACGTCTACAGCGATATATATCCTAACGTAAGGCAGGCTAACATCTCGGATGTAGTATTTTACAACATTCTTGGAGTATCGGCTCCTACTTCTCGGTGGGAACATTATATACGTCTATAACGTAACATAACCTAATCTAACCCATCTAGCCCCTCGCTGGTGATGTTTTACAGAATCCCGTTTATGTCGTCCCGTACATCTCGGTTGGGATGTTATATACGTCTACAGCGATATATATCCTAACGTAAGGCAGGCTAACATCTCGGATGTAGTATTTTACAACATTCTTGGAGTATCGGCCCCTACTTCTCAGTGGGAACGTTATATACGTCTATAACGTAACATAACCTAATCTAACCCATCTAGCCCCTCGCTGGTAATATTTTACAGAATCCCGTTCGTGTCGTCCCGTACATCTCGGTTGGGATATTATATACGTCTATAGCGTTATATATCCTAACCAAAGGCAGGCTAACTTCTCGGATATAGTATTTTACAACATTCCTGGCATATCGGCCCCTACTTCTCGGTGGGAACATTATACACGTCTATAACGTAACATAACCTAACCTAACCCATCTAGCCCCTCGCTGGTAATGTTCTACAGAATCCCGTTCCTGTCGTCCCGTACGTCTCGGTTGGGATGTTATATACGTCTAAATCGATATATATCCTAACGTAAGGCAGGCTAAGATCTCGGATGTAGTATTTTACAACATTCTTGGAGTATCGGCCCCTACTTCTCGGAGGGAACATTATATACGTCTATAACGTAACATAACCTAATCTAACCCATCTAGCCCCTCGCTGGTAATATTTTACAGAATCCCGTTCGTGTCGTCCCGTACGTCTCGGTTGGGATATTATATACGTTTATAGCTTTATATATCCTAACCTAAGGCAGGCTAACATCTCGGATGTAGTATTTTACAACATTCTTGGGGTATCGGCCCCTACTTCTCGGTGGGAACATTATATACGTCTGTAACGTGACATAACCTAACCTATCCCATCTAGCCCCTCGCTGGTAATGTTTTACAGAATCCCGTTCGTGTCGTCCCGTACGTCTCGGTTGGGACATTAATTACGTCTACAGCGATATATATCCTAACCTAAGGCAGACTAACTTCTCGGATATAGTATTTTACAGCATTCCTGGCATATCGGCCCCTACTTCTCGGTGGGACCATTATATACGTTTATAACGTATCACAACCTAACCTAACCCATCTAGCCCCTCGCTGGTAATGTTTTACAGAATCCCGTTCGTGTCGTCCCGTACGTCTCGGTTGGGACATTATAAACGTCTACAGCGTTATATATCCTAACCTAAGGCAGGCTAACATCTCGGTTCCAGTATTTTACAACATTCCTGGCGTATCGGCCCATGCTTCTCGGTGGGAACATTATATAGGTCTGTAACGTAACATAACCTAACCTAACACATCTACCCCTCGCTGGTAATGTTTTACAGAATCTCGTTCGTGTCGTCCCGTACGTCTCGGATGGGATATTATATACGTCTATAGCGTTATATATCTTAACCTAAGGCAGGCTAACATCTCGGATGCAGTATTTTACAACATTCCTGGCGTATCGGCTCTACTTCTCGGTGGGAACATTATACACGTCTATAACGTAACATAACCTAACCTAACCCATCTAGCCCCTCGCTGGTAATGTTTTACAGAATCCCGTTCCTGTCGTCCCGTACATCTCGGTTGGGATGTTATATACGTCTACAGCGATATATATCCTAACGTAAGGCAGGCTAATGTCTCGGATGTAGTATTTTACAACATTCTTGGAGTATCGGCCCCTACTTCTCGGTGGGAACATTATATACGTCTGTAACGTAACATAACCTAACCTATCCCATCTAGCCCCTCGTTGGCAAGGTTTTACAGAATCCCGTTCGTGTCGTCCCGTACATCTCGGTTGGGATATTATATACGTCTATAGCGTTATATATCATAACCTAAGGCAGGCTAACACCTCGGATGCAGTATTTTACAACATTCCTGGCGTATCGGCTCTACTTCTCGGTGGGAACATTATACACGTCTATAACGTAACATAACCTAACCTAACCCATCTAGCCCCTCGTTGGCAATATTTTACAGAATCCCGTTCGTGTCGTCCCGTACATCTCGGTTGGGATATTATATACGTCTACAGCGATACATATCCTAACCTAAGGCAGGCTAACTTCTCGGATATAGTATTTTACAACATTCCTGTAGGATCAGCCTCTACTTCTCGGTGGGAACATTATATACGTCTATAACGTAATATAATCTAACCTAACACATCTAGCCCCTCGCTGGTGATGTTTTACAGAATCCCGTTTATGTCGTCCCGTACATCTCGGTTGGGATGTTATATACGTCTACAGCGATATATATCCTAACGTAAGGCAGGCTAACATCTCGGATGTAGTATTTTACAACATTCTTGGAGTATCGGCCCCTACTTCTCGGTGGGAACATTATATACGTCTATAACGTAACATAACCTAATCTAACCCATCTAGCCCCTCGCTGGTGATGTTTTACAGAATCCCGTTTATGTCGTCCCGTACATCTCGGTTGGGATGTTATATACGTCTACAGCGATACATATCCTAACCTACGGCAGGCTAACTTCTCGGATATAGTATTTTACAACATTCCTGTAGGATCAGCCTCTACTTCTCGGTGGGAACATTATATACGTCTATAACGTAATATAATCTAACCTAACACATCTAGCCCCTCGCTGGTGATGTTTTACAGAATCCCGTTTATGTCGTCCCGTACATCTCGGTTGGGATGTTATATACGTCTACAGCGATATATGTCCTAACGTAAGGCAGGCTAACATCTCGGATGTAGTATTTTACAACATTCTTGGAGTATCGGCCCCTACTTCTCGGTGGGAACATTATATACGTCTATAACGTAACATAACCTAATCTAACCCATCTAGCCCCTCGCTGGTGATGTTTTACAGAATCCCGTTTATGTCGTCCCGTACATCTCGGTTGGGATGTTATATACGTCTACAGCGATATATATCCTAACGTAAGGCAGGCTAACATCTCGGATGTAGTATTTTACAACATTCTTGGAGTATCGGCCCCTACTTCTCAGTGGGAACGTTATATACGTCTATAACGTAACATAACCTAATCTAACCCATCTAGCCCCTCGCTGGTAATATTTTACAGAATCCCGTTCGTGTCGTCCCGTACATCTCGGTTGGGATATTATATACGTCTATAGCGTTATATATCCTAACCAAAGGCAGGCTAACTTCTCGGATATAGTATTTTACAACATTCCTGGCATATCGGCCCCTACTTCTCGGTGGGAACATTATACACGTCTATAACGTAACATAACCTAACCTAACCCATCTAGCCCCTCGCTGGTAATGTTCTACAGAATCCCGTTCCTGTCGTCCCGTACGTCTCGGTTGGGATGTTATATACGTCTAAATCGATATATATCCTAACGTAAGGCAGGCTAAGATCTCGGATGTAGTATTTTACAACATTCTTGGAGTATCGGCCCCTACTTCTCGGAGGGAACATTATATACGTCTATAACGTAACATAACCTAATCTAACCCATCTAGCCCCTCGCTGGTAATATTTTACAGAATCCCGTTCGTGTCGTCCCGTACGTCTCGGTTGGGATATTATATACGTTTATAGCTTTATATATCCTAACCTAAGGCAGGCTAACATCTCGGATGTAGTATTTTACAACATTCTTGGGGTATCGGCCCCTACTTCTCGGTGGGAACATTATATACGTCTGTAACGTGACATAACCTAACCTATCCCATCTAGCCCCTCGCTGGTAATGTTTTACAGAATCCCGTTCGTGTCGTCCCGTACGTCTCGGTTGGGACATTAATTACGTCTACAGCGATATATATCCTAACCTAAGGCAGACTAACTTCTCGGATATAGTATTTTACAGCATTCCTGGCATATCGGCCCCTACTTCTCGGTGGGACCATTATATACGTTTATAACGTATCACAACCTAACCTAACCCATCTAGCCCCTCGCTGGTAATGTTTTACAGAATCCCGTTCGTGTCGTCCCGTACGTCTCGGTTGGGACATTATAAACGTCTACAGCGTTATATATCCTAACCTAAGGCAGGCTAACATCTCGGTTCCAGTATTTTACAACATTCTTGGCGTATCGGCCCATGCTTCTCGGTGGGAACATTATATAGGTCTGTAACGTAACATAACCTAACCTAACACATCTACCCCTCGCTGGTAATGTTTTACAGAATCTCGTTCGTGTCGTCCCGTACGTCTCGGATGGGATATTATATACGTCTATAGCGTTATATATCTTAACCTAAGGCAGGCTAACACCTCGGATGCAGTATTTTACAACATTCCTGGCGTATCGGCTCTACTTCTCGGTGGGAACATTATACACGTCTATAACGTAACATAACCTAACCTAACCCATCTAGCCCCTCGCTGGTAATGTTTTACAGAATCCCGTTCCTGTCGTCCCGTACATCTCGGTTGGGATGTTATATACGTCTACAGCGATATATATCCTAACGTAAGGCAGGCTAATGTCTCGGATGTAGTATTTTACAACATTCTTGGAGTATCGGCCCCTACTTCTCGGTGGGAACATTATATACGTCTGTAACGTAACATAACCTAACCTATCCCATCTAGCCCCTCGTTGGCAAGGTTTTACAGAATCCCGTTCGTGTCGTCCCGTACATCTCGGTTGGGATATTATATACGTCTATAGCGTTATATATCATAACCTAAGGCAGGCTAACACCTCGGATGCAGTATTTTACAACATTCCTGGCGTATCGGCTCTACTTCTCGGTGGGAACATTATACACGTCTATAACGTAACATAACCTAACCTAACCCATCTAGCCCCTCGTTGGCAATATTTTACAGAATCCCGTTCGTGTCGTCCCGTACATCTCGGTTGGGATATTATATACGTCTACAGCGATACATATCCTAACCTAAGGCAGGCTAACTTCTCGGATATAGTATTTTACAACATTCCTGTAGGATCAGCCTCTACTTCTCGGTGGGAACATTATATACGTCTATAACGTAATATAATCTAACCTAACACATCTAGCCCCTCGCTGGTGATGTTTTACAGAATCCCGTTTATGTCGTCCCGTACATCTCGGTTGGGATGTTATATACGTCTACAGCGATATATATCCTAACGTAAGGCAGGCTAACATCTCGGATGTAGTATTTTACAACATTCTTGGAGTATCGGCCCCTACTTCTCGGTGGGAACATTATATACGTCTATAACGTAACATAACCTAATCTAACCCATCTAGCCCCTCGCTGGTGATGTTTTACAGAATCCCGTTTATGTCGTCCCGTACATCTCGGTTGGGATGTTATATACGTCTACAGCGATACATATCCTAACCTACGGCAGGCTAACTTCTCGGATATAGTATTTTACAACATTCCTGTAGGATCAGCCTCTACTTCTCGGTGGGAACATTATATACGTCTATAACGTAATATAATCTAACCTAACACATCTAGCCCCTCGCTGGTGATGTTTTACAGAATCCCGTTTATGTCGTCCCGTACATCTCGGTTGGGATGTTATATACGTCTACAGCGATATATGTCCTAACGTAAGGCAGGCTAACATCTCGGATGTAGTATTTTACAACATTCTTGGAGTATCGGCCCCTACTTCTCGGTGGGAACATTATATACGTCTATAACGTAACATAACCTAATCTAACCCATCTAGCCCCTCGCTGGTGATGTTTTACAGAATCCCGTTTATGTCGTCCCGTACATCTCGGTTGGGATGTTATATACGTCTACAGCGATATATATCCTAACGTAAGGCAGGCTAACATCTCGGATGTAGTATTTTACAACATTCTTGGAGTATCGGCCCCTACTTCTCAGTGGGAACGTTATATACGTCTATAACGTAACATAACCTAATCTAACCCATCTAGCCCCTCGCTGGTAATATTTTACAGAATCCCGTTCGTGTCATCCCGTACATCTCGGTTGGGATATTATATACGTCTATAGCGTTATATATCCTAACCAAAGGCAGGCTAACATCTCGGATGCAGTATTTTACAACATTCTTGGAGTATCGGCCCGTACTTCCGGGTGGGAACATTATATACGTCTATAAAGTAACATAACCTAACCTATCCCATCTAGCCCCTCGTTGGCAATGTTTTACAGAATCCCGTTCGTGTCGTCCCGTACATCTCGGTTGGGATGTTATATACGTCTACAGCGATATATATCCTAACGTAAGGCAGGCTAACATCTCGGATGTAGTATTTTACAACATTCTTGGAGTATCGGCCCCTACTTCTAGGTGGGAACATTATATACGTCTGTAACGTGACATAACCTAACCTATCCCATCTAGCCCCTCGTTGGCAATGTTTTACAGAATCCCGTTCGTGTCGTCCCGTACGTCTCGGATGGGACATTATATACGTCTACAGCGTTATATATCCTAACGTAAGGCAGGCTAACATCTCGGATGTAGTATTTTACAACATTCCTGGCGTATCGGCTCTACTTCTCGGTGGGAACATTATACACGTCTATAACGTAACATAACCTAACCTAACCCATCTAGCCCCTCGCTGGTAATGTTCTACAGAATCCCGTTCCTGTCGTCCCGTACATCTCGGTTGGGATGTTATATACGTCTAAATCGATATATATCCTAACGTAAGGCAGGCTAAGATCTCGGATGTAGTATTTTACAACATTCTTGGAGTATCGGCCCCTACTTCTCGGTGGGAACATTATATACGTCTATAACGTAACATAACCTAATCTAACCCATCTAGCCCCTCGCTGGTAATATTTTACAGAATCCCGTTCGTGTCGTCCCGTACATCTCGGTTGGGATATTATATACGTCTATAGCTTTATATATCCTAACGTAAGGCAGGCTAACATCTCGGATGTAGTATTTTACAACATTCTTGGGGTATCGGCCCCTACTTCTCGGTGGGAACATTATATACGTCTGTAACGTAACATAACCTAACCTATCCCATCTAGCCCCTCGTTTGCAATGTTTTACAGAATCCCGTTCGTGTCGTCCCGTACATCTCGGTTGGGATATTAATTACGTCTACAGCGATATATATCCTAACCTAAGGCAGACTAACTTCTCGGATATAGTATTTTACAACATTCCTGGCATATCGGCCCCTACTTCTCGGTGGGACCATTATATACGTTTATAACGTATCACAACCTAACCTAACCCATCTAGCCCCTCGCTGGTAATGTTTTACAGAATCCCGTTCGTGTCGTCCCGTACGTCTCGGTTGGGACATTATAAACGTCTACAGCGTTATATATCCTAACCTAAGGCAGGCTAACATCTCGGTTCCAGTATTTTACAACATTCCTGGCGTATCGGCCCATGCTTCTCGGTGGGAACATTATATAGGTCTATAACGTAACATAACCTAACCTAACACATCTACCCCTCGCTGGTAATGTTTTACAGAATCTCGTTCGTGTCGTCCCGTACGTCTCGGATGGGATATTATATACGTCTATAGCGTTATATATCTTAACCTAAGGCAGGCTAACATCTCGGATGCAGTATTTTACAACATTCCTGGCGTATCGGCTCTACTTCTCGGTGGGAACATTATACACGTCTATAACGTAACATAACCTAACCTAACCCATCTAGCCCCTCGCTGGTAATGTTTTACAGAATCCCGTTCCTGTCGTCCCGTACATCTCGGTTGGGATGTTATATACGTCTACAGCGATATATATCCTAACGTAAGGCAGGCTAATGTCTCGGATGTAGTATTTTACAACATTCTTGGAGTATCGGCCCCTACTTCTCGGTGGGAACATTATATACGTCTGTAACGTAACATAACCTAACCTATCCCATCTAGCCCCTCGTTGGCAAGGTTTTACAGAATCCCGTTCGTGTCGTCCCGTACATCTCGGTTGGGATGTTATATACGTCTACAGCGATATATATCCTAACGTAAGGCAGGCTAATGTCTCGGATGTAGTATTTTACAACATTCTTGGCGTATCGGCCCCTACTTCTCGGTGGGAACATTATATACGTCTGTAACGTAACATAACCTAACCTATCCCATCTAGCCCCTCGTTGGCAAGGTTTTACAGAATCCCGTTCGTGTCGTCCCGTACATCTCGGTTGGGATGTTATATACGTCTACAGCGATATATATCCTAACGTAAGGCAGGCTAACATCTCGGATGTAGTATTTTACAACATTCTTGGAGTATCGGCCCCTACTTCTCGGTGGGAACATTATATACGTCTATAACGTAACATAACCTAACCTAACCCATCTAGCCCCTCGCTGGTAATGTTTTACAGAATCCCGGTCCTGTCGTCCCGTACATCTCGGTTGGGATGTTATATACGTCTACAGCGATATATATCCTAACTTAAGGCAGGCTAACATCTCGGATGTAGTATTTTACAACATTCTTGGAGTATCGGCCCCTACTTCTAGGTGGGAACATTATATACGTCTGTAACGTAACATAACCTAACCTATCCCATCTAGCCCCTCGTTGGCAATGTTTTACAGAATACCGTTCGTGTCGTCCCGTACATCTCGGTTGGAATATTATATACGTCTACAGCTATATATATCCTAACCTAAGGCAGGCTAATGTCTCGGATATAGTATTTTACAACATTCCTGGCATATCGGCCCCTACTTCTCGGTGGGAACATTATATACGTTTATAACGTATCACAACCTAACCTAACCCATCTAGCCCCTCAAGGTAATATTTTACAGAATCCCGTTCCCGTCGTCCCGTACGTCTCGGATGGGACATTATAATCTTCTACAGCGTTATATATCCTAACCTAAGGCAGGCTAACATCTCGGATGCAGTATTTTACAACATTCCTGGCGTATCGGCTCTACTTCTCGGTGGGAACATTATACACGTCTATAACGTAACATAACCTAACCTAACCCATCTAGCCCCTCGTTGGCAATATTTTACAGAATCCCGTTCGTGTCGTCCCGTACATCTCGGTTGGGATATTATATACGTCTACAGCGATACATATCCTAACCTAAGGCAGGCTAACTTCTCGGATATAGTATTTTACAACATTCCTGTAGGATCAGCCTCTACTTCTCGGTGGGAACATTATATACGTCTATAACGTAATATAATCTAACCTAACACATCTAGCCCCTCGCTGGTGATGTTTTACAGAATCCCGTTTATGTCGTCCCGTACATCTCGGTTGGGATGTTATATACGTCTACAGCGATATATATCCTAACGTAAGGCAGGCTAACATCTCGGATGTAGTATTTTACAACATTCTTGGAGTATCGGCCCCTACTTCTCAGTGGGAACGTTATATACGTCTATAACGTAACATAACCTAATCTAACCCATCTAGCCCCTCTCTGGTAATATTTTACAGAATCCCGTTCGTGTCGTCCCGTACATCTCGGTTGGGATATTATATACGTCTATAGCGTTATATATCCTAACCAAAGGCAGGCTAACATCTCGGATGCAGTATTTTACAACATTCTTGGAGTATCGGCCCCTACTTCCGGGTGGGAACATTATATACGTCTATAAAGTAACATAACCTAACCTATCCCATCTAGCCCCTCGTTGGCAATGTTTTACAGAATCCCGTTCGTGTCGTCCCGTACATCTCGGTTGGGATGTTATATACGTCTACGGCGATATATATCCTAACGTAAGGCAGGCTAACATCTCGGATGTAGTATTTTACAACATTCTTGGAGTATCGGCCCCTACTTCTCGGTGGGAACATTATATACGTCTATAACGTAACATAACCTAATCTAACCCATCTAGCCCCTCGCTGGTAATGTTTTACAGAATCCCGTTCGTGTCGTCCCGTACATCTCGGTTGGGATGTTATATACGTCTACAGCGATATATATCCTAACGTAAGGCAGGCTAACATCTCGGATGTAGTATTTTACAACATTCTTGGAGTATCGGCCCCTACTTCTAGGTGGGAACATTATATACGTCTGTAACGTAACATAACCTAACCTATCCCATCTAGCCCCTCGTTGGCAATGTTTTACAGAATCCCGTTCGTGTCGTCCCGTACATCTCGGTTGGAATATTATATACGTCTACAGCTATATATATCCTAACCTAAGGCAGGCTAACTTCTCGGATATAGTATTTTACAACATTCCTGGCATATCGGCCCCTACTTCTCGGTGGGAACATTATATACGTTTATAACGTATCACAACCTAACCTAACCCATCTAGCCCCTCAAGGTAATATTTTACAGAATCCCGTTCCTGTCGTCCCGTACGTCTCGGATGGGACATTATAATCTTCTACAGCGTTATATATCCTAACCTAAGGCAGGCTAACATCTCGGTTGCAGTATTTTACAACATTCCTGGCGTATCGGCCCATACTTCTCGGTGGGAACACTATATAGGTCTATAACGTAACATAACCTAACCTAACACATCTAGCCCCTCGCTGGTAATGTTTTACAGAGTCCCGTTCGTGTCGTCCCGTACGTCTCGGATGGGACATTATATACGTCTACAGCGTTATATATCCTAACGTAAGGCAGGCTAACATCTCGGATGTAGTATTTTACAACATTCCTGGCGTATCGGCTCTACTTCTCGGTGGGAACATTATACACGTCTATAACGTAACATAACCTAACCTAACCCATCTAGCCCCTCGCTGGTAATGTTCTACAGAATCCCGTTCTTGTCGTCCCGTACATCTCGGTTGGGATGTTATATACGTCTACAGCGATATATATCCTAACGTAAGGCAGGCTAATGTCTCGGATGTAGTATTTTACAACATTCTTGGGGTATCGGCCCCTACTTCTCGGTGGGAACATTATATACGTCTGTAACGTAACATAACCTAACCTATCCCATCTAGCCCCTCGTTTGCAATGTTTTACAGAATCCCGTTCGTGTCGTCCCGTACATCTCGGTTGGGATATTAATTACGTCTACAGCGATATATATCCTAACCTAAGGCAGACTAACTTCTCGGATATAGTATTTTACAACATTCCTGGCATATCGGACCCTACTTCTCGGTGGGACCATTATACACGTCTATAACGTATCACAACCTAACCTAACCCATCTAGCCCCTCGCTGGTAATGTTTTACAGAATCCCGTTCCTGTCGTCCCGTACATCTCGGTTGGGATGTTATATACGTCTACAGCGATATATATCCTAACGTAAGGCAGGCTAATGTCTCGGATGTAGTATTTTACAACATCCTTGGAGTATCGGCCCCTACTTCTCGGTGGGAACATTATATACGCCTGTAACGTAACATAACCTAACCTATCCCATCTAGCCCCTCGTTGGCAAGGTTTTATAGAATCCCGTTCGTGTCGTCCCGTACATCTCGGTTGGGATGTTATATACGTCTACAGCGATATATATCCTAACGTAAGGCAGGCTAACATCTCGGATGTAGTATTTTACAACATTCTTGGAGTATCGGCCCCTACTTCTCGGTGGGAACATTATATACGTCTATAACGTAACATAACCTAATCTAACCCATCTAGCCCCTCGCTCGTAATATTTTACAGAATCCCGTTCGTGTCGTCCCGTACATCTCGGTTGGGATATTATATACGTCTATAGCGTTATATATCATAACCTAAGGCAGGCTAACACCTCGGATGCAGTATTTTACAACATTCCTGGCGTATCGGCTCTACTTCTCGGTGGGAACATTATACACGTCTATAACGTAACATAACCTAACCTAACCCATCTAGCCCCTCGCTGGTAATGTTTTACAGAATCCCGGTCCTGTCGTCCCGTACATCTCGGTTGGGATGTTATATACGTCTACAGCGATATATATCCTAACTTAAGGCAGGCTAACATCTCGGATGTAGTATTTTACAACATTCTTGGAGTATCGGCCCCTACTTCTAGGTGGGAACATTATATACGTCTGTAACGTAACATAACCTAACCTATTCCATCTAGTCCCTCGTTGGCAATGTTTTACAGAATACCGTTCGTGTCGTCCCGTACATCTCGGTTGGAATATTATATACGTCTACAGCTATATATATCCTAACCTAAGGCAGTCTAACGTCTCGGATATAGTATTTTACAACATTCCTGGCATATCGGCCCCTACTTCTCGGTGGGAACATTATATACGTTTATAACGTATCACAACCTAACCTAACCCATCTAGCCCCTCAAGGTAATATTTTACAGAATCCCGTTACTGTCGTCCCGTACGTCTCGGATGGGACATTATAATCTTCTACAGCGTTATATATCCTAACCTAAGACAGGCTAACATCTCGGATGCAGTATTTTACAACATTCCTGGCGTATCGGCTCTACTTCTCGGTGGGAACATTATACACGTCTATAACGTAACATATCCTAACCTAACCCATCTAGCCCCTCGTTGGCAATGTTTTACAGAATCCCGTTCGTGTCGTCCCGTACATCTCGGTTGGGATATTATATACGTCTACAGCGATACATATCCTAACCTAAGGCAGGCTAACTTCTCGGATATAGTATTTTACAACATTCCTGTAGGATCAGCCTCTACTTCTCGGTGGGAACATTATATACGTCTATAACGTAATATAATCTAACCTAACACATCTAGCCCCTCGCTGGTGATGTTTTACAGAATCCCGTTTATGTCGTCCCGTACATCTCGGTTGGGATGTTATATACGTCTACAGCGATATATATCCTAACGTAAGGCAGGCTAACATCTCGGATGTAGTATTTTACAACATTCTTGGAGTATCGGCCCCTACTTCTCGGTGGGAACATTATATACCTCTATAACGTAACATAACCTAATCTAACCCATCTAGCCCCTCGCTGGTGATGTTTTACAGAATCCCGTTTATGTCGTCCCGTACATCTCGGTTGGGATATTATATACGTCTATAGCGTTATATATCCTAACCAAAGGCAGGCTAACATCTCGGATGCAGTATTTTACAACATTCTTGGAGTATCGGCCCCTACTTCCGGGTGGGAACATTATATACGTCTATAAAGTAACATAACCTAACCTATCCCATCTAGCCCCTCGTTGGCAATGTTTTACAGAATCCCGTTCGTGTCGTCCCGTACATCTCGGTTGGAATATTATATACGTCTACAGCTATATATATCCTAACCTAAGGCAGGCTAACTTCTCGGATATAGTATTTTACAACATTCCTGGCATATCGGCCCCTACTTCTCGGTGGGAACATTATATACGTTTATAACGTATCACAACCTAACCTAACCCATCTAGACCCTCAAGGTAATATTTTACAGAATCCCGTTCCTGTCGTCCCGTACGTCTCGGATGGGACATTATAATCTTCTACAGCGTTATATATCCTAACCTAAGGCAGGCTAACATCTCGGTTGCAGTATTTTACAACATTCCTGGCGTATCGGCCCATACTTCTCGGTGGGAACATTATATAGGTCTATAACGTAACATAACCTAACCTAACACATCTAGCCCCTCGCTGGTAATGTTTTACAGAGTCCCGTTCGTGTCGTCCCGTACGTCTCGGATGGGACATTATATACGTCTACAGCGTTATATATCCTAACGTAAGGCAGGCTAACATCTCGGATGTAGTATTTTACAACATTCCTGGCGTATCGGCTCTACTTCTCGGTGGGAACATTATACACGTCTATAACGTAACATAACCTAACCTAACCCATCTAGCCCCTCGCTGGTAATGTTTTACAGAATCCCGTTCCTGTCGTCCCGTACATCTCGGTTGGGATGTTATATACGTCTAAATCGATATATATCCTAACGTAAGGCAGGCTAAGATCTCGGATGTAGTATTTTACAACATTCTTGGAGTATCGGCCCCTACTTCTCGGTGGGAACATTATATACGTCTATAACGTAACATAACCTAAGCTATCCCATCTAGCCCCTCGTTGCAAGGTTTTACAGAATCCCGTTCGTGTCGTCCCGTACATCTCGGTTGGGATGTTATATACGTCTACAGCGATATATATCCTAACGTAAGGCAGGCTAACACCTCGGATGTAGTATTTTACAACATTCTTGGAGTATCGGCCCCTACTTCTCGGTGGGAACATTATATACGTCTATAACGTAACATAACCTAATCTAACCCATCTAGCCCCTCGTTGGCAATGTTTTACAGAATACCGTTCGTGTCGTCCCGTACATCTCGGTTGGAATATTATATACGTCTACAGCTATATATATCCTAACCTAAGGCAGGCTAACTTCTCGGATATAGTATTTTACAACATTCCTGGCATATCGGCCCCTACTTCTCGGTGGGAACATTATATACGTTTATAACGTATCACAACCTAACCTAACCCATCTAGCCCCTCAAGGTAATATTTTACAGAATCCCGTTCCTGTCGTCCCGTACGTCTCGGATGGGACATTATAATCTTCTACAGCGTTATATATCCTAACCTAAGGCAGGCTAACATCTCGGTTGCAGTATTTTACAACATTCCTGGCGTATCGGCTCTACTTCTCGGTGGGAACATTATACACGTCTATAACGTAACATAACCTAACCTAACCCATCTAGCCCCTCGTTGGCAATGTTTTACAGAATCCCGTTCGTGTCGTCCCGTACATCTCGGTTGGGATATTATATACGTCTCCAGCGATACATATCCTAACCTAAGGCAGGCTGACTTCTCGGATATAGTATTTTACAACATTCCTGTAGGATCAGCCTCTACTTCTCGGTGGGAACATTATATACGTCGATAACGTAATATAATCTAACCTAACACATCTAGCCCCTCGCTGGTGATGTTTTACAGAATCCCGTTTATGTCGTCCCGTACATCTCGGTTGGGATGTTATATACGTCTACAGCGATATATATCCTAACGTAAGGCAGGCTAACATCTCGGATGTAGTATTTTACAACATCCTTGGAGTATCGGCCCCTACTTCTCGGTGGGAACATTATATACGTCTATAACGTAACATAACCTAATCTAACCCATCTAGCCCCTCGCTGGTGATGTTTTACAGAATCCCGTTTATGTCGTCCCGTACATCTCGGTTGGGATGTTATATACGTCTACAGCGAGATATATCCTGACGTAAGGCAGGCTAACATCTCGGATGTAGTATTTTACAACATTCTTGGAGTATCGGCCCCTACTTCGCAGTGGGAACGTTATATACGTCTATAACGTAGCATAACCTAATCTAACCCATCTAGCCCCTCGCTGGTAAAGTTTTGCAGAATCCCGTTCCTGTCGTCCCGTACATCTCTGTTGGATATTATATACGTCTATAGCGTTATATATCCTAACCTAAGGCAGGCTAACATCTCGGATGCAGCATTTTACAACATTCCTAGCGTATCGGCTCTACTTCTCGGCGGGAACATTATACACGTCTATAACGCAGCATAACCTAACCTAACCCATCTAGCCCCTCGCTGGTAATGTTTTGCAGAATCCCGTTCCTGTCGTCCCGTACATCTCGGTTGGGATGTTATATACGTCTACAGCGATATATATCCTAACGTAAGGCAGGCTAACATCTCGGATGCAGTATTTTACAACATTCCTGGCGTATCGGCTCTACTTCTCGGTGGCAACATTATACACGTCTATAACGTAACATAACCTAACCTAACCCATCTAGACCCTCGCTGGTGATGTTTTACAGAATCCCGTTTATGTCGTCCCGTACATCTCGGTTGGGATGTTATATACGTCTACAGCGATATATATCCTAACGTAAGGCAGGCTAACATCTCGGATGTAGTATTTTACAACATTCTTGGAGTATCGGCCCCTACTTCTCGATGGGAACATTATATACGTCTATAACGTAACATAACCTAACCTAACCCATCTAGCCCCTCGCTGGTAATGTTTTGCAGAATCCCGTTCCTGTCGTCCCGTACGTCTCGGATAGGACATTATATACGTCTACAGCGTTATATATCCTGACGTAAGGCAGGCTAACATCTCGGATGTAGTATTTTACAACATTCTTGGAGTATCGGCCCCTACTTCTCGGTGGGAACATTATATACGTCTGTAACGTAACATAACCTAACCTAACCAATCTAGCCCCTCGCTGGTAATGCTTTACAGAATCCCGTTCGTGTCGTCCCGTACGTCTCGGTTGGGATGTTATATACGTCTACAGCGATATATATCCTAACGTAAGGCAGGCTAACATCTCGGATGTGGTATTTTACAACATTCTTGGAGTATCGGCCCCTACTTCTCGGTGGGAACATTATATACGTCTATAACGTAACATAACCTAATCTAACCCATCTAGCCCCTCGCTGGTAATGTTTTACAGAATCCCGTTCGTGTCGTCCCGTACATCTCGGTTGGGATGTTATATACGTCTACAGCGATATATATCCTAACGTAAGGCAGGCTAACATCTCGGATGTAGTATTTTACAACATTCTTGGAGTATCGGCCCCTACTTCTCGGTGGGAACATTATATACGTCTGTAACGTAACATAACCTAACCTATCCCATCTAGCCCCTCGTTGGCAATGTTTTACAGAATCCCGTTCGTGTTGTCCCGTATATCTCCGTTGGGATATTATATACGTCTACAGCGATACATATCCTAACCTAAGGCAGGCTAACTTCTCGGATATAGTATTTTACAACATTCCTGTAGGATCAGCCTCTACTTCTAGGTGGGAACATTATACACGTCTATAACGTAACATAACCTAACCTAACCCATCTAGCCCCTCGCTGGTAATGTTTTACAGAATCCCGTTCGTGTCGTCCCGTACATCTCGGATGGGATACTATATACGTCTATAGCGTTATATATCTTAACCTAAGGCAGGCTAACATCTCGGAGGCAGTATTTTACAACATTCCTGGCGTATCGGCTCTACTTCTCGGTGGGAACATTATACACGTCTATAACGTAACATAACCTAACCTAACCCATCTAGCCCCTCGCTGGTAATGTTTTACAGAATCCCGTTCCTGTCGTCCCGTACATCTCGGTTGGGATGTTATATACGTCTACAGCGATATATATCCTAACGTAAGGCAGGCTAATATCTCGGATGTAGTATTTTACAACATTCTTGGAGTATCGGCCCCTACTTCTCGGTGGGAACATTATATACGTCTGTAACGTAACATAACCTAACCTATCCCATCTAGCCCCTCGTTGGCAATGTTTTACAGAATCCCGTTCGTGTCGTCCCGTACATCTCGGTTGGGATGTTATATACGTCTACAGCGATATATATCCTAACGTAAGGCAGGCTAACATCTCGGATGTGGTATTTTACAACATTCTTGGAGTATCGGCCCCTACTTCTCGGTGGGAACATTATATACGTCTATAACGTAACATAACCTAATCTAACCCATCTAGCCCCTCGCTGGTAATGTTTTACAGAATCCCGTTCGTGTCGTCCCGTACATCTCGGTTGGGATGTTATATACGTCTACAGCGATATATATCCTAACGTAAGGCAGGCTAACATCTCGGATGTAGTATTTTACAACATTCTTGGAGTATCGGCCCCTACTTCTCGGTGGGAACATTATATACGTCTGTAACGTAACATAACCTAACCTATCCCATCTAGCCCCTCGTTGGCAATGTTTTACAGAATCCCGTTCGTGTTGTCCCGTATATCTCGGTTGGGATATTATATACGTCTACAGCGATACATATCCTAACCTAAGGCAGGCTAACTTCTCGGATATAGTATTTTACAACATTCCTGTAGGATCAGCCTCTACTTCTAGGCGGGAACATTATACACGTCTATAACGTAACATAACCTAACCTAACCCATCTAGCCCCTCGCTGGTAATGTTTTACAGAATCCCGTTCGTGTTGTCCCGTATATCTCGGTTGGGATATTATATACGTCTACAGCGATACATATCCTAACCTAAGGCAGGCTAACTTCTCGGATATAGTATTTTACAACATTCCTGTAGGATCAGCCTCTACTTCTAGGTGGGAACATTATACACGTCTATAACGTAACATAACCTAACCTAACCCATCTAGCCCCTCGCTGGTAATGTTTTACAGAATCCCGTTCGTGTCGTCCCGTACATCTCGGTTGGGATATTATATACGTCTATAGCGTTATATATCCTAACCTAAGGCAGGCTAACATCTCGGATGCAGTATTTTACAACATTCCTGGCGTATCGGCTCTACTTCTCGGCGGGAACCTTATACACGTCTATAACGTAACATAACTTAACCTAACCCATCTAGCCCCTCGCTGGTAATGTTTTGCAGAATTCCGTTCCTGTCGTCCCGTACGTCTCGGTTGGGATGTTATATACGTCTACAGCGATATATATCCTAACGTAAGGCAGGCTAACATCTCGGATGTAGTATTTTACAACATTCTTGGTGTATCGGCCCCTACTTCTCGGTGGGAACATTATATACGTCTGTAACGTAACATAACCTAACCTATCCCATCTAGCCCGTCGTTTGCAATGTTTTACAGAATCCCGTTCGTGTCGTCCCGTACATCTCGGTTGGGATATTATATACGTCTACAGCGATATATATCCTAACCTAAGGCAGACTAACTTCTCGGATATAGTATTTTACAACATTCCTGGCATATCGGCCCCTACTTCTCGGTGGGACCATTATATACGTTTATAACGTATCACAACCTAACCTAACCCATCTAGCCCCTTGCTGGTAATGTTTTACAGAATCCCGTTCGTGTCGTCCCGTACGTCTCGGTTGGGACATTATAAACGTCTACAGCGTTATATATCCTAACCTAAGGCAGGCTAACATCTCGGATGTAGTATTTTACAACATTCTTGGTGTATCGGCCCCTACTTCTCGGTGGGAACATTATATACGTTTATAACGTATCACAACCTAACCTAACCCATCTAGCCCCTTGCTGGTAATGATTTACAGAATCCCGTTCGTGTCGTCCCGTACGTCTCGGTTGGGACATTATAAACGTCTACAGCGTTATATATCCTAACCTAAGGCAGGCTAACATTTCGGTTCCAGTATTTTACAACATTCCTGGCGTATCGGCCCATGCTTCTCGGTGGGAACATTATATAGGTCTATAACGTAACATAACCTAACCTAACACATCTACCCCTCGCTGGTAATGTTTTACAGAATCCCGTTCGTGTCGTCCCGTACGTCTCGGATGGGACATTATATACGTCTACAGCGTTATATATCCTAACGTAAGGCAGGCTAACATCTCGGATGTAGTATTTTACAACATTCTTGGAGTATCGGCCCCTACTTCTCGGTGGGAACATTATACACGTCTATAACGTAACATAACCTAACCTAACCCATCTAGCCCCTCGCTGGTAATGTTTTACAGAATCCCGTTCCTGTCGTCCCGTACGTCTCGGATAGGACATTATATACGTCTACAGCGTTATATATCCTAACGTAAGGCAGGCTAATACCTCGGATGTAGTATTTTACAACATTCTTGGAGTATCGGCCCCTACTTCCGGGTGGGAACATTATATACGTCTATAACGTAACATAACCTAACCTAACCAATCTAGCCCCTCGCTGGTAATGTTTTACAGAATCCCGTTCGTGTCGACACGTACATCTCGGTTGGATATTATATACGTCTATAGCGTTATATATCCTAAACTAAGGCAGGCTAACATCTCGGATGCAGCATCTTACAACATTCCTAGCGTATCGGCTCTACTTCTCGGCGGGAACATTATACACGTCTATAACGTAACATAACCTAACCTAACCCATCTAGCCCCTCGCTGGTAATGTTTTGCAGAATCGCGTTCCTGTCGTCCCGTACATCTCGGTTGGGATGTTATATACGTCTACAGCGATATATATCCTAACGTATGGCAGGCTAACATCTCGGATGTAGTATTTTACAACATTCTTGGAGTATCGGCCCCTACTTCTCGGTGGGTACATTATATACGTCTGTAACGTAACATAACCTAACCTATCCCATCTAGCCCCTCGTTGGCAATGTTTTACAGAATCCCGTTCGTGTCGTCCCGTACATCTCGGTTGGGATGTTATATACGTCTACAGCGATATATATCCTAACGTAAGGCAGGCTAACATCTCGGATGTGGTATTTTACAACATTCTTGGAGTATCGGCCCCTACTTCTCGGTGGGAACATTATATACGTCTATAACGTAACATAACCTAATCTAACCCATCTAGCCCCTCGCTGGTAATGTTTTACAGAATCCCGTTCGTGTCGTCCCGTACATCTCGGTTGGGATGTTATATACGTCTACAGCGATATATATCCTAACGTAAGGCAGGCTAACATCTCGGATGTAGTATTTTACAACATTCTTGGAGTATCGGCCCCTACTTCTCGGTGGGAACATTATATACGTCTGTAACGTAACATAACCTAACCTATCCCATCTAGCCCCTCGTTGGCAATGTTTTACAGAATCCCGTTCGTGTTGTCCCGTATATCTCGGTTGGGATATTATATACGTCTACAGCGATACATATCCTAGCCTAAGGCAGGCTAACTTCTCGGATATAGTATTTTACAACATTCCTGTAGGATCAGCCTCTACTTCTAGGTGGGAACATTATACACGTCTATAACGTAACATAACCTAACCTAACCCATCTAGCCCCTCGCTGGTAATGTTTTACAGAATCCCGTTCGTGTTGTCCCGTATATCTCGGTTGGGATATTATATACGTCTACAGCGATACATATCCTAACCTAAGGCAGGCTAACTTCTCGGATATAGTATTTTACAACATTCCTGTAGGATCAGCCTCTACTTCTAGGTGGGAACAGTATACACGTCTATAACGTAACATAACCTAACCTAACCCATCTAGCCCCTCGCTGGTAATGTTTTACAGAATCCCGTTCGTGTCGTCCCGTACATCTCGGTTGGGATATTATATACGTCTATAGCGTTATATATCCTAACCTAAGGCAGGCTAACATCTCGGATGCAGTATTTTACAACATTCCTGGCGTATCGGCTCTACTTCTCGGCGGGAACCTTATACACGTCTATAACGTAACATAACCTAACCTAACCCATCTAGCCCCTCGCTGGTAATGTTTTACAGAATCCCGTTCGTGTCGTCCCGTACATCTCGGTTGGGATATTATATACGTCTATAGCGTTATATATCCTAACCTAAGGCAGGCTAACATCTCGGATGC
The DNA here is from genome assembly GCA_963969225.1 of Xylocopa violacea. Classification (NCBI taxonomy): domain Eukaryota; kingdom Metazoa; phylum Arthropoda; class Insecta; order Hymenoptera; family Apidae; genus Xylocopa; species Xylocopa violacea. The sequence continues at coordinate 96,572 of CAXAJV010000481.1, forward strand.
AGTATTTTACAACATTCCTGGCGTATCGGCTCTACTTCTCGGCGGGAACCTTATACACGTCTATAACGTAACATAACTTAACCTAACCCATCTAGCCCCTCGCTGGTAATGTTTTGCAGAATTCCGTTCCTGTCGTCCCGTACGTCTCGGTTGGGATGTTATATACGTCTACAGCGATATATATCCTAACGTAAGGCAGGCTAACATCTCGGATGTAGTATTTTACAACATTCTTGGTGTATCGGCCCCTACTTCTCGGTGGGAACATTATATACGTCTGTAATGTAACATAACCTAACCTATCCCATCTAGCCCGTCGTTTGCAATGTTTTACAGAATCCCGTTCGTGTCGTCCCGTACATCTCGGTTGGGATATTATATACGTCTACAGCGATATATATCCTAACCTAAGGCAGACTAACTTCTCGGATATAGTATTTTACAACATTCCTGGCATATCGGCCCCTACTTCTCGGTGGGACCATTATATACGTTTATAACGTATCACAACCTAACCTAACCCATCTAGCCCCTTGCTGGTAATGTTTTACAGAATCCCGTTCGTGTCGTCCCGTACGTCTCGGTTGGGACATTATAAACGTCTACAGCGTTATATATCCTAACCTAAGGCAGGCTAACATCTCGGATGTAGTATTTTACAACATTCTTGGAGTATCGGCCCCTACTTCCGGGTGGGAACATTATATACGTCTATAACGTAACATAACCTAACCTAACCAATCTAGCCCCTCGCTGGTAATGTTTTACAGAATCCCGTTCGTGTCGACACGTACATCTCGGTTGGATATTATATACGTCTATAGCGTTATATATCCTAAACTAAGGCAGGCTAACATCTCGGATGCAGCATCTTACAACATTCCTAGCGTATCGGCTCTACTTCTCGGCGGGAACATTATACACGTCTATAACGTAACATAACCTAACCTAACCCATCTAGCCCCTCGCTGGTAATGTTTTGCAGAATCGCGTTCCTGTCGTCCCGTACATCTCGGTTGGGATGTTATATACGTCTACAGCGATATATATCCTAACGTATGGCAGGCTAACATCTCGGATGTAGTATTTTACAACATTCTTGGAGTATCGGCCCCTACTTCTCGGTGGGTACATTATATACGTCTGTAACGTAACATAACCTAACCTATCCCATCTAGCCCCTCGTTGGCAATGTTTTACAGAATCCCGTTCGTGTTGTCCCGTACATCTCGGTTGGGATATTATATACGTCTACAGCGATACATATCCTAACCTAAGGCAGGCTAACTTCTCGGATATAGTATTTTACAACATTCCTGTAGGATCAGCCTCTACTTCTCGGTGGGAACATTATACACGTCTATAACGTAACATAACCTAACCTAACCCATCTATCCCCTCGCTGGTAATGTTTTACAGAATCCCGTTCGTGTCGTCCCGTACATCTCGGTTGGGATATTATATACGTCTATAGCGTTATATATCCTAACCTAAGGCAGGCTAACATCTCGGATGCAGTATTTTACAACATTCCTGGCGTATCGGCTCTACTTCTCGGCGGGAACATTATACACGTCTATAACGTAACATAACCTAACCTAACCCATCTAGCCCCTCGCTGGTAATGTTTTGCAGAATCCCGTTTCTGTCGTCCCGTACATCTCGGTTGGGATGTTATATACGTCTACAGCGATATATATCCTAACGTAAGGCAGGCTAACATCTCGGATGTAGTATTTTACAACATTCTTGGGGTATCGGCCCCTACTTCTCGGTGGGAACATTATATACGTCTGTAACGTAACATAACCTAACCTATCCCATCTAGCCCCTCGTTTGCAATGTTTTACAGAATCCCGTTCGTGTCGTCCCGTACATCTTGGTTGGGATATTATATACGTCTACAGCGATATATATCCTAACCTAAGGCAGGCTAACATCTTGGATGTAGTATTTTACAACATTCTTGGGGTATCGGCCCCTACTTCTCGGTGGGAACATTATATACGTCTGTAACGTAACATAACCTAACCTATCCCATCTAGCCCCTCGTTTGCAATGTTTTACAGAATCCCGTTCGTGTCGTCCCGTACATCTTGGTTGGGATATTATATACGTCTACAGCGATATATATCCTAACCTAAGGCAGGCTAATTTCTCGGATATATTATTTTACAACATTTCTGTAGGATCGGCCCCTACTTCTCGGTGGGAACATTATATACGTCTGTAACGTAACATAACCTAACCTATCCCATCTAGCCCCTCGTTTGCAATGTTTTACAGAATCCCGTTCGTGTCGTCCCGTACGTCTCGGTTGGGATATTATATACGTCTATAGCGTTATGTATCCTAACCTAAGGCAGGATAACATCTCGGTTGCAGTATTTTACAACATTCCTGGCATATCGGCCCCTACTTCTCGGTGGGACCATTATATACGTTTATAACGTATCACAACCTATCCTAACCCATCTAGCCCCTCGCTGGTAATATTTTACAGAATCCCGTCCCTGTCGTCCCGTACGTCTCGGATGAGACATTATAAACGTCTACAGCGATATATATCCTAACCTAAGGCAGGCTAATTTCTCGGATATATTATTTTACAACATTTCTGTAGGATCGGCCTCTACTTCTCGGTGGGAACATTATATACGTCTATAACGTAACATAACCTAACCTAACCCATCTAGCCCCTCGCTGGTAATGTTTTACAGAATCCCGTTCGTGTCGTCCCGTACATCTCGGTTGGGATATTATATACGTCTATAGCGTTGTATATCCTAACCTAAGGCAGGCTAACATCTCGGATGCAGCATTTTACAACATTCCTAGCGTATCGGCTCTACTTCTCGGTGGGAACATTATACACGTCTATAACGTAACATAACCTAACCTAACCCATCTAGCCCCTCGCTGGCAATGTTTTGCAGAATCCCGTTCCTGTCGTCCCGTACATCTCGGTTGGATGTTATATACGTCTACAGCGATATATATCCTAACGTAAGGCAGGCTAACATCTCGGATGTAGTATTTTACAACATTCTTGGAGTATCGGCTCCTACTTCTCGGTGGGAACATTATATACGTCTGTAACGTAACATAACCTAACCTATCCCATCTAGCCCGTCGTTTGCAATGTTTTACAGAATCCCATTCGTGTCGTCCCGTACATCTCGGTTGGGATATTATATACGTCTACAGCGATATATATCCTAACCTAAGGCAGGCTAACTTCTCGGATATAGTATTTTACAACATTCCTGGCATATCGGCCCCTACTTCTCGGTGGGACCATTATATACGTTTATAACGTATCACAACCTAACCTAACCCATCTAGCCCCTCGCTGGTAATGTTTTACAGAATCCCGTTCGTGTCGTCCCGTACGTCTCGGTTGGGACATTATAAACGTCTACAGCGTTATATATCCTGACCTAAGGCAGGCTAACATCTCGGTTGCAGTATTTTACAACATTCCTGGCGTATCGGCCCATGCTTCTCGGTGGGAACATTATATAGGTCTATAACGTAACATAACCTAACCTAACACATCTACCCCTCGCTGGTAATGTTTTACAGAATCCCGTTCGTGTCGTCCCGTACGTCTCGGATGGGACCCTATATACGTCTACAGCGATATATATATTAACCTAAGGCAGGCTAACATCTCGGATGTAGTATTTTACAACATTCTTGGAGTATCGGCCCCTACTTCGCGGTGGGAACATTATACACGTCTATAACGTAACAAAACCTAACCTGACCCATCTAGCCCCTCGCTGGTAATATTTTACAGAATCCCGTTCTTGTCGACCCGTAGGACTCGGTTGGGATATTATATACGTCTATAGCGTTATATATCCTAACCTAAGGCAGGCTATCATCTCGGATGCAATATTTTACAACATTCCTGGCATATCGGCCCCTACTTCTCGGTGGGAACATTATATACGTCTATAACGTATCACAACCTAACCTAACCCATCTAGCCCCTCGTTTGCAATGTTTTACAGAATCCCGTTCGTTTCGTCCCGTACATCTCGGTTGGGATATTATATACGTCTATAGCGTTATATATCCTAACCTAAGGCAGGCTAACATCTCGGATGCAGCATTTTACAACATTCCTAGCGTATCGGCTCTACTTCTCGGTGGGAACATTATACACGTCTATAACGTAACATAACCTAACCTAACCCATCTAGCCCCTCGCTGGTAATGTTTTACAGAATCCCGTTCGTGTCGTCCCGTACGTCTCGGTTGGGACATTATAAACGTCTACAGCGTTATATATCCTAACCTAAGGCAGGCTAACATCTCGGTTGCAGTATTTTACAACATTCCTGGCGTATCGGCCCATGCTTCTCGGTGGGAACATTATATAGGTCTATAACGTAACATAACCTAACCTAACACATCTACCCCTCGCTGGTAATGTTTTACAGAATCCCGTTCGTGTCGTCCCGTACGTCTCGGTTGGGATATTATATACGTCTATAGCGTTATGTATCCTAACCTAAGGCAGGATAACATCTCGGTTGCAGTATTTTACAACATTCCTGGCATATCGGCCCCTACTTCTCGGTGGGACCATTATATACGTTTATAACGTATCACAACCTATCCTAATCCATCTAGCCCCTCGCTGGTAATATTTTACAGAATCCCGTCCCTGTCGTCCCGTACGTCTCGGATGAGACATTATAAACGTCTACAGCGATATATATCCTAACCTAAGGCAGGCTAATTTCTCGGATATATTATTTTACAACATTTCTGTAGGATCGGCCTCTACTTCTCGGTGGGAACATTATATACGTCTATAACGTAACATAACCTAACCTAACCCATCTAGCCCCTCGCTGGTAATGTTTTACAGAATCCCGTTCGTGTCGTCCCGTACATCTCGGTTGGGATATTATATACGTCTATAGCGTTGTATATCCTAACCTAAGGCAGGCTAACATCTCGGATGCAGCATTTTACAACATTCCTAGCGTATCGGCTCTACTTCTCGGTGGGAACATTATACACGTCTATAACGTAACATAACCTAACCTAACCCATCTAGCCCCTCGCTGGTAATGTTTTGCAGAATCCCGTTCCTGTCGTCCCGTACATCTCGGTTGGATGTTATATACGTCTACAGCGATATATATCCTAACGTAAGGCAGGCTAACATCTCGGATGTAGTATTTTACAACATTCTTGGAGTATCGGCTCCTACTTCTCGGTGGGAACATTATATACGTCTGTAACGTAACATAACCTAACCTATCCCATCTAGCCCCTCGTTTGCAATGTTTTACAGAATCCCGTTCGTGTCGTCCCGTACATCTCGGTTGGGATATTATATACGTCTACAGCGATATATATCCTAACGTAAGGCAGGCTAACATCTCGGATTTAGTATTTTACAAAATTCTTGGAGTATCGGCCCGTACTTCTCGGTGGGAACATTATATACGTCTGTAACGTAACATAACCTAACCTATCCCATCTAGCCCCTCGTTTGCAATGTTTTACAGAATCCCATTCGTGTCGTCCCGTACATCTCGGTTGGGATATTATATATGTCTACAGCAATATATATCCTAACCTAAGGCAGGCTAACTTCTCGGATATAGTATTTTACAACATTCCTGGCATATCGGCCCCTACTTCTCGGTGGGACCATTATATACGTTTATAACGTATCACAACCTAACCTAACCCATCTAGCCCCTCGCTGGTAATGTTTTACAGAATCCCGTTCGTGTCGTCCCGTACGTCTCGGTTGGGACATTATAAACGTCTACAGCGTTATATATCCTAACCTAAGGCAGGCTAACATCTCGGTTGCAGTATTTTACAACATTCCTGGCGTATCGGCCCATGCTTCTCGGTGGGAACATTATATAGGTCTATAACGTAACATAACCTAACCGAACACATCTACCCCTCGCTGGTAATGTTTTACAGAATCCCGTTCGTGTCGTCCCGTACGTCTCGGATGGGACCCTATATACGTCTACAGCGATATATATATTAACGTAAGGCAGGCTAATATCTCGGATGTAGTATTTTACAACATTCTTGGAGTATCGGCCCCTACTTCGCGGTGGGAACATTATACACGTCTATAACGTAACAAAACCTAACCTAACCCATCTAGCCCCTCGCTGGTAATATTTTGCAGAATCCCGTTCTTGTCGACCCGTACGACTCGGTTGGGATATTATATACGTCTATAGCGTTATATATCCTAACCTAAGGCAGGCTATCATCTCGGATGCAATATTTTACAACATTCCTGGCGCATCGGCCTCAACTTCTCGGTGGGAACATTATATAGGTCTATAACGTAATATAACCTAACCTAACACATCTAGCCCATCGCTCGTAATGTTTTACAGAATCCCGTTCGTGTCGTCCCGTACGTCACGGCTGGGACATTATATACGTCTACAGCGTTATATATCCTAACCTAAGCCAGGCTATCATCTCGGATGCAGTATTTTACAACATTCCTGGCAAATCGGCCCCTACTTCTCGGTGGGAACATTATATACGTCTATAACGTATCACAACCTAACCACCTAACCCATCTAGCCCCTCGCTGGTAATGTTTTACAGAATCCCTTTCGTGTAGTCCCGTACGTCTCGGTTGGGACATTATAAACGTCTACAGCGTTATATATCCTAACCTAAGGCAGGCTAACATCTCGGTTGCAGTATTTTACAACATTCCTGGCGTATCGGCCCATGCTTCTCGGTGGGAACATTATATAGGTCTATAACGTAACATAACCTAACCTAACACATCTACCCCTCGCTGGTAATGTTTTACAGAATCCCGTTCGTGTCGTCCCGTACGTCTCGGATGGGACCCTATATACGTCTACAGCGATATATATATTAACCTAAGGCAGGCTAACATCTCGGATGTAGTATTTTACAACATTCTTGGAGTATCGGCCCCTACTTCGCGGTGGGAACATTATACACGTCTATAACGTAACAAAACCTAACCTGACCCATCTAGCCCCTCGCTGGTAATATTTTACAGAATCCCGTTCTTGTCGACCCGTAGGACTCGGTTGGGATATTATATACGTCTATAGCGTTATATATCCTAACCTAAGGCAGGCTATCATCTCGGATGCAATATTTTACAACATTCCTGGCATATCGGCCCCTACTTCTCGGTGGGAACATTATATACGTCTATAACGTATCACAACCTAACCTAACCCATCTAGTCCCTCGTTTGCAATGTTTTACAGAATCCCGTTCGTGTCGTCCCGTACATCTCGGTTGGGATATTATATACGTCTATAGGGTTATATATCCTAACCTAAGGCAGGCTAACATCTCGGATGCAGCATTTTACAACATTCCTAGCGTATCGGCTCTACTTCTCGGTGGGAACATTATACACGTCTATAACGTAACATAACCTAACCTAACCCATCTAGCCCCTCGCTGGTAATGTTTTACAGAATCCCGTTCGTGTCGTCCCGTACGTCTCGGTTGGGACATTATAAACGTCTACAGCGTTATATATCCTAACCTAAGGCAGGCTAACATCTCGGTTGCAGTATTTTATAACATTCCTGGCGTATCGGCCCATGCTTCTCGGTGGGAACATTATATAGGTCTATAACGTAACATAACCTAACCTAACACATCTACCCCTCGCTGGTAATGTTTTACAGAATCCCGTTCGTGTCGTCCCGTACGTCTCGGTTGGGATATTATATACGTCTATAGCGTTATGTATCCTAACCTAAGGCAGGATAACATCTCGGTTGCAGTATTTTACAACATTCCTGGCATATCGGCCCCTACTTCTCGGTGGGACCATTATATACGTTTATAACGTATCACAACCTATCCTAATCCATCTAGCCCCTCGCTGGTAATATTTTACAGAATCCCGTCCCTGTCGTCCCGTACGTCTCGGATGAGACATTATAAACGTCTACAGCGATATATATCCTAACCTAAGGCAGGCTAATTTCGCGGATATATTATTTTACAACATTTCTGTAGGATCGGCCTCTACTTCTCGGTGGGAACATTATATACGTCTATAACGTAACATAACATAACCTAACCCATCTAGCCCCTCGCTGGTAATGTTTTACAGAATCCCGTTCGTGTCGTCCCGTACATCTCGGTTGGGATATTATATACGTCTATAGCGTTGTATATCCTAACCTAAGGCAGGCTAACATCTCGGATGCAGCATTTTACAACATTCCTAGCGTATCGGCTCTACTTCTCGGTGGGAACATTATACACGTCTATAACGTAACATAACCTAACCTAACCCATCTAGCCCCTCGCTGGTAATGTTTTGCAGAATCCCGTTCCTGTCGTCCCGTACATCTCGGTTGGATGTTATATACGTCTACAGCGATATATATCCTAACGTAAGGCAGGCTAACATCTCGGATGTAGTATTTTACAACATTCTTGGAGTATCGGCTCCTACTTCTCGGTGGGAACATTATATACGTCTGTAACGTAACATAACCTAACCTATCCCATCTAGCCCCTCGTTTGCAATGTTTTACAGAATCCCGTTCGTGTCGTCCCGTACATCTCGGTTGGGATATTATATACGTCTACAGCGATATATATCCTAACGTAAGGCAGGCTAACATCTCGGATTTAGTATTTTACAAAATTCTTGGAGTATCGGCCCGTACTTCTCGGTGGGAACATTATATACGTCTGTAACGTAACATAACCTAACCTATCCCATCTAGCCCCTCGTTTGCAATGTTTTACAGAATCCCATTCGTGTCGTCCCGTACATCTCGGTTGGGATATTATATACGTCTACAGCGATATATATCCTAACCTAAGGCAGGCTAACTTCTCGGATATAGTATTTTACAACATTCCTGGCATATCGGCCCCTACTTCTCGGTGGGACCATTATATACGTTTATAACGTATCACAACCTAACCTAACCCATCTAGCCCCTCGCTGGTAATGTTTTACAGAATCCCGTTCGTGTCGTCCCGTACGTCTCGGTTGGGACATTATAAACGTCTACAGCGTTATATATCCTAACCTAAGGCAGGCTAACATCTCGGTTGCAGTATTTTACAACATTCCTGGCGTATCGGCCCATGCTTCTCGGTGGGAACATTATATAGGTCTATAACGTAACATAACCTAACCGAACACATCTACCCCTCGCTGGTAATGTTTTACAGAATCCCGTTCGTGTCGTCCCGTACGTCTCGGATGGGACCCTATATACGTCTACAGCGATATATATATTAACGTAAGGCAGGCTAATATCTCGGATGTAGTATTTTACAACATTCTTGGAGTATCGGCCCCTACTTCGCGGTGGGAACATTATACACGTCTATAACGTAACAAAACCTAACCTAACCCATCTAGCCCCTCGCTGGTAATATTTTGCAGAATCCCGTTCTTGTCGACCCGTACGACTCGGTTGGGATATTATATACGTCTATAGCGTTATATATCCTAACCTAAGGCAGGCTATCATCTCGGATGCAATATTTTACAACATTCCTGGCGCATCGGCCTCAACTTCTCGGTGGGAACATTATATAGGTCTATAACGTAATATAACCTAACCTAACACATCTAGCCCATCGCTCGTAATGTTTTACAGAATCCCGTTCGTGTCGTCCCGTACGTCACGGCTGGGACATTATATACGTCTACAGCGTTATATATCCTAACCTAAGCCAGGCTATCATCTCGGATGCTGTATTTTACAACATTCCTGGCATATCGGCCCCTACTTCTCGGTGGGAACATTATATACGTCTATAACGTATCACAACCTAACCACCTAACCCATCTAGCCCCTCGCTGGTAATGTTTTACAGAATCCCTTTCGTGTAGTCCCGTACGTCTCGGTTGGGACATTATAAACGTCTACAGCGTTATATATCCTAACCTAAGGCAGGCTAACATCTCGGTTGCAGTATTTTACAACATTCCTGGCGTATCGGCCCATGCTTCTCGGTGGGAACACTATATAGGTCTATAACGTAACATAACCTAACCTAACACATCTACCCCTCGCTGGTAATGTTTTACAGAATCCCGTTCGTGTCGTCCCGTACGTCTCGGATGGGACCCTATATACGTCTACAGCGATATATATATTAACGTAAGGCAGGCTAACATCTCGGATGTAGTATTTTACAACATTCTTGGAGTATCGGCCCTTACTTCGCGGTGGGAACATTATACACGTCTATAACGTAACAAAACCTAACCTAACCCATCTAGCACCTCGCTGGTAATATTTTGCAGAATCCCGTTCTTGTCGACCCGTACGACTCGGTTGGGATATTATATACGTCTATAGCGTTATATATCCTAACATAAGCCAGGCTATCATCTCGGATGCAGTATTTTACAACATTCCTGGCATATCGGCCCCTACTTCTCGGTGGGAACATTATATACGTCTATAACGTATCACAACCTAACCTAACCCATCTAGCCCCTCGCTGGTAATATTTTACAGAATCCCGTCCATGTCGTCCCGTACGTCTCGGATGAGATATTATAAACGTCTACAGCGATATATATCCTAACCTAAGGCAGGCTAACTTCTCGGATATAGTATTTTACAACATTTCTGTAGGATCGGCCTCTACTTCTCGGTGGGAAAATTATATACGTCTATAACGTAATATAATCCAACCTAACCCATCTAGCCCCTCGCTGGTAATGTTTTACAGAATCCCGTTCGTGTCGTTCCGTACGTCTCGGTTGGGATATTATATACGTCTATAGCGTTATGTATCCTAACCTAAGGCAGGATAACATCTCGGTTGCAGTATTTTACAACATTCCTGGCATATCGGCCCCTACTTCTCGGTGGGACCATTATATACGTTTATAACGTATCACAACCTATCCTAACCCATCTAGCCCCTCGCTGGTAATATTTTACAGAATCCCGTCCCTGTCGTCCCGTACGTCTCGGATGAGACATTATAAACGTCTACGGCGATATATATCCTAACCTAAGGCATGCTAATTTCTCGGATATATTATTTTACAACATTTCTGTAGGATCGGCCTCTACTTCTCGTTGGGAACATTATATACGTCTATAACGTAACATAACCTAACCTAACCCATCCAGCCCCTCGCTGGTAATGTTTTACAGAATCCCTTTCGTGTCGTCCCGTACATCTCGGTTGGGATATTATATACGTCTATAGCGTTATATATCCTAACCTAAGGCAGGCTAACATCTCGGATGCAGCCTTTTACAACATTCCTAGCGTATCGGCTCTACTTCTCGGTGGGAACATTATACACGTCTATAACGTAACATAACCTAACCTAACCCATCTAGCCCCTCGCTGGTAATGTTCTGCAGAATCCCGTTCCTGTCGTCCCGTACATCTCGGTTGGATGTTATATACGTCTACAGCGATATATATCCTAACGTAAGGCAGGCTAACATCTCGGATGTAGTATTTTACACCATTCTTGGAGTATCGGCTCCTACTTCTCGGTGGGAACATTATATACGTCTGTAACGTAACATAACCTAACCTATCCCATCTAGCCCCTCGTTTGCAATGTTTTACAGAATCCCGTTCGTGTCGTCCCGTACATCTCGGTTGGGATATTATATACGTCTACAGCGATATATATCCTAACGTAAGGCAGGCTAACATCTCGGATTTAGTATTTTACAACATTCCTGGCATATCGGCCCCTACTTCTCGGTGGGAACATTATATACGTCTATAACGTATCACAACCTAACCACCTAACCCATCTAGCCCCTCGCTGGTAATGTTTTACAGAATCCCTTTCGTGTAGTCCCGTACGTCTCGGTTGGGACATTATAAACGTCTACAGCGTTATATATCCTAACCTAAGGCAGGCTAACATCTCGGTTGCAGTATTTTACAACATTCCTGGCGTATCGGCCCATGCTTCTCGGTGGGAACACTATATAGGTCTATAACGTAACATAACCTAACCTAACACATCTACCCCTCGCTGGTAATGTTTTACAGAATCCCGTTCGTGTCGTCCCGTACGTCTCGGATGGGACCCTATATACGTCTACAGCGATATATATATTAACGTAAGGCAGGCTAACATCTCGGATGTAGTATTTTACAACATTCTTGGAGTATCGGCCCTTACTTCGCGGTGGGAACATTATACACGTCTATAACGTAACAAAACCTAACCTAACCCATCTAGCACCTCGCTGGTAATATTTTGCAGAATCCCGTTCTTGTCGACCCGTACGACTCGGTTGGGATATTATATACGTCTATAGCGTTATATATCCTAACATAAGCCAGGCTATCATCTCGGATGCAGTATTTTACAACATTCCTGGCATATCGGCCCCTACTTCTCGGTGGGAACATTATATACGTCTATAACGTATCACAACCTAACCTAACCCATCTAGCCCCTCGCTGGTAATATTTTACAGAATCCCGTCCATGTCGTCCCGTACGTCTCGGATGAGATATTATAAACGTCTACAGCGATATATATCCTAACCTAAGGCAGGCTAACTTCTCGGATATAGTATTTTACAACATTTCTGTAGGATCGGCCTCTACTTCTCGGTGGGAAAATTATATACGTCTATAACGTAATATAATCCAACCTAACCCATCTAGCCCCTCGCTGGTAATGTTTTACAGAATTCCGTTCGTGTCGTCCCGTACATCTCGGTTGGGATATTATATACGTCTACAGCGATATATATCCTAACCTAAGGCAGGCTAACTTCTCGGATATAGTATTTTACAACATTCCTGGCGTATCGGCCCCTACTTCACCGTGGGAACATTATACACGTCTATAACTTAACATAACCTAACCTAACCCATCTAGCCCCTCGCTGGTAATATTTTACAGAATCCCGTTCCTGTCGTCCGGTACATCTCGGTTGGGATATTATATACGACTCTAGCGTTATATACCTAACCTAAGGCAGGCTAACATCTCGGATGCAGTATTTTACAACATTCCTGGCGTATCGGCCCATACTTCTCGGTGGGAACATTATATACGTCTATAACGTAACATAACCTAACCTATGCCATCTAGCCCCTCGTTGGCAATGTTTTACAGAATCCCGTTCGTGACGTCCCGTACATCTCGGTTGGAATATTATATACGTCTATAGCGTTATATATCCTAACCTAAGGCAAGCTATCATCTCGGATGCAGTATTTTACAACATTCCTGGCATATCGGCCCCTACTTCTCGGTGGGACCATTATATATGTTTATAACGTATCACAACCTAACCTAACCCATCTAGCCCCTCGCTGGTAATGTTTTACAGAATCCCGTTCGTGTCGTCCCGTACGTCTCGGTTGGGACATTATAAACGTCTACAGCGTTATATATCCTAACCTAAGGCAGGCTAACATCTCGGTTGAAGTATTTTACAACATTCCTGGCGTATCGGCCCATGCTTCTCGGTGGGAACACTATATAGGTCTATAACGTATCACAACCTAACCTAACCCATCTAGCCCCTCGCTGGTAATGTTTTACAGAATCCCGTTCGTGTCGTCCCGTACGTCTCGGTTGGGACATTATAAACGTCTACAGCGTTATATATCCTAACCTAAGGCAGGCTAACATCTCGGTTCCAGTATTTTACAACATTCCTGGCGTATCGGCCCATGCTTCTCGGTGGGAACATTATATAGGTCTATAACGTAACATAACCTAACCTAACCAATCTAGCCCCTCGCTGGTAATATTTTACAGAATCCCGTCCCTGTCGTCCCGTACGTCTCGGATGAGACATTATAAACGTCTACAGCGATATATATCCTAACCTAAGGCAGGCTAACTTCTCGGATATAGTATTTTACAACATTCCTGGCGTATCGGCCCATGCTTCTCGGTGGGAACATTATATAGGTCTATAACGTAACATAACCTAACCTAACACATCTACCCCTCGCTGGTAATGTTTTACAGAATCCCGTTCGTGTCGTCCCGTACGTCTCGGATGGGACCCTATATACGTCTACAGCGATATATATATTAACGTAAGGCAGGCTAACATCTCGGATGTAGTATTTTACAACATTCTTGGAGTATCGGCCCCTACTTCGCGGTGGGAACATTATACACGTCTATAACGTAACAAAACCTAACCTAACCCATCTAGCCCCTCGCTGGTAATATTTTGCAGAATCCCGTTCTTGTCGACCCGTACGACTCGGTTGGGATATTATATACGTCTATAGCGTTATATATCCTAACCTAAGGCAGGCTATCATCTCGGATGCAATATTTTACAACATTCCTGGCGCATCGGCCTCAACTTCTCGGTGGGAACATTATATAGGTCTATAACGTAATATAACCTAACCTAACACATCTAGCCCATCGCTCGTAATGTTTTACAGAATCCCGTTCGTGTCGTCCCGTACGTCTCGGCTGGGACATTATATACGTCTACAGCGTTATATATCCTAACCTAAGCCAGGCTATCATCTCGGATGCAGTATTTTACAACATTCCTGGCATATCGGCCCCTACTTCTCGGTGGGAACATTATATACGTCTATAACGTATCACAACCTAACCTAACCCATCTAGCCCCTCGCTGGTAATGTTTTACAGAATCCCTTTCGTGTCGTCCCGTACGTCTCGGTTGGAACATTATAAACGTCTACAGCGTTATATATCCTAACCTAAGGCAGGCTAACATCTCGGTTGCAGTATTTTACAACATTCCTGGCGTATCGGCCCATGCTTCTCGGTGGGAACACTATATAGGTCTATAACGTATCACAACCTAACCTAACCCATCTAGCCCCTCGCTGGTAATGTTTTACAGAATCCCGTTCGTGTCGTCCCGTACGTCTCGGTTGGGACATTATAAACGTCTACAGCGTTATATATCCTAACCTAAGGCAGGCTAACATCTCGGTTCCAGTATTTTACAACATTCCTGGCGTATCGGCCCATGCTTCTCGGTGGGAACATTATATAGGTCTATAACGTAACATAACCTAACCTAACACATCTACCCCTCGCTGGTAATGTTTTACAGAATCCCGTTCGTGTCGTCCCGTACGTCTCGGATGGGACCCTATATACGTCTACAGCGATATATATATTAACGTAAGGCAGGCTAACATCTCGGATGTAGTATTTTACAACATTCGTGGAATATCGGCCCCTACTTCGCGGTGGGAACATTATACACGTCTATAACGTAACAAAACCTAACCTAACCCATCTAGCCCCTCGCTGGTAATATTTTGCAGAATCCCGTTCTTGTCGACCCGTACGACTCGGTTGGGATATTATATACGTTTATAGCGTTATATATCCTAACCTAAGGCAGGCTATCATCTCGGATGCAATATTTTACAACATTCCTGGCGCATCGGCCTCAACTTCTCGGTGGGAACATTATATAGGTCTATAACGTAATATAACCTAACCTAACACATCTAGCCCATCGCTCGTAATGTTTTACAGAATCCCGTTCGTGTCGTCCCGTACGTCTCGGCTGGGACATTATATACGTCTACAGCGTTATATATCCTAACCTAAGCCAGGCTGTCATCTCGGATGCAGAATTTTACAACATTCCTGGCATATCGGCCCCTACTTCTCGGTGGGAACATTATATACGTCTATAACGTATCACAACCCAACCTAACCCATCTAGCCCCTCGCTGGTAATATTTTACAGAATCCCGTCCCTGTCGTCCCGTACGTCTCGGATGAGACATTATAAACGTCTACAGCGATATATATCCTAACCTAAGGCAGGCTAACTTCTCGGATATAGTATTTTACAACATTTCTGTAGGATCGGCCTCTACTTCTCGGTGGGAAAATTATATACGTCTATAACGTAATATAATCCAACCTAACCCATCTAGCCCCTCGCTGGTAATGTTTTACAGAATCCCGTTCGTGTCGTCCCGTACGTCTCGGTTGGGATATTATATACGTCTATAGCGTTATGTATCCTAACCTAAGGCAGGATAACATCTCGGTTGCAGTATTTTACAACATTCCTGGCATATCGGCCCCTACTTCTCGGTGGGACCATTATATACGTTTATAACGTATCACAACCTATCCTAACCCATCTAGCCCCTCGCTGGTAATATTTTACAGAATCCCGTCCCTGTCGTCCCGTACGTCTCGGATGAGACATTATAAACGTCTACGGCGATATATATCCTAACCTAAGGCAGGCTAATTTCTCGGATATATTATTTTACAACATTTCTGTAGGATCGGCCTCTACTTCTCGGTGGGAACATTATATACGTCTATAACGTAACATAACCTAACCTAACCCATCTAGCCCCTCGCTGGTAATGTTTTACAGAATCCCGTTCGTGTCGTCCCGTACATCTCGGTTGGGATATTATATACGTCTATAGCGTTATATATCCTAACCTAAGGCAGGCTAACATCTCGGTTGCAGTATTTTACAACATTCCTGGCGTATCGTCCCATGCTTCTCGGTGGGAACATTATATAGGTCTATAACGTAACATAACCTAACCTAACACATCTACCCCTCGCTGGTAAGGTTTTACAGAATCCCGTTCGTGTCGTCCCGTACGTCTCGGATGGGACCCTATATACGTCTACAGCGATATATATCCTAACGTAAGGCAGGCTAACATCTCGGATGTAGTATTTTACAACATTCTTGGAGTATCGGCCCCTACTTCTCGGTGGGAACATTATATACGTCTGTAACGTAACATAACCTAACCTATCCCATCTAGCCCCTCGTTGGCAATGTTTTACAGAATTCCGTTCGTGTCGTCCCATACATCTCGGTTGGGATATTATATACGTCTACAGCGATATATATCCTAACCTAAGGCAGGCTAACATCTCGGATGTAGTATTTTACAACGTTCTTGGAGTATCGGCCCCTACTTCGCGGTGGGAACATTATACACGTCTATAACGTAACAAAACGTATCCTAACCCATCTAGCCCCTCGCTGGTAATATTTTGCAGAATCCCGTTCTTGTCGACCCGTACGACTCGGTTGGGATATTATATACGTCTATAGCGTTATATATCCTAACCTAAGGCAGGCTATCATCTCGGATGCAATATTTTACAACATTCCTGGCGTATCGGCTCTACTTCTCGGTGGGAACATTATACACGTCTATAACGTAACATAACCTAACCTAACCCATCTAGCCCCTCGCTGGTAATGTTTTGCAGAATCCCGTTCCTGTCGTCCCGTACATCTCGGTTGGGATGTTATATACGTCTACAGCGATATATATCCTAACGTAAGGCAGGCTAACTTCTCGGATATAGTATTTTACATTTCTGTAGGATCGGCCTCTACTTCTCGGTGGGAAAATTATATACGTCTATAACGTAATATAATCCAACCTAACCCATCTAGCCCCTCGCTGGTAATGTTTTACAGAATCCCGTTCGTGTCGTCCCGTACGTCTCGGTTGGGATATTATATACGTCTATAGCGTTATGTATCCTAACCTAAGACAGGATAACATCTCGGTTGCAGTATTTTACAACATTCCTGGCATATCGGCCCCTACTTCTCGGTGAGACCATTATATACGTTTATAACGTATCACAACCTATCCTAACCCATCTAGCCCCTCGCTGGTAATATTTTACAGAATCCCGTCCCTGTCGTCCCGTACGTCTCGGATGAGACATTATAAACGTCTACAGCGATATATATCCTAACCTAAGGCAGGCTAATTTCTCGGATATATTATTTTACAACATTTCTGTAGGATCGGCCTCTACTTCTCGGTGGGAACATTATATACGTCTATAACGTAACATAACCTAACCTAACCCATCTAGCCCCTCGCTGGTAATGTTTTACAGAATCCCGTTCGTGTCGTCCCGTACGTCTCGGATGGGACCCTATATACGTCTACAGCGATATATATATTAACGTAAGGCAGGCTAACATCTCGGATGTAGTATTTTACAACATTCTTGGAGTATCGGCCCCTACTTCGCGGTGGGAACATTATACACGTCTATAACGTAACAAAACCTAACCTAACCCATCTAGCCCCTCGCTGGTAATATTTTGCAGAATCCCGTTCTTGTCGACCCGTACGACTCGGTTGGGATATTATATACGTCTATAGCGTTATATATCCTAACCTAAGGCAGGCTATCATCTCGGATGCAATATTTTACAACATTCCTGGCGCATCGGCCTCAACTTCTCGGTGGGAACATTATATAGGTCTATAACGTAATATAACCTAACCCAACACATCTAGCCCATCGCTCGTAATGTTTTACAGAATCCCGTTCGTGTCGTCCCGTACGTCTCGGCTGGGACATTATATACGTCTACAGCGTTATATATCCTAACCTAAGGCAGGCTAACATCTCGGTTGCAGTATTTTACAACATTCCTGGCGTATCGGCCCATGCTTCTCGGTGGGAACACTATATAGGTCTATAACGTAACATGACCTAACCTAACACATCTACCCCTCGCTGGTAATGTTTTACAGAATCCCGTTCGTGTCGTCCCGTACGTCTCGGATGGGACCCTATATACGTCTACAGCGATATATATATTAACGTAAGGCAGGCTAACATCTCGGATGTAGTATTTTACAACATTCTTGGAGTATCGGCCCCTACTTCGCGGTGGGAACATTATACACGTCTATAACGTAACAAAACCTAACCTAACCCATCTAGCCCCTCGCTGGTAATATTTTGCAGAATCCCGTTCTTGTCGACCCGTACGACTCGGTTGGGATATTATATACGTCTATAGCGTTATATATCCTAACCTAAGGCAGGCTATCATCTCGGATGCAATATTTTACAACATTCCTGGCGCATCGGCCTCAACTTCTCGGTGGGAACATTATATAGGTCTATAACGTAACATAACCTAACCTAACCCATCTAGCCCCTCGCTGGTAATGTTTTGCAGAATCCCGTTCCTGTCGTCCCGTACATCTCGGTTGGGATGTTATATACGTCTACAGCGATATATATCCTAACGTAAGGCAGGCTAACATCTCGGATGTAGTATTTTACAACATTCTTGGAGTATCGGCCCCTACTTCTCGGTGGGAACATTATATACGTCTGTAACGTAACATAACCTAACCTATCCCATCTAGCCCCTCGTTTGCAATGTTTTACAGAATCCCGTTCGTGTCGTCCCGTACATCTCGGTTGGGATATTATATACGTCTACAGCGATATATAACCTAACCTAAGGCAGGCTAACTTCTCGGATATAGTATTTTACAACATTCCTGGCATATCGGCCCCTACTTCTCGGTGGGACCATTATATACGTTTATAACGTATCACAACCTAACCTAACCCATCTAGCCCCTCGCTGGTAATGTTTTACAGAATCCCGTTCGTGTCGTCCCGTACGTCTCGGTTGGGACATTATAAACGTCTACAGCGTTATATATCCTAACCTAAGGCAGGCTAACATCTCGGTTGCAGTATTTTACAACATTCCTGGCGTATCGGCCCATGCTTCTCGGTGGGAACATTATATAGGTCTATAACGTAACATAACCTAACCTAACACATCTACCCCTCGCTGGTAATGTTTTACAGAATCCCGTTCGTGTCGTCCCGTACGTCTCGGATGGGACCCTATATACGTCTACAGCGATATATATATTAACGTAACGCAGGCTAACATCTCGGATGTAGTATTTTACAACATTCTTGGAGTATCGGCCCCTACTTCGCGGTGGGAACATTATACACGTCTATAACGTAACAAAACCTAACCTAACCCATCTAGCCACTCGCTGGTAATATTTTGCAGAATCCCGTTCTTGTCGACCCGTACGACTCGGTTGGGATATTATATACGTTTATAGCGTTATATATCCTAACCTAAGGCAGGCTATCATCTCGGATGCAATATTTTACAACATTCCTGGCGCATCGGCCTCAACTTCTCGGTGGGAACATTATATAGGTCTATAACGTAATATAACCTAACCTAACACATCTAGCCCATCGCTCGTAATGTTTTACAGAATCCCGTTCGTGTCGTCCCGTACGTCTCGGCTGGGACATTATATACGTCTACAGCGTTATATATCCTAACCTAAGCCAGGCTATCATCTCGGATGCAGTATTTTACAACATTCCTGGCATATCGGCCCCTACTTCTCGGTGGGAACATTATATACGTCTATAACGTATCACAACCTAACCTAACCCATCTAGCCCCTCGCTGGTAATATTTTACAGAATCCCGTCCCTGTCGTCCCGTACGTCTCGGATGAGACATTATAAACGTCTACAGCGATATATATCCTAACCTAAGGCAGGCTAACTTCTCGGATATAGTATTTTACAACATTTCTGTAGGATCGGCCTCTACTTCTCGGTGGGAAAATTATATACGTCTATAACGTAATATAATCCAACCTAACCCATCTAGCCCCTCGCTGGTAATGTTTTACAGAATCCCGTTCGTGTCGTCCCGTACGTCTCGGTTGGGATATTATATACGTCTATAGCGTTATGTATCCTAACCTAAGGCAGGATAACATCTCGGTTGCAGTATTTTACAACATTCCTGGCATATCGGCCCCTACTTCTCGGTGGGACCATTATATACGTTTATAACGTATCACAACCTATCCTAACCCATCTAGCCCCTCGCTGATAATATTTTACAGAATCCCGTCCCTGTCGTCCCGTACGTCTCGGATGAGACATTATAAACGTCTACGGCGATATATATCCTAACCTAAGGCAGGATAATTTCTCGGATATATTATTTTACAACATTTCTGTAGGATCGGCCTCTACTTCTCGGTGGGAACATTATATACGTCTATAACGTAACATAACCTAACCTAACCCATCTAGCCCCTCGCTGGTAATGTTTTACAGAATCCCGTTCGTGTCGTCCCGTACATCTCGGTTGGGATATTATATACGTCTATAGCGTTATATATCCTAACCTAAGGCAGGCTATCATCTCGGATGCAGTATTTTACAACATTCCTGGCATATCGGCCCCTACTTCTCGGTGGGACCATTATATACGTTTATAACGTATCACAACCTAACCTAACCCATCTAGCCCCTCGCTGGTAATGTTTTACAGAATCCCGTTCGTGTCGTCCCGTACGTCTCGGTTGGGACATTATAAACGTCTACAGCGTTATATATCCTAACCTAAGGCAGGCTAACATCTCGGTTGCAGTATTTTACAACATTCCTGGCGTATCGGCCCATGCTTCTCGGTGGGAACATTATATAGGTCTATAACGTAACATAACCTAACCTAACACATCTACCCCTCGCTGGTAATGTTTTACAGAATCCCGTTCGTGTCGTCCCGTACGTCTCGGATGGGACCCTATATACGTCTACAGCGATATATATATTGACGTAAGGCAGGCTAACATCTCGGATGTAGTATTTTACAACATTCTTGGAGTATCGGCCCCTACTTCGCGGTGGGAACATTATACACGTCTATAACGTAACAAAACCTAACCTAACCCATCTAGCCCCTCGCTGGTAATATTTTGCAGAATCCCGTTCTTGTCGACCCGTACGACTCGGTTGGGATATTATATACGTTTATAGCGTTATATATCCTAACCTAAGGCAGGCTATCATCTCGGATGCAATATTTTACAACATTCCTGGCGCATCGGCCTCAACTTCTCGGTGGGAACATTATATAGGTCTATAACGTAATATAACCTAACCTAACACATCTAGCCCATCGCTCGTAATGTTTTACAGAATGCCGTTCGTGTCGTCCCGTACGTCTCGGCTGGGACATTATATACGTCTATAACGTATCACAACCTAACCTAACCCATCTAGCCCCTCGCTGGTAATATTTTACAGAATCCCGTCCCTGTCGTCCCGTACGTCTCGGATGAGACATTATAAACGTCTACAGCGATATATATCCTAACCTAAGGCAGGCTAACTTCTCGGATATAGTATTTTACAACATTTCTGTAGGATCGGCCTCTACTTCTCGGTGGGAAAATTATATACGTCTATAACGTAATATAATCCAACCTAACCCATCTAGCCCCTCGCTGGTAATGTTTTATAGAATCCCGTTCGTGTCGTCCCGTACGTCTCGGTTGGGATATTATATACGTCTATAGCGTTATGTATCCTAACCTAAGGCAGGATAACATCTCGGTTGCAGTATTTTACAACATTCCTGGCATATCGGCCCCTACTTCTCGGTGGGACCATTATATACGTTTATAACGTATCACAACCTATCCTAACCCATCTAGCCCCTCGCTGGTAATATTTTACAGAATCCCGTCCCTGTCGTCCCGTACGTCTCGGATGAGACATTATAAACGTCTACGGCGATATATATCCTAACCTAAGGCAGGCTAACATCTCGGATGTAGTATTTTACAACATTCTTGGAGTATCGGCCCCTACTTCTCGGTGGGAACATTATATACGTCTGTAACGTAACATAACCTAACCTATCCCATCTAGCCCCTCGTTTGCAATGTTTTACAGAATCCCGTTCGTGTCGTCCCGTACATCTCGGTTGGGATATTATATACGTCTACTGCGATATATATCCTAACCTAAGGCAGGCTAACTTCTCGGATATAGTATTTTACAACATTCCTGGCATATCGGCCCCTACTTCTCGGTGGGACCATTATATACGTTTATAACGTATCACAACCTAACCTAACCCATCTAGCCCCTCGCTGGTAATGTTTTACAGAATCCCGTTCGTGTCGTCCCGTACGTCTCGGTTGGGACATTATAAACGTCTACAGCGTTATATATCCTAACCTAAGGCAGGCTAACATCTCGGTTGCAGTATTTTACAACATTCCTGGATTATCGGCCCATGCTTCTCGGTGGGAACATTATATAGGTCTATAACGTAACATAACCTAACCTAACACATCTACCCCTCGCTGGTAATGTTTTACAGAATCCCGTTCGTGTCGTCCCGTACGTCTCGGATGGGACCCTATATACGTCTACAGCGATATATATATTAACGTAAGGCAGGCTAACATCTCGGATGTAGTATTTTACAACATTCTTGGAGTATCGGCCCCTACTTCGCGGTGGGAACATTCTACACGTCTATAACGTAACAAAACCTAACCTAACCCATCTAGCCCCTCGCTGGTAATATTTTGCAGAATCCCGTTCTTGTCGACCCGTACGACTCGGTTGGGATATTATATACGTTTATAGCGTTATATATCCTAACCTAAGGCAGGCTATCATCTCGGATGCAATATTTTACAACATTCCTGGCGCATCGGCCTCAACTTCTCGGTGGGAACATTATATAGGTCTATAACGTAATATAACCTAACCTAACACATCTAGCCCATCGCTCGTAATGTTTTACAGAATCCCGTTCGTGTCGTCCCGTACGTCTCGGCTGGGACATTATATACGTCTACAGCGTTATATATCCTAACCTAAGCCAGGCTGTCATCTCGGATGCAGTATTTTACAACATTCCTGGCATATCGGCCCCTACTTCTCGGTGGGAACATTATATACGTCTATAACGTATCACAACCTAACCTAACCCATCTAGCCCCTCGCTGGTAATATTTTACAGAATCCCGTCCCTGTCGTCCCGTACGTCTCGGATGAGACATTATAAACGTCTACAGCGATATATATCCTAACCTAAGGCAGGCTAACTTCTCGGATATAGTATTTTACAACATTTCTGTAGGATCGGCCTCTACTTCTCGGTGGGAAAATTATATACGTCTATAACGTAATATAATCCAACCTAACCCATCTAGCCCCTCGCTGGTAATGTTTTACAGAATCCCGTCCCTGTCGTCCCGTACGTCTCGGATGAGACATTATAAACGTCTACAGCGATATATATCCTAACCTAAGGCAGGCTAACTTCTCGGATATAGTATTTTACAACATTCCTGGCGTATCGGCCCATGCTTCTCGGTGGGAACATTATATAGGTCTATAACGTAACATAACCTAACCTAACACATCTACCCCTCGCTGGTAATGTTTTACAGAATCCCGTTCGTGTCGTCCCGTACGTCTCGGATGGGACCCTATATACGTCTACAGCGATATATATATTAACGTAAGGCAGGCTAACATCTCGGATGTAGTATTTTACAACATTCTTGGAGTATCGGCCCCTACTTCTCGGTGGGAACATTATATACGTCTATAACGTAACATAACCTAACCTAACCCATCTAGCCCCTCGCTGGTAATGTTTTACAGAATCCCGTTCGTGTCGTCCCGTACATCTCGGTTGGGATATTATATACGACTCTAGCGTTATATACCTAACCTAAGGCAGGCTAACATCTCGGATGCAGTATTTTACAACATTCCTCGCGTATCGGCCCATACTTCTCGGTGGGAACATTATATACGTCTATAACGTAACATAACCTAACCTATGCCATCTAGCCCCTCGTTGGCAATGTTTTACAGAATCCCGTTCGTGACGTCCCGTACATCTCGGTTGGAATATTACATACGTCTATAGCGTTATATATCCTAACCTAAGGCAAGCTATCATCTCGGATGCAGTATTTTACAACATTCCTGGCATATTGGCCCCTACTTCTCGGTGGGACCATTATATACGTTTATAACGTATCACAACCTAACCTAACCCATCTAGCCCCTCGCTGGTAATGTTTTACAGAATCCCGTTCGTGTCGTCCCGTACGTCTCGGATGGGACCCTATATACGTCTACAGCGATATATATATTAACGTAAGGCAGGCTAACATCTCGGATGTAGTATTTTACAACATTCTTGGAGTATCGGCCCCTACTTCGCGGTGGGAACAATATACACGTCTATAACGTAACAAAACCTAACCTAACCCATCTAGCCCCTCGCTGGTAACATTTTGCAGAATCCCGTTCTTGTCGACCCGTACGACGCGGTTGGGATATTATATACGTCTATAGCGTTATATATCCTAACCTAAGGCAGGCTATCATCTCGGATGCAATATTTTACAACATTCCTGGCGCATCGGCCTCAACTTCTCGGTGGGAACATTATATAGGTCTATAACGTAATATAACCTAACCTAACACATCTAGCCCATCGCTCGTAATGTTTTACAGAATCCCGTTCGTGTCGTCCCGTACGTCTCGGATGGGACCCTATATACGTCTACAGCGATATATATATTAACGTAAGGCAGGCTAACATCTCGGATGAAGTATTTTACAACATTCTTGGAGTATCGGCCCCTACTTCGCGGTGGGAACAATATACACGTCTATAACGTAACAAAACCTAACCTAACCCATCTAGCCCCTCGCTGGTAACATATTGCAGAATCCCGTTCTTGTCGACCCGTACGACTCGGTTGGGATATTATATACGTCTATAGCGTTATATATCCTAACCTAAGGCAGGCTATCATCTCGGATGCAATATTTTACAACATTCCTGGCGCATCGGCCTCAACTTCTCGGTGGGAACATTATATAGGTCTATAACGTAATATAACCTAACCTAACACATCTAGCCCATCGCTCGTAATGTTTTACAGAATCCCGTTCGTGTCGTCCCGTACGTCTCGGTTGGGACATTATATACGTCTACAGCGTTATATATCCTAACCTAAGCCAGGCTATCATCTCGGATGCAGTATTTTACAACATTCCTGGCATATCGGCCCCTACTTCTCGGTGGGAACATTATATACGTCTATAACGTATCACAACCTAACCTAACCCATCTAGCCCCTCGCTGGTAATATTTTACAGAATCCCGTCCCTGTCGTCCCGTACGTCTCGGATGAGACATTATAAACGTCTACAGCGATATATATCGTAACCTAAGGCAGGCTAACTTCTCGGATATAGTATTTTACAACATTTCTGTAGGATCGGCCTCTACTTCTCGGTGGGAAAATTATATACGTTTATAACGTATCACAACCTAACCTAACCCATCTAGCCCCTCGCTGGTAATGTTTTACAGAATCCCGTCCCTGTCGTCCCGTACGTCTCGGATGAGACATTATAAACGTCTACAGCGATATATATCCTAACGTAAGGCAGGCTAACATCTCGGATGTAGTATTTTACAACATTCTTGGAGTATCGGCCCCTACTTCTCGGTGGGAACATTATATACGTCTATAACGTAACATAACCTAACCTAACCCATCTAGCCCCTCGCTGGTAATGTTTTACAGAATCCCGTTCGTGTCGTCCCGTACATCTCGGTTGGGATATTATATACGACTCTAGCGTTATATACCTAACCTAAGGCAGGCTAACATCTCGGATGCAGTATTTTACAACATTCCTGGCGTATCGGCCCATACTTCTCGGTGGGAACATTATATACGTCTATAACGTAACATAACCTAACCTATGCCATCTAGCCCCTCGTTGGCAATGTTTTACAGAATCCCGTTCGTGACGTCCCGTACATCTCGGTTGGAATATTACATACGTCTATAGCGTTATATATCCTAACCTAAGGCAAGCTATCATCTCGGATGCAGTATTTTACAACATTCCTGGCATATTGGCCCCTACTTCTCGGTGGGACCATTATATACGTTTATAACGTATCACAACCTAACCTAACCCATCTAGCCCCTCGCTGGTAATGTTTTACAGAATCCCGTTCGTGTCGTCCCGTACGTCTCGGATGGGACCCTATATACGTCTACAGCGATATATATATTAACGTAAGGCAGGCTAACATCTCGGATGTAGTATTTTACAACATTCTTGGAGTATCGGCCCCTACTTCGCGGTGGGAACAATATACACGTCTATAACGTAACAAAACCTAACCTAACCCATCTAGCCCCTCGCTGGTAACATTTTGCAGAATCCCGTTCTTGTCGACCCGTACGACTCGGTTGGGATATTATATACGTCTATAGCGTTATATATCCTAACCTAAGGCAGGCTATCATCTCGGATGCAATATTTTACAACATTCCTGGCGCATCGGCCTCAACTTCTCGGTGGGAACATTATATAGGTCTATAACGTAATATAACCTAACCTAACACATCTAGCCCATCGCTCGTAATGTTTTACAGAATCCCGTTCGTGTCGTCCCGTACGTCTCGGTTGGGACATTATATACGTCTACAGCGTTATATATCCTAACCTAAGCCAGGCTATCATCTCGGATGCAGTATTTTACAACATTCCTGGCATATCGGCACCTACTTCTCGGTGGGAACATTATATACGTCTATAACGTATCACAACCTAACCTAACCCATCTAGCCCCTCGCTGGTAATATTTTACAGAATCCCGTCCCTGTCGTCCCGTACGTCTCGGATGAGACATTATAAACGCCTACAGCGATATATATCGTAACCTAAGGCAGGCTAACTTCTCGGATATAGTATTTTACAACATTTCTGTAGGATCGGCCTCTACTTCTCGGTGGGAAAATTATATACGTCTATAACGTAATATAATCCAACCTAACCCATCTAGCCCCTCGCTGGTAATGTTTTACAGAATCCCGTTCGTGTCGTCCCGTACGTCTCGGTTGGGATATTATATACGTCTATAGCGTTATGTATCCTAACCTAAGGCAGGATAACATCTCGGTTGCAGTATTTTACAACATTCCTGGCATATCGGCCCCTACTTCTCGGTGGGACCATTATATACGTTTATAACGTATCACAACCTATCCTAACCCATCTAGCCCCTCGCTGATAATATTTTACAGAATCCCGTCCCTGTCGTCCCGTACGTCTCGGATGAGACATTATAAACGTCTACGGCGATATATATCCTAACCTAAGGCAGGATAATTTCTCGGATATATTATTTTACAACATTTCTGTAGGATCGGCCTCTACTTCTCGGTGGGAACATTATATACGTCTATAACGTAACATAACCTAACCTAACCCATCTAGCCCCTCGCTGGTAATGTTTTACAGAATCCCGTTCGTGTCGTCCCGTACATCTCGGTTGGGATATTATATACGTCTATAGCGTTATATATCCTAACCTAAGGCAGGCTATCATCTCGGATGCAGTATTTTACAACATTCCTGGCATATCGGCCCCTACTTCTCGGTGGGACCATTATATACGTTTATAACGTATCACAACCTAACCTAACCCATCTAGCCCCTCGCTGGTAATGTTTTACAGAATCCCGTTCGTGTCGTCCCGTACGTCTCGGTTGGGACATTATAAACGTCTACAGCGTTATATATCCTAACCTAAGGCAGGCTAACATCTCGGTTGCAGTATTTTACAACATTCCTGGCGTATCGGCCCATGCTTCTCGGTGGGAACATTATATAGGTCTATAACGTAACATAACCTAACCTAACACATATACCCCTCGCTGGTAATGTTTTACAGAATCCCGTTCGTGTCGTCCCGTACGTCTCGGATGGGACCCTATATACGTCTACAGCGATATATATATTGACGTAAGGCAGGCTAACATCTCGGATGTAGTATTTTACAACATTCTTGGAGTATCGGCCCCTACTTCGCGGTGGGAACATTATACACGTCTATAACGTAACAAAACCTAACCTAACTCATCTAGCCCCTCGCTGGTAATATTTTGCAGAATCCCGTTCTTGTCGACCCGTACGACTCGGTTGGGATATTATATACGTTTATAGCGTTATATATCCTAACCTAAGGCAGGCTATCATCTCGGATGCAATATTTTACAACATTCCTGGCGCATCGGCCTCAACTTCTCGGTGGGAACATTATATAGGTCTATAACGTAATATAACCTAACCTAACACATCTAGCCCATCGCTCGTAATGTTTTACAGAATCCCGTTCGTGTCGTCCCGTACGTCTCGGCTGGGACATTATATACGTCTACAGCGTTATATATCCTAACCTAAGCCAGGCTGTCATCTCGGATGCAGTATTTTACAACATTCCTGGCATATCGGCCCCTACTTCTCGGTGGGAACATTATATACGTCTATAACGTATCACAACCTAACCTAACCCATCTAGCCCCTCGCTGGTAATATTTTACAGAATCCCGTCCCTGTCGTCCCGTACGTCTCGGATGAGACATTATAAACGTCTACAGCGATATATATCCTAACCTATGGCAGGCTAACTTCTCGGATATAGTATTTTACAACATTTCTGTAGGATCGGCCTCTACTTCTCGGTGGGAAAATTATATACGTCTATAACGTAATATAATCCAACCTAACCCATCTAGCCCCTCGCTGGTAATGTTTTACAGAATCCCGTTCGTGTCGTCCCGTACGTCTCGGTTGGGATATTATATACGTCTATAGCGTTATGTATCCTAACCTAAGGCAGGATAACATCTCGGTTGCAGTATTTTACAACATTCCTGGCATATCGGCCCCTACTTCTCGGTGGGACCATTATATACGTTTATAACGTATCACAACCTATCTTAACCCATCTAGCCCCTCGCTGGTAATATTTTACAGAATCCCGTCCCTGTCGTCCCGTACGTCTCGGATGAGACATTATAAACGTCTACAGCGATATATATCCTAACGTAAGGCAGGCTAACATCTCGGATGTAGTATTTTACAACATTCTTGGAGTATCGGCCCCTACTTCTCGGTGGGAACATTATATACGTCTATAACGTAACATAACCTAACCTAACCCATCTAGCCCCTCGCTGGTAATGTTTTACAGAATCCCGTTCGTGTCGTCCCGTACATCTCGGTTGGGATATTATATACGACTCTAGCGTTATATACCTAACCTAAGGCAGGCTAACATCTCGGATGCAGTATTTTACAACATTCCTCGCGTATCGGCCCATACTTCTCGGTGGGAACATTATATACGTCTATAACGTAACATAACCTAACCTATGCCATCTAGCCCCTCGTTGGCAATGTTTTACAGAATCCCGTTCGTGACGTCCCGTACATCTCGGTTGGAATATTACATACGTCTATAGCGTTATATATCCTAACCTAAGGCAAGCTATCATCTCGGATGCAGTATTTTACAACATTCCTGGCATATTGGCCCCTACTTCTCGGTGGGACCATTATATACGTTTATAACGTATCACAACCTAACCTAACCCATCTAGCCCCTCGCTGGTAATGTTTTACAGAATCCCGTTCGTGTCGTCCCGTACGTCTCGGATGGGACCCTATATACGTCTACAGCGATATATATATTAACGTAAGGCAGGCTAACATCTCGGATGTAGTATTTTACAACATTCTTGGAGTATCGGCCCCTACTTCGCGGTGGGAACAATATACACGTCTATAACGTAACAAAACCTAACCTAACCCATCTAGCCCCTCGCTGGTAACATATTGCAGAATCCCGTTCTTGTCGACCCGTACGACTCGGTTGGGATATTATATACGTCTATAGCGTTATATATCCTAACCTAAGGCAGGCTATCATCTCGGATGCAATATTTTACAACATTCCTGGCGCATCGGCCTCAATTTCTCGGTGGGAACATTATATAGGTCTATAACGTAATATAACCTAACCTAACACATCTAGCCCATCGCTCGTAATGTTTTACAGAATCCCGTTCGTGTCGTCCCGTACGTCTCGGTTGGGACATTATATACGTCTACAGCGTTATATATCCTAACCTAAGCCAGGCTATCATCTCGGATGCAGTATTTTACAACATTCCTGGCATATCGGCCCCTACTTCTCGGTGGGAACATTATATACGTCTATAACGTATCACAACCTAACCTAACCCATCTAGCCCCTCGCTGGTAATATTTTACAGAATCCCGTCCCTGTCGTCCCGTACGTCTCGGATGAGACATTATAAACGTCTACAGCGATATATATCGTAACCTAAGGCAGGCTAACTTCTCGGATATAGTATTTTACAACATTTCTGTAGGATCGGCCTCTACTTCTCGGTGGGAAAATTATATACGTTTATAACGTATCACAACCTAACCTAACCCATCTAGCCCCTCGCTGGTAATGTTTTACAGAATCCCGTCCCTGTCGTCCCGTACGTCTCGGATGAGACATTATAAACGTCTACAGCGATATATATCCTAACGTAAGGCAGGCTAACATCTCGGATGTAGTATTTTACAACATTCTTGGAGTATCGGCCCCTACTTCTCGGTGGGAACATTATATACGTCTGTAACGTAACATAACCTAACCTAACACATCTAACCCTCGCTGGTAATGTTTTACAGAATCCCGTTCGTGTCGTCCCGTACGTCTCGGATGGGACATTATATACGTCTACAGCGTTATATATCCTAACGTAAGGCAGGCTAACATCTCGGATGTAGTATTTTACAACATTCTTGGAATATCGGCCCCTATTTCCGGGTGGGAACATTATATACGTCTATAACGTAACATAACCTAACCTAACCCATCCAGCCCCTCGCTGGTAATGTTTTACAGAATCCCGTTCGTGTCGTCCCGTACATCTCGGTTGGGATATTATATACGTCTATAGCGTTATATATCCTAACCTAAGGCAGGCTAACATCTCGGATGCAGTATTTTACAACATTCCTGGCGTATCGGCTCTACTTCTCGGCGGGAACATTATACACGTCTATAACGTAACATAACCTAACCTAACCTATCTAGCCCCTCGCTGGTAATGTTTTGCAGGATCCCGTTCCTGTCGTCCCGTACATCTCGGTTGGGATGTTATATACGTCTACAGCGATATATATCCTAACGTAAGGCAGGCTAACATCTCGGATGTAGTATTTTACAACATTCTTGGAGTATCGGCCCCTACTTCTCGGTGGGAACATTATATACGTCTGTAACGTAACATAACCTAACCTATCCCATCTAGCCCCTCGTTGGCACTGTTTTACAGAATCCCGTTCGTGACGTCCCGTACATCTCGGTTGGAATATTATATACGTCTATAGCGTTATATATCCTAACCTAAGGCAAGCTATCATCTCGGATGCAGTATTTTACAACATTCCTGGCATATCGGCCCCTACTTCTCGGTGGGACCATTATATACGTTTATAACGTATCACAACCTAACCTAACCCATCTAGCCCCTCGCTGGTAATGTTTTACAGAATCCCGTTCGTGTCGTCCCGTACGTCTCGGTTGGGACATTATAAACGTCTACAGCGTTATATATCCTAACCTAAGGCAGGCTAACATCTCGGTTGCAGTATTTTACAACATTCCTGGCGTATCGGCCCATGCTTCTCGGTGGGAACATTATATACGTCTATAACGTAACATAACCTAACCTATGCCATCTAGCCCTCGCTGGTAATGTTTTACAGAATCCCGTTCGTGTCGTCCCGTACGTCTCGGATGGGACCCTATATACGTCTACAGCGATATATATATTAACGTAAGGCAGGCTAACATCTCGGATGTAGTATTTTACAACATTCTTGGAGTATCGGCCCCTACTTCGCGGTGGGAACATTATACACCTCTATAACGTAACAAAACCTAACCTAACCCATCTAGCCCCTCGCTGGTAATATTTTGCAGAATCCCGTTCTTGTCGACCCGTACGACTCGGTTGCGATATTATATACGTCTATAGCGTTATATATCCTAACCTAAGGCAGGCTATCATCTCGGATGCAATATTTTACAACATTCCTGGCGCATCGGCCTCAACTTCTCGGTGGGAACATTATATAGGTCTATAACGTAATATAACCTAACCTAACACATCTAGCCCATCGCTCGTAATGTTTTACAGAATCCCGTTCGTGTCGTCCCGTACGTCTCGGCTGGGACATTATATACGTCTATAGCGTTATATATCCTAACCTAAGGCAGGCTATCATCTCGGATGCAATATTTTAAAACATTCCTGGCATATCGTCCCCTACTTCTCGGTGGGAACATTATATACGTCTATAACGTATCACAACCTAACCTAACCCATCTAGCCCCTCGCTGGTAATGTTTTGCAGAATCCCGTTCCTGTCGTCCCGTACATCTCGGTTGGGATGTTATATACGTCTACAGCGATATATATCCTAACGTAAAGCAGGCTAACATCTCGGATGTAGTATTTTACAACATTCTTGGAGTATCGGCCCCTACTTCTCGGTGGGAACATTATATACGTCTGTAACGTAACATAACCTAACCTATCCCATCTAGCCCCTCGTTGGCAATGTTTTACAGAATTCCGTTCGTGTCGTCCCGTACATCTCGGTTGGTTTATTATATACGTCTACAGCGATATATATCCTAACCTAAGGCAGGCTAACTTCTCGTATATATTATTTTACAACATTCCTGGCGTATCGGCCCCTACTTCACCGTGGGAACATTATACATGTCTATAACTTAACATAACCTAACCTAACCCATCTAGCCCCTCGCTGGTAATATTTTACAGAATCCCGTTCCTGTCGTCCGGTACATCTCGGTTGGGATATTATATACGACTCTAGCGTTATATACCTAACCTAAGGCAGGCTAACATCTCGGATGCAGTATTTTACAACATTCCTGGCGTATCGGCCCATACTTCTCGGTGGGAACATTATATACGTTTATAACGTAACATAACCTAACCTATCCCATCTAGCCCCTCGTTGGCACTGTTTTACAGAATCCCGTTCGTTACGTCCCGTACATCTCGGTTGGAATATTATATACGTCTATAGCGTTATATATCCTAACCTAAGGCAAGCTATCATCTCGGATGCAGTATTTTACAACATTCCTGGCATATCGGCCCCCACTTCTCGGTGGGACCATTATATACGTTTATAACGTATCACAACCTAACCTAACCCATCTAGCCCCTCGCTGGTAATGTTTTACAGAATCCCGTTCGTGTCGTCCCGTACGTCTCGGTTGGGATATTATAAACGTCTACAGCGTTATATATCCTAACCTAAGGCAGGCTAACATCTCGGTTGCAGTATTTTACAACATTCCTGGCGTATCGGCCCATGCTTCTCGGTGGGAACACTATATAGGTCTATAACGTAACATAACCTGACCTAACACATCTACCCCTCGCTGGTAATGTTTTACAGAATCCCGTTCGTGTCGTCCCGTACGTCTCGGATGGGACCCTATATACGTCTACAGCGATATATATATTAACGTAAGGCAGGCTAACATCTCGGATGTAGTATTCTACAACATTCTTGGAGTATCGGCCCCTACTTCGCGGTGGGAACATTATACACGTCTATAACGTAACAAAACCTATCCTAACCCATCTAGCCCCTCGCTGGTAATATTTTGCAGAATCCCGTTCTTGCCGACCCGTACGACTCGGTTGGGATATTATATACGTCTATAGCGTTATATATCCTAACCTAAGGCAGGCTATCATATCGGATGCAATATTTTACAACATTCCTGGCGTATCGGATCTACTTCTCGGTGGGAACATTATACACGTCTATAACGTAACATAACCTAACCTAACCCATCTAGCCCCTCGCTGGTAATGTTTTGCAGAATCCCGTTCCTGTCGTCCCGTACATCTCGGTTGGGATGTTATATACGTCTACAGCGATATATATCCTAACGTAAGGCAGGCTAACATCTCGGATGTAGTATTTTACAACATTCTTGGAGTATCGGCCCCTACTTCTCGGTGGGAACATTATATACGTCTGTAACGTAACATAACCTAACCTATCCCATCTAGCCCCTCGCTCGTAATGTTTTACAGAATCCCGTTCGTGTCGTCCCGTACGTCTCGGTTGGGACATTATATACGTCTATAGCGTTATATATCCTAACCTAAGGCAGGCTAACATCTCGGATGCAGTATTTTACAACATTCCTGGCGTATCGGCTCTACTTCTCGGTGGGAACATTATATACGTCTATAACGTAACATAACCTAACCTAACCCATCTAGCACCTCGCTGGTAATGTTTTGCAGAATCCCGTTCCTGTCGTCCCGTACGTCTCGGTAGGGACATTATATACGTCTACAGCGTTATATGTCCTACCCTAAGGCAGGCTAACATCTCGGATGCTGTATTTTACGCCATTCCTGGCGTATCCGCCCCTACGTCACGGTGGGAAGATTATACACGTCTATAACGTAACAAAACCTAACCTAACCCATCTAGCCCCTCGCTGGTAATATTTCACAGAATCCAATTCGTGTCGTCCCGTACATCTCGGTTGGGATATCATAAACGTCTACAGCGATATATATCCTAACCTAAGGCAGGCTAACTTCTCGGATATAGTATTTTACAACATTCCTGGCGTATCGGTCCATACTTCTCGGTGGGAACATTATATACGTCTGTAACGTAACATAACCTAACCTATCCCATCTAGCCCCTCGTTGGCAATGTTTTACAGAATCTCGTTCGTGACGTCCCGTACATCTCGGTTGGGATATTATATACGTCTACAGCGATATATATCCTAACCTAAGGCAGGCTAATTTCTCGGATATAGTATTATACAACATTTCTGTAGGATCGGCCTCTAATCCTCGGTGGGAACATTATATACGTCTATAACGTAACATAACCTAACCTATCCCATCTAGCCCCTCGCTGGCAATGTTTTACACTATCCCATTCCTGCCGTCCCGTACGTCTCGGTTGGGACATTATAAACGTCTACAGCAATATATATCCTAACCTAAGGCAGGCTAACAGCTCGGATGAAGTATTTTACGCCGTTCCTGGCGTATCGGCCCCTACTTCACCGTGGGAACATTATACTCGTCTATAACTTAACATAACCTAACCTAACCCATCTAGCCCCTCGCTGGTAATATTTTACAGAATCCCGTTCCTGTCGTCCGGTACATCTCGGTTGGGATATTATATACGACTCTAGCGTTATATACCTAACCTAAGGCAGGCTAACATCTCGGATACAGTATTTTACAACATTCCTGGCACATCGATCCCTACTTCTCGGTGGGAACATTATATACGTTTATAACGTATCACAACCTAACCTAACCCATCTAGCCCCTCGCTGGTAATGTTTTACAGAATCCCGTTCCTGTCGTCCCGTACATCTCGGTTGCGATGTTATATACGTCTATAGCGTTATATATCCTAACCTGAGGCAGGCTAACATCTCGGATGTAGTATTTTACAACATTCCTGGCGTATCGGCCCCTACTTCACGGTGGGAACATTACACACGTCTATAACGTAACATAACCTAACCTAACACATCTAGCCCCTCGCTCGTAATGTTTTACAGAATCCCGTTCGTGTCGTCCCGTACGTCTCGGTTGGGACATTATATACGTCTACAGCGTTATATATCCTAACCTAAGCCAGGCTATCATCTCGGATGCAGTATTTTACAACATTCCTCGCGTATCGGACCATACTTCTCGGTGGGAATATAATATACGTCTATAACGTAACATAACCTAACCTATCCCATCTAGCCCCTCGCTGGTAATATTTCACAGAATCCTGTTCGTGTCGTCCGGTACGCCTCGGTTGGGATATTATATACGTCTATAGCGTTATATATCCTAACCTAAGGCAAGCTATCATCTCGGATGCAGTATTTTACAACATCCCTGGCATACCGGACCCTACTTCTCGGTGGGAACATTATATACGTTTATAACGTATCACAACCTATCCTAACCCATCTAGCCCCTCGCTGGTAATGTTTTACTGAATCCCGTTCGTGTCGTCCCGTACGTCTCGGTTGGGATAATATATACGTCTATAGCGTTATATATCCTAACCTAAGGCAGGCTATCATCTCGGACGCAGAATTTTACAACATTCCTGGCATATCGTCCCCTACTTCTCGGTGGGAACATTATATACGTCTATAACGTATCACAACCTAACCTAACCCATCTAGCCCCTCGCTGGTAATGTTTTACAGAATCCCGTCCCTGTCGTCCCGTACGTCTCGGATGAGACGTTATAAACGGCTACAGCGATATATATCCTAACCTAAGGCAGGCTAACTTCTCGGATATAGTATTTTACAACATTCCTCGCGTATCGGCCCATACTTCTCGGTGGGAAAATTATATACGTCTATAACGTAACATAACCTAACCTATCCCATCTAGCCCCTCGCTGGTAATATTTCACAGAATCCCGTTCGTATCGTCCCGTACGTCTCGGTTGGGATATTATATACGTCTATAGCGTTATATATCCTAACCTAAGGCAAGCTATCATCTCGGATGCAGTATTTTACAACATCCCTGGCATACCGGACCCTACTTCTCGGTGGGAACATTATATACGTTTATAACGTATCACAACCTAACCTATCCCATCTAGCCCCTCGTTGGCAATGTTTTACAGAATCCCGTTCGTGGCGTCCCGTACATCTCGGTTGGAATATTATATACGTCTATAGCGTTATATATCCTAACCTAAGGCAAGCTATCATCACGGATGCAGTATTTTACAACATCCCTGGCATATCGGCCCCTACTTCTCGGTGGGAACATTATATACGTTTATAACGTATCACATCCTATCCTAACCCATCTAGCCCCTCGCTGGTAATGTTTTACTGAATCCCGTTCGTGTCGTCCCGTACGTCTCGGTTGGGATATTATATACGTCTATAGCGTTATATATCCTAACCTAAGGCAGGCTATCATCTCGGATGCAGTATTTCACAACATTCCTGGCGTATCGGCCCATACTTCTCGGTGGGAACATTATATACGTCCATAACGTAACATAACGTAACCTATCCCATCTAGCCCCTCGCTGGTAATGTTTTACAGTATCTCGTTCCTGCCGTCCCGTACGTCTCGGGTTGGACATTATATACGTCTACAGCGATATATATCCTAACCTAAGGCAGGCTAATTTCTCGGATATAGTATTTTACAACATTTCTGTAGGATCGGCCTCTATTTCTCGGTGGGAACATTATATACGTCTATAACGTAACATAACCTAACCTATCCCATCTAGCTCCTCGCTGGCAATGTTTTACAGAATCCCGTTCGTGTCGTCCCGTACATCTCGGTTGGGATATTATATACGTCTACAGCGATATATATCCTAACCTAAGGCAGGCTAACATCTCGGATGCAATATTTTACAACATTCCTGGCGTATCGGTCCATACTTCTCGGTGGGAACATTATATACGTCTATAACGTAACATAACGTAACCTATCCCATCTAGCCCCTCGTTGGCAATGTTTTACAGAATCCCGTTCGTGGCGTCCCGTACATCTCGGTTGGAATATTATATACGTCTATAGCGTTATATATCCTAACCTAAGGCAAGCTATAATCTCGGATGCAGTATTTTACAACATCCCTGGCATATCGGCCCCTACTTCTCGGTGGGAACATTATATACGTTTATAACGTATCACATCCTATCCTAACCCATCTAGCCCCTCGCTGGTAATGTTTTACAGAATCCCGTTCGTGTCGTCCCGTACATCTCGGTTGGGATATTATATACGTCTACAGCGATATATATCCTAACCTAAGGCAGGCTAGCATCTCGGATGCAGTATTTCACAACATTCCTGGCGTATCGGCCCATACTTCTCGGTGGGAACATTATATACGTCCATAACGTAACATAACGTAACCTATCCCATCTAGCCCCTCGCTGGTAATGTTTTACAGTATCTCGTTCCTGCCGTCCCGTACGTCTCGGTTTGGACATTATATACGTCCACAGCGATATATATCCTAACCTAAGGCAGGCTAATTTCTCGGATATAGTATTTTACAACATTTCTGTAGGATCGGCCTCTATTTCTCGGTGGGAACATTATATACGTCTATAACGTAACATAACCTAACCTATCCCATCTAGCTCCTCGCTGGCAATGTTTTACAGAATCCCGTTCGTGTCGTCCCGTACATCTCGGTTGGGATATTATATACGTCTACAGCGATATATATCCTAACCTAAGGCAGGCTAACATCTCGGATGCAATATTTTACAACATTCCTGGCGTATCGGTCCATACTTCTCGGTGGGAACATTATATACGTCTATAACGTAACATAACGTAACCTATCCCATCTAGCCCCTCGTTGGCAATGTTTTACAGAATCCCGTTCGTGGCGTCCCGTACATCTCGGTTGGAATATTATATACGTCTATAGCGTTATATATCCTAACCTAAGGCAAGCTATAATCTCGGATGCAGTATTTTACAACATCCCTGGCATATCGGCCCCTACTTCTCGGTGGGAACATTATATACGTTTATAACGTATCACATCCTATCCTAACCCATCTAGCCCCTCGCTGGTAATGTTTTACAGAATCCCGTTCGTGTCGTCCCGTACATCTCGGTTGGGATATTATATACGTCTACAGCGATATATATCCTAACCTAAGGCAGGCTAGCATCTCGGATGCAGTATTTCACAACATTCCTGGCGTATCGGCCCATACTTCTCGGTGGGAACATTATATACGTCCATAACGTAACATAACGTAACCTATCCCATCTAGCCCCTCGCTGGTAATGTTTTACAGTATCTCGTTCCTGCCGTCCCGTACGTCTCGGTTTGGACATTATATACGTCCACAGCGATATATATCCTAACCTAAGGCAGGCTAATTTCTCGGATATAGTATTTTACAACATTTCTGTAGGATCGGCCTCTATTTCTCGGTGGGAAC
Source organism: Xylocopa violacea (assembly GCA_963969225.1). Taxonomy (NCBI): domain Eukaryota; kingdom Metazoa; phylum Arthropoda; class Insecta; order Hymenoptera; family Apidae; genus Xylocopa; species Xylocopa violacea. The sequence continues at coordinate 136,186 of CAXAJV010000481.1, forward strand.
ATTATATACGTCTATAACGTAACATAACCTAACCTATCCCATCTAGACCCTCGCTGGCAATGTTTTACAGAATCCCGTTCGTGTCGTCCCGTACATCTCGGTTGGGATATTATATACGTCTACAGCGATATATATCCTAACCTAAGGCAGGCTAACATCTCGGATGCAGTGTTTCACAACATTCCTGGCGTATCGGTCCATACTTCTCGGTGGGAACATTATATACGTCTATAACGTAACATAACGTAACCTATCCCATCTAGCCCCTCGCTGGTAATGTTTTACAGAATCCCGTCCCTGTCGTCCCGTACGTCTCGGATGAGACATTATAAACGTCTACAGCGATATATATACTAACCTAAGGCAGGCTAACTTCTCGGATACAGTATTTTACAACATTCCTGGCGTATCGGCCCATACTTCTCGGTGGGAACATTATATACGTGTGTAACGTAACATAACCTAACCTATCCCATCTAGCTCCTCGTTGGCAATGTTTTACAGAATCCCGTTCGTGACGTCCCGTACATCTCGGTTGGAATATTATATACGTCTATAGCGTTATATATCCTAACCTAAGGCAAGCTATCATCTCGGATGCAGTATTTTACAACATCCCTGGCATACCGGACCCTACTTCTCGGTGGGAACATTATATACGTTTATAACGTATCACAACCTATCCTAACCCATCTAGCCCCTCGCTGGTAATGTTTTACTGAATCCCGTTCGTGTCGTCCCGTACGTCTCGGTTGGGATATTATATACGTCTATAGCGTTATATATCCTAACCTAAGGCAGGCTATCATCTCGGATGCAGTATTTTACAACATTCCTGGCATATCGTCCCCTACTTCTCGGTGGGAACATTATATACGTCTATAACGTATCACAACCTAACCTAACCCATCTAGCCCCTCGCTGGTAATGTTTTACAGAATCCCGTCCCGGTCGTCCCGTACGTCTCGGATGAGACGTTATAAACGGCTACAGCGATATATATCCTAACCTAAGGCAGGCTAACTTCTCGGATATAGTATTTTACAACATTCCTCGCGTATCGGCCCATACTTCTCGGTGGGAAAATTATATACGTCTATAACGTAACATAACCTAACCTATCCCATCTAGCCCCTCGCTGGTAATATTTCACAGAATCCCGTTCGTATCGTCCCGTACGTCTCGGTTGGGATATTATATACGTCTATAGCGTTATATATCCTAACCTAAGGCAAGCTATCATCTCGGATGCAGTATTTTACAACATCCCTGGCATACCGGATCCTACTTCTCGGTGGGAACATTATATACGCTTATAACGTATCACAACCTATCCTAACCCATCTAGCCCCTCGCTGGTAATGTTTTACAGAATCCCGTCCCTGTCGTCCCGTACGTCTCGGATGAGACATTATAAACGTCTACAGCGATATATATCCTAACCTAAGGCAGGCTAACATCTCGGTTGCAGTATTTTACAACATTCCTGGCATATCGGCCCATACTTCTCGGTGGGAACATTATATAGGTCTATAACGTAATATAACCTAACCTGACACATCTAGTCCCTCGCTGGTAATGTTTTACAGAATACCGTTCGTGACGTCCCGTACGTCTCGGTTGGGATATTATAAACGTCTACAGCGATATATATCCTAACCTAAGGCAGGCTAATTTCTCGGATATAGTATTTTACAACATTTCTGTAGGATCGGCCTCTATTTCTCGGTGGGAACATTATATACGTCTATAACGTAACATAACCTAACCTATCCCATCTAGCCCCTCGCTGGCAATGTTTTACAGAATCCCGTTCGTGTCGTCCCGTACATCTCGGTTGGGATATTATATACGTCTACAGCGATATATATCCTAACCTAAGGCAGGCTAACATCTCGGATGCAGTATTTCACAACATTCCTGGCGTATCGTTCCATACTTCTCGGTGGGAACATTATATACGTCTATAACGTAACATAACGTAACCTATCCCATCTAGCCCCTCGTTGGCAATGTTTTACAGAATCCCGTTCGTGGCGTCCCGTACATCTCGGTTGGAATATTATATACGTCTATAGCGTTATATATCCTAACCTAAGGCAAGCTATCATCTCGGATGCAGTATTTTACAACATCCCTGGCATATCGGCCCCTACTTCTCGGTGGGAACATTATATACGTTTATAACGTATCACATCCTATCCTAACCCATCTAGCCCCTCGCTGGTAATGTTTTACTGAATCCCGTTCGTGTCGTCCTGTACGTCTCGGTTGGGATATTATATACGTCTATAGCGTTATATATCCTAACCTAAGGCAGGCTATCATCTCGGATGCAGTATTTCACAACATTCCTGGCGTATCGGCCCATACTTCTCGGTGGGAACATTATATACGTCCATAACGTAACATAACGTAACCTATCCCATCTAGCCCCTCGCTGGTAATGTTTTACAGTATCTCGTTCCTGCCGTCCCGTACGTTTCGGGTTGGACATTATATACGTCTACAGCGATATATATCCTAACCTAAGGCAGGCTAATTTCTCGGATATAGTATTTTACAACATTTCTGTAGGATCGGCCTCTATTTCTCGGTGGGAACATTATATACGTCTATAACGTAACATAACGTAACCTATCCCATCTAGCCCCTCGTTGGCAATGTTTTACAGAATCCCGTTCGTGGCGTCCCGTACATCTCGGTTGGAATATTATATACGTCTATAGCGTTATATATCCTAACCTAAGGCAAGCTATCATCTCGGATGCTGTATTTTACAACATCCCTGGCATATCGGCCCCTACTTCTCGGTGGGAACATTATATACGTTTATAACGTATCACATCCTATCCTAACCCATCTAGCCCCTCGCTGGTAATGTTTTACAGAATCCCGTTCGTGTCGTCCCGTACATCTCGGTTGGGATATTATATACGTCTACAGCGATATATATCCTAACCTAAGGCAGGCTAGCATCTCGGATGCAGTATTTCACAACATTCCTGTCGTATCGGCCCATACTTCTCGGTGGGAACATTATATACGTCCATAACGTAACATAACGTAACCTATCCCATCTAGCCCCTCGCTGGTAATGTTTTACAGTATCTCGTTCCTGCCGTCCCGTACGTCTCGGTTTGGACATTATATACGTCGACAGCGATATATATCCTAACCTAAGGCAGGCTAACATCTCGGATGCCGTATATTACAACATTCCTGGCGTATCGGCCCATACTTCTCGGTGGGAACATTATATACGTGTGTAACGTAACATAACCTAACCTATCCCATCTAGCCCCTCGTTGGCAATGTTTTACAGAATCCCGTTCGTGGCGTCCCGTACATCTCGGTTGGAATATTATATACGTCTATAGCGTTATATATCCTAACCTAAGGCAAGCTATCATCTCGGATGCAGTATTTTACAACATCCCTGGCATATCGGCCCCTACTTCTCGGTGGGAACATTATATACGTTTATAACGTATCACATCCTATCCTAACCCATCTAGCCCCTCGCTGGTAATGTTTTACTGAATCCCGTTCGTGTCGTCCCGTACGTCTCGGTTGGGATATTATATACGTCTATAGCGTTATATATCCTAACCTAAGGCAGGCTATCATCTCGGATGCAGTATTTCACAACACTCCTGGCGTATCGGCCCATACTTCTCGGTGGGAACATTATATACGTCCATAACGTAACATAACGTAACCTATCCCATCTAGCCCCTCGCTGTTAATGTTTTACAGTATCTCGTTCCTGCCGTCCCGTACGTCTCGGTTTGGACATTATATACGTCTACAGCGATATATATCCTAACCTAAGGCAGGCTAATTTCTCGGATATAGTATTTTACAACATTTCTGTAGGATCGGCCTCTATTTCTCGGTGGGAACATTATATACGTCTATAACGTAACATAACCTAACCTATCCCATCTAGCCCCTCGCTGGCAATGTTTTACAGAATCCCGTTCGTGTCGTCCCGTACATCTCGGTTGGGATATTATATACGTCTACAGCGATATATATCCTAACCTAAGGCAGGCTAACATCTCGGATGCAGTATTTCACAACATTCCTGGCGTATCGGTCCATACTTCTCGGTGGGAACATTATATACGTCTATAACGTAACATAACGTAACCTATCCCATCTAGCCCCTCGTTGGCAATGTTTTACAGAATCCCGTTCGTGGCGTCCCGTACATCTCGGTTGGAATATTATATACGTCTATAGCGTTATATATCCTAACCTAAGGCAAGCTATCATCTCGGATGCAGTATTTTACAACATCCCTGGCATATCGGCCCCTACTTCTCGGTGGGAACATTATATACGTTTATAACGTATCACATCCTATCCTAACCCATCTAGCCCCTCGCTGGTAATGTTTTACTGAATCCCGTTCGTGTCGTCCTGTACGTCTCGGTTGGGATATTATATACGTCTATAGCGTTATATATCCTAACCTAAGGCAGGCTATCATCTCGGATGCAGTATTTCACAACATTCCTGGCGTATCGGCCCATACTTCTCGGTGGGAACATTATATACGTCCATAACGTAACATAACGTAACCTATCCCATCTAGCCCCTCGCTGGTAATGTTTTACAGTATCTCGTTCCTGCCGTCCCGTACGTCTCGGGTTGGACATTATATACGTCTACAGCGATATATATCCTAACCTAAGGCAGGCTAATTTCTCGGATATAGTATTTTACAACATTTCTGTAGGATCGGCCTCTATTTCTCGGTGGGAACATTATATACGTCTATAACGTAACATAACCTAACCTATCCCATCTAGCCCCTCGCTGGTAATGTTTTACAGTATCTCGTGCCTGCCGTCCCGTACGTCTCGGTTTGGACATTATATACGTCTACAGCGATATATATCCTAACCTAAGGCAGGCTAATTTCTCGGATATAGTATTTTACAACATTTCTGTAGGATCGGCCTCTATTTCTCGGTGGGAACATTATATACGTCTATAACGTAACATAACCTAACCTATCCCATCTAGCCCCTCGCTGGCAATGTTTTACAGAATCCCGTTCGTGTCGTCCCGTACATCTCGGTTGGGATATTATATACGTCTACAGCGATATATATCCTAACCTAAGGCAGGCTAACATCTCGGATGCAGTGTTTCACAACATTCCTGGCGTATCGGTCCATACTTCTCGGTGGGAACATTATATACGTCTATAACGTAACATAACGTAACCTATCCCATCTAGCCCCTCGCTGGTAATGTTTTACAGTATCTCGTTCCTGCCGTCCCGTACGTCTCGGTTTGGACATTATAAACGTCTACAGCAATATATATCCTAACCTAAGGCAGGCTATCATCTCGGATGCAGTATTTTACAACATTCCTGGCATATCGGCCCCTACTTCTCGGTGGGAACATTATATACGTCTATAACGTATCACAACCTAACCTAACCCATCTAGCCCCTCGCTGGTAATGTTTTACAGAACCCCGTCCCTGTCGTCCCGTACGTCTCGGATGAGACGTTATAAACGGCTACAGCGATATATATCCTAACCTAAGGCAGGCAAACTTCTCGGATATAGTATTTTACAACATTCCTCGCGTATCGGCCCATACTTCTCGGTGGGAATATAATATACGTCTATAACGTAACATAACCTAACCTATCCCATCTAGCCCCTCGCTGGTAATATTTCACAGAATCCTGTTCGTGTCGTCCCGTACGCCTCGGTTGGGATATTATATACGTCTATAGCGTTATATATCCTAACCTAAGGCAAGCTATCATCTCGGATGCAGTATTTTACAACATCCCTGGCATACCGGACCCTACTTCTCGGTGGGAACATTATATACGTTTATAACGTATCACAACCTATCCTAACCCATCTAGCCCCTCGCTGGTAATGCTTTACTGAATCCCGTTCGTGTCGTCCCGTACGTCTCGGTTGGGATATTATATACGTCTATAGCGTTATATATCCTAACCTAAGGCAGGCTATCATCTCGGATGCAGTATTTTACAACATTCCTGGCATATCGTCCCCTACTTCTCGGTGGGAACATTATATACGTCTATAACGTATCACAACCTAACCTAACCCATCTAGCCCCTCGCTGGTAATGTTTTACAGAATCCCGTCCCGGCCGTCCCGTACGTCTCGGATGAGACGTTATAAACGGCTACAGCGATATATATCCTAACCTAAGGCAGGCTAACTTCTCGGATATAGTATTTTACAACATTCCTCGCGTATCGGCCCATACTTCTCGGTGGGAAAATTATATACGTCTATAACGTAACATAACCTAACCTATCCCATCTAGCCCCTCGCTGGTAATATTTCACAGAATCCCGTTCGTATCGTCCCGTACGTCTCGGTTGGGATATTATATACGTCTATAGCGTTATATATCCTAACCTAAGGCAAGCTATCATCTCGGATGCAGTATTTTACAACATCCCTGGCATACCGGATCCTACGTCTCGGTGGGAACATTATATACGTTTATAACGTATTACAACCTATCCTAACCCATCTAGCCCCTCGCTGGTAATGTTTTACAAAATCCCGTCCCTGTCGTCCCGTACGTCTCGGATGAGACATTATAAACGTCTACAGCGATATATATCCTAACCTAAGGCAGGCTAACATCTCGGTTGCAGTATTTTACAACATTCCTGGCATATCGGCCCATACTTCTCGGTGGGAACATTATATAGGTCTATAACGTAACATAACCTAACCTATCCCATCTAGCCCCTCGCTGGCAATGTTTTACAGAATCCCGTTCGTGTCGTCCCGTACATCTCGGTTGGGATATTATATACGTCTACAGCGATATATATCCTAACCTAAGGCAGGCTAACATCTCGGATGCAGTATTTCACAACATTCCTGGCGTATCGGTCCATACTTCTCGGTGGGAACATTATATACGTCTATAACGTAACATAACGTAACCTATCCCATCTAGCCCCTCGTTGGCAATGTTTTACAGAATCCCGTTCGTGGCGTCCCGTACATCTCGGTTGGAATATTATATACGTCTACAGCGTTATATATCCTAACCTAAGGCAAGCTATCATCCCGGATGCAGTATTTTACAACATCCCTGGCATATCGGCCCCTACTTCTCGGTGGGAACATTATATACGTTTATAACGTATCACATCCTATCCTAACCCATCTAGCCCCTCGCTGGTAATGTTTTACTGAATCCCGTTCGTGTCGTCCCGTACGTCTCGGTTGGGATATTATATACGTCTATAGCGTTATATATCCTAACCTAAGGCAGGCTATCATCTCGGATGCAGTATTTCACAACACTCCTGGCGTATCGGCCCATACTTCTCGGTGGGAACATTATATACGTCCATAACGTAACATAACGTAACCTATCCCATCTAGCCCCTCGCTGGTAATGTTTTACAGTATCTCGTTCCTGCCGTCCCGTACGTCTCGGGTTGGACATTATATACGTCTACAGCGATATATATCCTAACCTAAGGCAGGCTAATTTCTCGGATATAGTATTTTACAACATTTCTGTAGGATCGGCCTCTATTTCTCGGTGGGAACATTATATACGTCTATAACGTAACATAACCTAACCTATCCCATCTAGCTCCTCGCTGGCAATGTTTTACAGAATCCCGTTCGTGTCGTCCCGTACATCTCGGTTGGGATATTATATACGTCTACAGCGATATATATCCTAACCTAAGGCAGGCTAACATCTCGGATGCAGTATTTCACAACATTCCTGGCGTATCGGTCCATACTTCTCGGTGGGAACATTATATACGTCTATAACGTAACATAACGTAACCTATCCCATCTAGCCCCTCGTTGGCAATGTTTTACAGAATCCCGTTCGTGGCGTCCCGTACATCTCGGTTGGAATATTATATACGTCTATAGCGTTATATATCCTAACCTAAGGCAAGCTATCATCTCGGATGCAGTATTTTACAACATCCCTGGCATATCGGCCCCTACTTCTCGGTGGGAACATTATATACGTTTATAACGTATCACATCCTATCCTAACCCATCTAGCCCCTCGCTGGTAATGTTTTACTGAATCCCGTTCGTGTCGTCCCGTACGTCTCGGTTGGGATATTATATACGTCTATAGCGTTATATATCCTAACCTAAGGCAGGCTATCATCTCGGATGCAGTATTTCACAACATTCCTGGCGTATCGGCCCATACTTCTCGGTGGGAACATTATATACGTCCATAACGTAACATAACGTAACCTATCCCATCTAGCCCCTCGCTGGTAATGTTTTACAGTATCTCGTTCCTGCCGTCCCGTACGTCTCGGTTTGGACATTATATACGTCTACAGCGATATATATCCTAACCTAAGGCAGGCTAATTTCTCGGATATAGTATTTTACAACATTTCTATAGGATCGGCCTCTATTTCTCGGTGGGAACATTATATACGTCTATAACGTAACATAACCTAACCTATCCCATCTAGCCCCTCGCTGGCAATGTTTTACAGAATCCCGTTCGTGTCGTCCCGTACATCTCGGTTGGGATATTATATACGTCTATAGCGTTATATATCCTAACCTAAGGCAGGCTATCATCTCGGATGCAGTATTTCACAACATTCCTGGCGTATCGGCCCATACTTCTCGGTGGGAACATTATATACGTCCATAACGTAACATAACGTAACCTATCCCATCTAGCCCCTCGCTGGTAATGTTTTACAGTATCTCGTTCCTGCCGTCCCGTACGTCTCGGTTTGGACATTATATACGTCTACAGCGATATATATCCTAACCTAAGGCAGGCTAATTTCTCGGATATAGTATTTTACAACATTTCTGTAGGATCGGCCTCTATTTCTCGGTGGGAACATTATATACGTCTATAACGTAACATAACGTAACCTATCCCATCTAGCCCCTCGCTGGTAATGTTTTACAGTATCTCGTTCCTGCCGTCCCGTACGTCTCGGGTTGGACATTATATACGTCTACAGCGATATATATCCTAACCTAAGGCAGGCTAATTTCTCGGATATAGTATTTTACAACATTTCTGTAGGATCGGCCTCTATTTCTCGGTGGGAACATTATATACGTCTATAACGTAACATAACCTAACCTATCCCATCTAGCTCCTCGCTGGCAATGTTTTACAGAATCCCGTTCGTGTCGTCCCGTACATCTCGGTTGGGATATTATATACGTCTACAGCGATATATATCCTAACCTAAGGCAGGCTAACATCTCGGATGCAGTATTTCACAACATTCCTGGCGTATCGGTCCATACTTCTCGGTGGGAACATTATATACGTCTATAACGTAACATAACGTAACCTATCCCATCTAGCCCCTCGTTGGCAATGTTTTACAGAATCCCGTTCGTGGCGTCCCGTACATCTCGGTTGGAATATTATATACGTCTATAGCGTTATATATCCTAACCTAAGGCAAGCTATCATCTCGGATGCAGTATTTTACAACATCCCTGGCATATCGGCCCCTACTTCTCGGTGGGAACATTATATACGTTTATAACGTATCACATCCTATCCTAACCCATCTAGCCCCTCGCTGGTAATGTTTTACAGAAACCCGTTCGTGTCGTCCCGTACATCTCGGTTGGGATATTATATACGTCTACAGCGATATATATCCTAACCTAAGGCAGGCTAGCATCTCGGATGCAGTATTTCACAACATTCCTGGCGTATCGGCCCATACTTCTCGGTGGGAACATTATATACGTCCATAACGTAACATAACTTAACCTATCCCATCTAGCCCCTCGCTGGTAATGTTTTACAGTATCTCGTTCCTGCCGTCCCGTACGTCTCGGTTTGGACATTATATACGTCTACAGCGATATATATCCTAACCTAAGGCAGGCTAATTTCTCGGATATAGTATTTTACAACATTTCTGTAGGATCGGCCTCTATTTCTCGGTGGGAACATTATATACGTCTATAACGTAACATAACCTAACCTATCCCATCTAGCCCCTCGCTGGCAATGTTTTACAGAATCCCGTTCGTGTCGTCCCGTACATCTCGGTTGGGATATTATATACGTCTACAGCGATATATATCCTAACCTAAGGCAGGCTAACATCTCGGATGCAGTGTTTCACAACATTCCTGGCGTATCGGTCCATACTTCTCGGTGGGAACATTATATACGTCTATAACGTAACATAACGTAACCTATCCCATCTAGCCCCTCGCTGGTAATGTTTTACAGTATCTCGTTCCTGCCGTCCCGTACGTCTCGGTTTGGACATTATAAACGTCTACAGCAATATATATCCTAACCTAAGGCAGGCTAACATCTCGGATGCAGTATTTTACAACATTCCTGGCGTATCGGCCCATACTTCTCGGTGGGAATATTATATACATCCATAACGTAACATAACGTAACCTATCCCATCTAGCCCCTCGCTGGTAATGTTTTACAGTATCTCGTTCCTGCCGTCCCGTACGTCTCGGTTTGGTCATTATATACGTCTACAGCGATATATATCCTAACCTAAGGCAGGCTAATTTCTCGGATATAGTATTTTACAACATTTCTGTAGGATCGGCCTCTATTTCTCGGTGGGAACATTATATACGTCTATAACGTAACATAACCTAACCTATCCCATCTAGCCCCTCGCTGGCAATGTTTTACAGAATCCCGTTCGTGTCGTCCCGTACATCTCGGTTGGGATATTATATACGTCTACAGCGATATATATACTAACCTAAGGCAGGCTAACTTCTCGGATACAGTATTTTACAACATTCCTGGCGTATCGGCCCATACTTCTCGGTGGGAACATTATATACGTGTGTAACGTAACATAACCTAACCTATCCCATCTAGCTCCTCGTTGGCAATGTTTTACAGAATCCCGTTCGTGACGTCCCGTACATCTCGGTTGGAATATTATATACGTCTATAGCGTTATATATTCTAACCTAAGGCAAGCTATCATCTCGGATGCAGTATTTTACAACACTCCTGGCATATCGGCCCCTACTTCTCGGTGGGAACATTATATACGTTTATAACGTATCACAACCTATCCTAACCCATCTAGCCCCTCGCTGGTAATGTTTTACAGATTCCCGTCCCTGTCGTCCCGTACGTCTCGGATGAGACATTATAAACGTCTACAGCGATATATATCCTAACCTATGGCAGGCTAACTTCTCGGATATAGTATTTTACAACATTCCTGGCGTATCGGCCAATACTTCTCGGTGGGAACATTATATACGTCTATAACGTAATATAATCTAACCTAACCCATCTAGCCCCTCGTTGGCAATGTTTTACAGAATCCCGTTCGTGACGTCCCGTACACCTCGGTTGGAATATTATATACGTCTATAGCGTTATATATCCTAACCTAAGGCAAGCTATCATCTCGGATGCAGTATTTTACAACATTCCTGCCGTATCGGCCCCTACTTCTCGGTGGGAACACTATATACGTCTATAACGTAACATAACCTAACCCAACCCATCTAGCCCCTCGCTGGTAATATTTTACAGAATCCCGTTCTTGTCGACCCGCACGTCTCGGATGGGATATTATATACGTCTATAGCGTTATATATCGTAACCTAAGGCAGGCTAACATCTCGGATGCAGTATTTCACAACATTCCTGGCGTATCGGTCCATACTTCTCGGTGGGAACATTATATACGTCTATAACGTAACATAACGTAACCTATCCCATCTAGCCCCTCGTTGGCAATGTTTTACAGAATGCCGTTCGTGGCGTCCCGTACATCTCGGTTGGAATATTATATACGTCTATAGCGTTATATATCCTAACCTAAGGCAAGCTATCATCTCGGATGCAGTATTTTCCAACATCCCTGGCATATCGGCCCCTACTTCTCGGTGGGAACATTATATACGTTTATAACGTATCACATCCTATCCTAACCCATCTAGCCCCTCGCTGGTAATGTTTTACAGAATCCCGTTCGTGTCGTCCCGTACATCTCGGTTGGGATATTATATACGTCTACAGCGATATATATCCTAACCTAAGGCAGGCTAATTTCTCGGATATAGTATTTTACAACATTCCTGGCGTATCGGCCCATACTTCTCGGTGGGAACATTATATACGTCCATAACGTAACATAACGTAACCTATCCCATCTAGCCCCTCGCTGGTAATGTTTTACAGTATCTCGTGCCTGCCGTCCCGTACGTCTCGGTTTGGACATCATATACGTCTACAGCGATATATATCCTAACCTAAGGCAGGCTAATTTCTCGGATATAGTATTTTACAACATTTCTGTAGGATCGGCCTCTATTTCTCGGTGGGAACATTATATACGTCTATAACGTAACATAACCTAACCTATCCCATCTAGCCCCTCGCTGGCAATGTTTTACAGAATCCCGTTCGTGTCGTCCCGTACATCTCGGTTGGGATATTATATACGTCTACAGCGATATATATCCTAACCTAAGGCAGGCTAACATCTCGGATGCAGTGTTTCACAACATTCCTGGCGTATCGGTCCATACTTCTCGGTGGGAACATTATATACGTCTATAACGTAACATAACGTAACCTATCCCATCTAGCCCCTCGCTGGTAATGTTTTACAGTATCTCGTTCCTGCCGTCCCGTACGTCTCGGTTTGGACATTATAAACGTCTACAGCAATATATATCCTAACCTAAGGCAGGCTAACATCTCGGATGCAGTATTTTACAACATTCCTGGCGTATCGGCCGATACTTCTCGGTGGGAACATTATATACGTGTGTAACGTAACATAACCTAACCTATCCCATCTAGCCCCTCGTTGGCAATGTTTTACAGAATCCCGTTCGTGACGTCCCGTACACCTCGGTTGGAATATTATATACGTCTATAGCGTTATATATCCTAACCTAAGGCAAGCTATCATCTCGGATGCAGTATTTTACAACATTCCTGGCATATCGGCCCCTACTTCTCGGTGGGAACATTATATACGTCTATAACGTATCACAACCTAACCTAACCCATCTAGCCCCTCGCTGGTAATGTTTTACAGAACCCCGTCCCTGTCGTCCCGTACGTCTCGGATGAGACGTTATAAAGGGCTACAGCGATATATATCCTAACCTAAGGCAGGCAAACTTCTCGGATATAGTATTTTACAACATTCCTCGCGTATCGGCCCATACTTCTCGGTGGGAATATAATATACGTCTATAACGTAACATAACCTAACCTATCCCATCTAGCCCCTCGCTGGTAATATTTCACAGAATCCTGTTCGTGTCGTCCCGTACGCCTCGGTTGGGATATTATATACGTCTATAGCGTTATATATCCTAACCTAAGGCAAGCTATCATCTCGGATGCAGTATTTTACAACATCCCTGGCATACCGGATCCTACGTCTCGGTGGGAACATTATATACGTTTATAACGTATTACAACCTATCCTAACCCATCTAGCCCCTCGCTGGTAATGTTTTACAGAATCCCGTCCCTGTCGTCCCGTACGTCTCGGATGAGACATTATAAACGTCTACAGCGATATATATCCTAACCTAAGGCAGGCTAACATCTCGGTTGCAGTATTTTACAACATTCCTGGCATATCGGCCCATACTTCTCGGTGGGAACATTATATAGGTCTATAACGTAACATAACCTAACCTGACACATCTAGTCCCTCGCTGGTAATGTTTTACAGAATACCGTTCGTGACGTCCCGTACGTCTCGGTTGGGATATTATAAACGTCTACAGCGATATATATCCTACCCTAAGGCAGGCTAATTTCTCGGATATAGTATTTTACAACATTTCTGTAGGATCGGCCTCTACTTCTCGGATGGAACATTCTATATGTCTATAACGTAACATAACCTAACCCAACCCATCTAGCCCCTCGCTGGTAATATTTTACAGAATCCCGTTCGTGTCGTCCGGTACATCTCGGTTGGGATATTGAATACGTCTCTAGCGTTATATACCTAACATAAGGCAGGCTAACATCTCGGATGCAGTATATTACAACATTCCTGGCGTATCGGCCCATACTTCTCGGTGGGAACGTTATATACGTGTGTAACGTAACATAACCTAACCTATCCCATCTAGCCCCTCGTTGGCAATGTTTTACAGAATCCCGTTCGTGGCGTCCCGTACATCTCGGTTGGAATATTATATACGTCTATAGCGTTATATATCCTAACCTAAGGCAAGCTATCATCTCGGATGCAGTATTTTACAACATCCCTGGCATATCGGCCCCTACTTCTCGGTGGGAACATTATATACGTTTATAACGTATCACATCCTATCCTAACCCATCTAGCCCCTCGCTGGTAATGTTTTACTGAATCCCGTTCGTGTCGTCCCGTACGTCTCGGTTGGGATATTATATACGTCTATAGCGTTATATATCCTAACCTAAGGCAGGCTATCATCTCGGATGCAGTATTTCACAACATTCCTGGCGTATCGGCCCATACTTCTCGGTGGGAACATTATATACGTCCATAACGTAACATAACGTAACCTATCCCATCTAGCCCCTCGCTGGTAATGTTTTACAGTATCTCGTTCCTGCCGTCCCGTACGTCTCGGTTTGGACATTATATACGTCTACAGCGATATATATCCTAACCTAAGGCAGGCTAATTTCTCGGATATAGTATTTTACAACATTTCTATAGGATCGGCCTCTATTTCTCGGTGGGAACATTATATACGTCTATAACGTAACATAACCTAACCTATCCCATCTAGCTCCTCGTTGGCAATGTTTTACAGAATCCCGTTCGTGACGTCCCGTACATCTCGGTTGGAATATTATAAACGTCTACAGCGATATATATCCTAACCTAAGGCAGGCTAACATCTCGGTTGCAGTATTTTACAACATTCCTGGCATATCGGCCCATACTTCTCGGTGGGAACATTATATAGGTCTATAACGTAACATAACCTAACCTGACACATCTAGTCCCTCGCTGGTAATGTTTTACAGAATACCGTTCGTGACGTCCCGTACGTCTCGGTTGGGATATTATAAACGTCTACAGCGATATATATCCTAACCTAAGGCAGGTTAATTTCTCGGATATAGTATTTTACAACATTTCTGTAGGATCGGCCTCTACTTCTCGGATGGAACATTCTATATGTCTAAACGTAACATAACCTAACCCAACCCATCTAGCCCCTCGCTGGTAATATTTTACAGAATCCCGTTCGTGTCGTCCGGTACATCTCGGTTGGGATATTGAATACGTCTCTAGCGTTATATACATAACATAAGGCAGGCTAACATCTCGGATGCAGTATATTACAACATTCCTGGCGTATCGGCCCATACTTCTCGGTGGGAACGTTATATACGTGTGTAACGTAACATAACCTAACCTATCCCATCTAGCCCCTCGTTGGCAATGTTTTACAGAATCCCGTTCGTGGCGTCCCGTACATCTCGGTTGGAATATTATATACGTCTATAGCGTTATATATCCTAACCTAAGGCAAGCTATCATCTCGGATGCAGTATTTTACAACATCCCTGGCATATCGGCCCCTACTTCTCGGTGGGAACATTAAATACGTTTATAACGTATCACATCCTATCCTAACCCATCTAGCCCCTCGCTGGTAATGTTTTACTGAATCCCGTTCGTGTCGTCCCGTACGTCTCGGTTGGGATATTATATACGTCTATAGCGTTATATATCCTAACCTAAGGCAGGCTATCATCTCGGATGCAGTATTTCACAACACTCCTGGCGTATCGGCCCATACTTCTCGGTGGGAACATTATATACGTCCATAACGTAACATAACGTAACCTATCCCATCTAGCCCCTCGCTGGTAATGTTTTACAGTATCTCGTTCCTGCCGTCCCGTACGTCTCGGGTTGGACATTATATACGTCTACAGCGATATATATCCTAACCTAAGGCAGGCTAATTTCTCGGATATAGTATTTTACAACATTTCTGTAGGATCGGCCTCTATTTCTCGGTGGGAACATTATATACGTCTATAACGTAACATAACCTAACCTATCCCATCTAGCTCCTCGCTGGCAATGTTTTACAGAATCCCGTTCGTGTCGTCCCGTACATCTCGGTTGGGATATTATATACGTCTACAGCGATATATATCCTAACCTAAGGCAGGCTAACATCTCGGATGCAGTATTTCACAACATTCCTGGCGTATCGGTCCATACTTCTCGGTGGGAACATTATATACGTCTATAACGTAACATAACGTAAGCTATCCCATCTAGCCCCTCGTTGGCAATGTTTTACAGAATCCCGTTCGTGGCGTCCCGTACATCTCGGTTGGAATATTATATACGTCTATAGCGTTATATATCCTAACCTAAGGCAAGCTATCATCTCGGATGCAGTATTTTACAACATCCCTGGCATATCGGCCCCTACTTCTCGGTGGGAACATTATATACGTTTATAACGTATCACATCCTATCCTAACCCATCTAGCCCCTCGCTGGTAATGTTTTACTGAATCCCGTTCGTGTCGTCCCGTACGTCTCGGTTGGGATATTATATACGTCTATAGCGTTATATATCCTAACCTAAGGCAGGCTATCATCTCGGATGCAGTATTTCACAACATTCCTGGCGTATCGGCCCATACTTCTCGGTGGGAACATTATATACGTCCATAACGTAACATAACGTAACCTATCCCATCTAGCCCCTCGCTGGTAATGTTTTACAGTATCTCGTTCCTGCCGTCCCGTACGTCTCGGTTTGGACATTATATACGTCTACAGCGATATATATCCTAACCTAAGGCAGGCTAATTTCTCGGATATAGTATTTTACAACATTTCTATAGGATCGGCCTCTATTTCTCGGTGGGAACATTATATACGTCTATAACGTAACATAACCTAACCTATCCCATCTAGCCCCTCGCTGGCAATGTTTTACAGAATCCCGTTCGTGTCGTCCCGTACATCTCGGTTGGGATATTATATACGTCTATAGCGTTATATATCCTAACCTAAGGCAGGCTATCATCTCGGATGCAGTATTTCACAACATTCCTGGCGTATCGGCCCATACTTCTCGGTGGGAACATTATATACGTCCATAACGTAACATAACGTAACCTATCCCATCTAGCCCCTCGCTGGTAATGTTTTACAGTATCTCGTTCCTGCCGTCCCGTACGTCTCGGTTTGGACATTATATACGTCTACAGCGATATATATCCTAACCTAAGGCAGGCTAATTTCTCGGATATAGTATTTTACAACATTTCTGTAGGATCGGCCTCTATTTCTCGGTGGGAACATTATATACGTCTATAACGTAACATAACCTAACCTATCCCATCTCTCCCCTCGCTGGCAATGTTTTACAGAATCCCGTTCGTGTCGTCCCGTACATCTCGGTTGGGATATTATATACGTCTACAGCGATATATATCCTAACCTAAGGCAGGCTGACATCCCGGATGCAGTATTTCACAACATTCCTGGCGTATCGGTCCATACTTCTCGGTGGGAACATTATATACGTCTATAACGTAACATAACGTAACCTATCCCATCTAGCCCCTCGTTGGCAATGTTTTACAGAATCCCGTTCGTGGCGTCCCGTACATCTCGGTTGGAATATTATATACGTCTATAGCGTTATATATCCTAACCTAAGGCAAGCTATCATCTCGGATGCAGTATTTTACAACATCCCTGGCATATCGGCCCCTACTTCTCGGTGGGAACATTATATACGTTTATAACGTATCACATCCTATCCTAACCCATCTAGCCCCTCGCTGGTAATGTTTTACTGAATCCCGTTCGTGTCGTCCCGTACGTCTCGGTTGGGATATTATATACGTCTATAGCGTTATATATCCTAACCTAAGGCAGGCTATCATCTCGGATGCAGTATTTCACAACATTCCTGGCGTATCGGCCCATACTTCTCGGTGGGAACATTATATACGTCCATAACGTAACATAACGTAACCTATCCCATCTAGCCCCTCGTTGGCAATGTTTTACAGAATCCCGTTCGTGGCGTCCCGTACATCTCGGTTGGAATATTATATACGTCTATAGCGTTATATATCCTAACCTAAGGCAAGCTATCATCCCGGATGCAGTATTTCACAACACTCCTGGCGTATCGGCCCATACTTCTCGGTGGGAACATTATATACGTCCATAACGTAACATAACGTAACCTATCCCATCTAGCCCCTCGCTGGTAATGTTTTACAGTATCTCGTTCCTGCCGTCCCGTACGTCTCGGGTTGGACATTATATACGTCTACAGCGATATATATCCTAACCTAAGGCAGGCTAATTTCTCGGATATAGTATTTTACAACATTTCTGTAGGATCGGCCTCTATTTCTCGGTGGGAACATTATATACGTCTATAACGTAACATAACCTAACCTATCCCATCTAGCTCCTCGCTGGCAATGTTTTACAGAATCCCGTTCGTGTCGTCCCGTACATCTCGGTTGGGATATTATATACGTCTACAGCGATATATATCCTAACCTAAGGCAGGCTAACATCTCGGATGCAGTATTTCACAACATTCCTGGCGTATCGGTCCATACTTCTCGGTGGGAACATTATATACGTCTATAACGTAACATAACGTAACCTATCCCATCTAGCCCCTCGTTGGCAATGTTTTACAGAATCCCGTTCGTGGCGTCCCGTACATCTCGGTTGGAATATTATATACGTCTATAGCGTTATATATCCTAACCTAAGGCAAGCTATCATCTCGGATGCAGTATTTTACAACATCCCTGGCATATCGGCCCCTACTTCTCGGTGGGAACATTATATACGTTTATAACGTATCACATCCTATCCTAACCCATCTAGCCCCTCGCTGGTAATGTTTTACAGAATCCCGTTCGTGTCGTCCCGTACATCTCGGTTGGGATATTATATACGTCTACAGCGATATATATCCTAACCTAAGGTAGGCTAGCATCTCGGATGCAGTATTTCACAACATTCCTGGCGTATCGGCCCATACTTCTCGGTGGGAACATTATATACGTCCATAACGTAACATAACGTAACCTATCCCATCTAGCCCCTCGCTGGTAATGTTTTACAGTATCTCGTTCCTGCCGTCCCGTACGTCTCGGTTTGGACATTATATACGTCTACAGCGATATATATCCTAACCTAAGGCAGGCTAATTTCTCGGATATAGTATTTTACAACATTTCTGTAGGATCGGCCTCTATTTCTCGGTGGGAACATTATATACGTCTATAACGTAACATAACCTAACCTATCCCATCTAGCCCCTCGCTGGCAATGTTTTACAGAATCCCGTTTGTGTCGTCCCGTACATCTCGGTTGGGATATTATATACGTCTACAGCGATATATATCCTAACCTAAGGCAGGCTAACATCTCGGATGCAGTGTTTCACAACATTCCTGGCGTATCGGTCCATACTTCTCGGTGGGAACATTATATACGTCTATAACGTAACATAACGTAACCTATCCCATCTAGCCCCTCGCTGGTAATGTTTTACAGTATCTCGTTCCTGCCGTCCCGTACGTCTCGGTTTGGACATTATAAACGTCTACAGCAATATATATCCTAACCTAAGGCAGGCTAACATCTCGGATGCAGTATTTTACAACATTCCTGGCGTATCGGCCCATACTTCTCGCTGGGAACATTATATACGTCCATAACGTAACATAACGTAACCTATCCCATCTAGCCCCTCGCTGGTAATGTTTTACAGTATCTCGTTCCTGCCGTCCCGTACGTCTCGGTTTGGACATTATATACGTCTACAGCGATATATATCCTAACCTAAGGCAGGCTAATTTCTCGGATATAGTATTTTACAACATTTCTGTAGGATCGGCCTCTATTTCTCGGTGGGAACATTATATACGTCTATAACGTAACATAACCTAACCTATCCCATCTAGCCCCTCGCTGGCAATGTTTTACAGAATCCCGTTCGTGTCGTCCCGTACATCTCGGTTGGGATATTATATACGTCTACAGCGATATATATACTAACCTAAGGCAGGCTAACTTCTCGGATACAGTATTTTACAACATTCCTGGCGTATCGGCCCATACTTCTCGGTGGGAACATTATATACGTGTGTAACGTAACATAACCTAACCTATCCCATCTAGCTCCTCGTTGGCAATGTTTTACAGAATCCCCTTCGTGACGTCCCGTACATCTCGGTTGGAATATTATATACGTCTATAGCGTTATATATCCTAACCTAAGGCAAGCTATCATCTCGGATGCAGTATTTTACAACACTCCTGGCATATCGGCCCCTACTTCTCGGTGGGAACATTATATACGTTTATAACGTATCAAAACCTATCCTAACCCATCTAGCCCCTCGCTGGTAATGTTTTACAGATTCCCGTCCCTGTCGTCCCGTACGTCTCGGATGAGACATTATAAACGTCTACAGCGATATATATCCTAACCTATGGCAGGCTAACTTCTCGGATATAGTATTTTACAACATTCCTGGCGTATCGGCCAATACTTCTCGGTGGGAACATTATATACGTCTATAACGTAATATAATCTAACCTAACCCATCTAGCCCCTCGCTGGTAATATTTCACAGAATACCGTTCGTGCCGTCCCGTACGTCTCGGTTTGGACATTATAAACGTCTACAGCAATATATATCCTAACCTAAGGCAGGCTAACATCTCGGATGCAGTATTTTACAACATTCCTGGCGTATCGGCCCATACTTATCGGTGGGAACATTATATACGTGTGTAACGTAACATAACCTAACCTATCCCATCTAGCCCCTCGTTGGCAATGTTTTACAGAATCCCGTTCGTGACGTCCCGTACACCTCGGTTGGAATATTATATACGTCTATAGCGTTATATATCCTAACCTAAGGCAAGCTATCATCTCGGATGCAGTATTTTACAACATTCCTGCCGTATCGGCCCCTACTTCTCGGTGGGAACACTATATACGTCTATAACGTAACATAACCTAACCCAACCCATCTAGCCCCTCGCTGGTAATATTTTACAGAATCCCGTTCTTGTCGACCCGCACGTCTCGGATGGGATATTATATACGTCTATAGCGTTATATATCGTAACCTAAGGCAGGCTAACATCTCGGATGCAGTATTTCACAACATTCCTGGCGTATCGGTCCATACTTCTCGGTGGGAACATTATATACGTCTATAACGTAACATAACGTAACCTATCCCATCTAGCCCCTCGTTGGCAATGTTTTACAGAATCCCGTTCGTGGCGTCCCGTACATCTCGGTTGGAATATTATATACGTCTATAGCGTTATATATCCTAACCTAAGGCAAGCTATCATCTCGGATGCAGTATTTTCCAACATCCCTGGCATATCGGCCCCTACTTCTCGGTGGGAACATTATATACGTTTATAACGTATCACATCCTATCCTAACCCATCTAGCCCCTCGCTGGTAATGTTTTACAGAATCCCGTTCGTGTCGTCCCGTACATCTCGGTTGGGATATTATATACGTCTACAGCGATATATATCCTAACCTAAGGCAGGCTAATTTCTCGGATATAGTATTTTACAACATTCCTGGCGTATCGGCCCATACTTCTCGGTGGGAACATTATATACGTCCATAACGTAACATAACGTAACCTATCCCATCTAGCCCCTCGCTGGTAATGTTTTACAGTATCTCGTGCCTGCCGTCCCGTACATCTCGGTTTGGACATTATATACGTCTACAGCGATATATATCCTAACCTAAGGCAGGCTAATTTCTCGGATATAGTATTTTACAACATTTCTGTAGGATCGGCCTCTATTTCTCGGTGGGAACATTATATACGTCTATAACGTAACATAACCTAACCTATCCCATCTAGCCCCTCGCTGGCAATGTTTTACAGAATCCCGTTCGTGTCGTCCCGTACATCTCGGTTGGGATATTATATACGTCTACAGCGATATATATCCTAACCTAAGGCAGGCTAACATCTCGGATGCAGTGTTTCACAACATTCCTGGCGTATCGGTCCATACTTCTCGGTGGGAACATTATATACGTCTATAACGTAACATAACGTAACCTATCCCATCTAGCCCCTCGCTGGTAATGTTTTACAGTATCTCGTTCCTGCCGTCCCGTACGTCTCGGTTTGGACATTATAAACGTCTACAGCAATATATATCCTAACCTAAGGCAGGCTAACATCTCGGATGCAGTATTTTACAACATTCCTGGCGTATCGGCCCATACTTCTCGGTGGGAACATTATATACGTGTGTAACGTAACATAACCTAACCTATCCCATCTAGCCCCTCGTTGGCAATGTTTTACAGAATCCCGTTCGTGACGTCCCGTACACCTCGGTTGGAATATTATATACGTCTATAGCGTTATATATCCTAACCTAAGGCAAGCTATCATCTCGGATGCAGTATTTTACAACATTCCTGGCATATCGGCCCCTACTTCTCGGTGGGAACATTATATACGTCTATAACGTATCACAACCTAACCTAACCCATCTAGCCCCTCGCTGGTAATGTTTTACAGAATCCCGTTCGTGTCGTCCCGTACATCTCGGTTGGGATATTATATACGTCTACAGCGATATATATCCTAACCTAAGGCAGGCTAATTTCTCGGATATAGTATTTTACAACATTCCTGGCGTATCGGCCCATACTTCTCGGTGGGAACATTATATACGTCCATAACGTAACATAACGTAACCTATCCCATCTAGCCCCTCGCTGGTAATGTTTTACAGTATCTCGTGCCTGCCGTCCCGTACATCTCGGTTTGGACATTATATACGTCTACAGCGATATATATCCTAACCTAAGGCAGGCTAATTTCTCGGATATAGTATTTTACAACATTTCTGTAGGATCGGCCTCTATTTCTCGGTGGGAACATTATATACGTCTATAACGTAACATAACCTAACCTATCCCATCTAGCCCCTCGCTGGCAATGTTTTACAGAATCCCGTTCGTGTCGTCCCGTACATCTCGGTTGGGATATTATATACGTCTACAGCGATATATATCCTAACCTAAGGCAGGCTAACATCTCGGATGCAGTGTTTCACAACATTCCTGGCGTATCGGTCCATACTTCTCGGTGGGAACATTATATACGTCTATAACGTAACATAACGTAACCTATCCCATCTAGCCCCTCGCTGGTAATGTTTTACAGTATCTCGTTCCTGCCGTCCCGTACGTCTCGGTTTGGACATTATAAACGTCTACAGCAATATATATCCTAACCTAAGGCAGGCTAACATCTCGGATGCAGTATTTTACAACATTCCTGGCGTATCGGCCCATACTTCTCGGTGGGAACATTATATACGTGTGTAACGTAACATAACCTAACCTATCCCATCTAGCCCCTCGTTGGCAATGTTTTACAGAATCCCGTTCGTGACGTCCCGTACACCTCGGTTGGAATATTATATACGTCTATAGCGTTATATATCCTAACCTAAGGCAAGCTATCATCTCGGATGCAGTATTTTACAACATTCCTGGCATATCGGCCCCTACTTCTCGGTGGGAACATTATATACGTCTATAACGTATCACAACCTAACCTAACCCATCTAGCCCCTCGCTGGTAATGTTTTACAGAACCCCGTCCCTGTCGTCCCGTACGTCTCGGATGAGACGTTATAAACGGCTACAGCGATATATATCCTAACCTAAGGCAGGCAAACTTCTCGGATATAGTATTTTACAACATTCCTCGCGTATCGGCCCATACTTCTCGGTGGGAATATAATATACGTCTATAACGTAACATAACCTAACCTATCCCATCTAGCCCCTCGCTGGTAATATTTCACAGAATCCTGTTCGTGTCGTCCCGTACGCCTCGGTTGGGATATTATATACGTCTATAGCGTTATATATCCTAACCTAAGGCAAGCTATCATCTCGGATGCAGTATTTTACAACATCCCTGGCATACCGGATCCTACGTCTCGGTGGGAACATTATATACGTTTATAACGTATTACAACCTATCCTAACCCATCTAGCCCCTCGCTGGTAATGTTTTACAGAATCCCGTCCCTGTCGTCCCGTACGTCTCGGATGAGACATTATAAACGTCTACAGCGATATATATCCTAACCTAAGGCAGGCTAACATCTCGGTTGCAGTATTTTACAACATTCCTGGCATATCGGCCCATACTTCTCGGTGGGAACATTATATAGGTCTATAACGTAACATAACCTAACCTGACACATCTAGTCCCTCGCTGGTAATGTTTTACAGAATACCGTTCGTGACGTCCCGTACGTCTCGGTTGGGATATTATAAACGTCTACAGCGATATATATCCTAACCGAAGGCAGGCTAATTTCTCGGATATAGTATTTTACAACATTTCTGTAGGATCGGCCTCTACTTCTCGGATGGAACATTCTATATGTCTAAACGTAACATAACCTAACCCAACCCATCTAGCCCCTCGCTGGTAATATTTTACAGAATCCCGTTCGTGTCGTCCGGTACATCTCGGTTGGGATATTGAATACGTCTCTAGCGTTATATACCTAACATAAGGCAGGCTAACATCTCGGATGCAGTATATTACAACATTCCTGGCGTATCGGCCCATACTTCTCGGTGGGAACGTTATATACGTGTGTAACGTAACATAACCTAACCTATCCCATCTAGCCCCTCGTTGGCAATGTTTTACAGAATCCCGTTCGTGGCGTCCCGTACATCTCGGTTGGAATATTATATACGTCTATAGCGTTATATATCCTAACCTAAGGCAAGCTATCATCTCGGATGCAGTATTTTACAACATCCCTGGCATATCGGCCCCTACTTCTCGGTGGGAACATTATATACGTTTATAACGTATCACATCCTATCCTAACCCATCTAGCCCCTCGCTGGTAATGTTTTACTGAATCCCGTTCGTGTCGTCCCGTACGTCTCGGTTGGGATATTATATACGTCTATAGCGTTATATATCCTAACCTAAGGCAGGCTATCATCTCGGATGCAGTATTTCACAACATTCCTGGCGTATCGGCCCATACTTCTCGGTGGGAACATTATATACGTCCATAACGTAACATAACGTAACCTATCCCATCTAGCCCCTCGCTGGTAATGTTTTACAGTATCTCGTTCCTGCCGTCCCGTACGTCTCGGTTTGGACATTATATACGTCTACAGCGATATATATCCTAACCTAAGGCAGGCTAATTTCTCGGATATAGTATTTTACAACATTTCTGTAGGATCGGCCTCTATTTCTCGGTGGGAACATTATATACGTCTATAACGTAACATAACCTAACCTATCCCATCTAGCCCCTCGCTGGCAATGTTTTACAGAATCCCGTTCGTGTCGTCCCGTACATCTCGGTTGGGATATTATATACGTCTACAGCGATATATATCCTAACCTAAGGCAGGCTAACATCTCGGATGCAGTATTTCACAACATTCCTGGCGTATCGGTCCATGCTTCTCGGTGGGAACATTATATACGTCTATAACGTAACATAACGTAACCTATCCCATCTAGCCCCTCGCTGGTAATGTTTTACTGAATCCCGTTCGTGTCGTCCCGTACGTCTCGGTTGGGATATTATATACGTCTATAGCGTTATATATCCTAACCTAAGGCAGGCTATCATCTCGGATGCAGTATTTCACAACACTCCTGGCGTATCGGCCCATACTTCTCGGTGGGAACATTATATACGTCCATAACGTAACATAACGTAACCTATCCCATCTAGCCCCTCGCTGGTAATGTTTTACAGTATCTCGTTCCTGCCGTCCCGTACGTCTCGGGTTGGACATTATATACGTCTACAGCGATATATATCCTAACCTAAGGCAGGCTAATTTCTCGGATATAGTATTTTACAACATTTCTGTAGGATCGGCCTCTATTTCTCGGTGGGAACATTATATACGTCTATAACGTAACATAACCTAACCTATCCCATCTAGCTCCTCGCTGGCAATGTTTTACAGAACCCCGTTCGTGTCGTCCCGTACATCTCGGTTGGGATATTATATACGTCTACAGCGATATATATCCTAACCTAAGGCAGGCTAACATCTCGGATGCAGTATTTCACAACATTCCTGGCGTATCGGTCCATACTTCTCGGTGGGAACATTATATACGTCTATAACGTAACATAACGTAACCTATCCCATCTAGCCCCTCGTTGGCAATGTTTTACAGAATCCCGTTCGTGGCGTCCCGTACATCTCGGTTGGAATATTATATACGTCTATAGCGTTATATATCCTAACCTAAGGCAAGCTATCATCTCGGATGCAGTATTTTACAACATCCCTGGCATATCGGCCCCTACTTCTCGGTGGGAACATTATATACGTTTATAACGTATCACATCCTATCCTAACCCATCTAGCCCCTCGCTGGTAATGTTTTACTGAATCCCGTTCGTGTCGTCCCGTACGTCTCGGTTGGGATATTATATACGTCTATAGCGTTATATATCCTAACCTAAGGCAGGCTATCATCTCGGATGCAGTATTTCACAACATTCCTGGCGTATCGGCCCATACTTCTCGGTGGGAACATTATATACGTCCATAACGTAACATAACGTAACCTATCCCATCTAGCCCCTCGCTGGTAATGTTTTACAGTATCTCGTTCCTGCCGTCCCGTACGTCTCGGTTTGGACATTATATACGTCTACAGCGATATATATCCTAACCTAAGGCAGGCTAATTTCTCGGATATAGTATTTTACAACATTTCTATAGGATCGGCCTCTATTTCTCGGTGGGAACATTATATACGTCTATAACGTAACATAACCTAACCTATCCCATCTAGCCCCTCGCTGGCAATGTTTTACAGAATCCCGTTCGTGTCGTCCCGTACATCTCGGTTGGGATATTATATACGTCTATAGCGTTATATATCCTAACCTAAGGCAGGCTATCATCTCGGATGCAGTATTTCACAACATTCCTGGCGTATCGGCCCATACTTCTCGGTGGGAACATTATATACGTCCATAACGTAACATAAAGTAACCTATCCCATCTAGCCCCTCGCTGGTAATGTTTTACAGTATCTCGTTCCTGCCGTCCCGTACGTCTCGGTTTGGACATTATATACGTCTACAGCGATATATATCCTAACCTAAGGCAGGCTAATTTCTCGGATATAGTATTTTACAACATTTCTGTAGGATCGGCCTCTATTTCTCGGTGGGAACATTATATACGTCTATAACGTAACATAACCTAACCTATCCCATCTCTCCCCTCGCTGGCAATGTTTTACAGAATCCCGTTCGTGTCGTCCCGTACATCTCGGTTGGGATATTATATACGTCTACAGCGATATATATCCTAACCTAAGGCAGGCTGACATCTCGGATGCAGTATTTCACAACATTCCTGGCGTATCGGTCCATACTTCTCGGTGGGAACATTATATACGTCTATAACGTAACATAACGTAACCTATCCCATCTAGCCCCTCGTTGGCAATGTTTTACAGAATCCCGTTCGTGGCGTCCCGTACATCTCGGTTGGAATATTATATACGTCTATAGCGTTATATATCCTAACCTAAGGCAAGCTATCATCCCGGATGCAGTATTTTACAACATCCCTGGCATATCGGCCCCTACTTCTCGGTGGGAACATTATATACGTCTATAACGTAACATAACGTAACCTATCCCATCTAGCCCCTCGCTGGTAATGTTTTACAGTATCTCGTTCCTGCCGTCCCGTACGTCTCGGTTTGGACATTATAAACGTCTACAGCAATATATATCCTAACCTAAGGCAGGCTAACATCTCGGATGCAGTATTTTACAACATTCCTGGCGTATCGGCCCATACTTCTCGGTGGGAACATTATATACGTCCATAACGTAACATAACGTAACCTATCCCATCTAGCCCCTCGCTGGTAATGTTTTACAGTATCTCGTTCCTGCCGTCCCGTACGTCTCGGTTTGGACATTATATACGTCTACAGCGATATATATCCTAACCTAAGGCAGGCTAATTTCTCGGATATAGTATTTTACAACATTTCTGTAGGATCGGCCTCTATTTCTCGGTGGGAACATTATATACGTCTATAACGTAACATAACCTAACCTATCCCATCTAGCCCCTCGCTGGCAATGTTTTACAGAATCCCGTTCGTGTCGTCCCGTACATCTCGGTTGGGATATTATATACGTCTACAGCGATATATATACTAACCTAAGGCAGGCTAACTTCTCGGATACAGTATTTTACAACATTCCTGGCGTATCGGCCCATACTTCTCGGTGGGAACATTATATACGTGTGTAACGTAACATAACCTAACCTATCCCATCTAGCTCCTCGTTGGCAATGTTTTACAGAATCCCGTTCGTGACGTCCCGTACATCTCGGTTGGAATATTATATACGTCTATAGCGTTATATATCCTAACCTAAGGCAAGCTATCATCTCGGATGCAGTATTTTACAACACTCCTGGCATATCGGCCCCTACTTCTCGGTGGGAACATTATATACGTTTATAACGTATCACAACCTATCCTAACCCATCTAGCCCCTCGCTGGTAATGTTTTACAGATTCCCGTCCCTGTCGTCCCGTACGTCTCGGATGAGACATTATAAACGTCTACAGCGATATATATCCTAACCTATGGCAGGCTAACTTCTCGGATATAGTATTTTACAACATTCCTGGCGTATCGGCCAATACTTCTCGGTGGGAACATTATATACGTCTATAACGTAATATAATCTAACCTAACCCATCTAGCCCCTCGCTGGTAATATTTCACAGAATACCGTTCGTGTCGTCCCGTACGTCTCGGTTGGGATATTGTATACGTCTATAGCGTTATATATCCTAACCTAAGGCAGGCTATCATCTCGGATGCAGTATTTTACAACATTCCTGGCATATCGTCCCCTGCTTCTCGGTGGGAACATTATATACGTCTATAACGTAACATAACGTAACCTATCGCATCTAGCCCCTCGCTGGTAATGTTTTACAGTATCTCGTTCCTGCCGTCCCGTACGTCTCGGTTTGGACATTATAAACGTCTACAGCAATATATATCCTAACCTAAGGCAGGCTAACATCTCGGATGCAGTATTTTACAACATTCCTGGCGTATCGGCCCATACTTCTCGGTGGGAACATTATATACGTGTGTAACGTAACATAACCTAACCTATCCCATCTAGCCCCTCGTTGGCAATGTTTTACAGAATCCCGTTCGTGACGTCCCGTACACCTCGGTTGGAATATTATATACGTCTATAGCGTGATATATCCTAACCTAAGGCAAGCTATCATCTCGGATGCAGTATTTTACAACATTCCTGCCGTATCGGCCCCTACTTCTCGGTGGGAACACTATATACGTCTATAACGTAACATAACCTAACCCAACCCATCTAGCCCCTCGCTGGTAATATTTTACAGAATCCCGTTCTTGTCGACCCGCACGTCTCGGATGGGATATTATATACGTCTATAGCGTTATATATCGTAACCTAAGGCAGGCTAACATCTCGGATGCAGTATTTCACAACATTCCTGGCGTATCGGTCCATACTTCTCGGTGGGAACATTATATACGTCTATAACGTAACATAACGTAACCTATCCCATCTAGCCCCTCGTTGGCAATGTTTTACAGAATCCCGTTCGTGGCGTCCCGTACATCTCGGTTGGAATATTATATACGTCTATAGCGTTATATATCCTAACCTAAGGCAAGCTATCATCTCGGATGCAGTATTTTCCAACATCCCTGGCATATCGGCCCCTACTTCTCGGTGGGAACATTATATACGTTTATAACGTATCACATCCTATCCTAACCCATCTAGCCCCTCGCTGGTAATGTTTTACAGAATCCCGTTCGTGTCGTCCCGTACATCTCGGTTGGGATATTATATACGTCTACAGCGATATATATCCTAACCTAAGGCAGGCTAGCATCTCGGATGCAGTATTTCACAACATTCCTGGCGTATCGGCCCATACTTCTCGGTGGGAACATTATATACGTCCATAACGTAACATAACGTAACCTATCCCATCTAGCCCCTCGCTGGTAATGTTTTACAGTATCTCGTTCCTGCCGTCCCGTACGTCTCGGTTTGGACATTATATACGTCTACAGCGATATATATCCTAACCTAAGGCAGACTAATTTCTCGGATATAGTATTTTACAACATTTCTGTAGGATCGGCCTCTATTTCTCGGTGGGAACATTATATACGTCTATAACGTAACATAACCTAACCTATCCCATCTAGCCCCTCGCTGGCAATGTTTTACAGAATCCCGTTCGTGTTGTCCCGTACATCTCGGTTGGGATATTATATACGTCTACAGCGATATATATCCTAACCTAAGGCAGGCTAGCATCTCGGATGCAGTATTTCACAACATTCCTGGCGTATCGGCCCATACTTCTCGGTGGGAACATTATATACGTCCATAACGTAACATAACGTAACCTATCCCATCTAGCCCCTCGCTGGTAATGTTTTACAGTATCTCGTTCCTGCCGTCCCGTACGTCTCGGTTTGGACATTATATACGTCTACAGCGATATATATCCTAACCTAAGGCAGGCTAATTTCTCGGATATAGTATTTTACAACATTTCTGTAGGATCGGCCTCTATTTCTCGGTGGGAACATTATATACGTCTATAACGTAACATAACCTAACCTATCCCATCTAGCCCCTCGCTGGCAATGTTTTACAGAATCCCGTTCGTGTCGTCCCGTACATCTCGGTTGGGATATTATATACGTCTACAGCGATATATATCCTAACCTAAGGCAGGCTAACATCTCGGATGCAGTGTTTCACAACATTCCTGGCGTATCGGTCCATACTTCTCGGTGGGAACATTATATACGTCTATAACGTAACATAACGTAACCTATCCCATCTAGCCCCTCGCTGGTAATGTTTTACAGTATCTCGTTCCTGCCGTCCCGTACGTCTCGGTTTGGACATTATAAACGTCTACAGCAATATATATCCTAACCTAAGGCAGGCTAACATCTCGGATGCAGTATTTTACAACATTCCTGGCGTATCGGCCCATACTTCTCGGTGGGAACATTATATACGTCCATAACGTAACATAACGTAACCTATCCCATCTAGCCCCTCGCTGGTAATGTTTTACAGTATCTCGTTCCTGCCGTCCCGTACGTCTCGGTTTGGACATTATATACGTCTACAGCGATATATATCCTAACCTAAGGCAGGCTAATTTCTCGGATATAGTATTTTACAACATTTCTGTAGGATCGGCCTCTATTTCTCGGTGGGAACATTATATACGTCTATAACGTAACATAACCTAACCTATCCCATCTAGCCCCTCGCTGGCAATGTTTTACAGAATCCCGTTCGTGTCGTCCCGTACATCTCGGTTGGGATATTATATACGTCTACAGCGATATATATACTAACCTAAGGCAGGCTAACTTCTCGGATACAGTATTTTACAACATTCCTGGCGTATCGGCCCATACTTCTCGGTGGGAACATTATATACGTGTGTAACGTAACATAACCTAACCTATCCCATCTAGCTCCTCGTTGGCAATGTTTTACAGAATCCCGTTCGTGACGTCCCGTACATCTCGGTTGGAATATTATATACGTCTACAGCGATATATATCCTAACCTAAGGCAGGCTAACATCTCGGATGCAGTGTTTCACAACATTCCTGGCGTATCGGCCCATACTTCACCGTGGGAACATTATACACGTCTATAACTTCACATAACCTAACCTATCCCATCTAGCCCCTCGTTGGCAATGTTTTACAGAATCTCGTTCGTGTCGTCCCGTACATTTCGGTTGGGATATTATATACGTCTCTAGCGTTATATACCTAACCTAAGGCAGGCTAACATCTCGGATGCAGTATTTTACAACATTCCTGGCGTATCGGCCCATACTTCTCGGTGGGAACGTTATAAACGTCTATAACGTAACATAACCTAACCTATCCCATCTAGCCCCTCGTTGGCAATGTTTTACAGAATCCCGTTCGTGTCGTCCCGTACATCTCCGTTGGGATATTATATACGTCTCTAGCGTTATATACCTAACCTAAGGCAGGCTAACATCTCGGATGCATTATTTTACAACATTCCTGGCGTATCGGCCCATACTTCTCGGTGGGAATATTATATACGTCTATAACGTAACCTATCCCATCTAGCCCCTCGCTGGTAATGTTTTACAGTATCCCGTTCCTGCCGTCCCGTACGTCTCGGTTGGGACATTATAAACGTCTACAGCAATATATATCCTAACCTAAGGCAGGCTAACATCTCGGATGAAGTATTTTACTCCATTCCTGGCGTATCGGCCCCTACTTCACCGTGGGAACATTATACACGTCTATAACTTAACATAACCTAACCTAACCCATCTAGCCCCTCGCTGGTAATATTTCACAGAATCCTGTTCGTGTCGTCCCGTACGCCTCGGTTGGGATATTATATACGTCTATAGCGTTATATATCCTAACCTAAGGCAAGCTATCATCTCGGATGAGGTATTTTACAACATCCCTGGCATACCGGACCCTACTTCTCGGTGGGAACATTATATACGTTTATAACGTATCACAACCTATCCTAACCCATCTAGCCCCTCGCTGGTAATGTTTTACTGAATCCCGTTCGTGTCGTCCCGTACGTCTCGGTTGGGATATTATATACGTCTATAGCGTTATATATCCTAACCTAAGGCAGGCTATCATCTCGGATGCAGTATTTTACAACATTCCTGGCATATCGTCCCCTACTTCTCGGTGGGAACATTATATACGTCTATAACGTATCACAACCTAACCTAACCCATCTAGCCCCTCGCTGGTAATGTTTTACAGAATCCCGTCCATGTCGTCCCGTACGTCTCGGATGAGACGTTATAAACGGCTACAGCGACATATATCCTAACTTAAGGCAGGCTAACTTCTCGGATATAGTATTTTACAACATTCCTCGCGTATCGGCCCATACTTCTCGGTGGGAAAATTATATACGTCTATAACGTAACATAACCTAACCTATCCCATCTAGCCCCTCGCTGGTAATATTTCACAGAATCCCGTTCGTATCGTCCCGTACGTCTCGGTTGGGATATTATATACGTCTGTAGCGTTATATATCCTAACCTAAGGCAAGCTATCATCTCGGATGCAGTATTTTACAACATCCCTGGCATACCGGACCCTACTTCTCGGTGGGAACATTATATACGTCTATAACGTATCACAACCTATCCTAACCCATCTAGCCCCTCGC
Organism: Xylocopa violacea; assembly: GCA_963969225.1. NCBI lineage: Eukaryota > Metazoa > Arthropoda > Insecta > Hymenoptera > Apidae > Xylocopa > Xylocopa violacea. The sequence continues at coordinate 169,641 of CAXAJV010000481.1, forward strand.
TGGTAATGTTTTACAGAATCCCGTCCCTGTCGTCCCGTACGTCTCGGATGAGACATTATAAACGTCTACAGCGATATATATCCTAACCTAAGGCAGGCTAACATCTCGGTTGCAGTATTTTACAACATTCCTGGCATATCGGACCATACTTCTCGGTGGGAACACTATATAGGTCTATAACGTAACATAACCTAACCTGACACATCTAATCCCTCGCTGGTAATGTTTTACAGAATACCGTTCGTGACGTCCCGTACGTCTCGGTTGGGATATTATAAACGTCTACAGCGATATAGATCCTAACCTAAGGCAGGCTAATTTCTCGGATATAGTATTTTACAACATTTCTGTAGGATCGGCCTCTACTTCTCGGATGGAACATTCTATATGTCTATAACGTAACATAACCTAACCCAACCCATCTAGCCCCTCGCTGGTAATATTTCACAGAATCCTGTTCGTGTCGTCCCGTACGCCTCGGTTGGGATATTATATACGTCTATAGCGTTATATATCCTAACCTAAGGCAAGCTATCATCTCGGATGAGGTATTTTACAACATCCCTGGCATACCGGACCCTACTTCTCGGTGGGAACATTATATACGTTTATAACGTATCACAACCTATCCTAACCCATCTAGCCCCTCGCTGGTAATGTTTTACTGAATCCCGTTCGTGACGTCCCGTACACCTCGGATGGAATATTATATACGTCTATAGCGTTATATATCCTAACCTAAGGCAAGCTATCATCTCGGATGCAGTATTTTACAACATTCCTGGCATATCGGCCCCTACTTCTCGGTGGGAACATTATATACGTTTATAACGTATCTCAACCTAACCTAACCCATCTACCCCCTCGCTGGTAATGTTTTACAGAATCCCGTCGCTGTCGTCCCGTACGTCTCGGATGAGACATTATAAACGTCTACAGCGATATATATCCTAACCTATGGCAGGATAACTTCTCGGATATAGTATGTTACAACATCCCTGGCATACCGGCCCCTACTTCTCGGTGGGAACATTATATACGTTTATAACGTATCACAACCTATCCTAACCCATCTAGCCCCTCGCTGGTAATGTTTTACAGAATCCGGTCCCTGTCGTCCCGTACGTCTCGGATGAGACATTATAAACGTCCACAGCGATATATATCCTAACCTAAGGCGAGCTAACTTCTCGGATATAGTATTTTACAACATTCCTGGCGTATCGGCCCATACTTCTCGGTGGGAACATTATATACGTCTATAACGTAATATAATCTAACCTAACCCGTCTAGCCCCTCGTTGGCAATGTTTTACAGAATCCCTTTCGTGGCGTCCCGTACATCTCGGTTGGAATATTATATACGTCTATAGCGTTATATATCCTAACCTAAGGCAAGCTATCATCTCGGATGCAGTATTTTACAACATCCCTGGCATATCGGCCCCTACTTCTCGGTGGGAACATTATATACGTTTATAACGTATCACAACCTATCATAACCCATCTAGCCCCTCGCTGGTAATGTTTTACAGAATCCCGTCCCTGTCGTCCCGTACGTCTCGGATGAGACGTTATAAACGGCTACAGCGATATATATCCTAACCTAAGGCAGGCTAACTTCTCGGATATAGTATTTTACAACATTCCTCGCGTATCGGCCCATACTTCTCGGTGGGAAAATTATATACGTCTATAACGTAACATAACCTAACGTATCCCATCTAGCCCCTCGCTGCTAATATTTCACTGAATCCCGTTCGTGTCGTCCCGTACGCCTCGGTTTGGATATTATATACGTCTATAGCGTTATATATCCTAACCTAAGGCAAGCTATCATCTCGGATGCAGTATTTTACAACATCCCTGGCATACCGGCCCCTACTTCTCGGTGGGAACATTATATACGTTTATAACGTATCACAACCTATCCTAACCCATCTAGCCCCTCGCTGGTAATGTTTTACAGAATCCCGTCCCTGTCGTCCCGTACGTCTCGGATGAGACATTATAAACGTCCACAGCGATATATATCCTAACCTAAGGCGGGCTAACTTCTCGGATATAGTATTTTACAACATTCCTGGCGTATCGGCCCATACTTCTCGGTGGGAACATTATATACGTCTATAACGTAATATAATCTAACCTAACCCGTCTAGCCCCTCGCTGGTAATGTTTTACAGAATCCCGTTCGTGTCGTCCCGTACGTCTCGGTTGGGATATTATATACGTCTATAGCGTTATGTATCCTAACCTAAGGCAGGCTAACATCTCGGTTGCAGTATTTTAAAACATTCCTGGCATATCGGCGCATACTTCTCGGTGGGAACATTATATATGTCTATAACGTAACATAACCTAACCTGACACATCTAGTCCCTCGCTGGTAATGTTTTACAGAATACCGTTCGTGACTTCCCGTACGTCTCGGTTGGGATATTATAAACGTCTACAGCGATATGTATCCTAACCTAAGGCAGGCTAATTTCTCGGATATAGTATTTTACAACATTTCTCTAGGATCGGCCTCTACTTCTCGGTGGGAACATTATATACGTCTAGAACGTAATATAATCTAACCTAACCCGTCTAGCCCCTCGCTGGTAATGTTTTACAGAATCCCTTTCGTGTCGTCCCGTACGTCTCGGTTGGGATATTATATACGTCTATAGCGTTATGTATCCTAACCTAAGGCAGGCTAACATCTCGGTTGCAGTATTTTAAAACATTCCTGGCATATCGGAGCATACTTCTCGGTGGGAACATTATATAAGTCTATAACGTAACATAACCTAACCTGACACATCTAGTCCCTCGCTGGTAATGTTTTACAGAATACCCTTTCGTGACGTCCCGTACGTCTCGGTTGGGATATTATAAACGTCTACAGCGATATATATCCTAACCTAAGGCAGGCTAACATCTCGGATGCAGTATTTCACAACATTCCTGGCGTATCGGTCCATACTTCTCGGTGGGAACATTATATACGTCTATAACGTAACATAACGTAACCTATCCCATCTAGCCCCTCGCTGGTAATGTTTTACAGTATCTCGTTCCTGCCATCCCGTACGTCTCGGTTTGGACATTATATACGTCTATAACGTTATGTATCCTAACCTAAGGCAGGCTAACATCTCGGTTGCAGTATTTTACAACATTCCTGGCATATCGGCCCATACTTCTCGCTGGGAACGTTATATAGGTCTATAACGTAACATAACCTAACCTGACACATCTAGTCCCTCGCTGGTAATGTTTTACAGAATACCGTTCGTGACGTCCCGTACGTCTCGGTTGGGATATTATAAACGTCTACAGCGATATGTATCCTAACCTAAGGCAGGCTAATTTCTCGGATATAGTATTTTACAACATTTCTGTAGGATCGGCCTCTACTTCTCGGTGGGAACATTATATACGTCTATAACGTAACATAACCTAACCTATCCCATCTAGCCCCTCGCTGGCAATGTTTTACAGAATCCCGTTCGTGTCGTCCCGTACATCTCGGTTGGGATATTATATACGTCTATAGCGTTATATATCCTAACCTAAGGCAGGCTATCATCTCGGATGCAGTATTTCACAACATTCCTGGCGTATCGGCCCATACTTCTCGGTGGGAACATTATATACGTCCATAACGTAACATAAAGTAACCTATCCCATCTAGCCCCTCGCTGGTAATGTTTTACAGTATCTCGTTCCTGCCGTCCCGTACGTCTCGGTTTGGACATTATATACGTCTACAGCGATATATATCCTAACCTAAGGCAGGCTAATTTCTCGGATATAGTATTTTACAACATTTCTGTAGGATCGGCCTCTATTTCTCGGTGGGAACATTATATACGTCTATAACGTAACATAACCTAACCTATCCCATCTCTCCCCTCGCTGGCAATGTTTTACAGAATCCCGTTCGTGTCGTCCCGTACATCTCGGTTGGGATATTATATACGTCTACAGCGATATATATCCTAACCTAAGGCAGGCTGACATCTCGGATGCAGTATTTCACAACATTCCTGGCGTATCGGTCCATACTTCTCGGTGGGAACATTATATACGTCTATAACGTAACATAACGTAACCTATCCCATCTAGCCCCTCGTTGGCAATGTTTTACAGAATCCCGTTCGTGGCGTCCCGTACATCTCGGTTGGAATATTATATACGTCTATAGCGTTATATATCCTAACCTAAGGCAAGCTATCATCCCGGATGCAGTATTTTACAACATCCCTGGCATATCGGCCCCTACTTCTCGGTGGGAACATTATATACGTCTATAACGTAACATAACGTAACCTATCCCATCTAGCCCCTCGCTGGTAATGTTTTACAGTATCTCGTTCCTGCCGTCCCGTACGTCTCGGTTTGGACATTATAAACGTCTACAGCAATATATATCCTAACCTAAGGCAGGCTAACATCTCGGATGCAGTATTTTACAACATTCCTGGCGTATCGGCCCATACTTCTCGGTGGGAACATTATATACGTCCATAACGTAACATAACGTAACCTATCCCATCTAGCCCCTCGCTGGTAATGTTTTACAGTATCTCGTTCCTGCCGTCCCGTACGTCTCGGTTTGGACATTATATACGTCTACAGCGATATATATCCTAACCTAAGGCAGGCTAATTTCTCGGATATAGTATTTTACAACATTTCTGTAGGATCGGCCTCTATTTCTCGGTGGGAACATTATATACGTCTATAACGTAACATAACCTAACCTATCCCATCTAGCCCCTCGCTGGCAATGTTTTACAGAATCCCGTTCGTGTCGTCCCGTACATCTCGGTTGGGATATTATATACGTCTACAGCGATATATATACTAACCTAAGGCAGGCTAACTTCTCGGATACAGTATTTTACAACATTCCTGGCGTATCGGCCCATACTTCTCGGTGGGAACATTATATACGTGTGTAACGTAACATAACCTAACCTATCCCATCTAGCTCCTCGTTGGCAATGTTTTACAGAATCCCGTTCGTGACGTCCCGTACATCTCGGTTGGAATATTATATACGTCTATAGCGTTATATATCCTAACCTAAGGCAAGCTATCATCTCGGATGCAGTATTTTACAACACTCCTGGCATATCGGCCCCTACTTCTCGGTGGGAACATTATATACGTTTATAACGTATCACAACCTATCCTAACCCATCTAGCCCCTCGCTGGTAATGTTTTACAGATTCCCGTCCCTGTCGTCCCGTACGTCTCGGATGAGACATTATAAACGTCTACAGCGATATATATCCTAACCTATGGCAGGCTAACTTCTCGGATATAGTATTTTACAACATTCCTGGCGTATCGGCCAATACTTCTCGGTGGGAACATTATATACGTCTATAACGTAATATAATCTAACCTAACCCATCTAGCCCCTCGCTGGTAATATTTCACAGAATACCGTTCGTGTCGTCCCGTACGTCTCGGTTGGGATATTGTATACGTCTATAGCGTTATATATCCTAACCTAAGGCAGGCTATCATCTCGGATGCAGTATTTTACAACATTCCTGGCATATCGTCCCCTGCTTCTCGGTGGGAACATTATATACGTCTATAACGTAACATAACGTAACCTATCGCATCTAGCCCCTCGCTGGTAATGTTTTACAGTATCTCGTTCCTGCCGTCCCGTACGTCTCGGTTTGGACATTATAAACGTCTACAGCAATATATATCCTAACCTAAGGCAGGCTAACATCTCGGATGCAGTATTTTACAACATTCCTGGCGTATCGGCCCATACTTCTCGGTGGGAACATTATATACGTGTGTAACGTAACATAACCTAACCTATCCCATCTAGCCCCTCGTTGGCAATGTTTTACAGAATCCCGTTCGTGACGTCCCGTACACCTCGGTTGGAATATTATATACGTCTATAGCGTGATATATCCTAACCTAAGGCAAGCTATCATCTCGGATGCAGTATTTTACAACATTCCTGCCGTATCGGCCCCTACTTCTCGGTGGGAACACTATATACGTCTATAACGTAACATAACCTAACCCAACCCATCTAGCCCCTCGCTGGTAATATTTTACAGAATCCCGTTCTTGTCGACCCGCACGTCTCGGATGGGATATTATATACGTCTATAGCGTTATATATCGTAACCTAAGGCAGGCTAACATCTCGGATGCAGTATTTCACAACATTCCTGGCGTATCGGTCCATACTTCTCGGTGGGAACATTATATACGTCTATAACGTAACATAACGTAACCTATCCCATCTAGCCCCTCGTTGGCAATGTTTTACAGAATCCCGTTCGTGGCGTCCCGTACATCTCGGTTGGAATATTATATACGTCTATAGCGTTATATATCCTAACCTAAGGCAAGCTATCATCTCGGATGCAGTATTTTCCAACATCCCTGGCATATCGGCCCCTACTTCTCGGTGGGAACATTATATACGTTTATAACGTATCACATCCTATCCTAACCCATCTAGCCCCTCGCTGGTAATGTTTTACAGAATCCCGTTCGTGTCGTCCCGTACATCTCGGTTGGGATATTATATACGTCTACAGCGATATATATCCTAACCTAAGGCAGGCTAGCATCTCGGATGCAGTATTTCACAACATTCCTGGCGTATCGGCCCATACTTCTCGGTGGGAACATTATATACGTCCATAACGTAACATAACGTAACCTATCCCATCTAGCCCCTCGCTGGTAATGTTTTACAGTATCTCGTTCCTGCCGTCCCGTACGTCTCGGTTTGGACATTATATACGTCTACAGCGATATATATCCTAACCTAAGGCAGACTAATTTCTCGGATATAGTATTTTACAACATTTCTGTAGGATCGGCCTCTATTTCTCGGTGGGAACATTATATACGTCTATAACGTAACATAACCTAACCTATCCCATCTAGCCCCTCGCTGGCAATGTTTTACAGAATCCCGTTCGTGTTGTCCCGTACATCTCGGTTGGGATATTATATACGTCTACAGCGATATATATCCTAACCTAAGGCAGGCTAGCATCTCGGATGCAGTATTTCACAACATTCCTGGCGTATCGGCCCATACTTCTCGGTGGGAACATTATATACGTCCATAACGTAACATAACGTAACCTATCCCATCTAGCCCCTCGCTGGTAATGTTTTACAGTATCTCGTTCCTGCCGTCCCGTACGTCTCGGTTTGGACATTATATACGTCTACAGCGATATATATCCTAACCTAAGGCAGGCTAATTTCTCGGATATAGTATTTTACAACATTTCTGTAGGATCGGCCTCTATTTCTCGGTGGGAACATTATATACGTCTATAACGTAACATAACCTAACCTATCCCATCTAGCCCCTCGCTGGCAATGTTTTACAGAATCCCGTTCGTGTCGTCCCGTACATCTCGGTTGGGATATTATATACGTCTACAGCGATATATATCCTAACCTAAGGCAGGCTAACATCTCGGATGCAGTGTTTCACAACATTCCTGGCGTATCGGTCCATACTTCTCGGTGGGAACATTATATACGTCTATAACGTAACATAACGTAACCTATCCCATCTAGCCCCTCGCTGGTAATGTTTTACAGTATCTCGTTCCTGCCGTCCCGTACGTCTCGGTTTGGACATTATAAACGTCTACAGCAATATATATCCTAACCTAAGGCAGGCTAACATCTCGGATGCAGTATTTTACAACATTCCTGGCGTATCGGCCCATACTTCTCGGTGGGAACATTATATACGTCCATAACGTAACATAACGTAACCTATCCCATCTAGCCCCTCGCTGGTAATGTTTTACAGTATCTCGTTCCTGCCGTCCCGTACGTCTCGGTTTGGACATTATATACGTCTACAGCGATATATATCCTAACCTAAGGCAGGCTAATTTCTCGGATATAGTATTTTACAACATTTCTGTAGGATCGGCCTCTATTTCTCGGTGGGAACATTATATACGTCTATAACGTAACATAACCTAACCTATCCCATCTAGCCCCTCGCTGGCAATGTTTTACAGAATCCCGTTCGTGTCGTCCCGTACATCTCGGTTGGGATATTATATACGTCTACAGCGATATATATACTAACCTAAGGCAGGCTAACTTCTCGGATACAGTATTTTACAACATTCCTGGCGTATCGGCCCATACTTCTCGGTGGGAACATTATATACGTGTGTAACGTAACATAACCTATCCTATCCCATCTAGCTCCTCGTTGGCAATGTTTTACAGAATCCCGTTCGTGACGTCCCGTACATCTCGGTTGGAATATTATATACGTCTATAGCGTTATATATCCTAACCTAAGGCAAGCTATCATCTCGGATGCAGTATTTTACAACATTCCTGCCGTATCGGCCCCTACTTCTCGGTGGGAACACTATATACGTCTATAACGTAACATAACCTAACCCAACCCATCTAGCCCCTCGCTGGTAATATTTTACAGAATCCCGTTCTTGTCGACCCGCACGTCTCGGATGGGATATTATATACGTCTATAGCGTTATATATCGTAACCTAAGGCAGCCTATCATCTCGGATGCAGTATTTTACAGCATTCCTGGCGCATCGGCCTCTACTTCTCGGTGGGAACATTATATTCGTCTATAACGTAATATAACCTAACCTAACACATCTAGACCCTCGCTGGTAATGTTTTCCAGTATCCCGTTCCTGTCGTCCCGTACGTCCCGGTTGAGACATTATAAACGTCTACAGCAATATATATCCTAACCTAAGGCAGGCTAACATCTCGAATGCAGTATTTTACAACATTCCTGGCATATCGGCCACTATTTCTCGTTGGGAACATTATATACTTCTATAACGTATCACCACCTAACCTAACCCATCTAGCCCCTCGCTGGTAATGTTTTACAGTATCCCGTTCCTGCCGTCCCGTACGTTTCGGTTGGAACATTATAAACGTCTACAGCAATATATTTCCTAACCTAAGGCAGGCTAACATCTCGGATGCAGTATTTTACAACATTCCTGGCGTATCGGCCCATACTTCACCGTGGGAACATTATACACGTCTATAACTTCACATAACCTAACCTATCCCATCTAGCCCCTCGTTGGCAATGTTTTACAGAATCTCGTTCGTGTCGTCCCGTACATTTCGGTTGGGATATTATATACGTCTCTAGCGTTATATACCTAACCTAAGGCAGGCTAACATCTCGGATGCAGTATTTTACAACATTCCTGGCGTATCGGCCCATACTTCTCGGTGGGAACGTTATAAACGTCTATAACGTAACATAACCTAACCTATCCCATCTAGCCCCTCGTTGGCAATGTTTTACAGAATCCCGTTCGTGTCGTCCCGTACATCTCCGTTGGGATATTATATACGTCTCTAGCGTTATATACCTAACCTAAGGCAGGCTAACATCTCGGATGCATTATTTTACAACATTCCTGGCGTATCGGCCCATACTTCTCGGTGGGAATATTATATACGTCTATAACGTAACCTATCCCATCTAGCCCCTCGCTGGTAATGTTTTACAGTATCCCGTTCCTGCCGTCCCGTACGTCTCGGTTGGGACATTATAAACGTCTACAGCAATATATATCCTAACCTAAGGCAGGCTAACATCTCGGATGAAGTATTTTACTCCATTCCTGGCGTATCGGCCCCTACTTCACCGTGGGAACATTATACACGTCTATAACTTAACATAACCTAACCTAACCCATCTAGCCCCTCGCTGGTAATATTTCACAGAATCCTGTTCGTGTCGTCCCGTACGCCTCGGTTGGGATATTATATACGTCTATAGCGTTATATATCCTAACCTAAGGCAAGCTATCATCTCGGATGAGGTATTTTACAACATCCCTGGCATACCGGACCCTACTTCTCGGTGGGAACATTATATACGTTTATAACGTATCACAACCTATCCTAACCCATCTAGCCCCTCGCTGGTAATGTTTTACTGAATCCCGTTCGTGTCGTCCCGTACGTCTCGGTTGGGATATTATATACGTCTATAGCGTTATATATCCTAACCTAAGGCAGGCTATCATCTCGGATGCAGTATTTTACAACATTCCTGGCATATCGTCCCCTACTTCTCGGTGGGAACATTATATACGTCTATAACGTATCACAACCTAACCTAACCCATCTAGCCCCTCGCTGGTAATGTTTTACAGAATCCCGTCCATGTCGTCCCGTACGTCTCGGATGAGACGTTATAAACGGCTACAGCGACATATATCCTAACTTAAGGCAGGCTAACTTCTCGGATATAGTATTTTACAACATTCCTCGCGTATCGGCCCATACTTCTCGGTGGGAAAATTATATACGTCTATAACGTAACATAACCTAACCTATCCCATCTAGCCCCTCGCTGGTAATATTTCACAGAATCCCGTTCGTATCGTCCCGTACGTCTCGGTTGGGATATTATATACGTCTGTAGCGTTATATATCCTAACCTAAGGCAAGCTATCATCTCGGATGCAGTATTTTACAACATCCCTGGCATACCGGACCCTACTTCTCGGTGGGAACATTATATACGTCTATAACGTATCACAACCTATCCTAACCCATCTAGCCCCTCGCTGGTAATGTTTTACAGAATCCCGTCCCTGTCGTCCCGTACGTCTCGGATGAGACATTATAAACGTCTACAGCGATATATATCCTAACCTAAGGCAGGCTAACATCTCGGTTGCAGTATTTTACAACATTCCTGGCATATCGGACCATACTTCTCGGTGGGAACACTATATAGGTCTATAACGTAACATAACCTAACCTGACACATCTAATCCCTCGCTGGTAATGTTTTACAGAATACCGTTCGTGACGTCCCGTACGTCTCGGTTGGGATATTATAAACGTCTACAGCGATATAGATCCTAACCTAAGGCAGGCTAATTTCTCGGATATAGTATTTTACAACATTTCTGTAGGATCGGCCTCTACTTCTCGGATGGAACATTCTATATGTCTATAACGTAACATAACCTAACCCAACCCATCTAGCCCCTCGCTGGTAATATTTCACAGAATCCTGTTCGTGTCGTCCCGTACGCCTCGGTTGGGATATTATATACGTCTATAGCGTTATATATCCTAACCTAAGGCAAGCTATCATCTCGGATGAGGTATTTTACAACATCCCTGGCATACCGGACCCTACTTCTCGGTGGGAACATTATATACGTTTATAACGTATCACAACCTATCCTAACCCATCTAGCCCCTCGCTGGTAATGTTTTACTGAATCCCGTTCGTGACGTCCCGTACACCTCGGATGGAATATTATATACGTCTATAGCGTTATATATCCTAACCTAAGGCAAGCTATCATCTCGGATGCAGTATTTTACAACATTCCTGGCATATCGGCCCCTACTTCTCGGTGGGAACATTATATACGTTTATAACGTATCTCAACCTAACCTAACCCATCTACCCCCTCGCTGGTAATGTTTTACAGAATCCCGTCGCTGTCGTCCCGTACGTCTCGGATGAGACATTATAAACGTCTACAGCGATATATATCCTAACCTATGGCAGGATAACTTCTCGGATATAGTATGTTACAACATCCCTGGCATACCGGCCCCTACTTCTCGGTGGGAACATTATATACGTTTATAACGTATCACAACCTATCCTAACCCATCTAGCCCCTCGCTGGTAATGTTTTACAGAATCCGGTCCCTGTCGTCCCGTACGTCTCGGATGAGACATTATAAACGTCCACAGCGATATATATCCTAACCTAAGGCGAGCTAACTTCTCGGATATAGTATTTTACAACATTCCTGGCGTATCGGCCCATACTTCTCGGTGGGAACATTATATACGTCTATAACGTAATATAATCTAACCTAACCCGTCTAGCCCCTCGTTGGCAATGTTTTACAGAATCCCTTTCGTGGCGTCCCGTACATCTCGGTTGGAATATTATATACGTCTATAGCGTTATATATCCTAACCTAAGGCAAGCTATCATCTCGGATGCAGTATTTTACAACATCCCTGGCATATCGGCCCCTACTTCTCGGTGGGAACATTATATACGTTTATAACGTATCACAACCTATCATAACCCATCTAGCCCCTCGCTGGTAATGTTTTACAGAATCCCGTCCCTGTCGTCCCGTACGTCTCGGATGAGACGTTATAAACGGCTACAGCGATATATATCCTAACCTAAGGCAGGCTAACTTCTCGGATATAGTATTTTACAACATTCCTCGCGTATCGGCCCATACTTCTCGGTGGGAAAATTATATACGTCTATAACGTAACATAACCTAACGTATCCCATCTAGCCCCTCGCTGCTAATATTTCACTGAATCCCGTTCGTGTCGTCCCGTACGCCTCGGTTTGGATATTATATACGTCTATAGCGTTATATATCCTAACCTAAGGCAAGCTATCATCTCGGATGCAGTATTTTACAACATCCCTGGCATACCGGCCCCTACTTCTCGGTGGGAACATTATATACGTTTATAACGTATCACAACCTATCCTAACCCATCTAGCCCCTCGCTGGTAATGTTTTACAGAATCCCGTCCCTGTCGTCCCGTACGTCTCGGATGAGACATTATAAACGTCCACAGCGATATATATCCTAACCTAAGGCGGGCTAACTTCTCGGATATAGTATTTTACAACATTCCTGGCGTATCGGCCCATACTTCTCGGTGGGAACATTATATACGTCTATAACGTAATATAATCTAACCTAACCCGTCTAGCCCCTCGCTGGTAATGTTTTACAGAATCCCGTTCGTGTCGTCCCGTACGTCTCGGTTGGGATATTATATACGTCTATAGCGTTATGTATCCTAACCTAAGGCAGGCTAACATCTCGGTTGCAGTATTTTAAAACATTCCTGGCATATCGGCGCATACTTCTCGGTGGGAACATTATATATGTCTATAACGTAACATAACCTAACCTGACACATCTAGTCCCTCGCTGGTAATGTTTTACAGAATACCGTTCGTGACTTCCCGTACGTCTCGGTTGGGATATTATAAACGTCTACAGCGATATGTATCCTAACCTAAGGCAGGCTAATTTCTCGGATATAGTATTTTACAACATTTCTCTAGGATCGGCCTCTACTTCTCGGTGGGAACATTATATACGTCTAGAACGTAATATAATCTAACCTAACCCGTCTAGCCCCTCGCTGGTAATGTTTTACAGAATCCCTTTCGTGTCGTCCCGTACGTCTCGGTTGGGATATTATATACGTCTATAGCGTTATGTATCCTAACCTAAGGCAGGCTAACATCTCGGTTGCAGTATTTTAAAACATTCCTGGCATATCGGAGCATACTTCTCGGTGGGAACATTATATAAGTCTATAACGTAACATAACCTAACCTGACACATCTAGTCCCTCGCTGGTAATGTTTTACAGAATACCCTTTCGTGACGTCCCGTACGTCTCGCTTGGGATATTATAAACGTCTACAGCGATATATATCCTAACCTAAGGCAGGCTAACATCTCGGATGCAGTATTTCACAACATTCCTGGCGTATCGGTCCATACTTCTCGGTGGGAACATTATATACGTCTATAACGTAACATAACGTAACCTATCCCATCTAGCCCCTCGCTGGTAATGTTTTACAGTATCTCGTTCCTGCCATCCCGTACGTCTCGGTTTGGACATTATATACGTCTATAACGTTATGTATCCTAACCTAAGGCAGGCTAACATCTCGGTTGCAGTATTTTACAACATTCCTGGCATATCGGCCCATACTTCTCGCTGGGAACGTTATATAGGTCTATAACGTAACATAACCTAACCTGACACATCTAGTCCCTCGCTGGTAATGTTTTACAGAATACCGTTCGTGACGTCCCGTACGTCTCGGTTGGGATATTATAAACGTCTACAGCGATATGTATCCTAACCTAAGGCAGGCTAATTTCTCGGATATAGTATTTTACAACATTTCTGTAGGATCGGCCTCTACTTCTCGGTGGGAACATTATATACGTCTATAACGTAATATAATCTAACCTAACCCGTCTAGCCCCTCGCTGGTAATGTTTTACAGAATCCCGTTCGTGTCGTCCCGTACGTCTCGGTTGGGATATTATATACGTCTATAGCGTTATGTATCCTAACCTAAGGCAGGCTAACATCTCGGATGCAGTATTTCACAACATTCCTGGCGTATTGGTCCATACTTCTCGGTGGGAACATTATATACGTCTATAACGTAACATAACGTAACCTATCCCATCTAGCCCCTCGCTGGTAATGTTTTACAGTATCTCGTTCCTGCCGTCCCGTACGTCTCGGTTTGGACATTATATACGTCTATAGCGTTATGTATCCTAACTTAAGGCAGGCTAACATCTCGGATGTAGTATTTTACAACATTCTTGGAGTATCGGCCCCTACTTCCGGGTGGGAACATTATATACGTCTATAACGTAACATAACCTAACCTAACCCATCCAGCCCCTCGCTGGTAATGTTTTACAGAATCCCGTTCGTGTCGTCCCGTACATCTCGGTTGGGATATTATATACGTCTATAGCGTTATATATCCTAACCTAAGGCAGGCTAACATCTCGGATGCAGTATTTTACAACATTCCTGGCGTATCGGCTCTACTTCTCGGCGGGAACATTATACACGTCTATAACGTAACATAACCTAACCTAACCTATCTAGCCCCTCGCTGGTAATGTTTTGCAGAAGCCCGTTCCTGTCGTCCCGTACATCTCGGTTGTGATGTTATATACGTCTACAGCGATATATATCCTAACCTAAGGCAGGCTAACATCTCGGATGTAGTATTTTACAACATTCCTGGCATATCGGCCCCTACTTCTCGGTGGGACCATTATATACGTTTATAACGTATCACAACCTATCCAAACCCATCTAGCCCCTCGCTGGTAATATTTTACAGAATCCCGTCCCTGTCGTCCCGCACGTCTCGGATGAGACATTATAAACGTCTACAGCGTTATATATCCTAACCTAGGGTAGGCTAATTTCTCGGATATATTATTTTACAACATTTCTGTAGGATCGGCCTCTACTTCTCGGTGGGAACATTATATACGTCTATAACGTAACATAACCTAACCTAACCCATCTAGCCCCTCGCTGGTAATGTTTTACAGAATCCCGTTCGTGTCGTCCCGTACATCTCGGTTGGGATATTATATACGTCTATAGCGTTATATATCCTAACCTAAGGCAGGCTAACATCTCGGATGCAGCATTTTCAACATTCCTAGCGTATCGGCTCTACTTCTCGGTGGGAACATTATACACGTCTATAACGTAACATAACCTAACCTAGCCCATCTAGCGCCTCGCTGGTAATGTTTTGCAGAATCCCGTTCCTGTCGTCCCGTACATCTCGGTTGGGATGTTATATACGTCTACAGCGATATATATCCTAACGTAAGGCAGGCTAACATCTCGGATGTAGTATTTTACAACATTCTTGGGGTATCGGCCCCTACTTCTCGGTGGGAACATTATATACGTCTGTAACGTAACATAACCTAACCTCTCCCATCTAGCCCCTCGTTGGCAATGTTTTACAGAATCCCGTTCGTGTCGTCCCGTACATCTCGGTTGGGATATTATATACGTCTACAGCGATATATATCCTAACCTAAGGCAGGCTAACTTCTCGGATGAAGTATTTTACTCAATTCCTGGCGTATCGGCCCCTACTTCACCGTGAGAACATTATACACGTCTATAACTTAACATAACCTAACCTATCCCATCTAGCCCCTCGTTGGCAATGTTTGACAGAATCCCGTTCGTGTCGTCCCGTACATCTCGTTTGGGATATTATATACGTCTCTAGCGTTACATACCTAACCTAAGGCAGGCTAACATCACGGATGCAGTATTTTACAACATTCCTGGCGTATCGGCCCATACTTCTCGGTGGGAACATTATAAACGTCTATAACGTATCACAACCTAACCTAACCCATCTAGCCCCTCGCTGGTAATGTTTTACAGAATCCCGTCCCTGTCGTCCCGTACGTCTCGGATGAGACATTATAAACGTCTACAGCGATATATATCCTCACCTAAGGCAGGCTAAGTTCTCGGATATAGTATTTTACAACATTCCTGGCGTATCGGCCCATACTTCTCGGTGGGAACATTGTATACGTCTATAACGTATCATAACCTAACCCAACCCATCTAGCCCCTCGCTGGTAATATTTTACAGAATCCCGTTCTTGTCGACCCGTACGTCTCGGATGGGATATTATATACGTCTATAGCGTTATATATCGTAAATTAAGGCAGGCTATCATCTCGGTTGCAGTATTTTACAGCATTCCTGGCGCATCGGCCTCTACTTCTCGGTGGGAACATTATATTCGTCTATAACTTAATATAACCTAACCTAACACATCTAGCCCCTCGCTGGTAATGTTTTACAGTATTCCGTTCCTGTCGTCCCGTACGTCTCGGTTGAGACATTATAAACGTCTACAGCAATATATATCCTAACCTAAGGCAGGCTAACATCTCGAATGCAGTATTTTACAACATTCCTGGCATATCGGCCACTATTTCTCGGTGGGAACATTATATAATTCTATAACGTATCACAACCTAACCTAACCCATCTAGCCCCTCGCTGGTAATGTTTTACAGTATCCCGTTCCTGCCGTCCCGTACGTTTCGGTTGGGACATTATAAACGTCTACAGCAATATATTTCCTAACCTAAGGCAGGCTAACATCTCGGATGAAGTATTTTACTCCATTCCTGGCGTATCGGCCCCTACTTCACCGTGGGAACATTATACACGTCTATAACTTAACATAACCTAACCTAACCCATCTAGCCCCTCGTTGGCAATGTTTTACAGAATCCCGTTCGTGTCGTCCCGTACATCTCGGTTGGGATATTATATACGTCTCTAGCGTTACATACCTAACCTAAGGCAGGCTAACATCTCGGATGCAGTATTTCACAACATTCCTTGCGTATCGGCCCATACTTCTCGGTGGGAACATTATAAACGTCTATAACGTATCACAACCTAACCTAACCCATCTAGCCCCTCGCTGGTAATGTTTTACAGAATCCCGTCCCTGTCGTCCCGTACGTCTCGGATGAGACAATATAAACGTCTACAGCGATATATATCCTAACCTAAGGCAGCCTAAGTTCTCGGATATATTATTTTACAACATTCCTGGCGTATCGGCCCATACTTCGCGGTGGGAACATTGTATACGTCTATAACGTAACATAACCTAACCTAACCCATCTAGCCCCTCGCTGGTAATATTTCACAGAATCCCGTTCGTGTCGTCCCGTACGTCTCGGTTGGGATGTTATATACGTCTACAGCAATATATATCGTAACCTAAGGCAGGCTATCATTTCGGATGCAGTATTTTACAACATTCCTGGCATATCGCCCCCTACTTCTCGGTGGGAACATTATATACGTCTATAACGTATCACAACCTAACCTAACCCATCTAGCCCCTCGCTGGTAATGTTTCACAGTATCCCGTTCCTGCCGACCCGTACGTCTCGGTTGGGACATTATAAACGTCTACAGGAATATATATCCTAACCTAAGGCAGGCTAACATCTCGGATGAAGTATTTTACGCCATTCCTGGCGTATCGGCCCCTACTTCACCGTGGGAACATTATACACGTCTGTAACGTAACATAACCTAACCTATCCCATCTAGCCCCTCGCTGGTAATATTTCACAGAATCCCGTTCGTGTCGTCCCGTACGTCTCGGTTGGGATATTATATATGTCTCTAGCGTTATATACCTAACCTAAGGCAGGCTAACATCTCGGATGCAGTATATTACAACATTCCTGGCGTATCGGGCCATACTTCTCGGTGGGAACATTATGTACGTGTGTAACGTAACATAACCTAACCTATCCCATCTAGCCCCTCGTTGGCAATGTTTTACAGTATCCCGTTCGTGTCGTCCCGTACATCTCGGTTGGGATATTATATACGTCTACAGCGATATATATCCTAACCTAAAGCAGGCTAACATCTCGGATGCAGTATTTCACAACATTTCTGGCGTATCGGTCCATACTTCTCGGTGGGAACATTATATACGTCTATAACGTAACATAACGTAACCTATCCCATCTAGCCCCTCGCTGATAATGTTTTACAGTATCTCGTTCCTGCCGTCCCGTACGTCTCGGTTTGGACATTATAAACGTCTACAGCAATATATATCCTAACCTAAGGCAGGCTAACATCTCGGATGCAGTATTTTACAACATTCCTGGCGTATCGGCCCATACTTCTCGGTGGGAACATTATATACGTGTGTAACGTAACATAACCTAACCTATCCCATCTAGCCCCTCGTTGGCAATGTTTTACAGAATCCCGTTCGTGACGTCCCGTACATCTCGGTTGGGATATTATATACGTCTATAGCGTTATATATCCTAACCTAAGGCAGGCTATCATCTCGGATGCAGTATTTTACAACATTCCTGGCATATCGTCCCCTACTTCTCGGTGGGAACATTATATACGTCTATAACGTATCACAACCTAACCTAACCCCATCTAGCCCCTCGATGGTAATGTTTTACAGAATCCCCTCCCTGTCGTCCCGTACGTCTCGGATGAGACGTTATAAACGGCTACAGCGATATATATCCTAACCTAAGGCAGGCTAACTTCTCGGATATAGTATTTTACAACATTCCTTGCGTATCGGCCCATACTTCTCGGTGGGAAAATTATATACGTGTGTAACGTAACATAACCTAACCTATCCCATCTAGCTCCTCGCTGGTAATATTTCACAGAATCCCGTTCATATCGTCCCGTACGTCTCGGTTGGGATATTATATACGTCTATAGCGTTATATATCCTAACCTAAGGCAAGCTATCATCTCGGATGCAGTATTTTACAACATCCCTGGCATACCGGACCCTACTTCTCGGTGGGAACATTATATACGTTTATAACGTATCACAACCTATCCTAACCCATCTAGCCCCTCGCTGGTAATGTTTTACAGAATGCCGTCCCTGTCGTCCCGTACGTCTCGGATGAGACATTATAAACGTCTACAGCGATATATATCCTAACCTAAGGCAGGCTAACATCTCGGTTGCAGTATTTTACAACATTCCTGGCATATCGGCCCATACTTCTCGGTGGGAACATTATATAGGTCTATAACGTAACATAACCTAACCTGACACATCTAGTCCCTCGCTGGTAATGTTTTACAGAATACCGTTCGTGTCGTCCCGTACGTCTCGGTTGTGATATTATATACGTCTATAGCGTTATATATCCTAACCTAAGGCAAGCTAACATCTCGGATGCAGTATTTCACAACATTCCTGGCGTATCGGTCCATACTTCTCGTTGGGAACATTATATACGTCTGTAACGTAACATAACGTAACCTATCCCATCTAGACCCTCGCTGGTAATGTTTTACAGTATCTCGTTCCTGCCGTCCCGTACGTCTCGGTTTGGACATTATAAACGTCTACAGCAATATATATCCTAACCTAAGGCAGGCTAACATCTCGGATGCAGTATTTTACAACATTCCTGGCGTATCGGCCCATACTTCTCGGTGGGAACATTATATACGTGTGTAACGTAACATAACCTAACCTATCCCATCTAGCCCCTCGTTGGCAATGTTTTACAGAATCCCGTTCGTGACGTCCCGTACATCTCGGTTGGAATATTATATACGTCTATAGCGTTATATATCCTAACCTAAGGCAAGCTATCATCTCGGATGCAGTATTTTACAACATTCCTGGCATATCGGCCCCTACTTCTCGGTGGGAACATTATATACGTTTATAACGTATCACAACCTAACCTAACCCATCTAGCCCCTCGCTGGTCATGTTTCACAGTATCCCGTTCCTGCCGACCCGTACGTCTCGGTTGGGATATTATATACGTCTATAGCGTTATATATCCTAACCTAAGGCAGGCTATCATCTCGGATGCAGTATTTTACAACATTCCTGGCATATCGTCCCCTACTTCTCGGTGGGAACATTATATACGTCTATAACGTATCACAACCTAACCTAACCCATCTAGCCCCTCGCTGGTAATGTTTTACAGTATCCCCTTCCTGCCGTCCCGGACGTTTCGGTTGGGACATTATAAACGTCTACAGCAATATATATCCTAACTTAAGGGAGGCTAACATCTCGGATGAAGTATTTTACTCCATTCCTGGCGTATCGGCCCCTACTTCACCGTGGGAACATTATACACGTCTATAACTTAACATAATCTAACCTATCCCATCTAGCCCCTCGTTGGCAATGTTGTACAGAATCCCGTTCGTGTCGTCCCGTACATCTCGGTTGGGATATTATATACGTCTCTAGCATTATATACCTAACCTAAGGCAGGCTAACATCTCGGATGCAGTATTTTACAACATTCCTGGCGTATCGGGCCATACTTCTCGGTGGGAACATTATAAACGTCTATAACGTATCACAACCTAACCTAACCCATCTAGCCCCTCGCTGGTAATGTTTTACAGAATCCCGTCCCTGTCGTCCCGTATGTCTCGGTTGGGACATTATAAACGTCTACAGAAATATATATCCTAACCTAAGGCAGGCTAACATCTCGGATGAAGTATTTTACAACATTCTTGTAGTATCGGCCCCTACTTCTCGCTGGAAACACTATATACGTCTATAACGTAACATAACCTAACCCAACCCATCTAGCCCCTCGCTGGTAATATTTTACAGAATCCCTTTCGTGTCGTCCGGTACATCTCGGTTGGGATATTATATACGTCTCTAGCGTTATATACCTAACCTAAGGCAGGCTAACATCTCGGATGCAGTATACTACAACATTCCTGGCGTATCGGCCCATACTTCTCGGTGGGAACATTATATACGTGTGTAACGTAACATAACCTAACCTATCCCATCTAGCCCCTCGTTGGCAATGTTTTACAGAATCCCGTTCGTGGCGTCCCGTACATCTCGGTTGGAATATTATATACGTCTATAGCGTTATATATCCTAACCTAAGTCAAGCTATCACCTCGGATGCAGTATTTTACAACATCCCTGGCATACCGGCCCCTACTTCTCGGTGGGAACATTATATACGTCTATAGCGTAATATAATCTAACCTAACCCATCTAGCCCCTCGCTGGTAATATTTCACAGAATCCCGTTCGTGTCGTCCCGTACGTCTCGGTTGGAATATTATATACGTCTATAGCGTTATATATCCTAACCTAAGTCAAGCTATCATCTCGGATGCAGTATTTTACAACATCCCTGGCATACCGGCCCCTACTTCTCGGTGGGAACATTATATACGTTTATAACGTATCACAACCTATCCTAACCCATCTAGCCCCTCGCTGGTAATGTTTTACAGAATCCCGTCCCTGTCGTCCCGTACGTCTCGGATGAGACATTATAAACGTCTACAGCGATATATATCCTAACCTAAGGCAGGCTAACTTCTCGGATATAGTATTTTACAACATTCCTGGCGTATCGGCCCATACTTCTCGGTGGGAACATTATACACGTCTATAACTTAACATAACCTAACCTAACCCATCTAGCCCATCGCTGGTAATGTTTTACAGAATCCAATTCGTGTCGTCCCGTACGTCTCGGATGGGACATTATATACGTCTACAGCGTTCTGTTTCCTAACGTAAGGCAGGCTAACATCTCGGATGTAGTATTTTACAACATTCTTGGAGTATCGGCCCCTACTTCTCGGTGGGAACATTATATACGTCTACAACGTAACATAACCTAACCTATCCCATCTAGCCCCTCGTTGGCAATGTTTTACAGAATCCCATTCCTGTCGTCCCGTACATCTCGGTTGGGAAGTTATATACGTCTACAGCGATATATATCCTAACGTAAGGCAGGCTAACATCTCGGATGAAGTATTATACGCCATTCCTGGCGTATCGGCCCCTACTTCACCGTGGGAACATTATACAGGTCTATAACGTAACATACCCTAACCTAACCCATCTAGCCCCTCGCTGGTAATGTTTTACAGAATCCCGTTTCTGTCGTCCCATACATCTCGGTTGTGATGTTATATACGTCTACAGCGATATATATCCTAACGTAAGGGAGGCTAACATCTCGGATGTAGTATTTTACAACATTCTTGGAGTATCGGCCCCTACTTCTCGGTGGGAACATTATATACGTCTATAACGTAACATAACCTAACCTATCCCATCTAGCCCCTCGTTGGCAATGTTTTACAGAATCCCGTTCGTGTCGTCCCGTACATCTCGGTTGGGATATTATATACGTCTATAGCGTTATATATCCTAACCTGAGGCAGGCTAATATCTCGGATGCAGTATTTTACAACATTCCTGGCGTATCGGCTCTACTTCTCGGTGGGAACATTATACACGTCTATAACGTAATATAATCTAACCTAACACATCTAGCCCCTAGCTGCTAATGTTTTACAGAATCCAGTTCGTGTCGTCCCGTACGTCTCGGTTGGGATATTATATACGTCTATAGCGTTATATATCCTAACCTGAGGCAGGCTATCATCTCGGATGTAGTATTTTACAACATTCCTGGCGTATCGGCCCCTACTTCTCGGCGGGAACATTATATAGGTCTATAACGTAATCTAACCTAACCTAACACATCTAGCCCCTCGCTGGTAATGTTTTACAGAATACCGTTCGTGTCGTCCCGTAGGTCTCGTTTGGGACTTTATATACGTCTACAGCGTTATATATCCTAACCTAAGGCAGTCTACCATCTCGGTCGCAGTATTTTACGCCATTCCTGGCGTATCGGCTCTACTTCTCGGTGGGAACATTATACACGTCTATAACGTAACATAACCTAACCTAACCCATCTAGGCCCTCGCTGGTAATGTTTTACAGAATCCCGTTCCTGTCGTCCCGTACATCTCGGTTGGAACATTATAAACGTCTAAAGCAATATATATCCTAACCTAAGGCAGGCTATCATCTCGGATGCAGTATTTTACAACATTCCTGGCATATCGTCCCCTACTTCTCGGTGGGAACATTATATACGTCTATAACGTATCACAACCTAACCTAATCCATCTAGCCCCTCGCTGGTAATGTTTTACAGTATCCCGTTCCTGTCGTCCCGTACGTCTCGGATGAGACATTATAAATGTCTACAGCGATATATATCCTAACCTAAGGCAGGCTATCATCTCGGATGCAGTATTTTACAACATTCCTGGCATATCGTCCCCTACTTCTCGGTGGGAACATTATATACGTCTATAACGTATCACAACCTAACCTAATCCATCTAGCCCCTCGCTGGTAATGTTTTACAGTATCCCGTTCCTGCCGTCCCGGACGTTTCGGTTGGGACATTATAAACGTCTACAGCAATATATATCCTAACCTAAGGGAGGCTAACATCTCGGATGAAGTACTTTACTCCATTCCTGGCGTATAGGCCCCTACTTCACCGTGGGAACATTATACACGTCTATAACTTAACATAACCTAACCTATCCCATCTAGCCCCTCGTTGGCAAAGTTTTACAGAATCCCGTTCGTGTCGTCCCGTACATCTCGGTTGGGATATTATTTACGTCTCTAGCGTTATATACCTAACCTAAGGCAGGCTAACGTCTCGGATGCAGTATTTTACAACATTCCTGGCGTATCGGCCCATACTTCTCGGTGGGAACATTATAAACGTCTATAACGTATCACAACCTAACCTAACCCATCTAGCCCCTCGCTGGAAATGTTTTACAGAATACCGTTCGTGACGTCCCGTACGTCTCGGTTGGGACATTATAAACGTCTACAGACATATATATCCTAACCTAAGGCAGGCTAACATCTCGGATGAAGTATTTTACAACATTCTTGTAGTATCGGCGCCTACTTCTCGGTGGGAACACTATATACGTCTATAACGTAACATAACCTAACCCAACCCATCTAGCCCCTCGCTGGTAATATTTTACAGAATCCCGTTCGTGTCGTCCGGTACATCTCGGTTGGGATATTATATACGTCTCTTGCGTTATATACCTAACCTAAGGCAGGCTAACATCTCGGATGCAGTATATTACAACATCCCTGGCATACCGGCCCCTACTTCTCGGTGGGAACATTATATACGTTTATAACGTATCACAACCTATCCTAACCCATCTAGCCCCTCGCTGGTAATGTTTTACAGAATCCCGTCCCTGTCGTCCCGTACGTCTCGGATGAGACATTATAAACGTCTACAGCGATATATATCCTAACGTAAGGCAGGCTAACTTCTCGGATATAGTATTTTACAACATTCCTGGCGTATCGGCCCATACTTCTCGGTGGGAACATTATACACGTCTATAACTTAACATAACCTAACCTAACCCATCTAGCCCATCGCTGGTAATGTTTTACAGAATCCAATTCGTGTCGTCCCGTACGTCTCGGATGGGACATTATATACGTCTACAGCGTTCTGTTTCCTAACGTAAGGCAGGCTAACATCTCGGATGTAGTATTTTACAACATTCTTGGAGTATCGGCCCCTACTTCTCGGTGGGAACATTATATACGTCTACAACGTAACATAACCTAACCTATCCCATCTAGCCCCTCGTTGGCAATGTTTTACAGAATCCCATTCCTGTCGTCCCGTACATCTCGGTTGGGAAGTTATATACGTCTACAGCGATATATATCCTAACGTATGGCAGGCTAACATCTCGGATGAAGTATTATACGCCATTCCTGTCGTATCGGCCCCTACTTCACCGTGGGAACATTATACAGGTCTATAACGTAACATAACCTAACCTAACCCATCTAGCCCCTCGCTGGTAATGTTTTACAGAATCCCGTTTCTGTCGTCCCATACATCTCGGTTGTGATGTTATATACGTCTACAGCGATATATATCCTAACGTAAGGCAGGCTAACATCTCGGATGTAGTATTTTACAACATTCTTGGAGTATCGGCCCCTACTTCTCGGTGGGAACATTATATACGTCTATAACGTAACATAACCTAACCTATCCCATCTAGCCCCTCGTTGGCAATGTTTTACAGAATCCCGTTCGTGTCGTCCCGTACATCTCGGTTGGGATATTATATACGTCTATAGCGTTATATATCCTAACCTGAGGCAGGCTAATATCTCGGATGCAGTATTTTACAACATTCCTGGCGTATCGGCTCTACTTCTCGGTGGGAACATTATACACGTCTATAACGTAATATAATCTAACCTAACACATCTAGCCCCTAGCTGCTAATGTTTTACAGAATCCAGTTCGTGTCGTCCCGTACGTCTCGGTTGGGATATTATATACGTCTATAGCGTTATATATCCTAACCTGAGGCAGGCTATCATCTCGGATGTAGTATTTTACAACATTCCTGGCGTATCGGCCCCTACTTCTCGGCGGGAACATTATATAGGTCTATAACGTAATCTAACCTAACCTAACACATCTAGCCCCTCGCTGGTAATGTTTTACAGAATACCGTTCGTGTCGTCCCGTAGGTCTCGTTTGGGACTTTATATACGTCTACAGCGTTATATATCCTAACCTAAGGCAGTCTACCATCTCGGTCGCAGTATTTTACGCCATTCCTGGCGTATCGGCTCTACTTCTCGGTGGGAACATTATACACGTCTATAACGTAACATAACCTAACCTAACCCATCTAGGCCCTCGCTGGTAATGTTTTACAGAATCCCGTTCCTGTCGTCCCGTACATCTCGGTTGGAACATTATAAACGTCTAAAGCAATATATATCCTAACCTAAGGCAGGCTATCATCTCGGATGCAGTATTTTACAACATTCCTGGCATATCGTCCCCTACTTCTCGGTGGGAACATTATATACGTCTATAACGTATCACAACCTAACCTAATCCATCTAGCCCCTCGCTGGTAATGTTTTACAGTATCCCGTTCCTGTCGTCCCGTACGTCTCGGATGAGACATTATAAATGTCTACAGCGATATATATCCTAACCTAAGGCAGGCTATCATCTCGGATGCAGTATTTTACAACATTCCTGGCATATCGTCCCCTACTTCTCGGTGGGAACATTATATACGTCTATAACGTATCACAACCTAACCTAATCCATCTAGCCCCTCGCTGGTAATGTTTTACAGTATCCCGTTCCTGCCGTCCCGGACGTTTCGGTTGGGACATTATAAACGTCTACAGCAATATATATCCTAACCTAAGGGAGGCTAACATCTCGGATGAAGTACTTTACTCCATTCCTGGCGTATAGGCCCCTACTTCACCGTGGGAACATTATACACGTCTATAACTTAACATAACCTAACCTATCCCATCTAGCCCCTCGTTGGCAAAGTTTTACAGAATCCCGTTCGTGTCGTCCCGTACATCTCGGTTGGGATATTATTTACGTCTCTAGCGTTATATACCTAACCTAAGGCAGGCTAACGTCTCGGATGCAGTATTTTACAACATTCCTGGCGTATCGGCCCATACTTCTCGGTGGGAACATTATAAACGTCTATAACGTATCACAACCTAACCTAACCCATCTAGCCCCTCGCTGGAAATGTTTTACAGAATACCGTTCGTGACGTCCCGTACGTCTCGGTTGGGACATTATAAACGTCTACAGAAATATATATCCTAACCTAAGGCAGGCTAACATCTCGGATGAAGTATTTTACAACATTCTTGTAGTATCGGCGCCTACTTCTCGGTGGGAACACTATATACGTCTATAACGTAACATAACCTAACCCAACCCATCTAGCCCCTCGCTGGTAATATTTTACAGAATCCCGTTCGTGTCGTCCGGTACATCTCGGTTGGGATATTATATACGTCTCTTGCGTTATATACCTAACCTAAGGCAGGCTAACATCTCGGATGCAGTATATTACAACATCCCTGGCATACCGGCCCCTACTTCTCGGTGGGAACATTATATACGTTTATAACGTATCACAACCTATCCTAACCCATCTAGCCCCTCGCTGGTAATGTTTTACAGAATCCCGTCCCTGTCGTCCCGTACGTCTCGGATGAGACATTATAAACGTCTACAGCGATATATATCCTAACGTAAGGCAGGCTAACTTCTCGGATATAGTATTTTACAACATTCCTGGCGTATCGGCCCATACTTCTCGGTGGGAACATTATACACGTCTATAACTTAACATAACCTAACCTAACCCATCTAGCCCATCGCTGGTAATGTTTTACAGAATCCAGTTCGTGTCGTCCCGTACGTCTCGGATGGGACATTATATACGTCTACAGCGTTCTGTTTCCTAACGTAAGGCAGGCTAACATCTCGGATGTAGTATTTTACAACATTCTTGGAGTATCGGCCCCTACTTCTCGGTGGGAACATTATATACGTCTACAACGTAACATAACCTAACCTATCCCATCTAGCCCCTCGTTGGCAATGTTTTACAGAATCCCATTCCTGTCGTCCCGTACATCTCGGTTGGGAAGTTATATACGTCTACAGCGATATATATCCTAACGTAAGGCAGGCTAACATCTCGGATGAAGTATTATACGCCATTCCTGGCGTATCGGCCCCTACTTCACCGTGGGAACATTATACAGGTCTATAACGTAACATAACCTAACCTAACCCATCTAGCCCCTCGCTGGTAATGTTTTACAGAATCCCGTTTCTGTCGTCCCATACATCTCGGTTGTGATGTTATATACGTCTACAGCGATATATATCCTAACGTAAGGCAGGCTAACATCTCGGATGTAGTATTTTACAACATTCTTGGAGTATCGGCCCCTACTTCTCGGTGGGAACATTATATACGTCTATAACGTAACATAACCTAACCTATCCCATCTAGCCCCTCGTTGGCAATGTTTTACAGAATCCCGTTCGTGTCGTCCCGTACATCTCGGTTGGGATATTATATACGTCTATAGCGTTATATATCCTAACCTGAGGCAGGCTAATATCTCGGATGCAGTATTTTACAACATTCCTGGCGTATCGGCTCTACTTCTCGGTGGGAACATTATACACGTCTATAACGTAATATAATCTAACCTAACACATCTAGCCCCTAGCTGCTAATGTTTTACAGAATCCAGTTCGTGTCGTCCCGTACGTCTCGGTTGGGATATTATATACGTCTATAGCGTTATATATCCTAACCTGAGGCAGGCTATCATCTCGGATGTAGTATTTTACAACATTCCTGGCGTATCGGCCCCTACTTCTCGGCGGGAACATTATATAGGTCTATAACGTAATCTAACCTAACCTAACACATCTAGCCCCTCGCTGGTAATGTTTTACAGAATACCGTTCGTGTCGTCCCGTAGGTCTCGTTTGGGACTTTATATACGTCTACAGCGTTATATATCCTAACCTAAGGCAGTCTACCATCTCGGTCGCAGTATTTTACGCCATTCCTGGCGTATCGGCTCTACTTCTCGGTGGGAACATTATACACGTCTATAACGTAACATAACCTAACCTAACCCATCTAGGCCCTCGCTGGTAATGTTTTACAGAATCCCGTTCCTGTCGTCCCGTACATCTCGGTTGGAACATTATAAACGTCTAAAGCAATATATATCCTAACCTAAGGCAGGCTATCATCTCGGATGCAGTATTTTACAACATTCCTGGCATATCGTCCCCTACTTCTCGGTGGGAACATTATATACGTCTATAACGTATCACAACCTAACCTAATCCATCTAGCCCCTCGCTGGTAATGTTTTACAGTATCCCGTTCCTGTCGTCCCGTACGTCTCGGATGAGACATTATAAATGTCTACAGCGATATATATCCTAACCTAAGGCAGGCTATCATCTCGGATGCAGTATTTTACAACATTCCTGGCATATCGTCCCCTACTTCTCGGTGGGAACATTATATACGTCTATAACGTATCACAACCTAACCTAATCCATCTAGCCCCTCGCTGGTAATGTTTTACAGTATCCCGTTCCTGCCGTCCCGGACGTTTCGGTTGGGACATTATAAACGTCTACAGCAATATATATCCTAACCTAAGGGAGGCTAACATCTCGGATGAAGTACTTTACTCCATTCCTGGCGTATAGGCCCCTACTTCACCGTGGGAACATTATACACGTCTATAACTTAACATAACCTAACCTATCCCATCTAGCCCCTCGTTGGCAAAGTTTTACAGAATCCCGTTCGTGTCGTCCCGTACATCTCGGTTGGGATATTATTTACGTCTCTAGCGTTATATACCTAACCTAAGGCAGGCTAACGTCTCGGATGCAGTATTTTACAACATTCCTGGCGTATCGGCCCATACTTCTCGGTGGGAACATTATAAACGTCTATAACGTATCACAACCTAACCTAACCCATCTAGCCCCTCGCTGGAAATGTTTTACAGAATACCGTTCGTGACGTCCCGTACGTCTCGGTTGGGACATTATAAACGTCTACAGAAATATATATCCTAACCTAAGGCAGGCTAACATCTCGGATGAAGTATTTTACAACATTCTTGTAGTATCGGCGCCTACTTCTCGGTGGGAACACTATATACGTCTATAACGTAACATAACCTAACCCAACCCATCTAGCCCCTCGCTGGTAATATTTTACAGAATCCCGTTCGTGTCGTCCGGTACATCTCGGTTGGGATATTATATACGTCTCTTGCGTTATATACCTAACCTAAGGCAGGCTAACATCTCGGATGCAGTATATTACAACATCCCTGGCATACCGGCCCCTACTTCTCGGTGGGAACATTATATACGTTTATAACGTATCACAACCTATCCTAACCCATCTAGCCCCTCGCTGGTAATGTTTTACAGAATCCCGTCCCTGTCGTCCCGTACGTCTCGGATGAGACATTATAAACGTCTACAGCGATATATATCCTAACGTAAGGCAGGCTAACTTCTCGGATATAGTATTTTACAACATTCCTGGCGTATCGGCCCATACTTCTCGGTGGGAACATTATACACGTCTATAACTTAACATAACCTAACCTAACCCATCTAGCCCATCGCTGGTAATGTTTTACAGAATCCAATTCGTGTCGTCCCGTACGTCTCGGATGGGACATTATATACGTCTACAGCGTTCTGTTTCCTAACGTAAGGCAGGCTAACATCTCGGATGTAGTATTTTACAACATTCTTGGAGTATCGGCCCCTACTTCTCGGTGGGAACATTATATACGTCTACAACGTAACATAACCTAACCTATCCCATCTAGCCCCTCGTTGGCAATGTTTTACAGAATCCCATTCCTGTCGTCCCGTACATCTCGGTTGGGAAGTTATATACGTCTACAGCGATATATATCCTAACGTAAGGCAGGCTAACATCTCGGATGAAGTATTATACGCCATTCCTGGCGTATCGGCCCCTACTTCACCGTGGGAACATTATACAGGTCTATAACGTAACATAACCTAACCTAACCCATCTAGCCCCTCGCTGGTAATGTTTTACAGAATCCCGTTTCTGTCGTCCCATACATCTCGGTTGTGATGTTATATACGTCTACAGCGATATATATCCTAACGTAAGGCAGGCTAACATCTCGGATGTAGTATTTTACAACATTCTTGGAGTATCGGCCCCTACTTCTCGGTGGGAACATTATATACGTCTATAACGTAACATAACCTAACCTATCCCATCTAGCCCCTCGTTGGCAATGTTTTACAGAATCCCGTTCGTGTCGTCCCGTACATCTCGGTTGGGATATTATATACGTCTATAGCGTTATATATCCTAACCTGAGGCAGGCTAATATCTCGGATGCAGTATTTTACAACATTCCTGGCGTATCGGCTCTACTTCTCGGTGGGAACATTATACACGTCTATAACGTAATATAATCTAACCTAACACATCTAGCCCCTAGCTGCTAATGTTTTACAGAATCCAGTTCGTGTCGTCCCGTACGTCTCGGTTGGGATATTATATACGTCTATAGCGTTATATATCCTAACCTGAGGCAGGCTATCATCTCGGATGTAGTATTTTACAACATTCCTGGCGTATCGGCCCCTACTTCTCGGCGGGAACATTATATAGGTCTATAACGTAATCTAACCTAACCTAACACATCTAGCCCCTCGCTGGTAATGTTTTACAGAATACCGTTCGTGTCGTCCCGTAGGTCTCGTTTGGGACTTTATATACGTCTACAGCGTTATATATCCTAACCTAAGGCAGTCTACCATCTCGGTCGCAGTATTTTACGCCATTCCTGGCGTATCGGCTCTACTTCTCGGTGGGAACATTATACACGTCTATAACGTAACATAACCTAACCTAACCCATCTAGGCCCTCGCTGGTAATGTTTTACAGAATCCCGTTCCTGTCGTCCCGTACATCTCGGTTGGAACATTATAAACGTCTAAAGCAATATATATCCTAACCTAAGGCAGGCTAACATCTCGGATGAAGTATTATACGCCATTCCTGGCGTATCGGCCCCTACTTCACCGTGGGAACATTATACAGGTCTATAACGTAACATAACCTAACCTAACCCATCTAGCCCCTCGCTCGTAATATTTTACAGAATCCCGTTCGTGTCGTCCCGTACATCTCGGTTGGGATATTATATACGTCTATAGCGTTATATATCCTAACCTAAGGCAGGCTAACATCTCGGATGCAGTATTTTACAACATTCCTGGCATATCGGCCCCTACTTCTCGGTGGGAACATTATGTACGTTTATAACGTATCACAACCTAACCTAACCCATCTAGCCCCTCGCTGGTAATGTTTTACAGAATCCCGTTCGTGTCGTCCAGTAGGTCTCGTTTTGGACGTTATATACGTCTACAGCGTTATATATCCTAACCTAAGGCAGTCTACCATCTCGGTCGCAGTATTTTACGCCATTCCTGGCGTATCGGCCCGTACGTCGCCGTGGGAACATTATATCCGTTTATAACGTATCACAACCTATCCTAACCCATCTAGCCCCTCGCTGGTAATGTTTTACAGAATCCCGTTCGTGTCGTCCCGTACGTCTCGGTTGGGATATTATATACGTCTATAGCGTTATATATCCTAACCTGAGGCAGGCTATCATCTCGGATGTAGTATTTTACAACATTCCTGGCGTATCGGCCCCTACTTCTCGGCGGGAACATTATATAGGTCTATAACGTAATCTAACCTAACCTAACACATCTAGCCCCTCGCTGGTAATGTTTTACAGAATACCGTTCGTGTCGTCCCGTAGGTCTCGTTTGGGACTTTATATACGTCTACAGCGTTATATATCCTAACCTAAGGCAGTCTACCATCTCGGTCGCAGTATTTTACGCCATTCCTGGCGTATCGGCTCTACTTCTCGGTGGGAACATTATACACGTCTATAACGTAACATAACCTAACCTAACCCATCTAGGCCCTCGCTGGTAATGTTTTACAGAATCCCGTTCCTGTCGTCCCGTACATCTCGGTTGGAACATTATAAACGTCTAAAGCAATATATATCCTAACCTAAGGCAGGCTATCATCTCGGATGCAGTATTTTACAACATTCCTGGCATATCGTCCCCTACTTCTCGGTGGGAACATTATATACGTCTATAACGTATCACAACCTAACCTAATCCATCTAGCCCCTCGCTGGTAATGTTTTACAGTATCCCGTTCCTGTCGTCCCGTACGTCTCGGATGAGACATTATAAATGTCTACAGCGATATATATCCTAACCTAAGGCAGGCTATCATCTCGGATGCAGTATTTTACAACATTCCTGGCATATCGTCCCCTACTTCTCGGTGGGAACATTATATACGTCTATAACGTATCACAACCTAACCTAATCCATCTAGCCCCTCGCTGGTAATGTTTTACAGTATCCCGTTCCTGCCGTCCCGGACGTTTCGGTTGGGACATTATAAACGTCTACAGCAATATATATCCTAACCTAAGGGAGGCTAACATCTCGGATGAAGTACTTTACTCCATTCCTGGCGTATAGGCCCCTACTTCACCGTGGGAACATTATACACGTCTATAACTTAACATAACCTAACCTATCCCATCTAGCCCCTCGTTGGCAAAGTTTTACAGAATCCCGTTCGTGTCGTCCCGTACATCTCGGTTGGGATATTATTTACGTCTCTAGCGTTATATACCTAACCTAAGGCAGGCTAACGTCTCGGATGCAGTATTTTACAACATTCCTGGCGTATCGGCCCATACTTCTCGGTGGGAACATTATAAACGTCTATAACGTATCACAACCTAACCTAACCCATCTAGCCCCTCGCTGGAAATGTTTTACAGAATACCGTTCGTGACGTCCCGTACGTCTCGGTTGGGACATTATAAACGTCTACAGAAATATATATCCTAACCTAAGGCAGGCTAACATCTCGGATGAAGTATTTTACAACATTCTTGTAGTATCGGCGCCTACTTCTCGGTGGGAACACTATATACGTCTATAACGTAACATAACCTAACCCAACCCATCTAGCCCCTCGCTGGTAATATTTTACAGAATCCCGTTCGTGTCGTCCGGTACATCTCGGTTGGGATATTATATACGTCTCTTGCGTTATATACCTAACCTAAGGCAGGCTAACATCTCGGATGCAGTATATTACAACATCCCTGGCATACCGGCCCCTACTTCTCGGTGGGAACATTATATACGTTTATAACGTATCACAACCTATCCT
The DNA here is from genome assembly GCA_963969225.1 of Xylocopa violacea. Classification (NCBI taxonomy): domain Eukaryota; kingdom Metazoa; phylum Arthropoda; class Insecta; order Hymenoptera; family Apidae; genus Xylocopa; species Xylocopa violacea. The sequence goes on from CAXAJV010000481.1 coordinate 203,440, forward strand.
AACCCATCTAGCCCCTCGCTGGTAATGTTTTACAGAATCCCGTCCCTGTCGTCCCGTACGTCTCGGATGAGACATTATAAACGTCTACAGCGATATATATCCTAACGTAAGGCAGGCTAACTTCTCGGATATAGTATTTTACAACATTCCTGGCGTATCGGCCCATACTTCTCGGTGGGAACATTATACACGTCTATAACTTAACATAACCTAACCTAACCCATCTAGCCCATCGCTGGTAATGTTTTACAGAATCCAATTCGTGTCGTCCCGTACGTCTCGGATGGGACATTATATACGTCTACAGCGTTCTGTTTCCTAACGTAAGGCAGGCTAACATCTCGGATGTAGTATTTTACAACATTCTTGGAGTATCGGCCCCTACTTCTCGGTGGGAACATTATATACGTCTACAACGTAACATAACCTAACCTATCCCATCTAGCCCCTCGTTGGCAATGTTTTACAGAATCCCATTCCTGTCGTCCCGTACATCTCGGTTGGGAAGTTATATACGTCTACAGCGATATATATCCTAACGTAAGGCAGGCTAACATCTCGGATGAAGTATTATACGCCATTCCTGGCGTATCGGCCCCTACTTCACCGTGGGAACATTATACAGGTCTATAACGTAACATAACCTAACCTAACCCATCTAGCCCCTCGCTGGTAATGTTTTACAGAATCCCGTTTCTGTCGTCCCATACATCTCGGTTGTGATGTTATATACGTCTACAGCGATATATATCCTAACGTAAGGCAGGCTAACATCTCGGATGTAGTATTTTACAACATTCTTGGAGTATCGGCCCCTACTTCTCGGTGGGAACATTATATACGTCTATAACGTAACATAACCTAACCTATCCCATCTAGCCCCTCGTTGGCAATGTTTTACAGAATCCCGTTCGTGTCGTCCCGTACATCTCGGTTGGGATATTATATACGTCTATAGCGTTATATATCCTAACCTGAGGCAGGCTAATATCTCGGATGCAGTATTTTACAACATTCCTGGCGTATCGGCTCTACTTCTCGGTGGGAACATTATACACGTCTATAACGTAATATAATCTAACCTAACACATCTAGCCCCTAGCTGCTAATGTTTTACAGAATCCAGTTCGTGTCGTCCCGTACGTCTCGGTTGGGATATTATATACGTCTATAGCGTTATATATCCTAACCTGAGGCAGGCTATCATCTCGGATGTAGTATTTTACAACATTCCTGGCGTATCGGCCCCTACTTCTCGGCGGGAACATTATATAGGTCTATAACGTAATCTAACCTAACCTAACACATCTAGCCCCTCGCTGGTAATGTTTTACAGAATACCGTTCGTGTCGTCCCGTAGGTCTCGTTTGGGACTTTATATACGTCTACAGCGTTATATATCCTAACCTAAGGCAGTCTACCATCTCGGTCGCAGTATTTTACGCCATTCCTGGCGTATCGGCTCTACTTCTCGGTGGGAACATTATACACGTCTATAACGTAACATAACCTAACCTAACCCATCTAGGCCCTCGCTGGTAATGTTTTACAGAATCCCGTTCCTGTCGTCCCGTACATCTCGGTTGGAACATTATAAACGTCTAAAGCAATATATATCCTAACCTAAGGCAGGCTAACATCTCGGATGAAGTATTATACGCCATTCCTGGCGTATCGGCCCCTACTTCACCGTGGGAACATTATACAGGTCTATAACGTAACATAACCTAACCTAACCCATCTAGCCCCTCGCTCGTAATATTTTACAGAATCCCGTTCGTGTCGTCCCGTACATCTCGGTTGGGATATTATATACGTCTATAGCGTTATATATCCTAACCTAAGGCAGGCTAACATCTCGGATGCAGTATTTTACAACATTCCTGGCATATCGGCCCCTACTTCTCGGTGGGAACATTATATACGTTTATAACGTATCACAACCTAACCTAACCCATCTAGCCCCTCGCTGGTAATGTTTTACAGAATCCCGTTCGTGTCGTCCAGTAGGTCTCGTTTTGGACGTTATATACGTCTACAGCGTTATATATCCTAACCTAAGGCAGTCTACCATCTCGGTCGCAGTATTTTACGCCATTCCTGGCGTATCGGCCCGTACGTCGCCGTGGGAACATTATATCCGTTTATAACGTATCACAACCTATCCTAACCCATCTAGCCCCTCGCTGGTAATGTTTTACAGAATCCCGTTCGTGTCGTCCCCTACGTCTCGGTTGGGATATTATATACGTCTATAGCGTTATATATCCTAACCTAAGGCAGGCTATCATCTCGGATGCAGTATTTTACAACATTCCTGGCATATCGGCCCCTACTTCTCGGTGGGAACATTATATACGTTTATAACGTATCACAACCTATCCTAACCCATCTAGCCCCTCGCTGGTAATGTTTTACAGAATCCCGTCCCTGTCGTCCCGTACGTCTCGGATGAGACATTATAAATGTCTACAGCGATATATATCCTAACCTATGGCAGGCTAACTTCTCGGATATAGTATTTTACAACATTCCTGGCGTATCGGCCAATACTTCTCGGTGGGAACATTATATACGTCTATAGCGTAATATAATCTAACCTAACCCATCTAGCCCCTCGCTGGTAATATTTCACAGAATCCCGTTCGTGTCGTCCCGTACGTCTCGTGGGGATATTATATACGTCTGTAGCGTTATATACCCTAACCTAAGGCAGGCTATCATCTCGGATGCAGTATTTTACAACATTCCTGGCATATCGTCCCCTACTTCTCGGTGGGAACATTATATACGTCTATAACGTATCACAACCTAACCTAATCCATCTAGCCCCTCGCTGGTAATGTTTTACAGTATCCCGTTCCTGCCGTCCCGGACGTTTCGGTTGGGACATTATAAACGTCTACAGCAATATATATCCTAACCTAAGGGAGGCTAACATCTCGGATGAAGTATTTTACTCCATTCCTGGCGTATAGGCCCCTACTTCACCGTGGGAACATTATACACGTCTATAACTTAACATAACCTAACCTATCCCATCTAGCCCCTCGTTGGCAATGTTTTACAGAATCCCGTTCGTGTCGTCCCGTACATCTCGGTTGGGATATTATTTACGTCTGTAGCGTTATATACCTAACCTAAGGCAGGCTAACGTCTCGGATGAAGTATTTTACAACATTCTTGTAGTATCGGCCCCTACTTCTCGGTGGGAACACTATATACGTCTATAACGTAACATAACCTAACCCAACCCATCTAGCCCCTCGCTGGTAATATTTTACAGAATCCCGTTCGTATCGTCCGGTACATCTCGGTTGGGATATTATATACGTCTCTTGCGTTATATACCTAACCTAAGGCAGGCTAACATCTCGGATGCAGTATATTACAACATCCCTGGCATACCGGCCCCTACTTCTCGGTGGGAACATTATATACGTTTATAACGTATCACAACCTATCCTAACCCATCTAGCCCCTCGCTGGTAATGTTTTACAGAATCCCGTCCCTGTCGTCCCGTACGTCTCGGATGAGACATTATAAACGTCTACAGCGATATATATCCTAACCTAAGGCAGGCTAACTTCTCGGATATAGTATTTTACAACATTCCTGGCGTATCGGCCCATACTTCTCGGTGGGAACATTATAAACGTCTATAACGTATCACAACCTAACCTAACCCATCTAGCCCCTCGCTGGAAATGTTTTACAGAATACCGTTCGTGACGTCCCGTACGTCTCGGTTGGGATATTATAAACGTCTACAGCGATATATATCCTAACCTAAGGCAGGCTAATTTCTCGGATATAGTATTTTACAACATTTCTGTAGGATCGGCCTCTACTACTCGGTGGGAACATTATATACGTCTATAACGTAACATAACCTAAAATATCCCATCTAGCCCCTCGCTGGCAATGTTTTACAGAATCCTGTTCGTGTCGTCCCGTACATCTCGGTTGGGATATTATATACGTCTACAGCGATATATATCCTAACCTAAAGCAGGCTAACATCTCGGATGCAGTATTTCACAACATTCCTGGCGTATCGGCCCATACTTCTCGGTGGGAACATTATATACGTTTATAACGTATCACAACCTAACCTAACCCATCTAGCCCCTCGCTGGTAATGTTTTACGGAATCCCGTTCCTGACGTCCCGTACGTCTCTGTTGGGACATTATAAACGTCTACAGCCTTATATATCCTAACCTAAGGCAGGCTAACATCTCGGTTGCAGTATTTTACAACATTCCTGGCGTATCGGCCCATACTTCTCGGTGGGAACATTATATACGTCTATAACGTAACATAACCTAACCTATCCCATCTAGCCCCTCGTTGGCAATGTTTTACAGAATCCTGTTCGTGTCGTCCCGTACATCTCGGTTGGGATATTATATACGTCTATAGCGTTATATATCTTAACCTAAGGCAGGCTAACATCTCGGATGCAGTATTTTACAACATTCCTGGCGTATCGGCTCTACTTCTCGGTGGGAACATTATACACGTCTATAACGTAACATAACTTAACCTAACCCATCTAGCCCCTCGCTGGTATTGTTTTACAGAATCCCGTTCCTGTCGTCCCGTACATCTCGGTTGGGATGTTATATTCGTCCACAGCGGTATATATCCTAACGTAAGGCAGGCTAACATCTCGGATGCAGTATTTTACAACATTCCTGGCGTATCGGCTCTACTTCTCGGTGGGAACATTATACACGTCTATAACGTAACATAACCTAACCTAACCCATCTAGCCCCTCGCTGGTAATGTTTTACAGAATCCCGTTCCTGTCGTCCCGTACATCTCGGTTGGAACATTATAAACGTCTAAAGCAATATATATCCTAACCTAAGGCAGGCTATAATCTCGGATGTAGTATTTTACAACATTCCTGGCGTATCGGCCCCTACTTCTCGGCGGGAACATTATATAGGTCTATAACGTAATATAACCTAACCTAACACATCTAGCCCCTCGCTGGTAATGTTTTACGGAATCCCGTTCCTGACGTCCCGTAGGTCTCGTTTGCGACGTTATATACGTCTACAGCGTTATATATCCTAACCTAAGGCAGTCTAGCATCTCGGTCGCAGTATTTTACGCCATTCCTGGCGTATCGGCTCTACTTCTCGGTGGGAACATTATACACGTCTATAACGTAACATAACCTAACCTAACCCATCTAGCCCATCGCTGGTAATGTTTTACAGAATCCAATTCGTGTCGTCCCGTACGTCTCGGATGGGACATTATATACGTCTACAGCGTTCTGTTTCCTAACGTAAGGCAGGCTAACACCTCGGATGTAGTATTTTACAACATTCTTGGAGTATCGGCCCCTACTTCTCGCTGGGAACATTATATACGTCTACAACGTAACATAACCTAACCTATCCCATCTAGCCCCTCGTTGGCAATGTTTTACAGAATCCCATTCCTGTCGTCCCGTACATCTCGGTTGGGAAGTTATATACGTCTACAGCGATATATATCCTAACGTAAGGCAGGCTAACATCTCGGATGAAGTATTATACGCCATTCCTGGCGTATCGGCCCCTACTTCACCGTGGGAACATTATACAGGTCTATAACGTAACATAACCTAACCTAACCCATCTAGCCCCTCGCTGGTAATGTTTTACAGAATCCCGTTTCTGTCGTCCCATACATCTCGGTTGTGATGTTATATACGTCTACAGCGATATATATCCTAACGTAAGGCAGGCTAACATCTCGGATGTAGTATTTTACAACATTCTTGGAGTATCGGCCCCTACTTCTCGGTGGGAACATTATATACGTCTATAACGTATCACAACCTAACCTAATCCATCTAGCCCCTCGCTGGTAATGTTTTACAGTATCCCGTTCCTGCCGTCCCGGACGTTTCGGTTGGGACATTATAAACGTCTACAGCAATATATATCCTAACCTAAGGGAGGCTAACATCTCGGATGAAGTACTTTACTCCATTCCTGGCGTATAGGCCCCTACTTCACCGTGGGAACATTATACACGTCTATAACTTAACATAACCTAACCTATCCCATCTAGCCCCTCGTTGGCAAAGTTTTACAGAATCCCGTTCGTGTCGTCCCGTACATCTCGGTTGGGATATTATTTACGTCTCTAGCGTTATATACCTAACCTAAGGCAGGCTAACGTCTCGGATGCAGTATTTTACAACATTCCTGGCGTATCGGCCCATACTTCTCGGTGGGAACATTATAAACGTCTATAACGTATCACAACCTAACCTAACCCATCTAGCCCCTCGCTGGAAATGTTTTACAGAATACCGTTCGTGACGTCCCGTACGTCTCGGTTGGGACATTATAAACGTCTACAGAAATATATATCCTAACCTAAGGCAGGCTAACATCTCGGATGAAGTATTTTACAACATTCTTGTAGTATCGGCGCCTACTTCTCGGTGGGAACACTATATACGTCTATAACGTAACATAACCTAACCCAACCCATCTAGCCCCTCGCTGGTAATATTTTACAGAATCCCGTTCGTGTCGTCCGGTACATCTCGGTTGGGATATTATATACGTCTCTTGCGTTATATACCTAACCTAAGGCAGGCTAACATCTCGGATGCAGTATATTACAACATCCCTGGCATACCGGCCCCTACTTCTCGGTGGGAACATTATATACGTTTATAACGTATCACAACCTATCCTAACCCATCTAGCCCCTCGCTGGTAATGTTTTACAGAATCCCGTCCCTGTCGTCCCGTACGTCTCGGATGAGACATTATAAACGTCTACAGCGATATATATCCTAACGTAAGGCAGGCTAACTTCTCGGATATAGTATTTTACAACATTCCTGGCGTATCGGCCCATACTTCTCGGTGGGAACATTATACACGTCTATAACTTAACATAACCTAACCTAACCCATCTAGCCCATCGCTGGTAATGTTTTACAGAATCCAATTCGTGTCGTCCCGTACGTCTCGGATGGGACATTATATACGTCTACAGCGTTCTGTTTCCTAACGTAAGGCAGGCTAACATCTCGGATGTAGTATTTTACAACATTCTTGGAGTATCGGCCCCTACTTCTCGGTGGGAACATTATATACGTCTACAACGTAACATAACCTAACCTATCCCATCTAGCCCCTCGTTGGCAATGTTTTACAGAATCCCATTCCTGTCGTCCCGTACATCTCGGTTGGGAAGTTATATACGTCTACAGCGATATATATCCTAACGTAAGGCAGGCTAACATCTCGGATGAAGTATTATACGCCATTCCTGGCGTATCGGCCCCTACTTCACCGTGGGAACATTATACAGGTCTATAACGTAACATAACCTAACCTAACCCATCTAGCCCCTCGCTGGTAATGTTTTACAGAATCCCGTTTCTGTCGTCCCATACATCTCGGTTGTGATGTTATATACGTCTACAGCGATATATATCCTAACGTAAGGCAGGCTAACATCTCGGATGTAGTATTTTACAACATTCTTGGAGTATCGGCCCCTACTTCTCGGTGGGAACATTATATACGTCTATAACGTAACATAACCTAACCTATCCCATCTAGCCCCTCGTTGGCAATGTTTTACAGAATCCCGTTCGTGTCGTCCCGTACATCTCGGTTGGGATATTATATACGTCTATAGCGTTATATATCCTAACCTGAGGCAGGCTAATATCTCGGATGCAGTATTTTACAACATTCCTGGCGTATCGGCTCTACTTCTCGGTGGGAACATTATACACGTCTATAACGTAATATAATCTAACCTAACACATCTAGCCCCTAGCTGCTAATGTTTTACAGAATCCAGTTCGTGTCGTCCCGTACGTCTCGGTTGGGATATTATATACGTCTATAGCGTTATATATCCTAACCTGAGGCAGGCTATCATCTCGGATGTAGTATTTTACAACATTCCTGGCGTATCGGCCCCTACTTCTCGGCGGGAACATTATATAGGTCTATAACGTAATCTAACCTAACCTAACACATCTAGCCCCTCGCTGGTAATGTTTTACAGAATACCGTTCGTGTCGTCCCGTAGGTCTCGTTTGGGACTTTATATACGTCTACAGCGTTATATATCCTAACCTAAGGCAGTCTACCATCTCGGTCGCAGTATTTTACGCCATTCCTGGCGTATCGGCTCTACTTCTCGGTGGGAACATTATACACGTCTATAACGTAACATAACCTAACCTAACCCATCTAGGCCCTCGCTGGTAATGTTTTACAGAATCCCGTTCCTGTCGTCCCGTACATCTCGGTTGGAACATTATAAACGTCTAAAGCAATATATATCCTAACCTAAGGCAGGCTAACATCTCGGATGAAGTATTATACGCCATTCCTGGCGTATCGGCCCCTACTTCACCGTGGGAACATTATACAGGTCTATAACGTAACATAACCTAACCTAACCCATCTAGCCCCTCGCTCGTAATATTTTACAGAATCCCGTTCGTGTCGTCCCGTACATCTCGGTTGGGATATTATATACGTCTATAGCGTTATATATCCTAACCTAAGGCAGGCTAACATCTCGGATGCAGTATTTTACAACATTCCTGGCATATCGGCCCCTACTTCTCGGTGGGAACATTATGTACGTTTATAACGTATCACAACCTAACCTAACCCATCTAGCCCCTCGCTGGTAATGTTTTACAGAATCCCGTTCGTGTCGTCCAGTAGGTCTCGTTTTGGACGTTATATACGTCTACAGCGTTATATATCCTAACCTAAGGCAGTCTACCATCTCGGTCGCAGTATTTTACGCCATTCCTGGCGTATCGGCCCGTACGTCGCCGTGGGAACATTATATCCGTTTATAACGTATCACAACCTATCCTAACCCATCTAGCCCCTCGCTGGTAATGTTTTACAGAATCCCGTTCGTGTCGTCCCGTACGTCTCGGTTGGGATATTATATACGTCTATAGCGTTATATATCCTAACCTGAGGCAGGCTATCATCTCGGATGTAGTATTTTACAACATTCCTGGCGTATCGGCCCCTACTTCTCGGCGGGAACATTATATAGGTCTATAACGTAATCTAACCTAACCTAACACATCTAGCCCCTCGCTGGTAATGTTTTACAGAATACCGTTCGTGTCGTCCCGTAGGTCTCGTTTGGGACTTTATATACGTCTACAGCGTTATATATCCTAACCTAAGGCAGTCTACCATCTCGGTCGCAGTATTTTACGCCATTCCTGGCGTATCGGCTCTACTTCTCGGTGGGAACATTATACACGTCTATAACGTAACATAACCTAACCTAACCCATCTAGGCCCTCGCTGGTAATGTTTTACAGAATCCCGTTCCTGTCGTCCCGTACATCTCGGTTGGAACATTATAAACGTCTAAAGCAATATATATCCTAACCTAAGGCAGGCTATCATCTCGGATGCAGTATTTTACAACATTCCTGGCATATCGTCCCCTACTTCTCGGTGGGAACATTATATACGTCTATAACGTATCACAACCTAACCTAATCCATCTAGCCCCTCGCTGGTAATGTTTTACAGTATCCCGTTCCTGTCGTCCCGTACGTCTCGGATGAGACATTATAAATGTCTACAGCGATATATATCCTAACCTAAGGCAGGCTATCATCTCGGATGCAGTATTTTACAACATTCCTGGCATATCGTCCCCTACTTCTCGGTGGGAACATTATATACGTCTATAACGTATCACAACCTAACCTAATCCATCTAGCCCCTCGCTGGTAATGTTTTACAGTATCCCGTTCCTGCCGTCCCGGACGTTTCGGTTGGGACATTATAAACGTCTACAGCAATATATATCCTAACCTAAGGGAGGCTAACATCTCGGATGAAGTACTTTACTCCATTCCTGGCGTATAGGCCCCTACTTCACCGTGGGAACATTATACACGTCTATAACTTAACATAACCTAACCTATCCCATCTAGCCCCTCGTTGGCAAAGTTTTACAGAATCCCGTTCGTGTCGTCCCGTACATCTCGGTTGGGATATTATTTACGTCTCTAGCGTTATATACCTAACCTAAGGCAGGCTAACGTCTCGGATGCAGTATTTTACAACATTCCTGGCGTATCGGCCCATACTTCTCGGTGGGAACATTATAAACGTCTATAACGTATCACAACCTAACCTAACCCATCTAGCCCCTCGCTGGAAATGTTTTACAGAATACCGTTCGTGACGTCCCGTACGTCTCGGTTGGGACATTATAAACGTCTACAGAAATATATATCCTAACCTAAGGCAGGCTAACATCTCGGATGAAGTATTTTACAACATTCTTGTAGTATCGGCGCCTACTTCTCGGTGGGAACACTATATACGTCTATAACGTAACATAACCTAACCCAACCCATCTAGCCCCTCGCTGGTAATATTTTACAGAATCCCGTTCGTGTCGTCCGGTACATCTCGGTTGGGATATTATATACGTCTCTTGCGTTATATACCTAACCTAAGGCAGGCTAACATCTCGGATGCAGTATATTACAACATCCCTGGCATACCGGCCCCTACTTCTCGGTGGGAACATTATATACGTTTATAACGTATCACAACCTATCCTAACCCATCTAGCCCCTCGCTGGTAATGTTTTACAGAATCCCGTCCCTGTCGTCCCGTACGTCTCGGATGAGACATTATAAACGTCTACAGCGATATATATCCTAACGTAAGGCAGGCTAACTTCTCGGATATAGTATTTTACAACATTCCTGGCGTATCGGCCCATACTTCTCGGTGGGAACATTATACACGTCTATAACTTAACATAACCTAACCTAACCCATCTAGCCCATCGCTGGTAATGTTTTACAGAATCCAATTCGTGTCGTCCCGTACGTCTCGGATGGGACATTATATACGTCTACAGCGTTCTGTTTCCTAACGTAAGGCAGGCTAACATCTCGGATGTAGTATTTTACAACATTCTTGGAGTATCGGCCCCTACTTCTCGGTGGGAACATTATATACGTCTACAACGTAACATAACCTAACCTATCCCATCTAGCCCCTCGTTGGCAATGTTTTACAGAATCCCATTCCTGTCGTCCCGTACATCTCGGTTGGGAAGTTATATACGTCTACAGCGATATATATCCTAACGTAAGGCAGGCTAACATCTCGGATGAAGTATTATACGCCATTCCTGGCGTATCGGCCCCTACTTCACCGTGGGAACATTATACAGGTCTATAACGTAACATAACCTAACCTAACCCATCTAGCCCCTCGCTGGTAATGTTTTACAGAATCCCGTTTCTGTCGTCCCATACATCTCGGTTGTGATGTTATATACGTCTACAGCGATATATATCCTAACGTAAGGCAGGCTAACATCTCGGATGTAGTATTTTACAACATTCTTGGAGTATCGGCCCCTACTTCTCGGTGGGAACATTATATACGTCTATAACGTAACATAACCTAACCTATCCCATCTAGCCCCTCGTTGGCAATGTTTTACAGAATCCCGTTCGTGTCGTCCCGTACATCTCGGTTGGGATATTATATACGTCTATAGCGTTATATATCCTAACCTGAGGCAGGCTAATATCTCGGATGCAGTATTTTACAACATTCCTGGCGTATCGGCTCTACTTCTCGGTGGGAACATTATACACGTCTATAACGTAATATAATCTAACCTAACACATCTAGCCCCTAGCTGCTAATGTTTTACAGAATCCAGTTCGTGTCGTCCCGTACGTCTCGGTTGGGATATTATATACGTCTATAGCGTTATATATCCTAACCTGAGGCAGGCTATCATCTCGGATGTAGTATTTTACAACATTCCTGGCGTATCGGCCCCTACTTCTCGGCGGGAACATTATATAGGTCTATAACGTAATCTAACCTAACCTAACACATCTAGCCCCTCGCTGGTAATGTTTTACAGAATACCGTTCGTGTCGTCCCGTAGGTCTCGTTTGGGACTTTATATACGTCTACAGCGTTATATATCCTAACCTAAGGCAGTCTACCATCTCGGTCGCAGTATTTTACGCCATTCCTGGCGTATCGGCTCTACTTCTCGGTGGGAACATTATACACGTCTATAACGTAACATAACCTAACCTAACCCATCTAGGCCCTCGCTGGTAATGTTTTACAGAATCCCGTTCCTGTCGTCCCGTACATCTCGGTTGGAACATTATAAACGTCTAAAGCAATATATATCCTAACCTAAGGCAGGCTAACATCTCGGATGAAGTATTATACGCCATTCCTGGCGTATCGGCCCCTACTTCACCGTGGGAACATTATACAGGTCTATAACGTAACATAACCTAACCTAACCCATCTAGCCCCTCGCTCGTAATATTTTACAGAATCCCGTTCGTGTCGTCCCGTACATCTCGGTTGGGATATTATATACGTCTATAGCGTTATATATCCTAACCTAAGGCAGGCTAACATCTCGGATGCAGTATTTTACAACATTCCTGGCATATCGGCCCCTACTTCTCGGTGGGAACATTATATACGTTTATAACGTATCACAACCTAACCTAACCCATCTAGCCCCTCGCTGGTAATGTTTTACAGAATCCCGTTCGTGTCGTCCAGTAGGTCTCGTTTTGGACGTTATATACGTCTACAGCGTTATATATCCTAACCTAAGGCAGTCTACCATCTCGGTCGCAGTATTTTACGCCATTCCTGGCGTATCGGCCCGTACGTCGCCGTGGGAACATTATATCCGTTTATAACGTATCACAACCTATCCTAACCCATCTAGCCCCTCGCTGGTAATGTTTTACAGAATCCCGTTCGTGTCGTCCCCTACGTCTCGGTTGGGATATTATATACGTCTATAGCGTTATATATCCTAACCTAAGGCAGGCTATCATCTCGGATGCAGTATTTTACAACATTCCTGGCATATCGGCCCCTACTTCTCGGTGGGAACATTATATACGTTTATAACGTATCACAACCTATCCTAACCCATCTAGCCCCTCGCTGGTAATGTTTTACAGAATCCCGTCCCTGTCGTCCCGTACGTCTCGGATGAGACATTATAAATGTCTACAGCGATATATATCCTAACCTATGGCAGGCTAACTTCTCGGATATAGTATTTTACAACATTCCTGGCGTATCGGCCAATACTTCTCGGTGGGAACATTATATACGTCTATAGCGTAATATAATCTAACCTAACCCATCTAGCCCCTCGCTGGTAATATTTCACAGAATCCCGTTCGTGTCGTCCCGTACGTCTCGTGGGGATATTATATACGTCTGTAGCGTTATATACCCTAACCTAAGGCAGGCTATCATCTCGGATGCAGTATTTTACAACATTCCTGGCATATCGTCCCCTACTTCTCGGTGGGAACATTATATACGTCTATAACGTATCACAACCTAACCTAATCCATCTAGCCCCTCGCTGGTAATGTTTTACAGTATCCCGTTCCTGCCGTCCCGGACGTTTCGGTTGGGACATTATAAACGTCTACAGCAATATATATCCTAACCTAAGGGAGGCTAACATCTCGGATGAAGTATTTTACTCCATTCCTGGCGTATAGGCCCCTACTTCACCGTGGGAACATTATACACGTCTATAACTTAACATAACCTAACCTATCCCATCTAGCCCCTCGTTGGCAATGTTTTACAGAATCCCGTTCGTGTCGTCCCGTACATCTCGGTTGGGATATTATTTACGTCTGTAGCGTTATATACCTAACCTAAGGCAGGCTAACGTCTCGGATGAAGTATTTTACAACATTCTTGTAGTATCGGCCCCTACTTCTCGGTGGGAACACTATATACGTCTATAACGTAACATAACCTAACCCAACCCATCTAGCCCCTCGCTGGTAATATTTTACAGAATCCCGTTCGTATCGTCCGGTACATCTCGGTTGGGATATTATATACGTCTCTTGCGTTATATACCTAACCTAAGGCAGGCTAACATCTCGGATGCAGTATATTACAACATCCCTGGCATACCGGCCCCTACTTCTCGGTGGGAACATTATATACGTTTATAACGTATCACAACCTATCCTAACCCATCTAGCCCCTCGCTGGTAATGTTTTACAGAATCCCGTCCCTGTCGTCCCGTACGTCTCGGATGAGACATTATAAACGTCTACAGCGATATATATCCTAACCTAAGGCAGGCTAACTTCTCGGATATAGTATTTTACAACATTCCTGGCGTATCGGCCCATACTTCTCGGTGGGAACATTATAAACGTCTATAACGTATCACAACCTAACCTAACCCATCTAGCCCCTCGCTGGAAATGTTTTACAGAATACCGTTCGTGACGTCCCGTACGTCTCGGTTGGGATATTATAAACGTCTACAGCGATATATATCCTAACCTAAGGCAGGCTAATTTCTCGGATATAGTATTTTACAACATTTCTGTAGGATCGGCCTCTACTACTCGGTGGGAACATTATATACGTCTATAACGTAACATAACCTAAAATATCCCATCTAGCCCCTCGCTGGCAATGTTTTACAGAATCCTGTTCGTGTCGTCCCGTACATCTCGGTTGGGATATTATATACGTCTACAGCGATATATATCCTAACCTAAAGCAGGCTAACATCTCGGATGCAGTATTTCACAACATTCCTGGCGTATCGGCCCATACTTCTCGGTGGGAACATTATATACGTTTATAACGTATCACAACCTAACCTAACCCATCTAGCCCCTCGCTGGTAATGTTTTACGGAATCCCGTTCCTGACGTCCCGTACGTCTCTGTTGGGACATTATAAACGTCTACAGCCTTATATATCCTAACCTAAGGCAGGCTAACATCTCGGTTGCAGTATTTTACAACATTCCTGGCGTATCGGCCCATACTTCTCGGTGGGAACATTATATACGTCTATAACGTAACATAACCTAACCTATCCCATCTAGCCCCTCGTTGGCAATGTTTTACAGAATCCTGTTCGTGTCGTCCCGTACATCTCGGTTGGGATATTATATACGTCTATAGCGTTATATATCTTAACCTAAGGCAGGCTAACATCTCGGATGCAGTATTTTACAACATTCCTGGCGTATCGGCTCTACTTCTCGGTGGGAACATTATACACGTCTATAACGTAACATAACTTAACCTAACCCATCTAGCCCCTCGCTGGTATTGTTTTACAGAATCCCGTTCCTGTCGTCCCGTACATCTCGGTTGGGATGTTATATTCGTCCACAGCGGTATATATCCTAACGTAAGGCAGGCTAACATCTCGGATGCAGTATTTTACAACATTCCTGGCGTATCGGCTCTACTTCTCGGTGGGAACATTATACACGTCTATAACGTAACATAACCTAACCTAACCCATCTAGCCCCTCGCTGGTAATGTTTTACAGAATCCCGTTCCTGTCGTCCCGTACATCTCGGTTGGAACATTATAAACGTCTAAAGCAATATATATCCTAACCTAAGGCAGGCTATAATCTCGGATGTAGTATTTTACAACATTCCTGGCGTATCGGCCCCTACTTCTCGGCGGGAACATTATATAGGTCTATAACGTAATATAACCTAACCTAACACATCTAGCCCCTCGCTGGTAATGTTTTACGGAATCCCGTTCCTGACGTCCCGTAGGTCTCGTTTGCGACGTTATATACGTCTACAGCGTTATATATCCTAACCTAAGGCAGTCTAGCATCTCGGTCGCAGTATTTTACGCCATTCCTGGCGTATCGGCTCTACTTCTCGGTGGGAACATTATACACGTCTATAACGTAACATAACCTAACCTAACCCATCTAGCCCATCGCTGGTAATGTTTTACAGAATCCAATTCGTGTCGTCCCGTACGTCTCGGATGGGACATTATATACGTCTACAGCGTTCTGTTTCCTAACGTAAGGCAGGCTAACACCTCGGATGTAGTATTTTACAACATTCTTGGAGTATCGGCCCCTACTTCTCGGTGGGAACATTATATACGTCTACAACGTAACATAACCTAACCTATCCCATCTAGCCCCTCGTTGGCAATGTTTTACAGAATCCCATTCCTGTCGTCCCGTACATCTCGGTTGGGAAGTTATATACGTCTACAGCGATATATATCCTAACGTAAGGCAGGCTAACATCTCGGATGAAGTATTATACGCCATTCCTGGCGTATCGGCCCCTACTTCACCGTGGGAACATTATACAGGTCTATAACGTAACATAACCTAACCTAACCCATCTAGCCCCTCGCTGGTAATGTTTTACAGAATCCCGTTTCTGTCGTCCCATACATCTCGGTTGTGATGTTATATACGTCTACAGCGATATATATCCTAACGTAAGGCAGGCTAACATCTCGGATGTAGTATTTTACAACATTCTTGGAGTATCGGCCCCTACTTCTCGGTGGGAACATTATATACGTCTATAACGTAACATAACCTAACCTATCCCATCTAGCCCCTCGTTGGCAATGTTTTACAGAATCCCGTTCGTGTCGTCCCGTACATCTCGGTTGGGATATTATATACGTCTATAGCGTTATATATCCTAACCTGAGGCAGGCTAATATCTCGGATGCAGTATTTTACAACATTCCTGGCGTATCGGCTCTACTTCTCGGTGGGAACATTATACACGTCTATTACGTAATATAATCTAACCTAACACATCTAGCCCCTAGCTGCTAATGTTTTACAGAATGCAGTTCGTGTCGTCCCGTACGTCTCGGTTGGGATATTATATACGTCTATAGCGTTATATATCCTAACCTGAGGCAGGCTATCATCTCGGATGTAGTATTTTACAACATTCCTGGCGTATCGGCCCCTACTTCTCGGCGGGAACATTATATAGGTCTATAACGTAATCTAACCTAACCTAACACATCTAGCCCCTCGCTGGTAATGTTTTACAGAATACCGTTCGTGTCGTCCCGTAGGTCTCGTTTGGGACGTTATATACGTCTACAGCGTTATATATCCTAACCTAAGGCAGTCTACCACCTCGGTCGCAGTATTTTACGCCATTCCTGGCGTATCGGCTCTACTTCTCGGTGGGAACATTATA
Source organism: Xylocopa violacea (assembly GCA_963969225.1). Taxonomy (NCBI): domain Eukaryota; kingdom Metazoa; phylum Arthropoda; class Insecta; order Hymenoptera; family Apidae; genus Xylocopa; species Xylocopa violacea. Next base: position 220,529 of record CAXAJV010000481.1, read on the forward strand.
CACGTCTATAACGTAACATAACCTAACCTAACCCATCTAGGCCCTCGCTGGTAATGTTTTACAGAATCCCGTTCCTGTCGTCCCGTACATCTCGGTTGGAACATTATAAACGTCTAAAGCAATATATATCCTAACCTAAGGCAGGCTAACATCTCGGATGTAGTATTTTACAACATTCTTGGAGTATCGGCCCCTACTTCTCGGTGGGAACATTATATACGTCTATAACGTAACATAACCTAACCTATCCCATCTAGCCACTCGTTGGCAATGTTTTACAGAACCCCGTTCGTGTCGTCCCGTACATCTCGGTTGGGATATTATATACGTCTATAGCGTTATATATCCTAACCTGAGGCAGGCTAATATCTCGGATGCAGTATTTTACAACATTCCTAGCGTATCGGCTCTACTTCTCGGTGGGAACATTATACACGTCTATTACGTAATATAATCTAACCTAACACATCTAGCCCCTAGCTGCTAATGTTTTACAGAATCCAGTTCGTGTCGTCCCGTACGTCTCGGTTGGGATATTATATACGTCTATAGCGTTATACATCCTAACCTGAGGCAGGCTATCATCTCGGATGTAGTATTTTACAACATTCCTGGCGTATCGGCCCCTACTTCTCGGCGGGAACATTATATAGGTCTATAACGTAATCTAACCTAACCTAACACATCTAGCCCCTCGCTGGTAATGTTTTACAGAATCCCGTTCGTGTCGTCCCCTACGTCTCGGTTGGGATATTATATACGTCTATAGCGTTATATATCCTAACCTAAGGCAGGCTATCATCTCGGATGCAGTATTTTACAACATTCCTGGCATATCGTCCCCTACTTCTCGGTGGGAACATTATATACGTCTATAACGTATCACAACCTAACCTAACCCATCTAGCCCCTCGCTGGTAATGTTTTACAGAATCCCGTCCCTGTCGTCCCGTACGTCTCGGATGAGACGTTATAAACGGCTACAGCGATATATATCCTAACCTAAGGCAGGCTAACATCTCGGATGCAGTATACTACAACATTCCTGGCGTATCGGCCCATACTTCTCGGTGGGAACATTATATACGTGTGTAACGTAACATAACCTAACCTATCCCATCTAGCCCCTCGTTGGCAATGTTTTACAGAATCCCGTTCGTGGCGTCCCGTACATCTCGGTTGGAATATTATATACGTCTATAGCGTTATATATCCTAACCTAAGTCAAGCTATCATCTCGGATGCAGTATTTTACAACATCCCTGGCATACCGGCCCCTACTTCTCGGTGGGAACATTATATACGTTTATAACGTATCACAACCTATCCTAACCCATCTAGCCCCTCGCTGGTAATGTTTTACAGAATCCCGTCCCTGTCGTCCCGTACGTCTCGGATGAGACGTTATAAACGTCTACAGCGATATATATCCTGACCTAAGGCAGGCTAACATCTCGGATGCAGTATTTCACAACATTCCTGGCGTATCGGCCCATACTTCTCGGTGGGAACATTATATACGTCTATAACGTAACATAACCTAACCCAACCCATCCAGCCCCTCGCTGGTAATATTTTACAGAATCCCGTTCGTGTCGTCCGGTACATCTCGGTTGGGATATTATATACGTCTCTTGCGTTATATACCTAACCTAAGGCAGGCTAACATCTCGGATGCAGTATATTACAACATCCCTGGCATACCGGCCCCTACTTCTCGGTGGGAACATTTAATACGTTTATAACGTATCACAACCTATCCTAACCCATCTAGCCCCTCGCTGGTAATGTTTTACAGAATCCCGTCCCTGTCGTCCCGTACGTCTCGGATGAGACATTATAAACGTCTACAGCGATATATATCCTAACGTAAGGCAGGCTAACTTCTCGGATATAGTATTTTACAACATTCCTGGCGTATCGGCCCATACTTCTCGGTGGGAACATTATAAACGTCTATAACGTATCACAACCTAACCTAACCCATCTAGCCCCTCGCTGGTAATGTTTTACAGAATCCCGTCCCTGTCGTCCCGTACGTCTCGGTTGGGACATTATAAACGTCTACAGAAATATATATCCTAACCTAAGGCAGGCTAACATCTCGGATGAAGTATTTTACAACATTCTTGTAGTATCGGCCCCTACTTCTCGGTGGGAACACTATATACGTCTATAACGTAACATAACCTAACCCAACCCATCTAGCCCCTCGCTGGTAATATTTTACAGAATCCCGTTCGTATCGTCCGGTACATCTCGGTTGGGATATTATATACGTCTCTTGCGTTATATACCTAACCTAAGGCAGGCTAACATCTCGGATGCAGTATATTACAACATCCCTGGCATACCGGCCCCTACTTCTCGGTGGGAACATTATATACGTTTATAACGTATCACAACCTATCCTAACCCATCTAGCCCCTCGCTGGTAATGTTTTACAGAATCCCGTCCCTGTCGTCCCGTACGTCTCGGATGAGACATTATAAACGTCTACAGCGATATATATCCTAACCTAAGGCAGGCTAACTTCTCGGATATAGTATTTTACAACATTCCTGGCGTATCGGCCCATACTTCTCGGTGGGAACATTATAAACGTCTATAACGTATCACAACCTAACCTAACCCATCTAGCCCCTCGCTGGAAATGTTTTACAGAATACCGTTCGTGACGTCCCGTACGTCTCGGTTGGGATATTATAAACGTCTACAGCGATATATATCCTAACCTAAGGCAGGCTAATTTCTCGGATATAGTATTTTACAACATTTCTGTAGGATCGGCCTCTACTACTCGGTGGGAACATTATATACGTCTATAACGTAACATAACCTAAAATATCCCATCTAGCCCCTCGCTGGCAATGTTTTACAGAATCCTGTTCGTGTCGTCCCGTACATCTCGGTTGGGATATTATATACGTCTACAGCGATATATATCCTAACCTAAAGCAGGCTAACATCTCGGATGCAGTATTTCACAACATTCCTGGCGTATCGGCCCATACTTCTCGGTGGGAACATTATATACGTTTATAACGTATCACAACCTAACCTAACCCATCTAGCCCCTCGCTGGTAATGTTTTACGGAATCCCGTTCCTGACGTCCCGTACGTCTCTGTTGGGACATTATAAACGTCTACAGCCTTATATATCCTAACCTAAGGCAGGCTAACATCTCGGTTGCAGTATTTTACAACATTCCTGGCGTATCGGCCCATACTTCTCGGTGGGAACATTATATACGTCTATAACGTAACATAACCTAACCTATCCCATCTAGCCCCTCGTTGGCAATGTTTTACAGAATCCTGTTCGTGTCGTCCCGTACATCTCGGTTGGGATATTATATACGTCTATAGCGTTATATATCTTAACCTAAGGCAGGCTAACATCTCGGATGCAGTATTTTACAACATTCCTGGCGTATCGGCTCTACTTCTCGGTGGGAACATTATACACGTCTATAACGTAACATAACTTAACCTAACCAATCTAGCCCCTCGCTGGTATTGTTTTACAGAATCCCGTTCCTGTCGTCCCGTACATCTCGGTTGGGATGTTATATTCGTCCACAGCGATATATATCCTAACGTAAGGCAGGCTAACATCTCGGATGCAGTATTTTACAACATTCCTGGCGTATCGGCTCTACTTCTCGGTGGGAACATTATACACGTCTATAACGTAACATAACCTAACCTAACCCATCTAGCCCCTCGCTGGTAATGTTTTACAGAATCCCGTTCCTGTCGTCCCGTACATCTCGGTTGGAACATTATAAACGTCTAAAGCAATATATATCCTAACCTAAGGCAGGCTATAATCTCGGATGTAGTATTTTACAACATTCCTGGCGTATCGGCCCCTACTTCTCGGCGGGAACATTATATAGGTCTATAACGTAATATAACCTAACCTAACACATCTAGCCCCTCGCTGGTAATGTTTTACGGAATCCCGTTCCTGACGTCCCGTAGGTCTCGTTTGCGACGTTATATACGTCTACAGCGTTATATATCCTAACCTAAGGCAGTCTAGCATCTCGGTCGCAGTATTTTACGCCATTCCTGGCGTATCGGCTCTACTTCTCGGTGGGAACATTATACACGTCTATAACGTAACATAACCTAACCTAACCCATCTAGCCCATCGCTGGTAATGTTTTACAGAATCCAATTCGTGTCGTCCCGTACGTCTCGGATGGGACATTATATACGTCTACAGCGTTCTGTTTCCTAACGTAAGGCAGGCTAACACCTCGGATGTAGTATTTTACAACATTCTTGGAGTATCGGCCCCTACTTCTCGGTGGGAACATTATATACGTCTACAACGTAACATAACCTAACCTATCCCATCTAGCCCCTCGTTGGCAATGTTTTACAGAATCCCATTCCTGTCGTCCCGTACATCTCGGTTGGGAAGTTATATACGTCTACAGCGATATATATCCTAACGTAAGGCAGGCTAACATCTCGGATGAAGTATTATACGCCATTCCTGGCGTATCGGCCCCTACTTCACCGTGGGAACATTATACAGGTCTATAACGTAACATAACCTAACCTAACCCATCTAGCCCCTCGCTGGTAATGTTTTACAGAATCCCGTTTCTGTCGTCCCATACATCTCGGTTGTGATGTTATATACGTCTACAGCGATATATATCCTAACGTAAGGCAGGCTAACATCTCGGATGTAGTATTTTACAACATTCTTGGAGTATCGGCCCCTACTTCTCGGTGGGAACATTATATACGTCTATAACGTAACATAACCTAACCTATCCCATCTAGCCCCTCGTTGGCAATGTTTTACAGAATCCCGTTCGTGTCGTCCCGTACATCTCGGTTGGGATATTATATACGTCTATAGCGTTATATATCCTAACCTGAGGCAGGCTAATATCTCGGATGCAGTATTTTACAACATTCCTGGCGTATCGGCTCTACTTCTCGGTGGGAACATTATACACGTCTATTACGTAATATAATCTAACCTAACACATCTAGCCCCTAGCTGCTAATGTTTTACAGAATGCAGTTCGTGTCGTCCCGTACGTCTCGGTTGGGATATTATATACGTCTATAGCGTTATATATCCTAACCTGAGGCAGGCTATCATCTCGGATGTAGTATTTTACAACATTCCTGGCGTATCGGCCCCTACTTCTCGGCGGGAACATTATATAGGTCTATAACGTAATCTAACCTAACCTAACACATCTAGCCCCTCGCTGGTAATGTTTTACAGAATACCGTTCGTGTCGTCCCGTAGGTCTCGTTTGGGACGTTATATACGTCTACAGCGTTATATATCCTAACCTAAGGCAGTCTACCACCTCGGTCGCAGTATTTTACGCCATTCCTGGCGTATCGGCTCTACTTCTCGGTGGGAACATTATACACGTCTATAACGTAACATAACCTAACCTAACCCATCTAGGCCCTCGCTGGTAATGTTTTACAGAATCCCGTTCCTGTCGTCCCGTACATCTCGGTTGGAACATTATAAACGTCTAAAGCAATATATATCCTAACCTAAGGCAGGCTAACATCTCGGATGTAGTATTTTACAACATTCTTGGAGTATCGGCCCCTACTTCTCGGTGGGAACATTATATACGTCTATAACGTAACATAACCTAACCTATCCCATCTAGCCACTCGTTGGCAATGTTTTACAGAACCCCGTTCGTGTCGTCCCGTACATCTCGGTTGGGATATTATATACGTCTATAGCGTTATATATCCTAACCTGAGGCAGGCTAATATCTCGGATGCAGTATTTTACAACATTCCTAGCGTATCGGCTCTACTTCTCGGTGGGAACATTATACACGTCTATTACGTAATATAATCTAACCTAACACATCTAGCCCCTAGCTGCTAATGTTTTACAGAATCCAGTTCGTGTCGTCCCGTACGTCTCGGTTGGGATATTATATACGTCTATAGCGTTATACATCCTAACCTGAGGCAGGCTATCATCTCGGATGTAGTATTTTACAACATTCCTGGCGTATCGGCCCCTACTTCTCGGCGGGAACATTATATAGGTCTATAACGTAATCTAACCTAACCTAACACATCTAGCCCCTCGCTGGTAATGTTTTACAGAATCCCGTTCGTGTCGTCCCCTACGTCTCGGTTGGGATATTATATACGTCTATAGCGTTATATATCCTAACCTAAGGCAGGCTATCATCTCGGATGCAGTATTTTACAACATTCCTGGCATATCGTCCCCTACTTCTCGGTGGGAACATTATATACGTCTATAACGTATCACAACCTAACCTAACCCATCTAGCCCCTCGCTGGTAATGTTTTACAGAATCCCGTCCCTGTCGTCCCGTACGTCTCGGATGAGACGTTATAAACGGCTACAGCGATATATATCCTAACCTAAGGCAGGCTAACATCTCGGATGCAGTATACTACAACATTCCTGGCGTATCGGCCCATACTTCTCGGTGGGAACATTATATACGTGTGTAACGTAACATAACCTAACCTATCCCATCTAGCCCCTCGTTGGCAATGTTTTACAGAATCCCGTTCGTGGCGTCCCGTACATCTCGGTTGGAATATTATATACGTCTATAGCGTTATATATCCTAACCTAAGTCAAGCTATCATCTCGGATGCAGTATTTTACAACATCCCTGGCATACCGGCCCCTACTTCTCGGTGGGAACATTATATACGTTTATAACGTATCACAACCTATCCTAACCCATCTAGCCCCTCGCTGGTAATGTTTTACAGAATCCCGTCCCTGTCGTCCCGTACGTCTCGGATGAGACGTTATAAACGTCTACAGCGATATATATCCTAACCTAAGGCAGGCTAACATCTCGGATGCAGTATTTCACAACATTCCTGGCGTATCGGCCCATACTTCTCGGTGGGAACATTATATACGTCTATAACGTAACATAACCTAACCCAACCCATCCAGCCCCTCGCTGGTAATATTTTACAGAATCCCGTTCGTGTCGTCCGGTACATCTCGGTTGGGATATTATATACGTCTCTTGCGTTATATACCTAACCTAAGGCAGGCTAACATCTCGGATGCAGTATATTACAACATCCCTGGCATACCGGCCCCTACTTCTCGGTGGGAACATTTAATACGTTTATAACGTATCACAACCTATCCTAACCCATCTAGCCCCTCGCTGGTAATGTTTTACAGAATCCCGTCCCTGTCGTCCCGTACGTCTCGGATGAGACATTATAAACGTCTACAGCGATATATATCCTAACGTAAGGCAGGCTAACTTCTCGGATATAGTATTTTACAACATTCCTGGCGTATCGGCCCATACTTCTCGGTGGGAACATTATAAACGTCTATAACGTATCACAACCTAACCTAACCCATCTAGCCCCTCGCTGGTAATGTTTTACAGAATCCCGTCCCTGTCGTCCCGTACGTCTCGGTTGGGACATTATAAACGTCTACAGAAATATATATCCTAACCTAAGGCAGGCTAACATCTCGGATGAAGTATTTTACAACATTCTTGTAGTATCGGCCCCTACTTCTCGGTGGGAACACTATATACGTCTATAACGTAACATAACCTAACCCAACCCATCCAGCCCCTCGCTGGTAATATTTTACAGAATCCCGTTCGTGTCGTCCGGTACATCTCGGTTGGGATATTATATACGTCTCTTGCGTTATATACCTAACCTAAGGCAGGCTAACATCTCGGATGCAGTATATTACAACATCCCTGGCATACCGGCCCCTACTTCTCGGTGGGAACATTATATACGTTTATAACGTATCACAACCTATCCTAACCCATCTAGCCCCTCGCTGGTAATGTTTTACAGAATCCCGTCCCTGTCGTCCCGTACGTCTCGAATGAGACATTATAAACGTCTACAGCGATATATATCCTAACCTAAGGCAGGCTAACTTCTCGGATATAGTATTTTACAACATTTCTGTAGGATCGGCCTCTACTTCTCGGTGGGAACATTATATACGTCTATAACGTAACATAACCTAACCTATCCCATCTAGCCCCCCGCTGGCAATGTTTTACAGAATCCTGTTCGTGTCGTCCCGTACATCTCGGTTGGGATATTAGATACGTCTACAGCGATATATATCCTAACCTAAGGCAGGCTAACATCTCGGATGCAGTATTTCACAACATTCCTGGCGTATCGGCCCATACTTCTCGGTGGGAACATTATATACGTGTGTAACGTAACAAAACCTAACCTATCCCATCTAGCCCCTCGTTGGCAATGTTTTACAGAACCCCGTTCGTGACGTCCCGTACGTCTCGGATGAGACATTATAAATGTCTACAGCGATATATATCCTAACCTATGGCAGGCTAACTTCTCGGATATAGTATTTTACAACATTCCTGGCGTATCGGCCAATACTTCTCGGTGGGAACATTATATACGTCTATAGCGTAATATAATCTAACCTAACCCATCTAGCCCCTCGCTGGTAATATTTCACAGAATCCCGTTCGTGTCGTCCCGTACGTCTCGTGGGGATATTATATACGTCTATAGCGTTATATATCCTAACCTAAGGCAGGCTATCATCTCGGATGCAGTATTTTACAACATTCCTGGCATATCGTCCCCTACTTCTCGGTGGGAACATTATATACGTCTATAACGTATCACAACCTAACCTAACCCATCTAGCCCCTCGCTGGTAATGTTTTACAGTATCCCGTTCCTGCCGTCCCGGACGTTTCGGTTGGGACATTATAAACGTCTACAGCAATATATATCCTAACCTAAGGGAGGCTAACATCTCGGATGAAGTATTTTACTCCATTCCTGGCGTATCGGCCCCTACTTCACCGTGGGAACATTATACACGTCTATAACTTAACATAACCTAACCTATCCCATCTAGCCCCTCGTTGGCAATGTTTTACAGAATCCCGTTCGTGTCGTCCCGTACATCTCGGTTGGGATATTATTTACGTCTCTAGCGTTATATACCTAACCTAAGGCAGGCTAACGTCTCGGATGCAGTATTTTACAACATTCCTGGCGTATCGGCCCATACTTCTCGGTGGGAACATTATAAACGTCTATAACGTATCACAACCTAACCTAACCCATCTAGCCCCTCGCTGGTAATGTTTTACAGAATCCCGTCCCTGTCGTCCCGTACGTCTCGGTTGGGACATTATAAACGTCTACAGAAATATATATCCTAACCTAAGGCAGGCTAACATCTCGGATGAAGTATTTTACAACATTCTTGTAGTATCGGCCCCTACTTCTCGGTGGGAACACTATATACGTCTATAACGTAACATAACCTAACCCAACCCATCTAGCCCCTCGCTGGTAATGTTTTACAGAATCCCGTCCCTGTCGTCCCGTACGTCTCGGATGAGACATTATAAACGTCTACAGCGATATATATCCTAACCTAAGGCAGGCTAACTTCTCGGATATAGTATTTTACAACATTCCTGGCGTATCGGCCCATACTTCTCGGTGGGAACATTATATACGTCTATAACGTAACATAACCTAACCTGACACATCTAGTCCCTCGCTGGAAATGTTTTACAGAATACCGTTCGTGACGTCCCGTACGTCTCGGTTGGGATATTATAAACGTCTACAGCGATATATATCCTAACCTAAGGCAGGCTAATTTCTCGGATATAGGATTTTACAACATTTCTGTAGGATCGGCCTCTACTACTCGGTGGGAACATTATATACGTCTATAACGTAACATAACCTAACCTATCCCATCTAGCCCCTCGCTGGCAATGTTTTACAGAATCCTGTTCGTGTCGTCCCGTACATCTCGGTTGGGATATTATATACGTCTATAGCGTTATATACCTAACCTAAGGCAGGCTAACATCTCGGATGCAGTATACTACAACATTCCTGGCGTATCGGCCCATACTTCTCGGTGGGAACATTATATACGTGTGTAACGTAACATAACCTAACCTATCCCATCTAGCCCCTCGTTGGCAATGTTTTACAGAATCCCGTTCGTGGCGTCCCGTACATCTCGGTTGGAATATTATATACGTCTATAGCGTTATATATCCTAACCTAAGTCAAGCTATCATCTCGGATGCAGTATTTTACAACATCCCTGGCATACCGGCCCCTACTTCTCGGTGGGAACATTATATACGTTTATAACGTATCACAACCTATCCTAACCCATCTAGCCCCTCGCTGGTAATGTTTTACAGAATCCCGTCCCTGTCGTCCCGTACGTCTCGGATGAGACGTTATAAACGTCTACAGCGATATATATCCTAACCTAAGGCAGGCTAACATCTCGGATGCAGTATTTCACAACATTCCTGGCGTATCGGCCCATACTTCTCGGTGGGAACATTATATACGTGTGTAACGTAACAAAACCTAACCTATCCCATCTAGCCCCTCGTTGGCAATGTTTTACAGAACCCCGTTCGTGACGTCCCGTACATCTCGGTTGGAATATTATATACGTCTACAGCGTTATACATCCTAACCTAAAGCAAGCCATCATCTCGGATGCAGTATTGTACAACATCCCTGGCATACCGGCCCCTACTTCTCGGTGGGAACATTATATACGTTTATAACGTATCACAACCTATCCTAACCCATCTAGCCCCTCGCTGGTAATGTTTTACAGAATCCCGTCCCTGTCGTCCCGTACGTCTCGGATGAGACGTTATAAACGTCTACAGCGATATATATCCTAACCTAAGGCAGGCTAACATCTCGGATGCAGTATTTCACAACATTCCTGGCGTATCGGTCCATACATCTCGGTGGGAGCATTATATACGTCTATAACGTAACATAGCGTAACCTATCCCATCTAGCCCCTCGCTGGTAATGTTTTACAGTATCTCGTTCCTGCCGTCCTGTACGTCTCGGTTTGGACATTATATACGTCTATAGCGTTATGTATGCTAACCTAAGGCAGGCTAACATCTCGGTTGCAGTATTTTACAACATTCCTGGCATATCGGCCCATACTTCTCGGTGGGAACATTATATAGGTCTATAACGTAACATAACCTAACCTGACACACCTAGTCCCTCATTGGTAATGTTTTACAGAATACCGTTCGTGACGTCCCGTACGTCTCGGTTGGGATATTATAAACGTCTACAGCGATATATATCCTAACCTAAGGCAGGCTAATTTCTCGAATATAGTATTTTACAACATTTCTGTAGGATCGGCCTCTACTTCTCGGTGAGAACATTATATATGTCTATAACGTAACATAACCTAACCTATCCCATCTAGCCCCTCGCTGGCAATGTTTTACAGAATCCCGTTCGTGTCGTCCCGTACATCTCGGTTGGGATATTATATACGTCTACAGCGATATATATCCTAAGCTAAGGCAGGCTAACATCTCGGATGCAGTATTTCACAACAGTCCTGTCGTATCGGTCCATACTTCTCGGTGGGAACATTATATACGTCTATAACGTAACATAACGTAACCTATCCCATCTAGCCCCTCGCTGGTAATGTTTTACAGTATCTCGTTCGTGACGTGCCGTACATCTCGGTTGGAATATTATATACGTCTATAGCGTTATATATCCTAACCTAAGGCAAGCTATCATCTCGGATGCAGTATTTTACAACATTCCTGGCATATCGTCCCCTACTTCTCGGTGGGAACATTATATACGTCTATAACGTATCACAACCTAACCTAACCCATCTAGCCCCTCGCTGGTAATGTTTTACAGTATCCCGTTCCTGCCGTCCCGGACGTTTCGGTTGGGACATTATAAACGTCTACAGCAATATATATCCTAACCTAAGGGAGGCTAACATCTCGGATGAAGTATTTTACTCCATTCCTGGCGTATCGGCCCCTACTTCACCGTGGGAACATTATACACGTCTATAACTTAACATAACCTAACCTATTCCATCTAGCCCCTCGTTGGCAATGTTGTACAGAATCCCGTTCGTGTCGTCCCGTACATCTCGGTTGGGATATTATATACGTCTCTAGCGTTATATGCCTAACCTAAGGCAGGCTAACATCTCGGATGCAGTATTTTACAACATTCCTGGCGTATCGGCCCATACTTCTCGGTGGAAACATTATAAACGTCTATAACGTATCACAACCTAACCTAACCCATCTAGCCCCTCGCTGGTAATGTTTTACAGAATCCCGTCCCTGTCGTCCAGTACGTCTCGGTTGGGACATTATAAACGTCTACAGAAATATATATCCTAACCTAAGGCAGGCTAACATCTCGGATGAAGTATTTTACAACATTCTTGTAGTATCGGCCCCTACTTCTCGGTGGAAACACTATATACGTCTATAACGTAACATAACCTAACCCAACCCATCTAGCCCCTCGCTGGTAATATTTTACAGAATCCCGTTCGTGTCGTCCGGTACATCTCGGTTGGGATATTATATACGTCTCTAGAGTTATATACCGAACCTAAGGCAGGCTAACATCTCGGGTGCAGTATACTACAACATTCCTGGCGTATCGGCCCATACTTCTCGGTGGGAACATTATATACGTGTGTAACGTAACATAACCTAACCTATCCCATCTAGCCCCTCGTTGGCAATGTTTTACAGAATCCCGTTCGTGGCGTCCCGTACATCTCGGTTGGAATATTATATACGTCTACAGCGTTATACATCCTAACCTAAAGCAAGCTATCATCTCGGATGCAGTATTTTACAACATTCCTGGCATATCGGCCCCTACTTCTCGGTGGGAACATTATATACGTTTATAACGTATCACAACCTATCCTAACCCATCTAGCCCCTCGCTGGTAATGTTTTACAGAATCCCGTCCCTGTCGTCCCGTACGTCTCGGATGAGACATTATAAATGTCTACAGCAATATATATCCTAACCTATGGCAGGCTAACTTCTCGGATATAGTATTTTACAACATTCCTGGCGTATCGGCCAATACTTCTCGGTGGGAACATTATATACGTCTATAGCGTAATATAATCTAACCTAACCCATCTAGCCCCTCGCTGGTAATATTTCACAGAATCCCGTTCGTGTCGTCCCGTACGTCTCGTGGGGATATTATATACGTCTATAGCGTTATATATCCTAACCTAAGGCAGGCTATCATCTCGGATGCAGTATTTTACAACATTCCTGGCATATCGTCCCGTACATCTCGGTTGGGATATTAGATACGTCTACAGCGATATATATCCTAACCTAAGGCAGGCTAACATCTCGGATGCAGTATTTCACAACATTCCTGGCGTATCGGTCCATACATCTCGGTGGGAGCATTATATACGTCTATAACGTAACATAGCGTAACCTATCCCATCTAGCCCCTCGCTGGTAATGTTTTACAGTATCTCGTTCCTGCCGTCCTGTACGTCTCGGTTTGGACATTATATACGTCTATAGCGTTATGTATGCTAACCTAAGGCAGGCTAACATCTCGGTTGCAGTATTTTACAACATTCCTGGCATATCGGCCCATACTTCTCGGTGGGAACATTATATAGGTCTATAACGTAACATAACCTAACCTGACACACCTAGTCCCTCATTGGTAATGTTTTACAGAATACCGTTCGTGACGTCCCGTACGTCTCGGTTGGGATATTATAAACGTCTACAGCGATATATATCCTAACCTAAGGCAGGCTAATTTCTCGAATATAGTATTTTACAACATTTCTGTAGGATCGGCCTCTACTTCTCGGTGGGAACATTATATATGTCTATAACGTAACATAACCTAACCTATCCCATCTAGCCCCTCGCTGGCAATGTTTTACAGAATCCCGTTCGTGTCGTCCCGTACATCTCGGTTGGGATATTATATACGTCTACAGCGATATATATCCTAACCTAAGGCAAGCTATCATCTCGGATGCAGTATTTTACAACATTCCTGGCATATCGTCCCCTACTTCTCGGTGGGAACATTATATACGTCTATAACGTATCACAACCTAACCTAACCCATCTAGCCCCTCGCTGGTAATGTTTTACAGTATCCCGTTCCTGCCGTCCCGGACGTTTCGGTTGGGACATTATAAACGTCTACAGCAATATATATCCTAACCTAAGGGAGGCTAACATCTCGGATGAAGTATTTTACTCCATTCCTGGCGTATCGGCCCCTACTTCACCGTGGGAACATTATACACGTCTATAACTTAACATAACCTAACCTATTCCATCTAGCCCCTCGTTGGCAATGTTGTACAGAATCCCGTTCGTGTCGTCCCGTACATCTCGGTTGGGATATTATATACGTCTCTAGCGTTATATGCCTAACCTAAGGCAGGCTAACATCTCGGATGCAGTATTTTACAACATTCCTGGCGTATCGGCCCATACTTCTCGGTGGAAACATTATAAACGTCTATAACGTATCACAACCTAACCTAACCCATCTAGCCCCTCGCTGGTAATGTTTTACAGAATCCCGTCCCTGTCGTCCAGTACGTCTCGGTTGGGACATTATAAACGTCTACAGAAATATATATCCTAACCTAAGGCAGGCTAACATCTCGGATGAAGTATTTTACAACATTCTTGTAGTATCGGCCCCTACTTCTCGGTGGAAACACTATATACGTCTATAACATAACATAACCTAACCCAACCCATCTAGCCCCTCGCTGGTAATATTTTACAGAATCCCGTTCGTGTCGTCCGGTACATCTCGGTTGGGATATTATATACGTCTCTAGCGTTATATACCGAACCTAAGGCAGGCTAACATCTCGGGTGCAGTATACTACAACATTCCTGGCGTATCGGCCCATACTTCTCGGTGGGAACATTATATACGTGTGTAACGTAACATAACCTAACCTATCCCATCTAGCCCCTCGTTGGCAATGTTTTACAGAATCCCGTTCGTGGCGTCCCGTACATCTCGGTTGGAATATTATATACGTCTACAGCGTTATACATCCTAACCTAAAGCAAGCTATCATCTCGGATGCAGTATTTTACAACATTCCTGGCATATCGGCCCCTACTTCTCGGTGGGAACATTATATACGTCTATAACGTATCACAACCTAACCTAACCCATCTAGCCCCTCGCTGGTAATGTTTTACAGTATCCCGTTCCTGCCGTCCCGGACGTTTCGGTTGGGACATTATAAACGTCTACAGCAATATATATCCTAACCTAAGGGAGGCTAACATCTCGGATGAAGTATTTTACTCCATTCCTGGCGTATCGGCCCCTACTTCACCGTGGGAACATTATACACGTCTATAACTTAACATAACCTAACCTATCCCATCTAGCCCCTCGTTGGCAATGTTTTACAGAATCCCGTTCGTGTCGTCCCGTACATCTCGGTTGGGATATTATTTACGTCTCTAGCGTTATATACCTAACCTAAGGCAGGCTAACGTCTCGGATGCAGTATTTTACAACATTCCTGGCGTATCGGCCCATACTTCTCGGTGGGAACATTATAAACGTCTATAACGTATCACAACCTAACCTAACCCATCTAGCCCCTCGCTGGTAATGTTTTACAGAATCCCGTCCCTGTCGTCCCGTACGTCTCGGTTGGGACATTATAAACGTCTACAGAAATATATATCCTAACCTAAGGCAGGCTAACATCTCGGATGAAGTATTTTACAACATTCTTGTAGTATCGGCCCCTACTTCTCGGTGGGAACACTATATACGTCTATAACGTAACATAACCTAACCCAACCCATCCAGCCCCTCGCTGGTAATATTTTACAGAATCCCGTTCGTGTCGTCCGGTACATCTCGGTTGGGATATTATATACGTCTCTTGCGTTATATACCTAACCTAAGGCAGGCTAACATCTCGGATGCAGTATATTACAACATCCCTGGCATACCGGCCCCTACTTCTCGGTGGGAACATTATATACGTTTATAACGTATCACAACCTATCCTAACCCATCTAGCCCCTCGCTGGTAATGTTTTACAGAATCCCGTCCCTGTCGTCCCGTACGTCTCGGATGAGACATTATAAACGTCTACAGCGATATATATCCTAACGTAAGGCAGGCTAACTTCTCGGATATAGTATTTTACAACATTCCTGGCGTATCGGCCAATACTTCTCGGTGGGAACACTATATACGTCTATAACGTAACATAACTTAACCTAACCCATCTAGCCCCTCGTTGGCAATGTTTTACAGAATCCTGTTCGTGTCGTCCCGTACATCTCGGTTGGGATATTATATACGTCTATAGCGTTATATATCTTAACCTAAGGCAGGCTAACATCTCGGATGCAGTATTTTACAACATTCCTGGCGTATCGGCTCTACTTCTCGGTGGGAACATTATACACGTCTATAACGTAACATAACCTAACCTAACCCATCTAGCCCCTCGCTGGTAATGTTTTACAGAATCCCGTTCCTGTCGTCCCGTACGTCTCGGATGGGACATTATATCCGTCTACAGCGTTATATATCTTAACTTAAGGCAGGCTAACATCTCGGATGCAGTATTTTACGACATTCTTGGAGTATCGGCCCCTACTTCTCGGTGGGAACATTATATACGTCTACAACGTAACATAACCTAACCTATCCCATCTAGCCCCTCGTTGGCAATGTTTTACAGAATCCCATTCCTGTCGTCCCGTACATCTAGGTTGGGATATTATATACGTCTATAGCGTTATATATCTTAACCTAAGACAAGCAAACATCTCGGATGCAGTATTTTACAACATTCCTGGCGTATCGGCTCTACTTCTCGGTGGGAACATTATACACGTCTATAACGTAACATAACTTAACCTAACCCACCTAGCCCCTCGCTGGTAATGTTTTACAGAATCCCGTTCCTGTCGTCCCGTACATCTCGGTTGGGATGTTATATTCGTCTACAGCGATATATATCCTAACGTAAGGCAGGCTAACATCTCGGATGCAGTATTTTACAACATTCCTGGCGTATCGGCTCTACTTCTCGGTGGGAACATTATACACGTCTATAACGTAACATAACCTAACCTAACCCATCTAGCCCCTCGCTGGTAATGTTTTACAGAATCCCGTTCCTGTCGTCCCGTACATCTCGGTTGGGATGTTATATACGTCTACAGCGATATATATCCTAACCTAAGGCAGGCTATCATCTCGGATGTAGTATTTTACAACATTCCTGGCGTATCGGCCCCTACTTCTCGGCGGGAACATTATATAGGTCTATAACGTAATCTAACCTAACCTAACACATCTAGCCCCTCGCTGGTAATGTTTTACAGAATACCATTCGTGTCGTCCCGTAGGTCTCGTTTGGGACGTTATATACGTCTACTGCGTTATATATCCTAACCTAAGGCAGTCTACCATCTCGGTCGCAGTATTTTACGCCATTCCTGGCGTATCGGCTCTACTTCTCGGTGGGAACATTATACACGTCTATAACGTAACATAACCTAACCTAACCCATCTAGGCCCTCGCTGGTAATGTTTTACAGAATCCCGTTCCTGTCGTCCCGTACATCTCGGTTGGAACATTATAAACGTCTAAAGCAATATATATCCTAACCTAAGGCAGGCTAACATCTCGGATGAAGTATTATACGCCATTCCTGGCGTATCGGCCCCTACTTCTCAGTGGGAACATTATATACGTCTGTAACGTAACATAACCTAACCTATCCCATCTAGCCCCTCGTTGGCAATGTTTTACAGAATCCCGTTCGTGTCGTCCCGTACATCTCGGTTGGGATGTTATATACGTCTACAGCGATATATATCCTAACGTAAGGCAGGCTAACATGTCGGATGTAGTATTTTACAACATTCTTGGAGTATCGGCCCCTACTTCTCGGTGGGAACATTATATACGTCAATAACGTAACATACCCTAACCTAATCCATCTAGCACCTCGCTGGTAATGTTTTACAGAATCCCGTTCCTGTCGTCCCGTACATCTCGGTTGGGACGTTATATTCGTCTACAGCGATATATATCCTAACGTAAGGCAGGCTAACATCTCGGATGCAGTATTTTACAACATTCCTGGCGTATCGGCTCTACTTCTCGGTGGGAACATTATACACGTCTATAACGTAACATAACCTAACCTAACCCATCTAGCCCCTCGCTGGTAATGTTTTACAGAATCCCGTTCCTGTCGTCCCGTACATCTCGGTTGGGATGTTATATACGTCTACAGCGATATATATCCTAACCTAAGGCAGGCTATCATCTCGGATGTAGTATTTTACAACATTCCTGGCGTATCGGCCCCTACTTCTCGGCGGGAACATTATATAGGTCTATAACGTAATCTAACCTAACCTAACACATCTAGCCCCTCGCTGGTAATGTTTTACAGAATACCGTTCGTGTCGTCCCGTAGGTCTCGTTTGGGACGTTATATACGTCTACAGCGTTATATATCCTAACCTAAGGCAGTCTACCATCTCGGTCGCAGTATTTTACGCCATTCCTGGCGTATCGGCTCTACTTCTCGGTGGGAACATTATACACGTCTATAACGTAACATAACCTAACCTAACCCATCTAGGCCCTCGCTGGTAATGTTTTACAGAATCCCGTTCCTGTCGTCCCGTACATCTCGGTTGGAACATTATAAACGTCTAAAGCAATATATATCCTAACCTAAGGCAGGCTAACATCTCGGATAAAGTATTATACGCCATTCCTGGCGTATCGGCCCCTACTTCACCGTGGGAACATTATACAGGTCTATAACGTAACATAACCTAACCTAACCCATCTAGCCCCTCGCTGGTAATGTTTTACAGAATCCCGTTTCTGTCGTCCCATACATCTCGGTTGTGATGTTATATACGTCTACAGCGATATATATCCTAACGTAAGGCAGGCTAACATCTCGGATGTAGTATTTTACAACATTCTTGGAGTATCGGCCCCTACTTCTCGGTGGGAACATTATATACGTCTGTAACGTAACATAACCTAACCTAACCCATCTAGCCCCTCGCTCGTAATATTTTACAGAATCCCGTTCGTGGCATCCCGTACATCTCGGTTGGGATATTATATACGTCTATAGCGTTATATATCCTAACCTAAGGCAGGCTAACATCTCGGATGCAGTATTTTACAACATTCCTGGCATATCGCCCCTACTTCTCGGTGGGAACATTATATACGTTTATAACGTATCACAACCTAACCTAACCCATCTAGCCCCTCGCTGGTAATGTTTTACAGAATCCCGTTCCTGACGTCCCGTACGTCTCTGTTGGGACATTATAAACGTCTACAGCGTTATATATCCTAACCTAAGGCAGGCTAACATCTCGGTTGCAGTATTTTACAACATTCCTGGCGTATCGGCCCATACTTCTCGGTGGGAACATTATATAGGTCTATAACGTAACATAACTTAACCTAACACATCTAGCCCCTCGCTGGTAATGTTTTACCGAATCCCGTTCGTGTCGTCCCCTACGTCTCGGTTGGGAAGTTATATACGTCTACAGCGATATATATCCTAACGTAAGGCAGGCTAACATCTCGGATGTGGTATTTTACAACATTCTTGGAGTATCGGCCCCTACTTCTCGGTGGGAACATTATATACGTCAATAACGTAACATACCCTAACCTAACCCATCTAGCACCTCGCTGGTAATGTTTTACAGAATCCCGTTCCTGTCGTCCCGTACATCTCGGTTGGGATGTTATATTCGTCTACAGCGATATATATCCTAACGTAAGGCAGGCTAACATCTCGGATGCAGTATTTTACAACATTCCTGGCGTATCGGCTCTACTTCTCGGTGGGAACATTATACACGTCTATAACGTAACATAACCTAACCTAACCCATCTAGCCCCTCGCTGGTAATGTTTTACAGAATCCCGTTCCTGTCGTCCCGTACATCTCGGTTGGAATGTTATATACGTCTACAGCTATATATATCCTAACCTAAGGCAGGCTATCATCTCGGATGTAGTATTTTACAACATTCCTGGCGTATCGGCCCCTACATCTCGGCGGGAACATTATATAGGTCTATAACGTAGCATAACCTAACCTAACCCACATAGCCCCTCGCTGGTAATGTTTTGCAGAATCCCGTTCCTGTCGTCCCGTACATCTCGGTTGGGATGTTATATACGTCTACAGCGATGTATATCCTAACGTAAGGCAGGCTAACATCTCGGATGCAGTATTTTACAACATTCCTGGCGTATCGGCTCTACTTCTCGGTGGCAACATTATACACGTCTATAACGTAACATAACCTAACCTAACCCATCTAGCCCCTCGCTGGTGATGTTCTACAGAATCCCGTTTATGTCGTCCCGTACATCTCGGTTGGGATGCTATATACGTCTACAGCGATATATATCCTAAAGAAACGCAGGCTAACATCTCGGATGTAGTATTTTACAACATTCTTGGAGTATCGGCCCCTACTTCTCGGTGGGAACATTATATACGTCTATAACGTAACATAACCTAATCTAACCCATCTAGCCCCTCGCTGGTAATATTTTACAGAATGCCGTTCGTGTCGTCCCGTACATCTCGGTTGGGATATTATATACGTCTATAGCGTTATATATCCTAACGTAAGGCAGGCTAACATCTCGGATGTAGTATTTTACAACATTCTTGGAGTATCGGCCCCTACTTCTCGGTGGGAACATTATATACGTCTATAACGTAATATAATCTAACCTAAAACATCTAGCCCCTCGCTGGTGATGTTTTAGAGAATCCCGTTTATGTCGTCCCGTACATCTCGGTTGGGATGTTATATACGTCTACAGCGTTATATATCCTAACGTAAGGCAGGCTAACATCTCGGATGTCGTATTTTACAATATTCTTGGAGTATCGGCCCCTACTTCCGGGTGGGAACATTATATACGTCTATAACGTAACATAACCTAACCTAACCCATCTAGCCCCTCGCTGGTAATGTTTTACAGAATCCCGTTCGTGTCGTCCCGTACATCTCGGTTGGATATTATATACGTCTATAGCGTTATATATCCTAACGTAAGGCAGGCTAACATCTCGGATGTAGTGTTTTACAACATTCTTGGAGTATCGGCCCCTACTTCTCGGTGGGAACATTATATACGTCTGTAACGTAACATAACCTAACCTATCCCATCTAGCACCTCGTTGGCAATGTTTTACAGAATCCCGTTCGTGTCGTCCCGTACATCTCGGTTGGGATATTATATACGTCTATAGCGTTATATATCCTAACCAAAGGCAGGCTAACATCTCGGATGCAGTATTTTACAACATTCTTGGAGTATCGGCCCCTACTTCTCGGTGGGAACATTATATACGTCTGTAACGTAACATAACCTAACCTGTCCCATCTAGCACCTCGTTGGCAATGTTTTACAGAATCCCGTTCGTGTCGTCCCGTACATCTCGGTTGGGATATTATATACGTCTACAGCGATACATATCCTTACCTAAGGCAGGCTAACTTCTCGGTTATAGTATTTTACAACATTCCTGTAGGATCAGCCTCTACTTCTCGGTGGGAACATTATATACGTCTATAACGTAATATAAGCTAACCTAACACATCTAGCCCCTCGCTGGAGATGTTTTACAGAATCCCGTTTATGTCGTCCCGTACATCTCAGTTGGGATGTTATATACGTCTACAGCGATATACATCCTAACGTAAGGCAGGCTAACATCTCGGATGTAGTATTTTACAACATTCTTGGAGTATCGGCCCCTACTTCTCAGTGGGAACATTATATACGTCTATAACGTAACATAACCTAACCTAACCCATCTAGCCCCTCGCTGGTAATGTTTTACAGAATCCCGTTCCTGTCGTCCCGTACGTCTCGGATAGGACATTATATACGTCTACAGCGTTATATATCCTAACGTAAGGCAGGCTAACATCTCGGATGTAGTATTTTACAATATTCTTGGAGTATCGGCCCCTACTTCCGGGTGGGAACATTATATACGTCTATAACGTAACATAACCTAACCTAACCCATCTAGCCCCTCGCTGGTAATGTTTTACAGAATCCCGTTCGTGTCGTCCCGTACATCTCGGTTGGGATATTATATACGTCTATAGCGTTATATATCCTAACCAAAGGCAGGCTAACATCTCGGATGCAGTATTTTACAACATTCCTGGCGTATCGGCTCTACTTCTCGGTGGGAACATTATACACGTCTATAACGTAACATAACCTAACCTATCCCATCTAGCCCCTCGTTGGCAATGTTTTACAGAATCCCATTCCTGTCGTCCCGTACATCTAGGTTGGGATATTATATACGTCTATAGCGTTATATATCTTAACCTAAGACAAGCAAACATCTCGGATGCAGTATTTTACAACATTCCTGGCGTATCGGCTCTACTTCTCGGTGGGAACATTATACACGTCTATAACGTAACATAACTTAACCTAACCCACCTAGCCCCTCGCTGGTAATGTTTTACAGAATCCCGTTCCTGTCGTCCCGTACATCTCGGTTGGGATGTTATATTCGTCTACAGCGATACATATCCTAACGTAAGGCAGGCTAACATCTCGGATGCAGTATTTTACAACATTCCTGGCGTATCGGCTCTACTTCTCGGTGGGAACATTATACACGTCTATAACGTAACATAACCTAACCTAACCCATCTAGCCCCTCGCTGGTAATGTTTTACAGAATCCCGTTCCTGTCGTCCCGTACATCTCGGTTGGGATGTTATATACGTCTACAGCGATATATATCCTAACCTAAGGCAGGCTATCATCTCGGATGTAGTATTTTACAACATTCCTGGCGTATCGGCCCCTACTTCTCGGCGGGAACATTATATAGGTCTATAACGTAATCTAACCTAACCTAACACATCTAGCCCCTCGCTGGTAATGTTTTACAGAATACCGTTCGTGTCGTCCCGTAGGTCTCGTTTGGGACGTTATATACGTCTACTGCGTTATATATCCTAACCTAAGGCAGTCTACCATCTCGGTCGCAGTATTTTACGCCATTCCTGGCGTATCGGCTCTACTTCTCGGTGGGAACATTATACACGTCTATAACGTAACATAACCTAACCTAACCCATCTAGGCCCTCGCTGGTAATGTTTTACAGAATCCCGTTCCTGTCGTCCCGTACATCTCGGTTGGAACATTATAAACGTCTAAAGCAATATATATCCTAACCTAAGGCAGGCTAACATCTCGGATGAAGTATTATACGCCATTCCTGGCGTATCGGCCCCTACTTCACCGTGGGAACATTATACAGGTCTTTAACGTAACATAACCTAACCTAACCCATCTAGCCCCTCGCTGGTAATGTTTTACAGAATCCCGTTTCTGTCGTCCCATACATCTCGGTTGTGATGTTATATACGTCTACAGCGATATATATCCTAACGTAAGGCAGGCTAACATCTCGGATGTAGTATTTTACAACATTCTTGGAGTATCGGCCCCTACTTCTCGGTGGGAACATTATATACGTCTGTAACGTAACATAACCTAACCTAACCCATCTAGCCCCTCGCTCGTAATATTTTACAGAATCCCGTTCCTGTCGTCCCGTACATCTCGGTTGGGATGTTATATACGTCTACAGCGATATATATCCTAACCTAAGGCAGGCTATCATCTCGGATGTAGTATTTTACAACATTCCTGCCGTATCGGCCCATACTTCTCGGTGGGAACATTATATAGGTCTATAAGGTAACATAACCTAACCTAACACATCTAGCCCCTCGCTGGTAATGTTTTACAGAATCCCGATCATGTCGTCCCGTACGTCTCGGATGGGACATTATATCCGTCTACAGCGTTATATATCTTAACTTAAGGCAGGCTAACATCTCGGATGCAGTATTTTACGACATTCCTGGCGTATCGGCCCCTACTTCTCAGTGGGAACATTATATACGTCTGTAACGTAACATAACCTAACCTATCCCATCTAGCCCCTCGTTGGCAATGTTTTACAGAATCCCGTTCGTGTCGTCCCGTACATCTCGGTTGGGATGTTATATACGTCTACAGCGATATATATCCTAACGTAAGGCAGGCTAACATGTCGGATGTAGTATTTTACAACATTCTTGGAGTATCGGCCCCTACTTCTCGGTGGGAACATTATATACGTCAATAACGTAACATACCCTAACCTAACACATCTAGCCCCTCGCTGGTAATGTTTTACAGAATACCGTTCGTGTCGTCCCGTAGGTCTCGTTTGGGACGTTATATACGTCTACAGCGTTATATATCCTAACCTAAGGCAGTCTACCATCTCGGTCGCAGTATTTTACGCCATTCCTGGCGTATCGGCTCTACTTCTCGGTGGGAACATTATACACGTCTATAACGTAACATAACCTAACCTAACCCATCTAGACCCTCGCTGGTAATGTTTTACAGAATCCCGTTCCTGTCGTCCCGTACATCTCGGTTGGAACATTATAAACGTCTAAAGCAATATATATCCTAACCTAAGGCAGGCTAACATCTCGGATGAAGTATTATACGCCATTCCTGGCGTATCGGCCCCTACTTCACCGTGGGAACATTATACAGGTCTATAACGTAACATAACCTAACCTAACCCATCTAGCCCCTCGCTGGTAATGTTTTACAGAATCCCGTTTCTGTCGTCCCATACATCTCGGTTGTGATGTTATATACGTCTACAGCGATATATATCCTAACGTAAGGCAGGCTAACATCTCGGATGTAGTATTTTACAACATTCTTGGAATATCGGCCCCTACTTCTCGGTGGGAACATTATATACGTCTGTAACGTAACATAACCTAACCTAACCCATCTAGCCCCTCGCTCGTAATATTTTACAGAATCCCGTTCGTGGCGTCCCGTACATCTCGGTTGGGATATTATATACGTCTATAGCGTTATATATCCTAACCTAAGGCAGGCTAACATCTCGGATGCAGTATTTTACAACATTCCTGGCATATCGGCCCCTACTTCTCGGTGGGAACATTATATACGTTTATAACGTATCACAACCTAACCTAACCCATCTAGCCCCTCGCTGGTAATGTTTTACAGAATCCCGTTCCTGACGTCCCGTACGTCTCTGTTGGGACATTATAAACGTCTACAGCGTTATATATCCTAACCTAAGGCAGGCTAACATCTCGGTTGCAGTATTTTACAACATTCCTGGCGTATCGGCCCATACTTCTCGGTGGGAACATTATATAGGTCTATAACGTAACATAACTTAACCTAACACATCTAGCCCCTCGCTGGTAATGTTTTACCGAATCCCGTTCGTGTCGTCCCCTACGTCTCGGTTGGGACATTATATACGTCTACAGCGTTATATATCCTAACCTAAGGCAGGCTAACATCTCGGATGAAGTATTTTACGCCATTCCTGGCGTATCGGCTCTACTTCTCGGTGGGAACATTATACACGTCTATAACGTAACATAACCTAACCTAACCCATCTAGCCCCTCGCTGGTAATGTTTTACAGAATCCCGTTCCTGTCGTCCCGTACATCTCGGTTGGGAAGTTATATACGTCTACAGCGATATATATCCTAACGTAAGGCAGGCTAACATCTCGGATGTGGTATTTTACAACATTCTTGGAGTATCGGCCCCTACTTCTCGGTGGGAACATTATATACGTCAATAACGTAACATACCCTAACCTAACCCATCTAGCACCTCGCTGGTAATGTTTTACAGAATCCCGTTCCTGTCGTCCCGTACATCTCGGTTGGAATGTTATATACGTCTACAGCGATATATATCCTAACCTAAGGCAGGCTATCATCTCGGATGTAGTATTTTACAACATTCCTGGCGTATCGGCCCCTACTTCTCGGCGGGAACATTATATAGGTCTATAACGTAATCTAACCTAACCTAACACATCTAGCCCCTCGCTGGTAATGTTTTACAGAATACCGTTCGTGTCGTCCCGTAGGTCTCGTTTGGGACGTTATATACGTCTACAGCGTTATATATCCTAACCTAAGGCAGTCTACCATCTCGGTCGCAGTATTTTACGCCATTCCTGGCGTATCGGCTCTACTTCTCGGTGGGAACATTATACACGTCTATAACGTAACATAACCTAACCTAACCCATCTAGGCCCTCGCTGGTAGTGTTTTACAGAATCCCGTTCCTGTCGTCCCGTACATCTCGGTTGGAACATTATAAACGTCTAAAGCAATATATATCCTAACCTAAGGCAGGCTAACATCTCGGATAAAGTATTATACGCCATTCCTGGCGTATCGGCCCCTACTTCACCGTGGGAACATTATACAGGTCTATAACGTAACATAACCTAACCTAACCCATCTAGCCCCTCGCTGGTAATGTTTTACAGAATCCCGTTTCTGTCGTCCCATACATCTCGGTTGTGATGTTATATACGTCTACAGCGATATATATCCTAACGTAAGGCAGGCTAACATCTCGGATGTAGTATTTTACAACATTCTTGGAATATCGGCCCCTACTTCTCGGTGGGAACATTATATACGTCTGTAACGTAACATAACCTAACCTAACCCATCTAGCCCCTCGCTCGTAATATTTTACAGAATCCCGTTCGTGGCATCCCGTACATCTCGGTTGGGATATTATATACGTCTATAGCGTTATATATCCTAACCTAAGGCAGGCTAACATCTCGGATGCAGTATTTTACAACATTCCTGGCATATCGCCCCTACTTCTCGGTGGGAACATTATATACGTTTATAACGTATCACAACCTAACCTAACCCATCTAGCCCCTCGCTGGTAATGTTTTACAGAATCCCGTTCCTGACGTCCCGTACGTCTCTGTTGGGACATTATAAACGTCTACAGCGTTATATATCCTAACCTAAGGCAGGCTAACATCTCGGTTGCAGTATTTTACAACATTCCTGGCGTATCGGCCCATACTTCTCGGTGGGAACATTATATAGGTCTATAACGTAACATAACTTAACCTAACACATCTAGCCCCTCGCTGGTAATGTTTTACCGAATCCCGTTCGTGTCGTCCCCTACGTCTCGGTTGGGAAGTTATATACGTCTACAGCGATATATATCCTAACGTAAGGCAGGCTAACATCTCGGATGTGGTATTTTACAACATTCTTGGAGTATCGGCCCCTACTTCTCGGTGGGAACATTATATACGTCAATAACGTAACATACCCTAACCTAACCCATCTAGCACCTCGCTGGTAATGTTTTACAGAATCCCGTTCCTGTCGTCCCGTACATCTCGGTTGGGATGTTATATTCGTCTACAGCGATATATATCCTAACGTAAGGCAGGCTAACATCTCGGATGCAGTATTTTACAACATTCCTGGCGTATCGGCTCTACTTCTCGGTGGGAACATTATACACGTCTATAACGTAACATAACCTAACCTAACCCATCTAGCCCCTCGCTGGTAATGTTTTACAGAATCCCGTTCCTGTCGTCCCGTACATCTCGGTTGGAATGTTATATACGTCTACAGCTATATATATCCTAACCTAAGGCAGGCTATCATCTCGGATGTAGTATTTTACAACATTCCTGGCGTATCGGCCCCTACTTCTCGGCGGGAACATTATATAGGTCTATAACGTAGCATAACCTAACCTAACCCACATAGCCCCTCGCTGGTAATGTTTTGCAGAATCCCGTTCCTGTCGTCCCGTACATCTCGGTTGGGATGTTATATACGTCTACAGCGATGTATATCCTAACGTAAGGCAGGCTAACATCTCGGATGCAGTATTTTACAACATTCCTGGCGTATCGGCTCTACTTCTCGGTGGCAACATTATACACGTCTATAACGTAACATAACCTAACCTAACCCATCTAGCCCCTCGCTGGTGATGTTCTACAGAATCCCGTTTATGTCGTCCCGTACATCTCGGTTGGGATGCTATATACGTCTACAGCGATATATATCCTAAAGAAAGGCAGGCTAACATCTCGGATGTAGTATTTTACAACATTCTTGGAGTATCGGCCCCTACTTCTCGGTGGGAACATTATATACGTCTATAACGTAACATAACCTAATCTAACCCATCTAGCCACTCGCTGGTAATATTTTACAGAATGCCGTTCGTGTCGTCCCGTACATCTCGGTTGGGATATTATATACGTCTATAGCGTTATATATCCTAACGTAAGGCAGGCTAACATCTCGGATGTAGTATTTTACAACATTCTTGGAGTATCGGCCCCTACTTCTCGGTGGGAACATTATATACGTCTATAACGTAATATAATCTAACCTAAAACATCTAGCCCCTCGCTGGTGATGTTTTAGAGAATCCCGTTTATGTCGTCCCGTACATCTCGGTTGGGATGTTATATACGTCTACAGCGTTATATATCCTAACGTAAGGCAGGCTAACATCTCGGATGTCGTATTTTACAATATTCTTGGAGTATCGGCCCCTACTTCCGGGTGGGAACATTATATACGTCTATAACGTAACATAACCTAACCTAACCCATCTAGCCCCTCGCTGGTAATGTTTTACAGAATCCCGTTCGTGTCGTGCCCTACGTCTCGGTTGGGACATTATATACGTCTACAGCGTTATATATCCTAACCTAAGGCAGGCTAACATCTCGGATGAAGTATTTTACGCCATTCCTGGCGTATCGGCTCTACTTCTCGGTGGGAACATTATACACGTCTATAACGTAACATAACCTAACCTAACCCATCTAGCCCCTCGCTGGTAATGTTTTACAGAATCCCGTTCCTGTCGTCCCGTACATCTCGGTTGGGAAGTTATATACGTCTACAGCGATATATATCCTAACGTAAGGCAGGCTAACATCTCGGATGTGGTATTTTACAACATTCTTGGAGTATCGGCCCCTACTTCTCGGTGGGAACATTATATACGTCAATAACGTAACATACCCTAACCTAACCCATCTAGCACCTCGCTGGTAATGTTTTACAGAATCCCGTTCCTGTCGTCCCGTACATCTCGGTTGGAATGTTATATACGTCTACAGCGATATATATCCTAACCTAAGGCAGGCTATCATCTCGGATGTAGTATTTTACAACATTCCTGGCGTATCGGCCCCTACTTCTCGGCGGGAACATTATATAGGTCTATAACGTAATCTAACCTAACCTAACACATCTAGCCCCTCGCTGGTAATGTTTTACAGAATACCGTTCGTGTCGTCCCGTAGGTCTCGTTTGGGACGTTATATACGTCTACAGCGTTATATATCCTAACCTAAGGCAGTCTACCATCTCGGTCGCAGTATTTTACGCCATTCCTGGCGTATCGGCTCTACTTCTCGGTGGGAACATTATACACGTCTATAACGTAACATAACCTAACCTAACCCATCTAGGCCCTCGCTGGTAGTGTTTTACAGAATCCCGTTCCTGTCGTCCCGTACATCTCGGTTGGAACATTATAAACGTCTAAAGCAATATATATCCTAACCTAAGGCAGGCTAACATCTCGGATAAAGTATTATACGCCATTCCTGGCGTATCGGCCCCTACTTCACCGTGGGAACATTATACAGGTCTATAACGTAACATAACCTAACCTAACCCATCTAGCCCCTCGCTGGTAATGTTTTACAGAATCCCGTTTCTGTCGTCCCATACATCTCGGTTGTGATGTTATATACGTCTACAGCGATATATATCCTAACGTAAGGCAGGCTAACATCTCGGATGTAGTATTTTACAACATTCTTGGAGTATCGGCCCCTACTTCTCGGTGGGAACATTATATACGTCTGTAACGTAACATAACCTAACCTAACCCATCTAGCCCCTCGCTCGTAATATTTTACAGAATCCCGTTCGTGGCATCCCGTACATCTCGGTTGGGATATTATATACGTCTATAGCGTTATATATCCTAACCTAAGGCAGGCTAACATCTCGGATGCAGTATTTTACAACATTCCTGGCATATCGCCCCTACTTCTCGGTGGGAACATTATATACGTTTATAACGTATCACAACCTAACCTAACCCATCTAGCCCCTCGCTGGTAATGTTTTACAGAATCCCGTTCCTGACGTCCCGTACGTCTCTGTTGGGACATTATAAACGTCTACAGCGTTATATATCCTAACCTAAGGCAGGCTAACATCTCGGTTGCAGTATTTTACAACATTCCTGGCGTATCGGCCCATACTTCTCGGTGGGAACATTATATAGGTCTATAACGTAACATAACTTAACCTAACACATCTAGCCCCTCGCTGGTAATGTTTTACCGAATCCCGTTCGTGTCGTCCCCTACGTCTCGGTTGGGAAGTTATATACGTCTACAGCGATATATATCCTAACGTAAGGCAGGCTAACATCTCGGATGTGGTATTTTACAACATTCTTGGAGTATCGGCCCCTACTTCTCGGTGGGAACATTATATACGTCAATAACGTAACATACCCTAACCTAACCCATCTAGCACCTCGCTGGTAATGTTTTACAGAATCCCGTTCCTGTCGTCCCGTACATCTCGGTTGGGATGTTATATTCGTCTACAGCGATATATATCCTAACGTAAGGCAGGCTAACATCTCGGATGCAGTATTTTACAACATTCCTGGCGTATCGGCTCTACTTCTCGGTGGGAACATTATACACGTCTATAACGTAACATAACCTAACCTAACCCATCTAGCCCCTCGCTGGTAATGTTTTACAGAATCCCGTTCCTGTCGTCCCGTACATCTCGGTTGGAATGTTATATACGTCTACAGCTATATATATCCTAACCTAAGGCAGGCTATCATCTCGGATGTAGTATTTTACAACATTCCTGGCGTATCGGCCCCTACTTCTCGGCGGGAACATTATATAGGTCTATAACGTAGCATAACCTAACCTAACCCACATAGCCCCTCGCTGGTAATGTTTTGCAGAATCCCGTTCCTGTCGTCCCGTACATCTCGGTTGGGATGTTATATACGTCTACAGCGATGTATATCCTAACGTAAGGCAGGCTAACATCTCGGATGCAGTATTTTACAACATTCCTGGCGTATCGGCTCTACTTCTCGGTGGCAACATTATACACGTCTATAACGTAACATAACCTAACCTAACCCATCTAGCCCCTCGCTGGTGATGTTCTACAGAATCCCGTTTATGTCGTCCCGTACATCTCGGTTGGGATGCTATATACGTCTACAGCGATATATATCCTAAAGAAAGGCAGGCTAACATCTCGGATGTAGTATTTTACAACATTCTTGGAGTATCGGCCCCTACTTCTCGGTGGGAACATTATATACGTCTATAACGTAATATAATCTAACCTAAAACATCTAGCCCCTCGCTGGTGATGTTTTAGAGAATCCCGTTTATGTCGTCCCGTACATCTCGGTTGGGATGTTATATACGTCTACAGCGTTATATATCCTAACGTAAGGCAGGCTAACATCTCGGATGTCGTATTTTACAATATTCTTGGAGTATCGGCCCCTACTTCCGGGTGGGAACATTATATACGTCTATAACGTAACATAACCTAACCTAACCCATCTAGCCCCTCGCTGGTAATGTTTTACAGAATCCCGTTCGTGTCGTGCCCTACGTCTCGGTTGGGACATTATATACGTCTACAGCGTTATATATCCTAACCTAAGGCAGGCTAACATCTCGGATGAAGTATTTTACGCCATTCCTGGCGTATCGGCTCTACTTCTCGGTGGGAACATTATACACGTCTATAACGTAACATAACCTAACCTAACCCATCTAGCCCCTCGCTGGTAATGTTTTACAGAATCCCGTTCCTGTCGTCCCGTACATCTCGGTTGGGAAGTTATATACGTCTACAGCGATATATATCCTAACGTAAGGCAGGCTAACATCTCGGATGTGGTATTTTACAACATTCTTGGAGTATCGGCCCCTACTTCTCGGTGGGAACATTATATACGTCAATAACGTAACATACCCTAACCTAACCCATCTAGCACCTCGCTGGTAATGTTTTACAGAATCCCGTTCCTGTCGTCCCGTACATCTCGGTTGGAATGTTATATACGTCTACAGCGATATATATCCTAACCTAAGGCAGGCTATCATCTCGGATGTAGTATTTTACAACATTCCTGGCGTATCGGCCCCTACTTCTCGGCGGGAACATTATATAGGTCTATAACGTAATCTAACCTAACCTAACACATCTAGCCCCTCGCTGGTAATGTTTTACAGAATACCGTTCGTGTCGTCCCGTAGGTCTCGTTTGGGACGTTATATACGTCTACAGCGTTATATATCCTAACCTAAGGCAGTCTACCATCTCGGTCGCAGTATTTTACGCCATTCCTGGCGTATCGGCTCTACTTCTCGGTGGGAACATTATACACGTCTATAACGTAACATAACCTAACCTAACCCATCTAGGCCCTCGCTGGTAGTGTTTTACAGAATCCCGTTCCTGTCGTCCCGTACATCTCGGTTGGAACATTATAAACGTCTAAAGCAATATATATCCTAACCTAAGGCAGGCTAACATCTCGGATAAAGTATTATACGCCATTCCTGGCGTATCGGCCCCTACTTCACCGTGGGAACATTATACAGGTCTATAACGTAACATAACCTAACCTAACCCATCTAGCCCCTCGCTGGTAATGTTTTACAGAATCCCGTTTCTGTCGTCCCATACATCTCGGTTGTGATGTTATATACGTCTACAGCGATATATATCCTAACGTAAGGCAGGCTAACATCTCGGATGTAGTATTTTACAACATTCTTGGAGTATCGGCCCCTACTTCTCGGTGGGAACATTATATACGTCTGTAACGTAACATAACCTAACCTAACCCATCTAGCCCCTCGCTCGTAATATTTTACAGAATCCCGTTCGTGGCATCCCGTACATCTCGGTTGGGATATTATATACGTCTATAGCGTTATATATCCTAACCTAAGGCAGGCTAACATCTCGGATGCAGTATTTTACAACATTCCTGGCATATCGCCCCTACTTCTCGGTGGGAACATTATATACGTTTATAACGTATCACAACCTAACCTAACCCATCTAGCCCCTCGCTGGTAATGTTTTACAGAATCCCGTTCCTGACGTCCCGTACGTCTCTGTTGGGACATTATAAACGTCTACAGCGTTATATATCCTAACCTAAGGCAGGCTAACATCTCGGTTGCAGTATTTTACAACATTCCTGGCGTATCGGCCCATACTTCTCGGTGGGAACATTATATAGGTCTATAACGTAACATAACTTAACCTAACACATCTAGCCCCTCGCTGGTAATGTTTTACCGAATCCCGTTCGTGTCGTCCCCTACGTCTCGGTTGGGAAGTTATATACGTCTACAGCGATATATATCCTAACGTAAGGCAGGCTAACATCTCGGATGTGGTATTTTACAACATTCTTGGAGTATCGGCCCCTACTTCTCGGTGGGAACATTATATACGTCAATAACGTAACATACCCTAACCTAACCCATCTAGCACCTCGCTGGTAATGTTTTACAGAATCCCGTTCCTGTCGTCCCGTACATCTCGGTTGGGATGTTATATTCGTCTACAGCGATATATATCCTAACGTAAGGCAGGCTAACATCTCGGATGCAGTATTTTACAACATTCCTGGCGTATCGGCTCTACTTCTCGGTGGGAACATTATACACGTCTATAACGTAACATAACCTAACCTAACCCATCTAGCCCCTCGCTGGTAATGTTTTACAGAATCCCGTTCCTGTCGTCCCGTACATCTCGGTTGGAATGTTATATACGTCTACAGCTATATATATCCTAACCTAAGGCAGGCTATCATCTCGGATGTAGTATTTTACAACATTCCTGGCGTATCGGCCCCTACTTCTCGGCGGGAACATTATATAGGTCTATAACGTAGCATAACCTAACCTAACCCACATAGCCCCTCGCTGGTAATGTTTTGCAGAATCCCGTTCCTGTCGTCCCGTACATCTCGGTTGGGATGTTATATACGTCTACAGCGATGTATATCCTAACGTAAGGCAGGCTAACATCTCGGATGCAGTATTTTACAACATTCCTGGCGTATCGGCTCTACTTCTCGGTGGCAACATTATACACGTCTATAACGTAACATAACCTAACCTAACCCATCTAGCCCCTCGCTGGTGATGTTCTACAGAATCCCGTTTATGTCGTCCCGTACATCTCGGTTGGGATGCTATATACGTCTACAGCGATATATATCCTAAAGAAAGGCAGGCTAACATCTCGGATGTAGTATTTTACAACATTCTTGGAGTATCGGCCCCTACTTCTCGGTGGGAACATTATATACGTCTATAACGTAACATAACCTAATCTAACCCATCTAGCCCCTCGCTGGTAATATTTTACAGAATGCCGTTCGTGTCGTCCCGTACATCTCGGTTGGGATATTATATACGTCTATAGCGTTATATATCCTAACGTAAGGCAGGCTAACATCTCGGATGTAGTATTTTACAACATTCTTGGAGTATCGGCCCCTACTTCTCGGTGGGAACATTATATACGTCTATAACGTAATATAATCTAACCTAAAACATCTAGCCCCTCGCTGGTGATGTTTTAGAGAATCCCGTTTATGTCGTCCCGTACATCTCGGTTGGGATGTTATATACGTCTACAGCGTTATATATCCTAACGTAAGGCAGGCTAACATCTCGGATGTCGTATTTTACAATATTCTTGGAGTATCGGCCCCTACTTCCGGGTGGGAACATTATATACGTCTATAACGTAACATAACCTAACCTAACCCATCTAGCCCCTCGCTGGTAATGTTTTACAGAATCCCGTTCGTGTCGTCCCGTACATCTCGGTTGGATATTATATACGTCTATAGCGTTATATATCCTAACGTAAGGCAGGCTAACATCTCGGATGTAGTGTTTTACAACATTCTTGGAGTATCGGCCCCTACTTCTCGGTGGGAACATTATATACGTCTGTAACGTAACATAACCTAACCTATCCCATCTAGCACCTCGTTGGCAATGTTTTACAGAATCCCGTTCGTGTCGTCCCGTACATCTCGGTTGGGATATTATATACGTCTATAGCGTTATATATCCTAACCAAAGGCAGGCTAACATCTCGGATGCAGTATTTTACAACATTCTTGGAGTATCGGCCCCTACTTCTCGGTGGGAACATTATATACGTCTGTAACGTAACATAACCTAACCTGTCCCATCTAGCACCTCGTTGGCAATGTTTTACAGAATCCCGTTCGTGTCGTCCCGTACATCTCGGTTGGGATATTATATACGTCTACAGCGATACATATCCTTACCTAAGGCAGGCTAACTTCTCGGTTATAGTATTTTACAACATTCCTGTAGGATCAGCCTCTACTTCTCGGTGGGAACATTATATACGTCTATAACGTAATATAAGCTAACCTAACACATCTAGCCCCTCGCTGGAGATGTTTTACAGAATCCCGTTTATGTCGTCCCGTACATCTCAGTTGGGATGTTATATACGTCTACAGCGATATACATCCTAACGTAAGGCAGGCTAACATCTCGGATGTAGTATTTTACAACATTCTTGGAGTATCGGCCCCTACTTCTCAGTGGGAACATTATATACGTCTATAACGTAACATAACCTAACCTAACCCATCTAGCCCCTCGCTGGTAATGTTTTACAGAATCCCGTTCCTGTCGTCCCGTACGTCTCGGATAGGACATTATATACGTCTACAGCGTTATATATCCTAACGTAAGGCAGGCTAACATCTCGGATGTAGTATTTTACAATATTCTTGGAGTATCGGCCCCTACTTCCGGGTGGGTACATTATATACGTCTATAACGTAACATAACCTAACCTAACCCATCTAGCCCATCGCTGGTAATGTTTTACAGAATCCCGTTCGTGTCGTCCCGTACATCTCGGTTGGGATATTATATACGTCTATAGCGTTATATATCCTAACCAAAGGCAGGCTAACATCTCGGATGCAGTATTTTACAACATTCCTGGCGTATCGGCTCTACTTCTCGGTGGGAACATTATACACGTCTATAACGTAACATAACCTAACCTAACCCATCTAGCCCCTCGCTGGTAATGTTTTACAGAATCCCGTTCCTGTCGTCCCGTACGTCTCGGATAGGACATTATATACGTCTACAGCGTTATATATCCTAACGTAAGGCAGGCTAACATCTCGGATGTAGTATTTTACAACATTCTTGGAGTATCGGCCCCTACTTCTCGGTGGGAACATTATATACGTCTGTAACGTAACATAACCTAACCTATCCCATCTAGCACCTCGTTGGCAATGTTTTACAGAATCCCGTTCGTGTCGTCCCGTACATCTCGGTTGGGATATTATATACGTCTACAGCGATACATATCCTTACCTAAGGCAGGCTAACATCTCGGATGCAGCATTTTACAACATTCCTAGCGTATCGGCTCTACTTCTCGGCGGGAACATTATACACGTCTATAACGTAGCATAACCTAACCTAACCCATCTAGCCCCTCGCTGGTAATGTTTTGCAGAATCCCGTTCCTGTCGTCCCGTACATCTCGGTTGGGATGTTATATACGTCTACAGCGATATATATCCTAACGTAAGGCAGGCTAACATCTCGGATGCAGTATTTTACAACATTCCTGGCGTATCGGCTCTACTTCTCGGTGGCAACATTATACACGTCTATAACGTAACATAACCTAACCTAACCCATCTAGCCCCTCGCTGGTGATGTTTTACAGAATCCCGTTTATGTCGTCCCGTACATCTCGGTTGGGATGCTATATACGTCTACAGCGATATATATCCTAACGAAAGGCAGGCTAACATCTCGGATGTAGTATTTTACAACATTCTTGGAGTATCGGCCCCTACTTCTCGGTGGGAACATTATATACGTCTATAACGTAACATAACCTAATCTAACCCATCTAGCCCCTCGCTGGTAATATTTTACAGAATCCCGTTCGTGTCGTCCCGTACATCTCGGTTGGGATATTATATACGTCTACAGCGATACATATCCTTACCTAAGGCAGGCTAACATCTCGGATGCAGCATTTTACAACATTCCTAGCGTATCGGCTCTACTTCTCGGCGGGAACATTATACACGTCTATAACGTAGCATAACCTAACCTAACCCATCTAGCCCCTCGCTGGTAATGTTTTGCAGAATCCCGTTCCTGTCGTCCCGTACATCTCGGTTGGGATGTTATATACGTCTACAGCGATATATATCCTAACGTAAGGCAGGCTAACATCTCGGATGCAGTATTTTACAACATTCCTGGCGTATCGGCTCTACTTCTCGGTGGCAACATTATACACGTCTATAACGTAACATAACCTAACCTAACCCATCTAGCCCCTCGCTGGTGATGTTTTACAGAATCCCGTTTATGTCGTCCCGTACATCTCGGTTGGGATGCTATATACGTCTACAGCGATATATATCCTAACGAAAGGCAGGCTAACATCTCGGATGTAGTATTTTACAACATTCTTGGAGTATCGGCCCCTACTTCTCGGTGGGAACATTATATACGTCTATAACGTAACATAACCTAATCTAACCCATCTAGCCCCTCGCTGGTAATATTTTACAGAATCCCGTTCGTGTCGTCCCGTACATCTCGGTTGGGATATTATATACGTCTATAGCGTTATATATCCTAACGTAAGGCAGGCTAACATCTCGGATGTAGTATTTTACAACATTCTTGGAGTATCGGCCCCTACTTCTCGGTGGGAACATTATATACGTCTATAACGTAATATAATCTAACCTAAAACATCTAGCCCCTCGCTGGTGATGTTTTACAGAATCCCGTTTATGTCGTCCCGTACATCTCGGTTGGGATGTTATATACGTCTACAGCGATATATATCCTAACGTAAGGCAGGCTAACATCTCGGATGTAGTATTTTACAACATTCTTGGAGTATCGGCACCTACTTCTCGGTGGGAACATTATATACGTCTGTAACGTAACATAACCTAACCTATCCCATCTAGCACCTCGTTGGCAATGTTTTACAGAATCCCGTTCGTGTCGTCCCGTACATCTCGGTTGGGATATTATATACGTCTATAGCGTTATATATCCTAACCAAAGGCAGGCTAACATCTCGGATGCAGTATTTTACAACATTCCTGGCGTATCGGCTCTGCTTCTCGGTGGGAACATTATACACGTCTATAACGTAACATAACCTAACCTATCCCATCTAGCCCCTCGCTGGTAATATTTTACAGAATCCCGTTCGTGTCGTCCCGTACATCTCGGTTGGGATATTATATACGTCTATAGCGTTATATATCCTAACGTAAGGCAGGCTAACTTCTCGGATATAGTATTTTACAACATTCCTGTAGGATCAGCCTCTACTTCTCGGTGGGAACATTATATACGTCTGTAACGTAACATAACCTAACCTATCCCATCTAGCCCCTCGTTGGCAATGTTTTACAGAATCCCGTTCGTGTCGTCCCGTACATCTCGGTTGGGATATTATATACGTCTACAGCGATACATATCCTAACCTAAGGCAGGCTAACTTCTCGGATATAGTATTTTACAACATTCCTGTAGGATCAGCCTCTACTTCTCGGTGGGAACATTATATACGTCTATAACGTAATATAACCTAACCTATCCCATCTAGCCCCTCGTTGGCAATGTTTTACAGAATCCCGTATGTGTCGTCCCGTACATCTCGGTTGGGATATTATATACGTCTACAGCGATACATATCCTAACGTAAGGCAGGCTAACATCTCGGATGTAGTATTTTACAACATTCTTGGAGTATCGGCCCCTACTTCTCGGTGGGAACATTATATACGTCTATAACGTAACATAACCTAATCTAACACATCTAGCCCCTCGCTGGTAATGTTTTGCAGAATCCCGTTCGTGTCGTCCCGTACATCTCGGTTGGGATATTGTATACGTCTATAGCGTTATATATCCTAACCAAAGCAGGCTAACATCTCGGATGCAGTATTTTACAACATTCCTGGCGTATCGGCTCTACTTCTCGGTGGGAACATTATACACGTCTATAACGTAACATAACCTAACCTAACCCATCTAGCCCCTCGCTGGTAATGTTTTACAGAATCCCGTTCCTGTCGTCCCGTACGTCTCGGATAGGACATTATATACGTCTACAGCGTTATATATCCTAACGTAAGGCAGGCTAACATCTCGGATGTAGTATTTTACAACATTCTTGGAGTATCGGCCCCTACTTCTCGGTGGGAACATTATATACGTCTATAACGTAACATAACCTAACCTAACCCATCTAGCCCCTCGCTGGTAATGTTTTACAGAATCCCGTTCGTGTCGTCCCGTACATCTCTGCTGGATATTATATACGTCTATAGCGTTATATATCCTAACCTAAGGCAGGCTAACATCTCGGATGCAGCATTTTACAACATTCCTAGCGTATCGGCTCTACTTCTCGGCGGGAACATTGTACACGTCTATAACGTAGCATAACCTAACCTAACCCATCTAGCCCCTCGCTGGTAATGTTTTGCAGAATCCCGTTCCTGTCGTCCCGTACATCTCGGTTGGGATGTTATATACGTCTACAGCGATATATATCCTAACGTAAGGCAGGCTAACATCTCGGATGCAGTATTTTACAACATTCCTGGCGTATCGGCTCTACTTCTCGGTGGCAACATTATACACGTCTATAACGTAACATAACCTAACCTAACCCATCTAGCCCCTCGCTGGTGATGTTTTACAGAATCCCGTTTATGTCGTCCCGTACATCTCGGTTGGGATGCTATATACGTCTACAGCGATATATATCCTAACGAAAGGCAGGCTAACATCTCGGATGTAGTATTTTACAACATTCTTGGAGTATCGGCCCCTACTTCTCGGTGGGAACATTATATACGTCTATAACGTAACATAACCTAATCTAACCCATCTAGCCCCTCGCTGGTAATATTTTACAGAATGCCGTTCGTGTCGTCCCGTACATCTCGGTTGGGATATTATATACGTCTATAGCGTTATATATCCTAACGTAAGGCAGGCTAACATCTCGGATGTAGTATTTTACAACATTCTTGGAGTATCGGCCCCTACTTCTCAGTGGGAACATTATATAGGTCTATAACGTAACATATCCTAATCTAACCCATCTAGCCCCTCGCTGGTAATATTTTACAGAATCCCCTTCGTGTCGTCCAGTGCATCTCGGTTGGGATATTATATACGTCTATAGCGTTATATATCCTAACCAAAGGCAGGCTAACATCTCGGATGCAGTATTTTACAACATTCCTGGCGTATCGGCTCTACTTCTCGGTGGGAACATTATACACGTCTATAACGTAACATAACCTAACCTAACCCATCTAGCCCCTCGCTGGTGATGTTTTACAGAATCCCGTTTATGTCGTCCCGTACATCTCGGTTGGGATGTTATATACGTCTACAGCGATATATATCCTAACGTAAGGCAGGCTAACATCTCGGATGTAGTATTTTACAACATTCTTCGAGTATCGGCCCCTACTTCTCGGTGGGAACATTATATACGTCTAAGACGTAACATAACCTAATCTAACCCATCTAGCCCCTCGCTGGTAATATTTTACAGAATCCCGTTCGTGTCGTCCCGTACATCTCGGTTGGGATATTATATACGTCTATAGCGTTATATATCCTAACGTAAGGCAGGCTAACATCTCGGATGTAGTATTTTACAACATTCTTGGAGTATCGGCCCCTACTTCTCGGTGGGAACATTATATACGTCTATAACGTAACACAACCTAACCTAACCCATCTAGCCCCTCGCTGGTAATGTTTTGCAGAATCCCGTTCGTGTCGTCCCGTACATCTCTGCTGGATATTATATACGTCTATAGCGTTATATATCCTAACCTAAGGCAGGCTAACATCTCGGATGCAGCATTTTACAACATTCCTAGCGTATCGGCTCTACTTCTCGGCGGGAACATTGTACACGTCTATAACGTAGCATAACCTAACCTAACCCACCTAGCCCCTCGCTGGTAATGTTTTGCAGAATCCCGTTCCTGTCGTCCCGTACATCTCGGTTGGGATGTTATATACGTCTACAGCGATATATATCCTAACGTAAGGCAGGCTAACATCTCGGATGCAGTATTTTACAACATTCCTGGCGTATCGGCTCTACTTCTCGGTGGCAACATTATACACGTCTATAACGTAACATAACGTAACCTAACCCATCTAGCCCCTCGCTGGTGATGTTTTACAGAATCCCGTTTATGTCGTCCCGTACATCTCGGTTGGGATGCTATATACGTCTACAGCGATATATATCCTAAAGAAAGGCAGGCTAACATCTCGGATGTAGTATTTTACAACATTCTTGGAGTATCGGCCCCTACTTCTCGGTGGGAACATTATATACGTCTATAACGTAACATAACCTAATCTAACCCATCTAGCCCCTCGCTGGTAATATTTTACAGAATGCCGTTCGTGTCGTCCCGTACATCTCGGTTGGGATATTATATACGTCTATAGCGTTATATATCCTAACGTAAGGCAGGCTAACATCTCGGATGTAGTATTTTACAACATTCTTGGAGTATCGGCCCCTACTTCTCGGTGGGAACATTATATACGTCTATAACGTAACATAACCTAACCTAACCCATCTAGCCCCTCGCTGGTAATGTTTTACAGAATCCCGTTCGTGTCGTCCCGTACATGTCTGTTGGATATTATATACGTCTATAGCGTTATATATCCTAACCTAAGGCAGGCTAACATCTCGGATGCAGCATTTTACAACATTCCTAGCGTATCGGCTCTACTTCTCGGCGGGAACATTGTACACGTCTATAACGTAGCATAACCTAACCTAACCCATCTAGCCCCTCGCTGGTAATGTTTTGCAGAATCCCGTTCCTGTCGTCCCGTACATCTCGGTTGGGATGTTATATACGTCTACAGCGATATATATCCTAACGTAAGGCAGGCTAACATCTCGGATGCAGTATTTTACAACATTCCTGGCGTATCGGCTCTACTTCTCGGTGGCAACATTATACACGTCTATAACGTAACATAACCTAACCTAACCCATCTAGCCCCTCGCTGGTGATGTTTTACAGAATCCCGTTTATGTCGTCCCGTACATCTCGGTTGGGATGCTATATACGTCTACAGCGATATATATCCTAACGAAAGGCAGGCTAACATCTCGGATGTAGTATTTTACAACATTCTTGGAGTATCGGCCCCTACTTCTCAGTGGGAACATTATATACGTCTATAACGTAACATATCCTAATCTAACCCATCTAGCCCCTCGCTGGTAATATTTTACAGAATCCCCTTCGTGTCGTCCCGTGCATCTCGGTTGGGATATTATATACGTCTATAGCGTTATATATCCTAACCAAAGGCAGGCTAACATCTCGGATGCAGTATTTTACAACATTCCTGGCGTATCGGCTCTACTTCTCGGTGGGAACATTATACACGTCTATAACGTAACATAACCTAACCTAACCCATCTAGCCCCTCGCTGGTGATGTTTTACAGAATCCCGTTTATGTCGTCCCGTACATCTCGGTTGGGATGTTATATACGTCTACAGCGATATATATCCTAACGTAAGGCAGGCTAACATCTCGGATGTAGTATTTTACAACATTCTTCGAGTATCGGCCCCTACTTCTCGGTGGGAACATTATATACGTCTAAGACGTAACATAACCTAATCTAACCCATCTAGCCCCTCGCTGGTAATATTTTACAGAATCCCGTTCGTGTCGTCCCGTACATCTCGGTTGGGATATTATATACGTCTATAGCGTTATATATCCTAACGTAAGGCAGGCTAACATCTCGGATGTAGTATTTTACAACATTCCTGGCGTATCGGCTCTACTTCTCGGTGGGAACAATATACACGTCTATAACGTAACATAACCTAACCTAACCCATCTAGCCCCTCGCTGGTAATGTTTTACAGAATCCCGTTCCTGTCGTCCCGTACGTCTCGGATAGGACATTATATACGTCTACAGCGTTATATATCCTAACGTAAGGCAGGCTAACATCTCGGATGTAGTATTTTACAACATTCTTGGAGTATCGGCCCCTACTTCTCGGTGGGAACATTATATACGTCTATAACGTAACACAACCTAACCTAACCCATCTAGCCCCTCGCTGGTAATGTTTTACAGAATCCCGTTCGTGTCGTCCCGTACATCTCTGTTGGATATTATATACGTCTATAGCGTTATATATCCTAACCTATGGCAGGCTAACATCTCGGATGCAGCATTTTACAACATTCCTAGCGTATCGGCTCTACTTCTCGGCGGGAACGTTATACACGTCTATAACATAGCATAACCTAACCTAACCCATCTAGCCCCTCGCTGGTAATGTTTTGCAGAATCCCGTTCCTGTCGTCCCGTACATCTCGGTTGGGATGTTATATACGTCTACAGCGATATATATCCTAACGTAAGGCAGGCTAACATCTCGGATGCAGTATTTTACAACATTCCTGGCGTATCGGCTCTACTTCTCGGTGGCAACATTATACACGTCTATAACGTAACATAACCTAACCTAACCCATCTAGCCCCTCGCTGGTGATGTTTTACAGAATCCCGTTTATGTCGTCCCGTACATCTCGGTTGGGATGCTATATACGTCTACAGCGATATATATCCTAACGAAA
Source organism: Xylocopa violacea (assembly GCA_963969225.1). NCBI lineage: Eukaryota > Metazoa > Arthropoda > Insecta > Hymenoptera > Apidae > Xylocopa > Xylocopa violacea. The sequence continues at coordinate 264,319 of CAXAJV010000481.1, forward strand.
GGCAGGCTAACATCTCGGATGTAGTATTTTACAACATTCTTGGAGTATCGGCCCCTACTTCTCGGTGGGAACATTATATACGTCTATAACGTAACATAACCTAATCTAACCCATCTAGCCCCTCGCTGGTAATATTTTACAGAATCCCGTTCGTGTCGTCCCGTACATCTCGGTTGGGATATTATATACGTCTATAGCGTTATATATCCTAACGTAAGGCAGGCTAACATCTCGGATGTAGTATTTTACAACATTCTTGGAGTATCGGCCCCTACTTCTCGGTGGGAACATTATATACGTCTATAACGTAATATAATCTAACCTAAAACATCTAGCCCCTCGCTGGTAATGTTTTACAGAATCCCGTTCCTGTCGTCCCGTACGTCTCGGATAGGACATTATATACGTCTACAGCGTTATATATCCTAACGTAAGGCAGGCTAACATCTCGGATGTAGTATTTTACAACATTCTTGGAGTATCGGCCCCTACTTCTCGGTGGGAACATTATATACGTCTGTAACGTAACATAACCTAACCTATCCCATCTAGCCCCTCGTTGGCAATGTTTTACAGAATCCCATTCGTGTCGTCCCGTACATCTCGGTTGGGATATTATTTACGTCTACAGCGATACATATCCTAACCTAAGGCAGGCTAACTTCTCGGATATAGTATTTTACAACATTCCTGTAGGATCAGCCTCTACTTCCGGGTGGGAACATTATATACGTCTATAACGTAACATAACCTAACCTAACCCATCTAGACCCTCGCTGGTAATGTTTTACAGAATCCCGTTCGTGTCGTACCGTACATCTCGGTTGGATATTATATACGTCTACAGCGTTATATATCCTAACGTAAGGCAGGCTAACATCTCGGATGTAGTATTTTACAACATTCTTGGAGTATCGGCACCTACTTCTCGGTGGGAACATTATATACGTCTGTAACGTAACATAACCTAACCTATCCCATCTAGCACCTCGTTGGCAATGTTTTACAGAATCCCGTTCGTGTCGTCCCGTACATCTCGGTTGGGATATTATATACGTCTATAGCGTTATATATCCTAACCAAAGGCAGGCTAACATCTCGGATGCAGTATTTTACAACATTCCTGGCGTATCGGCTCTGCTTCTCGGTGGGAACATTATACACGTCTATAACGTAACATAACCTAACCTATCCCATCTAGCCCCTCGCTGGTAATATTTTACAGAATCCCGTTCGTGTCGTCCCGTACATCTCGGTTGGGATATTATATACGTCTATAGCGTTATATATCCTAACGTAAGGCAGGCTAACTTCTCGGATATAGTATTTTACAACATTCCTGTAGGATCAGCCTCTACTTCTCGGTGGGAACATTATATACGTCTATAACGTAATATAATCTAACCTAACACATCTAGCCCCTCGCTGGTGATGTTTTACAGAATCCCGTTTATGTCGTCCCGTACATCTCGCTTGGGATGTTATATACGTCTACAGCGATATATATCCTAACGTAAGGCAGGCTAACATCTCGGATATAGTATTTTACAACATTCTTGGAGTATCGGCCCCTACTTCTCGGTGGGAACATTATATACGTCTGTAACGTAACATAACCTAACCTAACCCATCTAGCCCCTCGCTCGTAATATTTTACAGAATCCCGTTCGTGGCGTCCCGTACATCTCGGTTGGGATATTATATACGTCTATAGCGTTATATATCCTAACCTAAGGCAGGCTAACATCTCGGATGCAGTATTTTACAACATTCCTGGCATATGGCCCCTACTTCTCGGTGGGAACATTATATACGTTTATAACGTATCACAACCTAACCTAACTCATCTAGCCCCTCGCTGGTAATGTTTTACGGAATCCCGTTCCTGACGTCCCATACGTCTCTGTTGGGACATTATAAACGTCTACAGCGTTATATATCCTAACCTAAGGCAGGCTAACATCTCGGTTGCAGTATTTTACAACATTCCTGGCGTATCGGCCCATACTTCTCGGTGGGAACATTATATAGGTCTATAACGTAACATAACTTAACCTAACACATCTAGCCCCTCGCTGGTAATGTTTTACCGAATCCCGTTCGTGTCGTCCCCTACGTCTCGGTTGGGAAGTTATATACGTCTACAGCGATATATATCCTAACGTAAGGCAGGCTAACATCTCGGATGTGGTATTTTACAACATTCTTGGAGTATCGGCACCTACTTCCGGGTGGGAACATTATATACGTCTATAACGTAACATAACCTAACCTAACCAATCTAGCCCCTCGCTGGTAATGTTTTACAGAATCCCGTTCGTGTCGTCCCGTACATCTCTGTTGGATATTATATACGTCTATAGCGTTATATATCCTAACCTAAGGCAGGCTAACATCTCGGATGCAGCATTTTACAACATTCCTAGCGTATCGGCTCTACTTCTCGGCGGGAACATTATACACGTCTATAACGTAGCATAACCTAACCTAACCCATCTAGCCCCTCGCTGGTAATGTTTTGCAGAATCCCGTTCCTGTCGTCCCGTACATCTCGGTTGGGATGTTATATACGTCTACAGCGATATATATCCTAACGTAAGGCAGGCTAACATCTCGGATGCAGTATTTTACAACATTCCTGGCGTATCGGCTCTACTTCTCGGTGGCAACATTATACACGTCTATAACGTAACATAACCTAACCTAACCCATCTAGCCCCTCGCTGGTGATGTTTTACAGAATCCCGTTTATGTCGTCCCGTACATCTCGGTTGGGATGCTATATACGTCTACAGCGATATATATCCTAACGAAAGGCAGGCTAACATCTCGGATGTAGTATTTTACAACATTCTTGGAGTATCGGCCCCTACTTCTCGGTGGGAACATTATATACGTCTATAACGTAACATAACCTAATCTAACCCATCTAGCCCCTCGCTGGTAATATTTTACAGAATCCCGTTCGTGTCGTCCCGTACATCTCGGTTGGGATATTATATACGTCTATAGCGTTATATATCCTAACGTAAGGCAGGCTAACATCTCGGATGTAGTATTTTACAACATTCTTGGAGTATCGGCCCCTACTTCTCGGTGGGAACATTATATACGTCTATAACGTAATATAATCTAACCTAAAACATCTAGCCCCTCGCTGGTAATGTTTTACAGAATCCCGTTCCTGTCGTCCCGTACGTCTCGGATAGGACATTATATACGTCTACAGCGTTATATATCCTAACGTAAGGCAGGCTAACATCTCGGATGTAGTATTTTACAACATTCTTGGAGTATCGGCCCCTACTTCTCGGTGGGAACATTATATACGTCTGTAACGTAACATAACCTAACCTATCCCATCTAGCCCCTCGTTGGCAATGTTTTACAGAATCCCATTCGTGTCGTCCCGTACATCTCGGTTGGGATATTATTTACGTCTACAGCGATACATATCCTAACCTAAGGCAGGCTAACTTCTCGGATATAGTATTTTACAACATTCCTGTAGGATCAGCCTCTACTTCCGGGTGGGAACATTATATACGTCTATAACGTAACATAACCTAACCTAACCCATCTAGACCCTCGCTGGTAATGTTTTACAGAATCCCGTTCGTGTCGTACCGTACATCTCGGTTGGATATTATATACGTCTACAGCGTTATATATCCTAACGTAAGGCAGGCTAACATCTCGGATGTAGTATTTTACAACATTCTTGGAGTATCGGCACCTACTTCTCGGTGGGAACATTATATACGTCTGTAACGTAACATAACCTAACCTATCCCATCTAGCACCTCGTTGGCAATGTTTTACAGAATCCCGTTCGTGTCGTCCCGTACATCTCGGTTGGGATATTATATACGTCTATAGCGTTATATATCCTAACCAAAGGCAGGCTAACATCTCGGATGCAGTATTTTACAACATTCCTGGCGTATCGGCTCTGCTTCTCGGTGGGAACATTATACACGTCTATAACGTAACATAACCTAACCTATCCCATCTAGCCCCTCGCTGGTAATATTTTACAGAATCCCGTTCGTGTCGTCCCGTACATCTCGGTTGGGATATTATATACGTCTATAGCGTTATATATCCTAACGTAAGGCAGGCTAACTTCTCGGATATAGTATTTTACAACATTCCTGTAGGATCAGCCTCTACTTCTCGGTGGGAACATTATATACGTCTATAACGTAATATAATCTAACCTAACACATCTAGCCCCTCGCTGGTGATGTTTTACAGAATCCCGTTTATGTCGTCCCGTACATCTCGCTTGGGATGTTATATACGTCTACAGCGATATATATCCTAACGTAAGGCAGGCTAACATCTCGGATATAGTATTTTACAACATTCTTGGAGTATCGGCCCCTACTTCTCGGTGGGAACATTATATACGTCTGTAACGTAACATAACCTAACCTAACCCATCTAGCCCCTCGCTCGTAATATTTTACAGAATCCCGTTCGTGGCGTCCCGTACATCTCGGTTGGGATATTATATACGTCTATAGCGTTATATATCCTAACCTAAGGCAGGCTAACATCTCGGATGCAGTATTTTACAACATTCCTGGCATATGGCCCCTACTTCTCGGTGGGAACATTATATACGTTTATAACGTATCACAACCTAACCTAACTCATCTAGCCCCTCGCTGGTAATGTTTTACGGAATCCCGTTCCTGACGTCCCATACGTCTCTGTTGGGACATTATAAACGTCTACAGCGTTATATATCCTAACCTAAGGCAGGCTAACATCTCGGTTGCAGTATTTTACAACATTCCTGGCGTATCGGCCCATACTTCTCGGTGGGAACATTATATAGGTCTATAACGTAACATAACTTAACCTAACACATCTAGCCCCTCGCTGGTAATGTTTTACCGAATCCCGTTCGTGTCGTCCCCTACGTCTCGGTTGGGAAGTTATATACGTCTACAGCGATATATATCCTAACGTAAGGCAGGCTAACATCTCGGATGTGGTATTTTACAACATTCTTGGAGTATCGGCCCCTACTTCTCGGTGGGAACATTATATACGTCAATAACGTAACATACCCTAACCTAACCCATCTAGCACCTCGCTGGTAATGTTTTACAGAATCCCGTTCCTGTCGTCCCGTACATCTCGGTTGGGATGTTATATTCGCCTACAGCGATATATATCCTAACCTAAGGCAGGCTATCATCTCGGATGTAGTATTTTACAACATTCCTGGCGTATCGGCCCCTACTTCTCGGCGGGAACATTATATAGGTCTATAACGTAATCTAACCTAACCTAACACATCTAGCCCCTCGCTGGTAATGTTTTACAGAATACCGTTCGTGTCGTCCCGTAGGTCTCGTTTGGGACGTTATATACGTCTACAGCGTTATATATCCTAACCTAAGGCAGTCTACCATCTCGGTCGCAGTATTTTACGCCATTCCTGGCGTACCGGCTCTACTTCTCGGTGGGAACATTATACACGTCTATAACGTAACATAACCTAACCTAACCCATCTAGGCCCTCGCTGGTAATGTTTTACAGAATCCCGTTCCTGTCGTCCCGTACATCTCGGTTGGAACATTATAAACGTCTAAAGCAATATATATCCTAACCTAAGGCAGGCTAACATCTCGGATGAAGTATTATACGCCATTCCTGGCGTATCGGCCCCTACTTCACCGTGGGCACATTATACAGGTCTATAACGTAACATAACCTAACCTAACCCATCTAGCCCCTCGCTGGTAATGTTTTACAGAATCCCGTTTCTGTCGTCCCATACATCTCGGTTGTGATGTTATATACGTCTACAGCGATATATATCCTAACGTAAGGCAGGCTAACATCTCGGATGTAGTATTTTACAACATCCTTGGAGTATCGGCCCCTACTTCTCGGTGGGAACATTATATACGTCTGTAACGTAACATAACCTAACCTAACCCATCTAGCCCCTCGCTCGTAATATTTTACAGAATCCCGTTCGTGGCGTCCCGTACATCTCGGTTGGGATATTATATACGTCTATAGCGTTATATATCCTAACCTAAGGCAGGCTAACATCTCGGATGCAGTATTTTACAACATTCCTGGCATATCGGCCCCTACTTTTCGGTGGGAACATTATATACCTTTATAACGTATCACAACCTAACCTAACCCATCTAGCCCCTCGCTGGTAATGTTTTACAGAATCCCGTTCCTGACGTCCCGTACGTCTCTGTTGGGACATTATAAACGTCTACAGCGTTATATATCCTAACCTAAGGCAGGCTAACATCTCGGTTGCAGTATTTTACAACATTCCTGGCGTATCGGCCCATACTTCTCGGTGGGAACATTATATAGGTCTATAACGTAACATAACTTAACCTAACACATCTAGCCCCTCGCTGGTAATGTTTTACCGAATCCCGTTCGTGTCGTCCCCTACGTCTCGGTTGGGACATTATATACGTCTACAGCGTTATATATCCTAACCTAAGGCAGGCTAACATCTCGGATGAATTATTTTACGCCATTCCTGGCGTATCGGCTCTACTTCTCGGTGGGAACATTGTACACGTCTATAACGTAACATAACCTAACCTAACCCATCTAGCCCCTCGCTGGTAATGTTTTACAGAATCCCGTTCCTGTCGTCCCGTACATCTCGGTTGGGAAGTTATATACGTCTACAGCGATATATATCCTAACGTAAGGCAGGCTAACATCTCGGATGTGGTATTTTACAACATTCTTGGAGTATCGGCCCCTACTTCTCGGTGGGAACATTATATACGTCAATAACGTAACATACCCTAACCTAACCCATCTAGCCCCTCGCTGGTAATGTTTTACAGAATCCCGTTTATGTCGTCCCGTACATCTCAGTTGGGATGTTATATACGTCTACAGCGATATACATCCTAACGTAAGGCAGGCTAACATCTCGGATGTAGTATTTTACAACATTCTTGGAGTATCGGCCCCTACTTCTCAGTGGGAACATTATATACGTCTATAACGTAACATAACCTAATCTAACCCATCTAGCCCCTCGCTGGTAATATTTTACAGAATCCCGTTTATGTCGTCCCGTGCATCTCGGTTGGGATATTATATACGTCTATAGCGTTATATATCCTAACCTAAGGCAGGCTAACATCTCGGATGCAGCATTTTACAACATTCCTAGCGTATCGGCTCTACTTCTCGGCGGGAACATTGTACACGTCTATAACGTAGCATAACCTAACCTAACCCATCTAGCCCCTCGCTGGTAATGTTTTGCAGAATCCCGTTCCTGTCGTCCCGTACATCTCGGTTGGGATGTTATATACGTCTACAGCGATATATATCCTAACGTAAGGCAGGCTAACATCTCGGATGTAGTATTTTACAACATTCTTGGAGTATCGGCCCCTACTTCTCGGTGGGAACATTATATACGTCTGTAACGTAACATAACCTAACCTATCCCATCTAGCCCCTCGTTGGCAATGTTTTACAGAATCCCATTCGTGTCGTCCCGTACATCTCGGTTGGGATATTATTTACGTCTACAGCGATACATATCCTAACCTAAGGCAGGCTAACTTCTCGGATATAGTATTTTACAACATTCCTGTAGGATCAGCCTCTACTTCCGGGTGGGAACATTATATACGTCTATAACGTAACATAACCTAACCTAACCCATCTAGCCCCTCGCTGGTAATGTTTTACAGAATCCCGTTCGTGTCGTACCGTACATCTCGGTTGGATATTATATACGTCTACAGCGTTATATATCCTAACGTAAGGCAGGCTAACATCTCGGATGTAGTATTTTACAACATTCTTGGAGTATCGGCACCTACTTCTCGGTGGGAACATTATATACGTCTGTAACGTAACATAACCTAACCTATCCCATCTAGCACCTCGTTGGCAATGTTTTACAGAATCCCGTTCGTGTCGTCCCGTACATCTCGGTTGGGATATTATATACGTCTATAGCGTTATATATCCTAACCAAAGGCAGGCTAACATCTCGGATGCAGTATTTTACAACATTCCTGGCGTATCGGCTCTGCTTCTCGGTGGGAACATTATACACGTCTATAACGTAACATAACCTAACCTATCCCATCTAGCCCCTCGCTGGTAATATTTTACAGAATCCCGTTCGTGTCGTCCCGTACATCTCGGTTGGGATATTATATACGTCTATAGCGTTATATATCCTAACGTAAGGCAGGCTAACTTCTCGGATATAGTATTTTACAACATTCCTGTAGGATCAGCCTCTACTTCTCGGTGGGAACATTATATACGTCTATAACGTAATATAATCTAACCTAACACATCTAGCCCCTCGCTGGTGATGTTTTACAGAATCCCGTTTATGTCGTCCCGTACATCTCGCTTGGGATGTTATATACGTCTACAGCGATATATATCCTAACGTAAGGCAGGCTAACATCTCGGATGTAGTATTTTACAACATTCTTGGAGTATCGGCCCCTACTTCTCAGTGGGAACATTATATACGTCTATAACGTAACATAACCTAATCTAACCCATCTAGCCCCTCGCTGGTAATATTTTACAGAATCCCGTTCGTGTCGTCCCGTACATCTCGGTTGGGATATTATATACGTCTATAGCGTTATATATCCTAACCAAAGGCAGGCTAACATCTCGGATGAAGTATTTTACAACATTCCTGGCGTATCGGCTCTACTTCTCGGTGGGAACATTATACACGTCTATAACGTAACATAACCTAACCTAACCCATCTAGCCCCTCGCTGGTAATGTTTTACAGAATCCCGTTCCTGTCGTCCCGTACGTCTCGGATAGGACATTATATACGTCTACAGCGTTATATATCCTAACGTAAGGCAGGCTAACATCTCGGATGTAGTATTTTACAACATTCTTGGAGTATCGGCCCCTACCTCTCGGTGGGAACATTATATACGTCTGTAACGTAACATAACCTAACCTATCCCATCTAGCCCCTCGTTGGCAATGTTTTACAGAATCCCGTTCGTGTCGTCCCGTACATCTCGGTTGGGATATTATATACGTCTACAGCGATACATATCCTAACCTAAGGCAGGCTAACTTCTCGGATATAGTATTTTACAACATTCCTGTAGGATCAGCCTCTACTTCTCGGTGGGAACATTATATACGTCTATAACGTAATATAACCTAACCTATCCCATCTAGCCCCTCGTTGGCAATGTTTTACAGAATCCCGTTCGTGTCGTCCCGTACATCTCGGTTGGGATATTATATACGTCTACAGCGATACATATCCTAACGTAAGGCAGGCTAACATCTCGGATGTAGTATTTTACAACATTCTTGGAGTATCGGCCCCTACTTCTCGGTGGGAACATTATATACGTCTATAACGTAACATAACCTAATCTAACCCATCTAGCCCCTCGCTGGTAATATTTTACAGAATCCCGTTTGTGTCGTCCCGTATATCTCGGTTGGGATATTGTATACGTCTATAGCGTTATATATCCTAACCAAAGCAGGCTAACATCTCGGATGCAGTATTTTACAACATTCCTGGCGTATCGGCTCTACTTCTCGGTGGGAACATTATACACGTCTATAACGTAACATAACCTAACCTAACCCATCTAGCCCCTCGCTGGTAATGTTTTACAGAATCCCGTTCCTGTCGTCCCGTACGTCTCGGATAGGACATTATATACGTCTACAGCGTTATATATCCTAACGTAAGGCAGGCTAACATCTCGGATGTAGTATTTTACAACATTCTTGGAGTATCGGCCCCTACTTCTCGGTGGGAACATTATATACGTCTATAACGTAACATAACCTAACCTAACCCATCTAGCCCCTCGCTGGTAATGTTTTACAGAATCCCGTTCGTGTCGTCCCGTACATCTCTGCTGGATATTATATACGTCTATAGCGTTATATATCCTAACCTAAGGCAGGCTAACATCTCGGATGCAGCATTTTACAACATTCCTAGCGTATCGGCTCTACTTCTCGGCGGGAACATTGTACACGTCTATAACGTAGCATAACCTAACCTAACCCACCTAGCCCCTCGCTGGTAATGTTTTGCAGAATCCCGTTCCTGTCGTCCCGTACATCTCGGTTGGGATGTTATATACGTCTACAGCGATATATATCCTAACGTAAGGCAGGCTAACATCTCGGATGCAGTATTTTACAACATTCCTGGCGTATCGGCTCTACTTCTCGGTGGCAACATTATACACGTCTATAACGTAACATAACCTAACCTAACCCATCTAGCCCCTCGCTGGTGATGTTTTACAGAATCCCGTTTATGTCGTCCCGTACATCTCGGTTGGGATGCTATATACGTCTACAGCGATATATATCCTAAAGAAAGGCAGGCTAACATCTCGGATGTAGTATTTTACAACATTCTTGGAGTATCGGCCCCTACTTCTCGGTGGGAACATTATACACGTCTATAACGTAACATAACCTAATCTAACCCATCTAGCCCCTCGCTGGTAATATTTTACAGAATGCCGTTCGTGTCGTCCCGTACATCTCGGTTGGGATATTATATACGTCTATAGCGTTATATATCCTAACGTAAGGTAGGCTAACATCTCGGATGTAGTATTTTACAACATTCTTGGAGTATCGGCCCCTACTTCTCGGTGGGAACATTATATACGTCTATAACGTAACATAACCTAACCTAACCCATCTAGCCCCTCGCTGGTAATGTTTTACAGAATCCCGTTCGTGTCGTCCCGTACATCTCTGTTGGATATTATATACGTCTATAGCGTTATATATCCTAACCTAAGGCAGGCTAACATCTCGGATGCAGCATTTTACAACATTCCTAGCGTATCGGCTCTACTTCTCGGCGGGAACATTGTACACGTCTATAACGTAGCATAACCTAACCTAACCCATCTAGCCCCTCGCTGGTAATGTTTTGCAGAATCCCGTTCCTGTCGTCCCGTACATCTCGGTTGGGATGTTATATACGTCTACAGCGATATATATCCTAACGTAAGGCAGGCTAACATCTCGGATGCAGTATTTTACAACATTCCTGGCGTATCGGCTCTACTTCTCGGTGGCAACATTATACACGTCTATAACGTAACATAACCTAACCTAACCCATCTAGCCCCTCGCTGGTGATGTTTTACAGAATCCCGTTTATGTCGTCCCGTACATCTCGGTTGGGATGCTATATACGTCTACAGCGATATATATCCTAACGAAAGGCAGGCTAACATCTCGGATGTAGTATTTTACAACATTCTTGGAGTATCGGCCCCTACTTCTCGGTGGGAACATTATATACGTCTATAACGTAACATAACCTAATCTAACCCATCTAGCCCCTCGCTGGTAATATTTTACAGAATGCCGTTCGTGTCGTCCCGTACATCTCGGTTGGGATATTATATACGTCTATAGCGTTATATATCCTAACGTAAGGCAGGCTAACATCTCGGATGTAGTATTTTACAACATTCTTGGAGTATCGGCCCCTACTTCTCAGTGGGAACATTATATACGTCTATAACGTAACATAACCTAATCTAACCCATCTAGCCCCTCGCTGGTAATATTTTACAGAATCCCGTTCGTGTCGTCCCGTGCATCTCGGTTGGGATATTATATGAGTCTATAGCGTTATATATCCTAACCAAAGGCAGGCTAACATCTCGGATGCAGTATTTTACAACATTCCTGGCGTATCGGCTCTACTTCTCGGTGGGAACATTATACACGTCTATAACGTAACATAACCTAACCTAACCCATCTAGCCCCTCGCTGGTGATGTTTTACAGAATCCCGTTTATGTCGTCCCGTACATCTCGGTTGGGATGTTATATACGTCTACAGCGATATATATCCTAACGTAAGGCAGGCTAACATCTCGGATGTAGTATTTTACAACATTCTTCGAGTATCGGCCCCTACTTCTCGGTGGGAACATTATATACGTCTAAGACGTAACATAACCTAATCTAACCCATCTAGCCCCTCGCTGGTAATATTTTACAGAATCCCGTTCGTGTCGTCCCGTACATCTCGGTTGGGATATTATATACGCCTATAGCGTTATATATCCTAACGTAAGGCAGGCTAACATCTCGGATGTAGTATTTTACAACATTCCTGGCGTATCGGCTCTACTTCTCGGTGGGAACAATATACACGTCTATAACGTAACATAACCTAACCTAACCCATCTAGCCCCTCGCTGGTAATGTTTTACAGAATCCCGTTCCTGTCGTCCCGTACGTCTCGGATAGGACATTATATACGTCTACAGCGTTATATATCCTAACGTAAGGCAGGCTAACATCTCGGATGTAGTATTTTACAACATTCTTGGAGTATCGGCCCCTACTTCTCGGTGGGAACATTATATACGTCTATAACGTAACACAACCTAACCTAACCCATCTAGCCCCTCGCTGGTAATCTTTTACAGAATCCCGTTCGTGTCGTCCCGTACATCTCTGTTGGATATTATATACGTCTATAGCGTTATATATCCTAACCTAAGGCAGGCTAACATCTCGGATGCAGCATTTTACAACATTCCTAGCGTATCGGCTCTACTTCTCGGCGGGAACATTATACACGTCTATAACGTAGCATAACCTAACCTAACCCATCTAGCCCCTCGCTGGTAATGTTTTGCAGAATCCCGTTCCTGTCGTCCCGTACATCTCGGTTGGGATGTTATATACGTCTACAGCGATATATATCCTAACGTAAGGCAGGCTAACATCTCGGATGCAGTATTTTACAACATTCCTGGCGTATCGGCTCTACTTCTCGGTGGCAACATTATACACGTCTATAACGTAACATAACCTAACCTAACCCATCTAGCCCCTCGCGGGTGATGTTTTACAGAATCCCGTTTATGTCGTCCCGTACATCTCGGTTGGGATGCTATATACGTCTACAGCGATATATATCCTAACGAAAGGCAGGCTAACATCTCGGATGTAGTATTTTACAACATTCTTGGAGTATCGGCCCCTACTTCTCGGTGGGAACATTATATACGTCTATAACGTAACATAACCTAATCTAACCCATCTAGCCCCTCGCTGGTAATATTTTACAGAATCCCGTTCGTGTCGTCCCGTACATCTCGGTTGGGATATTATATACGTCTATAGCGTTATATATCCTAACGTAAGGCAGGCTAACATCTCGGATGTAGTATTTTACAACATTCTTGGAGTATCGGCCCCTACTTCTCGGTGGGAACATTATATACGTCTATAACGTAATATAATCTAACCTAAAACATCTAGCCCCTCGCTGGTGATGTTTTACAGAATCCCGTTTATGTCGTCCCGTACATCTCGGTTGGGATGTTATATACGTCTACAGCGATATATATCCTAACGTAAGGCAGGCTAACATCTCGGATGTAGTATTTTACAACATTCTTGGAGTATCGGCCCCTACTTCTCGGTGGGAACATTATATACGTCTATAACGTAACATAACCTAATCTAACCCATCTAGCCCCTCGCTGGTAATATTTTACAGAATCCCGTTCGTGTCGTCCCGTACATCTCGGTTGGGATATTATATACGTCTATAGCGTTATATATCCTAACCAAAGCAGGCTAACATCTCGGATGCAGTATTTTACAACATTCCTGGCGTATCGGCTCTACTTCTCGGTGGGTACATTACACACGTCTATAACGTAACATAACCTAACCTAACCCATCTAGCCCCTCGCTGGTAATGTTTTACAGAATCCCGTTCCTGTCGTCCCGTACCTCTCGGATAGGACATTATATACGTCTACAGCGTTATATATCCTAACGTAAGGCAGGCTAACATCTCGGATGTAGTATTTTACAACATTCTTGGAGTATCGGCCCCTACTTCTCGGAGGGAACATTATATACGTCTGTAACGTAACATAACCTAACCTATCCCATCTAGCCCCTCGTTGGCAATGTTTTACAGAATCCCATTCGTGTCGTCCCGTACATCTCGGTTGGGATATTATTTACGTCTACAGCGATACATATCCTAACCTAAGGCAGGCTAACTTCTCGGATATAGTATTTTACAACATTCCTGTAGGATCAGCCTCTACTTCCGGGTGGGAACATTATATACGTCTATAACGTAACATAACCTAACCTAACCCATCTAGCCCCTCGCTGGTAATGTTTTACAGAATCCCGTTCGTGTCGTACCGTACATCTCGGTTGGATATTATATACGTCTACAGCGTTATATATCCTAACGTAAGGCAGGCTAACATCTCGGATGTAGTATTTTACAACATTCTTGGAGTATCGGCACCTACTTCTCGGTGGGAACATTATATACGTCTGTAACGTAACATAACCTAACCTATCCCATCTAGCACCTCGTTGGCAATGTTTTACAGAATCCCGTTCGTGTCGTCCCGTACATCTCGGTTGGGATATTATATACGTCTATAGCGTTATATATCCTAACCAAAGGCAGGCTAACATCTCGGATGCAGTATTTTACAACATTCCTGGCGTATCGGCTCTGCTTCTCGGTGGGAACATTATACACGTCTATAACGTAACATAACATAACCTATCCCATCTAGCCCCTCGTTGGCAATGTTTTACAGAATCCCGTTCGTGTCGTGCCGTACATCTCGGTTGGGATATTATATACGTCTACAGCGATACATATCCTAACCTAAGGCAGGCTAACTTCTCGGATATAGTATTTTACAACATTCCTGTAGGATCAGCCTCTACTTCTCGGTGGGAACATTATATACGTCTATAACGTAATATAACCTAACCTATCCCATCTAGCCCCTCGTTGGCAATGTTTTACAGAATCCCGTTCGTGTCGTCCCGTACATCTCGGTTGGGATATTATATACGTCTACAGCGATACATATCCTAACGTAAGGCAGGCTAACATCTCGGATGTAGTATTTTACAACATTCTTGGAGTATCGGCCCCTACTTCTCGGTGGGAACATTATATACGTCTATAACGTAACATAACCTAATCTAACACATCTAGCCCCTCGCTGGTAATGTTTTGCAGAATCCCGTTCGTGTCGTCCCGTACATCTCGGTTGGGATATTGTATACGTCTATAGCGTTATATATCCTAACCAAAGCAGGCTAACATCTCGGATGCAGTATTTTACAACATTCCTGGCGTATCGGCTCTACTTCTCGGTGGGAACATTATACACCTCTATAACGTAACATAACCTAACCTAACCCATCTAGCCCCTCGCTGGTAATGTTTTACAGAATCCCGTTCCTGTCGTCCCGTACGTCTCGGATAGGACATTATATACGTCTACAGCGTTATATATCCTAACGTAAGGCAGGCTAACATCTCGGATGTAGTATTTTACAACATTCTTGGAGTATCGGCCCCTACTTCTCGGTGGGAACATTATATACGTCTATAACGTAACATAACCTAACCTAACCCATCTAGCCCCTCGCTGGTAATGTTTTACAGAATCCCGTTCGTGTCGTCCCGTACATCTCTGCTGGATATTATATACGTCTATAGCGTTATATATCCTAACCTAAGGCAGGCTAACATCTCGGATGCAGCATTTTACAACATTCCTAGCGTATCGGCTCTACTTCTCGGCGGGAACATTGTACACGTCTATAACGTAGCATAACCTAACCTAACCCACCTAGCCCCTCGCTGGTAATGTTTTGCAGAATCCCGTTCCTGTCGTCCCGTACATCTCGGTTGGGATGTTATATACGTCTACAGCGATATATATCCTAACGTAAGGCAGGCTAACATCTCGGATGCAGTATTTTACAACATTCCTGGCGTATCGGCTCTACTTCTCGGTGGCAACATTATACACGTCTATAACGTAACATAACCTAACCTAACCCATCTAGCCCCTCGCTGGTGATGTTTTACAGAATCCCGTTTATGTCGTCCCGTACATCTCGGTTGGGATGCTATATACGTCTACAGCGATATATATCCTAAAGAAAGGCAGGCTAACATCTCGGATGTAGTATTTTACAACATTCTTGGAGTATCGGCCCCTACTTCTCGGTGGGAACATTATATACGTCTATAACGTAACATAACCTAATCTAACCCATCTAGCCCCTCGCTGGTAATATTTTACAGAATGCCGTTCGTGTCGTCCCGTACATCTCGGTTGGGATATTATATACGTCTATAGCGTTATATATCCTAACGTAAGGCAGGCTAACATCTCGGATGTAGTATTTTACAACATTCTTGGAGTATCGGCCCCTACTTCTCGGTGGGAACATTATATACGTCTATAACGTAACATAACCTAACCTAACCCATCTAGCCCCTCGCTGGTAATGTTTTACAGAATCCCGTTCGTGTCGTCCCGTACATCTCTGTTGGATATTATATACGTCTATAGCGTTATGTATCCTAACCTAAGGCAGGCTAACATCTCGGATGCAGCATTTTACAACATTCCTAGCGTATCGGCTCTACTTCTCGGCGGGAACATTGTACACGTCTATAACGTAGCATAACCTAACCTAACCCATCTAGCCCCTCGCTGGTGATGTTTTACAGAATCCCGTTTATGTCGTCCCGTACATCTCGGTTGGGATGCTATATACGTCTACAGCGATATATATCCTAAAGAAAGGCAGGCTAACATCTCGGATGTAGTATTTTACAACATTCTTGGAGTATCGGCCCCTACTTCTCGGTGGGAACATTATATACGTCTATAACGTAATATAGTCTAACCTAAAACATCTAGCCCCTCGCTGGTGTGTTTTACAGAATCCCGTTTATGTCGTCCCGTACATCTCGGTTGGGATGTTATATACGTCTACAGTGATATATATCCTAACGTAAGGCAGGCTAACATCTCGGATGTAGTATTTTACAACATTCTTGTAGTATCGGCCCCTACTTCTCGGTGGGAACATTATATACGTCTATAACGTAACAACCTAATCTAACCCATCTAGCCCCTCGCTGGTAATATTTTACAGAATCCCGTTCCTGTCGTCCCGTACGTCTCGGATAGGACATTATATACGTCTACAGCGTTATATATCCTAACGTAAGGCAGGCTAACATCTCGGATGTAGTATTTTACAATATTCTTGGAGTATCGGCCCCTACTTCCGGGTGGGAACATTATATACGTCTATAACGTAACATAACCTAACCTAACCCATCTAGCCCCTCGCTGGTAATGTTTTACAGAATCCCGTTCGTGTCGTCCCGTACATCTCGGTTGGGATATTATATACGTCTATAGCTTTATATATCCTAACCTAAGGCAGGCTAACATCTCGTATGTAGTGTTTTACAACATTCTTGGAGTATCGGCCCCTACTTCTCGGTGGGAACATTATATACGTCTGTAACGTAACATAACCTAACCTGTCCCATCTAGCACCTCGTTGGCAATGTTTTACAGAATCCCGTTCGTGTCGTCCCGTACATCTCGGTTGGGATATTATATACGTCTACAGCGATACATATCCTTACCTAAGGCAGGCTAACTTCTCGGTTATAGTATTTTACAACATTCCTGTAGGATCAGCCTCTACTTCTCGGTGGGAACATTATATACGTCTATAACGTAATATAATCTAACCTAACACATCTAGCCCCTCGCTGGAGATGTTTTACAGAATCCCGTTTATGTCGTCCCGTACATCTCAGTTGGGATGTTATATACGTCTACAGCGATATACATCCTAACGTAAGGCAGGCTAACATCTCGGATGTAGTATTTTACAACATTCTTGGAGTATCGGCCCCTACTTCTCAGTGGGAACATTATATACGTCTGTAACGTAACATAACCTAACCTATCCCATCTAGCCCCTCGCTGGTAATATTTTACAGAATCCCGTTCGTGTCGTCCCGTACATCTCGGTTGGGATATTATATACGTCTATAGCGTTATATATCCTAACCAAAGGCAGGCTAACATCTCGGATGCAGTATTTTACAACATTCCTGGCGTATCGGCTCTGCTTCTCGGTGGGAACATTATACACGTCTATAACGTAACATAACCTAAGCTATCCCATCTAGCCCCTCGCTGGTAATATTTTACAGAATCCCGTTCGTGTCGTCCCGTACATCTCGGTTGGGATATTATATACGTCTATAGCGTTATATATCCTAACGTAAGGCAGGCTAACTTCTCGGATATAGTATTCTACAACATTCCTGTAGGATCAGCCTCTACTTCTCGGTGGGAACATTATATACGTCTATAACGTAATATAATCTAACCTAACACATCTAGCCCCTCGCTGGTGATGTTTTACAGAATCCCGTTTATGTCGTCCCGTACATCTCGCTTGGGATGTTATATACGTCTACAGCGATATATATCCTAACGTAAGGCAGGCTAACATCTCGGATGTAGTATTTTACAACATTCTTGGAGTATCGGCCCCTACTTCTCAGTGGGAACATTATATACGTCTATAACGTAACATAACCTAATCTAACCCATCTAGCCCCTCGCTGGTAATATTTTACAGAATCCCGTTCGTGTCGTCCCGTACATCTCGGTTGGGATATTATATACGTCTATAGCGTTATATATCCTAACCAAAGGCAGGCTAACATCTCGGATGAAGTATTTTACAACATTCCTGGCGTATCGGCTCTACTTCTCGGTGGGAACATTATACACGTCTATAACGTAACATAACCTAACCTAACCCATCTAGCCCCTCGCTGGTAATGTTTTACAGAATCCCGTTCCTGTCGTCCCGTACGTCTCGGATAGGACATTATATACGTCTACAGCGTTATATATCCTAACGTAAGGCAGGCTAACATCTCGGATGTAGTATTTTACAACATTCTTGGAGTATCGGCCCCTACCTCTCGGTGGGAACATTATATACGTCTGTAACGTAACATAACCTAACCTATCCCATCTAGCCCCTCGTTGGCAATGTTTTACAGAATCCCGTTCGTGTCGTCCCGTACATCTCGGTTGGGATATTATATACGTCTACAGCGATACATATCCTAACCTAAGGCAGGCTAACTTCTCGGATATAGTATTTTACAACATTCCTGTAGGATCAGCCTCTACTTCTCGGTGGGAACATTATATACGTCTATAACGTAATATAACCTAACCTATCCCATCTAGCCCCTCGTTGGCAATGTTTTACAGAATCCCGTTCGTGTCGTCCCGTACATCTCGGTTGGGATATTATATACGTCTACAGCGATACATATCCTAACGTAAGGCAGGCTAACATCTCGGATGTAGTATTTTACAACATTCTTGGAGTATCGGCCCCTACTTCTCGGTGGGAACATTATATACGTCTATAACGTAACATAACCTAATCAAACACATCTAGCCCCTCGCTGGTAATGTTTTGCAGAATCCCGTTCGTGTCGTCCCGTACATCTCGGTTGGGATATTGTATACGTCTATAGCGTTATATATCCTAACCAAAGCAGGCTAACATCTCGGATGCAGTATTTTACAACATTCCTGGCGTATCGGCTCTACTTCTCGGTGGGAACATTATACACGTCTATAACGTAACATAACCTAACCTAACCCATCTAGCCCCTCGCTGGTAATGTTTTACAGAATCCCGTTCCTGTCGTCCCGCACGTCTCGGATAGGACATTATATACGTCTACAGCGTTATATATCCTAACGTAAGGCAGGCTAACATCTCGGATGTAGTATTTTACAACATTCTTGGAGTATCGGCCCCTACTTCTCGGTGGGAACATTATATACGTCTATAACGTAACATAACCTAACCTAACCCATCTAGCCCCTCGCTGGTAATGTTTTACAGAATCCCGTTCGTGTCGTCCCGTACATCTCTGCTGGATATTATATACGTCTATAGCGTTATATATCCTAACCAAAGGCAGGCTAACATCTCGGATGCAGTATTTTACAACATTCCTGGCGTATCGGCTCTGCTTCTCGGTGGGAACATTATACACGTCTATAACGTAACATAACCTAAGCTATCCCATCTAGCCCCTCGCTGGTAATATTTTACAGAATCCCGTTCGTGTCGTCCCGTACATCTCGGTTGGGATATTATATACGTCTATAGCGTTATATATCCTAACGTAAGGCAGGCTAACTTCTCGGATATAGTATTCTACAACATTCCTGTAGGATCAGCCTCTACTTCTCGGTGGGAACATTATATACGTCTATAACGTAATATAATCTAACCTAACACATCTAGCCCCTCGCTGGTGATGTTTTACAGAATCCCGTTTATGTCGTCCCGTACATCTCGCTTGGGATGTTATATACGTCTACAGCGATATATATCCTAACGTAAGGCAGGCTAACATCTCGGATGTAGTATTTTACAACATTCTTGGAGTATCGGCCCCTACTTCTCAGTGGGAACATTATATACGTCTATAACGTAACATAACCTAATCTAACCCATCTAGCCCCTCGCTGGTAATATTTTACAGAATCCCGTTCGTGTCGTCCCGTACATCTCGGTTGGGATATTATATACGTCTATAGCGTTATATATCCTAACCAAAGGCAGGCTAACATCTCGGATGAAGTATTTTACAACATTCCTGGCGTATCGGCTCTACTTCTCGGTGGGAACATTATACACGTCTATAACGTAACATAACCTAACCTAACCCATCTAGCCCCTCGCTGGTAATGTTTTACAGAATCCCGTTCCTGTCGTCCCGTACGTCTCGGATAGGACATTATATACGTCTACAGCGTTATATATCCTAACGTAAGGCAGGCTAACATCTCGGATGTAGTATTTTACAACATTCTTGGAGTATCGGCCCCTACCTCTCGGTGGGAACATTATATACGTCTGTAACGTAACATAACCTAACCTATCCCATCTAGCCCCTCGTTGGCAATGTTTTACAGAATCCCGTTCGTGTCGTCCCGTACATCTCGGTTGGGATATTATATACGTCTACAGCGATACATATCCTAACCTAAGGCAGGCTAACTTCTCGGATATAGTATTTTACAACATTCCTGTAGGATCAGCCTCTACTTCTCGGTGGGAACATTATATACGTCTATAACGTAATATAACCTAACCTATCCCATCTAGCCCCTCGTTGGCAATGTTTTACAGAATCCCGTTCGTGTCGTCCCGTACATCTCGGTTGGGATATTATATACGTCTACAGCGATACATATCCTAACGTAAGGCAGGCTAACATCTCGGATGTAGTATTTTACAACATTCTTGGAGTATCGGCCCCTACTTCTCGGTGGGAACATTATATACGTCTATAACGTAACATAACCTAATCAAACACATCTAGCCCCTCGCTGGTAATGTTTTGCAGAATCCCGTTCGTGTCGTCCCGTACATCTCGGTTGGGATATTGTATACGTCTATAGCGTTATATATCCTAACCAAAGCAGGCTAACATCTCGGATGCAGTATTTTACAACATTCCTGGCGTATCGGCTCTACTTCTCGGTGGGAACATTATACACGTCTATAACGTAACATAACCTAACCTAACCCATCTAGCCCCTCGCTGGTAATGTTTTACAGAATCCCGTTCCTGTCGTCCCGCACGTCTCGGATAGGACATTATATACGTCTACAGCGTTATATATCCTAACGTAAGGCAGGCTAACATCTCGGATGTAGTATTTTACAACATTCTTGGAGTATCGGCCCCTACTTCTCGGTGGGAACATTATATACGTCTATAACGTAACATAACCTAACCTAACCCATCTAGCCCCTCGCTGGTAATGTTTTACAGAATCCCGTTCGTGTCGTCCCGTACATCTCTGCTGGATATTATATACGTCTATAGCGTTATATATCCTAACCTAAGGCAGGCTAACATCTCGGATGCAGCATTTTACAACATTCCTAGCGTATCGGCTCTACTTCTCGGCGGGAACATTGTACACGTCTATAACGTAGCATAACCTAACCTAACCCACCTAGCCCCTCGCTGGTAATGTTTTGCAGAATCCCGTTCCTGTCGTCCCGTACATCTCGGTTGGGATGTTATATACGTCTACAGCGATATATATCCTAACGTAAGGCAGGCTAACATCTCGGATGCAGTATTTTACAACATTCCTGGCGTATCGGCTCTACTTCTCGGTGGCAACATTATACACGTCTATAACGTAACATAACCTAACCTAACCCATCTAGCCCCTCGCTGGTGATGTTTTACAGAATCCCGTTTATGTCGTCCCGTACATCTCGGTTGGGATGCTATATACGTCTACAGCGATATATATCCTAAAGAAAGGCAGGCTAACATCTCGGATGTAGTATTTTACAACATTCTTGGAGTATCGGCCCCTACTTCTCGGTGGGAACATTATATACGTCTATAACGTAACATAACCTAATCTAACCCATCTAGCCCCTCGCTGGTAATATTTTACAGAATGCCGTTCGTGTCGTCCCGTACATCTCGGTTGGGATATTATATACGTCTATAGCGTTATATATCCTAACGTAAGGCAGGCTAACATCTCGGATGTAGTACTTTACAACATTCTTGGAGTATCGGCCCCTACTTCTCGGTGGGAACATTATATACGTCTATAACGTAACATAACCTAACCTAACCCATCTAGCCCCTCGCTGGTAATGTTTTACAGAATCCCGTTCGTGTCGTCCCGTACATCTCTGTTGGATATTATATACGTCTATAGCGTTATGTATCCTAACCTAAGGCAGGCTAACATCTCGGATGCAGCATTTTACAACATTCCTAGCGTATCGGCTCTACTTCTCGGCGGGAACATTGTACACGTCTATAACGTAGCATAACCTAACCTAACCCATCTAGCCCCTCGCTGGTGATGTTTTACAGAATCCCGTTTATGTCGTCCCGTACATCTCGGTTGGGATGCTATATACGTCTACAGCGATATATATCCTAAAGAAAGGCAGGCTAACATCTCGGATGTAGTATTTTACAACATTCTTGGAGTATCGGCCCCTACTTCTCGGTGGGAACATTATATACGTCTATAACGTAATATAGTCTAACCTATCCCATCTAGCCCCTCGTTGGCAATGTTTTACAGAATCCCGTTCGTGTCGTCCCGTACATCTCGGTTGGGATATTATATACGTCTACAGCGATACATATCCTAACCTAAGGCAGGCTAACTTCTCGGATATAGTATTTTACAACATTCCTGTAGGATCAGCCTCTACTTCTCGGTGGGAACATTATATACGTCTATAACGTAATATAACCTAACCTATCCCATCTAGCCCCTCGTTGGCAATGTTTTACAGAATCCCGTTCGTGTCGTCCCGTACATCTCGGTTGGGATATTATATACGTCTACAGCGATACATATCCTAACGTAAGGCAGGCTAACATCTCGGATGTAGTATTTTACAACATTCTTGGAGTATCGGCCCCTACTTCTCGGTGGGAACATTATATACGTCTATAACGTAACATAACCTAATCAAACACATCTAGCCCCTCGCTGGTAATGTTTTGCAGAATCCCGTTCGTGTCGTCCCGTACATCTCGGTTGGGATATTGTATACGTCTATAGCGTTATATATCCTAACCAAAGCAGGCTAACATCTCGGATGCAGTATTTTACAACATTCCTGGCGTATCGGCTCTACTTCTCGGTGGGAACATTATACACGTCTATAACGTAACATAACCTAACCTAACCCATCTAGCCCCTCGCTGGTAATGTTTTACAGAATCCCGTTCCTGTCGTCCCGTACGTCTCGGATAGGACATTATATACGTCTACAGCGTTATATATCCTAACGTAAGGCAGGCTAACATCTCGGATGTAGTATTTTACAACATTCTTGGAGTATCGGCCCCTACTTCTCGGTGGGAACATTATATACGTCTATAACGTAACATAACCTAACCTAACCCATCTAGCCCCTCGCTGGTAATGTTTTACAGAATCCCGTTCGTGTCGTCCCGTACATCTCTGCTGGATATTATATACGTCTATAGCGTTATATATCCTAACCTAAGGCAGGCTAACATCTCGGATGCAGCATTTTACAACATTCCTAGCGTATCGGCTCTACTTCTCGGCGGGAACATTGTACACGTCTATAACGTAGCATAACCTAACCTAACCCACCTAGCCCCTCGCTGGTAATGTTTCGCAGAATCCCGTTCCTGTCGTCCCGTACATCTCGGTTGGGATGTTATATACGTCTACAGCGATATATATCCTAACGTAAGGCAGGCTAACATCTCGGATGCAGTATTTTACAACATTCCTGGCGTATCGGCTCTACTTCTCGGTGGCAACATTATACACGTCTATAACGTAACATAACCTAACCTAACCCATCTAGCCCCTCGCTGGTGATGTTTTACAGAATCCCGTTTATGTCGTCCCGTACATCTCGGTTGGGATGCTATATACGTCTACAGCGATATATATCCTAAAGAAAGGCAGGCTAACATCTCGGATGTAGTATTTTACAACATTCTTGGAGTATCGGCCCCTACTTCTCGGTGGGAACATTATATACGTCTATAACGTAACATAACCTAATCTAACCCATCTAGCCCCTCGCTGGTAATATTTTACAGAATGCCGTTCGTGTCGTCCCGTACATCTCGGTTGGGATATTATATACGTCTATAGCGTTATATATCCTAACGTAAGGCAGGCTAACATCTCGGATGTAGTATTTTACAACATTCTTGGAGTATCGGCCCCTACTTCTCGGTGGGAACATTATATACGTCTATAACGTAACATAACCTAACCTAACCCATCTAGCCCCTCGCTGGTAATGTTTTACAGAATCCCGTTCGTGTCGTCCCGTACATCTCTGTTGGATATTATATACGTCTATAGCGTTATGTATCCTAACCTAAGGCAGGCTAACATCTCGGATGCAGCATTTTACAACATTCCTAGCGTATCGGCTCTACTTCTCGGCGGGAACATTGTACACGTCTATAACGTAGCATAACCTAACCTAACCCATCTAGCCCCTCGCTGGTGATGTTTTACAGAATCCCGTTTATGTCGTCCCGTACATCTCGGTTGGGATGCTATATACGTCTACAGCGATATATATCCTAAAGAAAGGCAGGCTAACATCTCGGATGTAGTATTTTACAACATTCTTGGAGTATCGGCCCCTACTTCTCGGTGGGAACATTATATACGTCTATAACGTAATATAGTCTAACCTAAAACATCTAGCCCCTCGCTGGTGATGTTTTACAGAATCCCGTTTATGTCGTCCCGTACATCTCGGTTGGGATATTATATACGTCTATAGCGTTATATATCCTAACGTAAGGCAGGCTGACATCTCGGATGTAGTATTTTACAACATTCTTGGAGTATCGGCCCCTACTTCTCAGTGGGAACATTATATACGTCTATAACGTAACATAACCTAATCTAACCCATCTAGCCCCTCGCTGGTAATATTTTACAGAATCCCGTTCGTGTCGTCCCGTGCATCTCGGTTGGGATATTATATACGTCTATAGCGTTATATATCCTAACCAAAGGCAGGCTAACATCTCGGATGCAGTATTTTACAACATTCCTGGCGTATCGGCTCTACTTCTCGGTGGGAACATTATACACGTCTATAACGTAACATAACCTAACCTAACCCATCTAGCCCCTCGCTGGTGATGTTTTACAGAATCCCGTTTATGTCGTCCCGTACATCTCGGTTGGGATGTTATATACGTCTACAGCGATATATATCCTAACGTAAGGCAGGCTAACATCTCGGATGTAGTATTTTACAACATTCTTCGAGTATCGGCCCCTACTTCTCGGTGGGAACATTATGTACGTCTAAGACGTAACATAACCTAATCTAACCCATCTAGCCCCTCGCTGGTAATATTTTACAGAATCCCGTTCGTGTCGTCCCGTACATCTCGGTTGGGATATTATATACGTCTATAGCGTTATATATCCTAACGTAAGGCCGGCTAACATCTCGGATGTAGTATTTTACAACATTCCTGGCGTATCGGCTCTACTTCTCGGTGGGAACAATATACACGTCTATAACGTAACATAACCTAACCTAACCCATCTAGCCCCTCGCTGGTAATGTTTTACAGAATCCCGTTCCTGTCGTCCCGTACGTCTCGGATAGGACATTATATACGTCTACAGCGTTATATATCCTAACGTAAGGCAGGCTAACATCTCGGATGTAGTATTTTACAACATTCTTGGAGTATCGGCCCCTACTTCTCGGTGGGAACATTATATACGTCTATAACGTAACACAACCTAACCTAACCCATCTAGCCCCTCGCTGGTAATGTTTTACAGAATCCCGTTCGTGTCGTCCCGTACATCTCTGTTGGATATTATATACGTCTATAGCGTTATATATCCTAACCTAAGGCAGGCTAACATCTCGGATGCAGCATTTTACAACATTCCTAGCGTATCGGCTCTACTTCTCGGCGGGAACATTATACACGTCTATAACGTAGCATAACCTAACCTAACCCATCTAGCCCCTCGCTGGTAATGTTTTGCAGAATCCCGTTCCTGTCGTCCCGTACATCTCGGTTGGGATGTTATATACGTCTACAGCGATATATATCCTAACGTAAGGCAGGCTAACATCTCGGATGCAGTATTTTACAACATTCCTGGCGTATCGGCTCTACTTCTCGGTGGCAACATTATACACGTCTATAACGTAACATAACCTAACCTAACCCATCTAGCCCCTCGCTGGTGATGTTTTACAGAATCCCGTTTATATCGTCCCGTACATCTCGGTTGGGATGCTATATACGTCTACAGCGATATATATCCTAACGAAAGGCAGGCTAACATCTCGGATGTAGCATTTTACAACATTCTTGGAGTATCGGCCCCTACTTCTCGGTGGGAACATTATATACGTCTATAACGTAACATAACCTAATCTAACCCATCTAGCCCCTCATTGGTAATATTTTACAGAATCCCGTTCGTGTCGTCCCGTACATCTCGGTTGGGATATTATATACGTCTATAGCGTTATATATCCTAACGTAAGGCAGGCTAACATCTCGGATGTAGTATTTTACAACATTCTTGGAGTATCGGCCCCTACTTCTCGGTGGGAACATTATATACGTCTATAACGTAATATAATCTAACCTAAAACATCTAGCCCCTCGCTGGTGATGTTTTACAGAATCCCGTTTATGTCGTCCCGTACATCTCGGTTGGGATGTTATATACGTCTACAGCGATATATATCCTAACGTAAGGCAGGCTAACATCTCGGATGTAGTATTTTACAACATTCTTGGAGTATCGGCCCCTACTTCTCGGTGGGAACATTATATACCTCTATAACGTAACATAACCTAATCTAACCCATCTAGCCCCTCGCTGGTAATATTTTACAGAATCCCGTTCGTGTCGTCCCGTACATCTCGGTTGGGATATTATATACGTCTATAGCGTTATATATCCTAACATAAGGCAGGCTAACTTCTCGGATATAGTATTTTACAACATTCCTGTAGGATCAGCCTCTACTTCTCGGTGGGAACATTATATACGTCTATAACGTAATATAACCTAACCTATCCCATCTAGCCCCTCGTTGGCAATGTTTTACAGAATCCCGTTCGTGTCGTCCCGTACATCTCGGTTGGGATATTATATACGTCTACAGCGATACATATCCTAACGTAAGGCAGGCTAACATCTCGGATGTAGTATTTTACAACATTCTTGGAGTATCGGCCCCTACTTCTCGGTGGGAACATTATATACGTCTATAACGTAACATAACCTAATCTAACCCATCTAGCCCCTCGCTGGTAATATTTTACAGAATCCCGTTCCTGTCGTCCCGTACGTCTCGGATAGGACATTATATACGTCTACAGCGTTATATATCCTAACGTAAGGCAGGCTAACATCTCGGATGTAGTATTTTACAACATTCTTGGAGTATCGGCCCCTACTTCTCGGTGGGAACATTATATACGTCTATAACGTAACATAACCTAACCTAACCCATCTAGCCCCTCGCTGGTAATGTTTTACAGAATCCCGTTCGTGTCGTCCCGTACATCTCTGCTGGATATTATATACGTCTATAGCGTTATATATCCTAACCTAAGGCAGGCTAACATCTGGGATGCAGCATTTTACAACATTCCTAGCGTATCGGCTCTACTTCTCGGCGGGAACATTGTACACGTCTATAACGTAGCATAACCTAACCTAACCCACCTAGCCCCTCGCTGGTAATGTTTTGCAGAATCCCGTTCCTGTCGTCCCGTACATCTCGGTTGGGATGTTATATACGTCTACAGCGATATATATCCTAACGTAAGGCAGGCTAACATCTCGGATGCAGTATTTTACAACATTCCTGGCGTATCGGCTCTACTTCTCGGTGGCAACATTATACACGTCTATAACGTAACATAACCTAACCTATCCCATCTAGCCCCTCGCTGGTAATATTTTACAGAATCCCGTTCGTGTCGTCCCGTACATCTCGGTTGGGATATTATATACGTCTATAGCGTTATATATCCTAACGTAAGGCAGGCTAACTTCTCGGATATAGTATTTTACAACATTCTTGGAGTATCGGCCCCTACTTCTCAGTGGGAACATTATATACGTCTATAACGTAACATAACCTAATCTAACCCATCTAGCCCCTCGCTGGTAATATTTTACAGAATCCCGTTCGTGTCGTCCCGTACATCTCGGTTGGGATATTATATACGTCTATAGCGTTATATATCCTAACCAAAGGCAGGCTAACATCTCGGATGAAGTATTTTACAACATTCCTGGCGTATCGGCTCTACTTCTCGGTGGGAACATTATACACGTCTATAACGTAACATAACCTAACCTAACCCATCTAGCCCCTCGCTGGTAATGTTTTACAGAATCCCGTTCCTGTCGTCCCGTACGTCTCGGATAGGACATTATATACGTCTACAGCGTTATATATCCTAACGTAAGGCAGGCTAACATCTCGGATGTAGTATTTTACAACATTCTTGGAGTATCGGCCCCTACCTCTCGGTGGGAACATTATATACGTCTGTAACGTAACATAACCTAACCTATCCCATCTAGCCCCTCGTTGGCAATGTTTTACAGAATCCCGTTCGTGTCGTCCCGTACATCTCGGTTGGGATATTATATACGTCTACAGCGATACATATCCTAACCTAAGGCAGGCTAACTTCTCGGATATAGTATTTTACAACATTCCTGTAGGATCAGCCTCTACTTCTCGGTGGGAACATTATATACGTCTATAACGTAATATAACCTAACCTATCCCATCTAGCCCCTGGTTGGCAATGTTTTACAGAATCCCGTTCGTGTCGTCCCGTACATCTCGGTTGGGATATTATATACGTCTACAGCGATACATATCCTAACGTAAGGCAGGCTAACATCTCGGACGTAGTATTTTACAACATTCTTGGAGTATCGGCCCCTACTTCTCGGTGGGAACATTATATACGTCTATAACGTAACATAACCTAACCTAACCCATCTAGCCCCTCGCTGGTAATGTTTTACAGAATCCCGTTCGTGTCGTCCCGTACATCTCTGCTGGATATTATATACGTCTATAGCGTTATATATCCTAACCTAAGGCAGGCTAACATCTCGGATGCAGCATTTTACAACATTCCTAGCGTATCGGCTCTACTTCTCGGCGGGAACATTGTACACGTCTATAACGTAGCATAACCTAACCTAACCCACCTAGCCCCTCGCTGGTAATGTTTTGCAGAATCCCGTTCCTGTCGTCCCGTACATCTCGGTTGGGATGTTATATACGTCTACAGCGATATATATCCTAACGTAAGGCAGGCTAACATCTCGGATGCAGTATTTTACAACATTCCTGGCGTATCGGCTCTACTTCTCGGTGGCAACATTATATACGTCTATAACGTAACATAACCTAATCTAACCCATCTAGCCCCTCGCTGGTAATATTTTACAGAATGCCGTTCGTGTCGTCCCGTACATCTCGGTTGGGATATTATATACGTCTATAGCGTTATATATCCTAACGTAAGGCAGGCTAACATCTCGGATGTAGTATTTTACAACATTCTTGGAGTATCGGCCCCTACTTCTCGGTGGGAACATTATATACGCCTATAACGTAACATAAGCTAACCTAACCCATCTAGCCCCTCGCTGGTAATGTTTTACAGAATCCCGTTCGTGTCGTCCCGTACATCTCTGTTGGATATTATATACGTCTATAGCGTTATGTATCCTAACCTAAGGCAGTCTAACATCTCGGATGCAGCATTTTACAACATTCCTAGCGTATCGGCTCTACTTCTCGGCGGGAACATTGTACACGTCTATAACGTAGCATAACCTAACCTAACCCATCTAGCCCCTCGCTGGTAATGTTTTGCAGAATCCCGTTCCTGTCGTCCCGTACATCTCGGTTGGGATGTTATATACGTCTACAGCGATATATATCCTAACGTAAGGCAGGCTAACATCTCGGATGCAGTATTTTACAACATTCCTGGCGTATCGGCTCTACTTCTCGGTGGCAACATTATACACGTCTATAACGTAACATAACCTAACCTAACCCATCTAGCCCCTCGCTGGTGATGTTTTACAGAATCCCGTTTATGTCGTCCCGTACATCTCGGTTGGGATGCTATATACTTCTACAGCGATATATATCCTAACGAAAGGCAGGCTAACATCTCGGATGTAGTATTTTACAACATTCTTGGAGTATCGGCCCCTACTTCTCGGTGGGAACATTATATACGTCTATAACGTAACATAACCTAATCTAACCCATCTAGCCCCTCGCTGGTAATATTTTACAGAATGCCGTTCGTGTCGTCCCGTACATCTCGGTTGGGATATTATATACGTCTATAGCGTTATATATCCTAACGTAAGGCAGGCTAACATCTCGGATGTAGTATTTTACAACATTCTTGGAGTATCGGCCCCTACTTCTCGGTGGGAACATTATATACGTCTATAACGTAATATAGTCTAACCTAAAACATCTAGCCCCTCGCTGGTGATGTTTTACAGAATCCCGTTTATGTCGTCCCGTACATCTCGGTTGGGATGTTATATACGTCTACAGTGATATATATCCTAACGTAAGGCAGGCTAACATCTCGGATGTAGTATTTTACAACATTCTTGTAGTATCGGCCCCTACTTCTCGGTGGGAACATTATATACGTCTGTAACGTAACGTAACCTAACCTGTCCCATCTAGCACCTCGTTGGCAATGTTTTACAGAATCCCGTTCGTGTCGTCCCGTACATCTCGGTTGGGATATTATATACGTCTACAGCGATACATATCCTTACCTAAGGCAGGCTAACTTCTCGGTTATAGTATTTTACAACATTCCTGTAGGATCAGCCTCTACTTCTCGGTGGGAACATTATATACGTCTATAACGTAATATAATCTAACCTAACACATCTAGCCCCTCGCTGGAGATGTTTTACAGAATCCCGTTTATGTCGTCCCGTACATCTCAGTTGGGATGTTATATACGTCTACAGCGATATACATCCTAACGTAAGGCAGGCTAACATCTCGGATGTAGTATTTTACAACATTCTTGGAGTATCGGCTCTACTTCTCGGTGGGAACATTATACACGTCTATAACGTAACATAACCTAACCTAACCCATCTAGCCCCTCGCTGGTGATGTTTTACAGAATCCCGCTTATGTCGTCCCGTACATCTCGGTTGGGATGTTATATACGTCTACAGCGATATATATCCTAACGTAATGCAGGCTAACATCTCGGATGCAGTATTTTACAACATTCCTGGCGTATCGGCCCCTACTTCTCGGTGGGAACATTATACACGTCTATAACGTAACATAACCTAACCTAACCCATCTAGCCCCTCGCTGGTAATGTTTTACAGAATCCCGTTCCTGTCGTCCCGTACGTCTCGGATAGGACATTATATACGTCTACAGCGTTATATATCCTAACGTAAGGCAGGCTAACATCTCGGATGTAGTATTTTACAACATTCTTGGAGTATCGACCCCTACTTCTCGGTGGGAACATTATATACGTCTGTAACGTAACATAACCTAACCTATCCCATCTAGCACCTCGTTGGCAATGTTTTACAGAATCCCGTTCGTGTCGTCCCGTACATCTCGGTTGGGATATTATATACGTCTACAGCGATACATATCCTTACCTAAGGCAGGCTAACTTCTCGGTTATAGTATTTTACAACATTCCTGTAGGATCAGCCTCTACTTCTCGGTGGGAACATTATATACGTCTATAACGTAATATAAGCTAACCTAACACATCTAGCCCCTCGCTGGAGATGTTTTACAGAATCCCGTTTATGTGGTCCCGTACATCTCAGTTGGGATGTTATATACGTCTACAGCGATATACATCCTAACGTAAGGCAGGCTAACATCTCGGATGTAGTATTTTACAACATTCTTGGAGTATCGGCCCCTACTTCTCAGTGGGAACATTATATACGTCTATAACGTAACATAACCTAATCTAACCCATCTAGCCCCTCGCTGGTAATATTTTACAGAATCCCGTTCGTGTCGTCCCGTGCATCTCGGTTCGGATATTATATACGTCTATAGCGTTATATATCCTAACCAAAGGCAGGCTAACATCTCGGATGCAGTATTTTACAACATTCCTGGCGTATCGGCTCTACTTCTCGGTGGGAACATTATACACGTCTATAACGTAACATAACCTAACCTAACCCATCTAGCCCCTCGCTGGTAATGTTTTACAGAATCCCGTTCCTGTCGTCCCGTACGTCTCGGATAGGACATTATATACGTCAACAGCGTTATATATCCTAACGTAAGGCAGGCTAACATCTCGGATGTAGTATTTTACAACATTCCTGGCGTATCGGCTCTACTTCTCGGTGGGAACATTATACACGTCTATAACGTAACATAACCTAACCTAACCCATCTAGCCCCTCGCTGGTGATGTTTTACAGAATCCCGCTTATGTCGTCCCGTACATCTCGGTTGGGATGTTATATACGTCTACAGCGATATATATCCTAACGTAATGCAGGCTAACATCTCGGATGCAGTATTTTACAACATTCCTGGCGTATCGGCCCCTACTTCTCGGTGGGAACATTATACACGTCTATAACGTAACATAACCTAACCTAACCCATCTAGCCCCTCGCTGGTAATGTTTTACAGAATCCCGTTCCTGTCGTCCCGTACGTCTCGGATAGGACATTATATACGTCTACAGCGATATATATCCTAACGTAAGGCAGGCTAACATCTCGGATGTAGTATTTTACAACATTCTTGGAGTATCGGCCCCTACTTCTCGGTGGGAACATTATATACGTCTGTAACGTAACATAACCTAACCTATCCCATCTAGCACCTCGTTGGCAATGTTTTACAGAATCCCGTTCGTGTCGTCCCGTACATCTCGGTTGGGATATTATATACGTCTACAGCGATACATATCCTAACCTAAGGCAGGCTAACTTCTCGGATATAGTATTTTACAACATTCCTGTAGGATCAGCCTCTACTTCTCGGTGGGAACATTATATACGTCTATAACGTAATATAATCTAACCTAAAACATCTAGCCCCTCGCTGGTGATGTTTTACAGAATCCCGTTTATGTCGTCCCGTACATCTCGGTTGGGATGTTATATACGTCTACAGCGATATATATCCTAACGTAAGGCAGGCTAACATCTCGGATGTAGTATTTTACAACATTCTTGTAGTATCGGCCCCTACTTCTCGGTCGGAACATTATATACGTCTATAACGTAACATAACCTAATCTAACCCATCTAGCCCCTCGCTGGTAATATTTTACAGAATCCCGTTCGTGTCGTCCCGTACATCTCGGTTGGGATATTATATACGTCTATAGCGTTATATATCCTAACCAAAGCAGGCTAACATCTCGGATGCAGTATTTTACAACATTCCTGGCGTATCGGCTCTACTACTCGGTGGGAACATTATACACGTCTACAACGTAACATAACCTAACCTAACCCATCTAGCCCCTCGCTGGTAATGTTTTACAGAATCCCGTTCCTGTCGTCCCGTACGTCTCGGATAGGACATTATATACGTCTACAGCGTTATATATCCTAACGAAGGCAGGCTAACATCTCGGATGTAGTATTTTACAACATTCCTGGCGTATCGGCTCTACTTCTCGGTGGGAACATTATACACGTCTATAACGTAACATAACCTAACCTAACCCATCTAGCCCCTCGCTGGTAATGTTTTACAGAATCCCGTTCCTGTCGTCCCGTACGTCTCGGATAGGACATTATATACGTCTACAGCGTTATATATCCTAACGTAAGGCAGGCTAACATCTCGGATGTAGTATTTTACAACATTCTTGGAGTATCGGCCCCTACGTCCGGGTGGGAACATTATATACGTCTATAACGTAACATACCCTAACCTAACCAATCTAGCCCCTCGCTGGTAATGTTTTACAGAATCCCGTTCGTGTCGTCCCGTACATCTCTGTTGGATATTATATACGTCTATAGCGTTATATATCCTAACCTAAGGCAGGCTAACACCTCGGATGCAGCATTTTACAACATTCCTAGCGTATCGGCTCTACTTCTCGGCGAGAACATTATACACGTCTATAACGTAGCATAACCTAACCTAACCCATCTAGCCCCTCGCTGGTAATGTTTTGCAGAATCCCGTTCGTGTCGTCCCGTACATCTCGGTTGGGATGTTATATACGTCTACAGCGATATATATCCTAACGTAAGGCAGGCTAACATCTCGGATGCAGTATTTTACAACATTCCTGGCGTATCGGCTCTACTTCTCGGTGGGTACATTATACACGTCTATAACGTAACATAACCTAACCTAACCCATCTAGCCCCTCGCTGGTAATGTTTTACAGAATCCCGTTCCTGTCGTCCCGTACGTCTCGGATAGGACATTATATACGTCTACAGCGTTATATATCCTAACGTAAGGCAGGCTAACATCTCGGATGTAGTACTTTACAACATTCTTGGAGTATCGGCCCCTACTTCTCGGTGGGAACATTATATACGTCTGTAACGTAACATACCCTAACCTATCCCATCTAGCCCCTCGTTGGCAATGTTTTACAGAATCCCGTTCGTGTCGTCCCGTACATCTCGGTTGGGATATTATATACGTCTACAGCGATACATATCCTAACCTAAGGCAGGCTAACTTCTCGGATATAGTATTTTACAACATTCCTGTAGGATCAGCCTCTACTTCTCGGTGGGAACATTATATACGTCTATAACGTAATATAATCTAACCTAACACATCTAGCCCCTCGCTGGTGATGTTTTACAGAATCCCGTTTATGTCGTCCCGTACATCTCGGTTGGGATATTATATACGTCTATAGCGTTATATATCCTAACGTAAGGCAGGCTAACATCTCGGATGCAGTATTTTACAACATTCTTGGAGTATCGGCCCCTACTTCCGGGTGGGAACATTATATACGTCTATAAAGTAACATAACCTAACCTATGCCATCTAGCCCCACGTTGGCAATGTTTTACAGAATCCCGTTCGTGTCGTCCCGTACATCTCGGTTGGGATGTTATATACGTCTACAGCGATATATATCCTAACGTAAGGCAGGCTAACATCTCGGATGTAGTATTTTACAACATTCTTGGAGTATCGGCCCCTACTTCTCAGTGGGAACATTATATACGTCTATAACGTAACATAACCTAATCTAACCCATCTAGCCCCTCGCTGGTAATATTTTACAGAATCCCGTTCGTGTCGTCCCGTACATCTCGGTTGGCATATTATATACGTCTATAGCGTTATATATCCTAACCAAAGGCAGGCTAACATCTCGGATGCAGTATTTTACAACATTCCTGGCGTATCGGCTCTACTTCTCGGTGGGAACATTATACACGTCTATAACGTAACATAACCTAACCTAACCCATCTAGCCCCTCGCTGGTAATGTTTTACAGAATCCCGTTCCTGTCGTCCCGTACGTCTCGGATAGGACATTATATACGTCTACAGCGTTATATATCCTAACGTAAGGCAGGCTAACATCTCGGATGTAGTATTTTACAACATTCTTGGAGTATCGGCCCCTACTTCCGGGTGGGAACATTATATACGTCTATAACGTAACATAACCTAACCTAACCAATCTAGCCCCTCGCTGGTAATGTTTTACAGAATCCCGTTCGTGTCGTCCCGTACATCTCTGTTGGATATTATATACGTCTATAGCGTTATATATCCTAACGTAAGGCAGGCTAACATCTCGGATGTAGTATTTTACTACATTCTTGGAGTATCGGCCCCTACTTCTCAGTGGGAACATTATATACGTCTATAACGTAACATAACCTAATCTAACCCATCTAGCCCCTCGCTGGTAATATTTTACAGAATCCCGTTCGTGTCGTCCCGTACATCTCGGTTGGGATATTATATACGTCTATAGCGTTATATATCCTAACCAAAGGCAGGCTAACATCTCGGATGCAGTATTTTACAACATTCCTGGCGTATCGGCTCTACTTCTCGGTGGGAACATTATACACGTCTATAACGTAACATAACCTAACCTAACCCATCTAGCCCCTCGCTGGTAATGTTTCACAGAATCCCGTTCGTGTCGTCCCGTACATCTCGGTTGGATATTATATACGTCTATAGCGTTATATATCCTAACGTAAGGCAGGCTAACATCTCGGATGTAGTATTTTACAACATTCTTGGAGTATCGGCCCCTACTTCTCGGTGGGAAAATTATATACGTCTGTAACGTAACATAACCTAACCTATCCCATCTAGCACCTCGTTGGCAATGTTTCACAGAATCCCGTTCGAGTCGTCCCGTACATCTCGGTTGGGATATTATATACGTCTACAGCGATACATATCCTAACCTAAGGCAGGCTAACTTTTCGGATATAGTATTTTACAACATGCCTGTAGGATCAGCCTCTACTTCTCGGTGGGAACATTATATACGTCTATAACGTAATATAACCTAATCTAACCCATCTAGCCCCTCGCTGGTAATATTTTACAGAATCCCGTTCGTGTCGTCCCGTACATCTCGGTTGGGATATTATATACGTCTATAGCGTTATATATCCTAACGTAAGGCAGGCTAACATCTCGGATGCAGTATTTTACAACATTCCTGGCGTATCGGCTCTACTTCTCGGTGGCAACATTATACACGTCTATAACGTAACATAACCAAACCTAACCCATCTAGCCCCTCGCTGGTGATGTTTTACAGAATCCCGCTTATGTCGTCCCGTACATCTCGGTTGGGATGTTATATACGTCTACAGCGATATATATCCTAACGTAATGCAGGCTAACATCTCGGATGCAGTATTTTACAACATTCCTGGCGTATCGGCCCCTACTTCTCGGTGGGAACATTATACACGTCTATAACGTAACATAACCTAACCTAACCCATCTAGCCCCTCGCTGGTAATGTTTTACAGAATCCCGTTCCTGTCGTCCCGTACGTCTCGGATAGGACATTATATACGTCTACAGCGTTATATATCCTAACGTAAGGCAGGCTAACATCTCGGATGTAGTATTTTACAACATTCTTGGAGTATCGGCCCCTACTTCTCGGTGGGAACATTATATACGTCTGTAACGTAACATAACCTAACCTATCCCATCTAGCACCTCGTTGGCAATGTTTTACAGAATCCCGTTCGTGTCGTCCCGTACATCTCGGTTGGGATATTATATACGTCTACAGCGATACATATCCTTACCTAAGGCAGGCTAACTTCTCGGTTATAGTATTTTACAACATTCCTGTAGGATCAGCCTCTACTTCTCGGTGGGAACATTATATACGTCTATAACGTAATATAAGCTAACCTAACACATCTAGCCCCTCGCTGGAGATGTTTTACAGAATCCCGTTTATGTGGTCCCGTACATCTCAGTTGGGATGTTATATACGTCTACAGCGATATACATCCTAACGTAAGGCAGGCTAACATCTCGGATGTAGTATTTTACAACATTCTTGGAGTATCGGCCCCTACTTCTCAGTGGGAACATTATATACGTCTATAACGTAACATAACCTACTCTAACCCATCTAGCCCCTCGCTGGTAATATTTTACAGAATCCCGTTCGTGTCGTCCCGTGCATCTCGGTTCGGATATTATATACGTCTATAGCGTTATATATCCTAACCAAAGGCAGGCTAACATCTCGGATGCAGTATTTTACAACATTCCTGGCGTATCGGCTCTACTTCTCGGTGGGAACATTATACACGTCTATAACGTAACATAACCTAACCTAACCCATCTAGCAACTCGCTGGTAATGTTTTACAGAATCCCGTTCCTGTCGTCCCGTACGTCTCGGATAGGACATTATATACGTCAACAGCGTTATATATCCTAACGTAAGGCAGGCTAACATCTCGGATGTAGTATTTTACAACATTCCTGGCGTATCGGCTCTACTTCTCGGTGGGAACATTATACACGTCTATAACGTAACATAACCTAACCTAACCCATCTAGCCCCTCGCTGGTGATGTTTTACAGAATCCCGCTTATGTCGTCCCGTACATCTCGGTTGGGATGTTATATACGTCTACAGCGATATATATCCTAACGTAATGCAGGCTAACATCTCGGATGCAGTATTTTACAACATTCCTGGCGTATCGGCCCCTACTTCTCGGTGGGAACATTATACACGTCTATAACGTAACATAACCTAACCTAACCCATCTAGCCCCTCGCTGGTAATGTTTTACAGAATCCCGTTCCTGTCGTCCCGTACGTCTCGGATAGGACATTATATACGTCTACAGCGATATATATCCTAACGTAAGGCAGGCTAACATCTCGGATGTAGTATTTTACAACATTCTTGGAGTATCGGCCCCTACTTCTCGGTGGGAACATTATATACGTCTGTAACGTAACATAACCTAACCTATCCCATCTAGCACCTCGTTGGCAATGTTTTACAGAATCCCGTTCGTGTCGTCCCGTACATCTCGGTTGGGATATTATATACGTCTACAGCGATACATATCCTAACCTAAGGCAGGCTAACTTCTCGGATATAGTATTTTACAACATTCCTGTAGGATCAGCCTCTGCTTCTCGGTGGGAACATTATATACGTCTATAACGTAATATAATCTAACCTAAAACATCTAGCCCCTCGCTGGTGATGTTTTACAGAATCCCGTTTATGTCGTCCCGTACATCTCGGTTGGGATGTTATATACGTCTACAGCGATATATATCCTAACGTAAGGCAGGCTAACATCTCGGATGTAGTATTTTACAACATTCTTGTAGTATCGGCCCCTACTTCTCGGTGGGAACATTATATACGTCTATAACGTAACATAACCTAATCTAACCCATCTAGCCCCTCGCTGGTAATATTTTACAGAATCCCGTTCGTGTCGTCCCGTACATCTCGGTTGGGATATTATATACGTCTATAGCGTTATATATCCTAACCAAAGCAGGCTAACATCTCGGATGCAGTATTTTACAACATTCCTGGCGTATCGGCTCTACTACTCGGTGGGAACATTATACACGTCTACAACGTAACATAACCTAACCTAACCCATCTAGCCCCTCGCTGGTAATGTTTTACAGAATCCCGTTCCTGTCGTCCCGTACGTCTCGGATAGGACATTATATACGTCTACAGCGTTATATATCCTAACGTAAGGCAGGCTAACATCTCGGATGTAGTATTTTACAACATTCCTGGCGTATCGGCTCTACTTCTCGGTGGGAACATTATACACGTCTATAACGTAACATAACCTAACCTAACCCATCTAGCCCCTCGCTGGTAATGTTTTACAGAATCCCGTTCCTGTCGTCCCGTACGTCTCGGATAGGACATTATATACGTCTACAGCGTTATATATCCTAACGTAAGGCAGGCTAACATCTCGGATGTAGTATTTTACAATATTCTTGGAGTATCGGCCCCTACTTCCGGGTGGGAACATTATATACGTCTATAACGTAACATAACCTAACCTAACCCATCTAGCCCCTCGCTGGTAATGTTTTACAGAATCCCGTTCGTGTCGTCCCGTACATCTCGGTTGGATATTATATACGTCTATAGCGTTATATATCCTAACGTAAGGCAGGCTAACATCTCGGATGTAGTGTTTTACAACATTCTTGGAGTATCGGCCCCTACTTCTCGGTGGGAACATTATATACGTCTGTAACGTAACATAACCTAACCTATCCCGTCTAGCACCTCGTTGGCAATGTTTTACAGAATCCCGTTCGTGTCGTCCCGTACATCTCGGTTGGGATATTATATACGTCTACAGCGATACATATCCTAACCTAAGGCAGGCTAACTTCTCGGATATAGTATTTTACAACATTCCTGTAGGATCAGCCTCTACTTCTCGGTGGGAACATTATGTACGTCTATAACGTAATATAATCTGACCTAACACATCTAGCCCCTCGCTGGTGATGTTTTACAGAATCCCGTTTATGTCGTCCCGTACATCTCGGTTGGGATGTTATATACGTCTACAGCGATATATATCCTAACGTAAGGCAGGCTAACATCTCGGATGTAGTATTTTACAACATTCTTGGAGTATCGGCCCCTACTTCTCAGTGGGAACATTATATACGTCTATAACGTAACATAACCTAATCTAACCCATCTAGCCCCTCGCTGGTAATATTTTACAGAATCCCGTTCGTGTCGTCCCGTACATCTCGGTTGGGATATTATATACGTCTATAGCGTTATATATCCTAACCAAAGGCAGGCTAACATCTCGGATGCAGTATTTTACAACATTCCTGGCGTATCGGCTCTACTTCTCGGTGGGAACATTATACACGTCTATAACGTAACATAACCTAACCTAACCCATCTAGCCCCTCGCTGGTAATGTTTTACAGAATCCCGTTCCTGTCGTCCCGTACGTCTCGGATAGGACATTATATACGTCTACAGCGTTATATATCCTAACGTAAGGCAGGCTAACATCTCGGATGTAGTATTTTACAACATTCTTGGAGTATCGGCCCCTACGTCCGGGTGGGAACATTATATACGTCTATAACGTAACATACCCTAACCTAACCAATCTAGCCCCTCGCTGGTAATGTTTTACAGAATCCCGTTCGTGTCGTCCCGTACATCTCTGTTGGATATTATATACGTCTATAGCGTTATATATCCTAACCTAAGGCAGGCTAACACCTCGGATGCAGCATTTTACAACATTCCTAGCGTATCGGCTCTACTTCTCGGCAAGAACATTATACACGTCTATAACGTAGCATAACCTAACCTAACCCATCTAGCCCCTCGCTGGTAATGTTTTGCAGAATCCCGTTCCTGTCGTCCCGTACATCTCGGTTGGGATGTTATATACGTCTACAGCGATATATATCCTAACGTAAGGCAGGCTAACATCTCGGATGCAGTATTTTACAACATTCCTGGCGTATCGGCTCTACTTCTCGGTGGGTACATTATACACGTCTATAACGTAACATAACCTAACCTAACCCATCTAGCCCCTCGCTGGTAATGTTTTACAGAATCCCGTTCCTGTCGTCCCGTACATCTCGGTTGGGATATTATATACGTCTATAGCGTTATATATCCTAACGTAAGGCAGGCTAACATCTCGGATGCAGTATTTTACAACATTCTTGGAGTATCGGCCCCTACTTCCGGGTGGGAACATTATATACGTCTATAAAGTAACATAACCTAACCTATGCCATCTAGCCCCACGTTGGCAATGTTTTACAGAATCCCGTTCGTGTCGTCCCGTACATCTCGGTTGGGATGTTATATACGTCTACAGCGATATATATCCTAACGTAAGGCAGGCTAACATCTCGGATGTAGTATTTTACAACATTCTTGGAGTATCGGCCCCTACTTCTCAGTGGGAACATTATATACGTCTATAACGTAACATAACCTAATCTAACCCATCTAGCCCCCAGCTGGTAATATTTTACAGAATCCCGTTCGTGTCGTCCCGTACATCTCGGTTGGGATATTATATACGTCTATAGCGTTATATATCCTAACCAAAGGCAGGCTAACATCTCGGATGCAGTATTTTACAACATTCCTGGCGTATCGGCTCTACTTCTCGGTGGGAACATTATACACGTCTATAACGTAACATAACCTAACCTAACCCATCTAGCCCCTCGCTGGTAATGTTTTACAGAATCCCGTTCCTGTCGTCCCGTACGTCTCGGATAGGACATTATATACGTCTACAGCGTTATATATCCTAACGTAAGGCAGGCTAACATCTCGGATGTAGTATTTTACAACATTCTTGGAGTATCGGCCCCTACTTCCGGGTGGGAACATTATATACGTCTATAACGTAACATAACCTAACCTAACCAATCTAGCCCCTCGCTGGTAATGTTTTACAGAATCCCGTTCGTGTCGTCCCGTACATCTCTGTTGGATATTATATACGTCTATAGCGTTATATATCCTAACGTAAGGCAGGCTAACATCTCGGATGTAGTATTTTACTACATTCTTGGAGTATCGGCCCCTACTTCTCAGTGGGAACATTATATACGTCTATAACGTAACATAACCTAATCTAACCCATCTAGCCCCTCGCTGGTAATATTTTACAGAATCCCGTTCGTGTCGTCCCGTACATCTAGGTTGGGATATTATATACGTCTATAGCGTTATATATCCTAACCAAAGGCAGGCTAACATCTCGGATGCAGTATTTTACAACATTCCTGGCGTATCGGCTCTACTTCTCGGTGGGAACATTATACACGTCTATAACGTAACATAACCTAACCTAACCCATCTAGCCCCTCGCTGGTAATGTTTCACAGAATCCCGTTCGTGTCGTCCCGTACATCTCGGTTGGATATTATATACGTCTATAGCGTTATATATCCTAACGTAAGGCAGGCTAACATCTCGGATGTAGTATTTTACAACATTCTTGGAGTATCGGCCCCTACTTCTCGGTGGGAAAATTATATACGTCTGTAACGTAACATAACCTAACCTATCCCATCTAGCACCTCGTTGGCAATGTTTCACAGAATCCCGTTCGAGTCGTCCCGTACATCTCGGTTGGGATATTATATACGTCTACAGCGATACATATCCTAACCTAAGGCAGGCTAACTTTTCGGATATAGTATTTTACAACATGCCTGTAGGATCAGCCTCTACTTCTCGGTGGGAACATTATATACGTCTATAACGTAATATAACCTAATCTAACCCATCTAGCCCCTCGCTGGTAATATTTTACAGAATCCCGTTCGTGTCGTCCCGTACATCTCGGTTGGGATATTATATACGTCTATAGCGTTATATATCCTAACGTAAGGCAGGCTAACATCTCGGATGCAGTATTTTACAACATTCCTGGCGTATCGGCTCTACTTCTCGGTGGCAACATTATACACGTCTATAACGTAACATAACCTAACCTAACCCATCTAGCCCCTCGCTGGTGATGTTTTACAGAATCCCGTTTATGTCGTCCCGTACATCTCGGTTGGGATGCTATATACGTCTACAGCGATATATATCCTAACGTAAGGCAGGCTAACATCTCGGATGTAGTATTTTACAACATACTTGGAGTATCGGCCCCTACTTCTCGGTGGGAACATTATATACGTCTATAACGTAACATAACCTAATCTAACCCATCTAGCCCCTCGCTGGTAATATTTTACAGAATCCCGTTCGCGTCGTCCCGTACATCTCGGTTGGGATATTATATAAGTCTATAGCATTATATATCCTAACGTAACGCAGGCTAACATTTCGGATGTAGTATTTTACAACATTCTTGGAGTATCGGCCCCTACTTCTCGGTGGGAACATTATATACGTCTGTAACGTAACATAACCTAACCTATCCCATCTAGCCCCTCGTTGGCAATGTTTTACAGAATCCCGTTCGTGTCGTCCCGTACATCTCGGTTGGGATATTATATACGTCTACAGCGATACATATCCTAACCTAAGGCAGGCTAACTTCTCGGATATA
This sequence comes from Xylocopa violacea, assembly GCA_963969225.1. Taxonomy (NCBI): domain Eukaryota; kingdom Metazoa; phylum Arthropoda; class Insecta; order Hymenoptera; family Apidae; genus Xylocopa; species Xylocopa violacea. The sequence goes on from CAXAJV010000481.1 coordinate 308,502, forward strand.
GTATTTTACAACATTCCTGTAGGATCAGCCTCTACTTCTCGGTGGGAACATTATATACGTCTATAACGTAATATAATCTAACCTAACACATCTAGCCCCTCGCTGGTGATGTTTTACAGAATCCCGTTTATGTCGTCCCGTACATCTCGGTTGGGATGTTATATACGTCTACAGCGATATATATCCTAACGTAAGGCAGGCTAACATCTCGGATGTAGTATTTTACAACATTCTTGGAGTATCGGCCCCTACTTCCGGGTGGGAACATTATATACGTCTATAACGTAACATAACCTAACCTAACCCATCTAGCCCCTCGCTGATGATGTTTTACAGAATCCCGTTTATGTCGTCCCGTACATCTCGGTTGGGATGTTATATACGACTACAGCGATATATATCCTAACGTAAGGCAGGCTAACATCTCGGATGTAGTGTTTTACAACATTCTTGGAGTATCGGCCCCTACTTCTCGGTGGGAACATTATATACGTCTGTAACGTAACATAACCTAACCTATCCCGTCTAGCACCTCGTTGGCAATGTTTTACAGAATCCCGTTCGTGTCGTCCCGTACATCTCGGTTGGGATATTATATACGTCTACAGCGATACATATCCTAACCTAAGGCAGGCTAACTTCTCGGATATAGTATTTTACAACATTCCTGTAGGATCAGCCTCTACTTCTCGGTGGGAACATTATGTACGTCTATAACGTAATATAATCTGACCTAACACATCTAGCCCCTCGCTGGTGATGTTTTACAGAATCCCGTTTATGTCGTCCCGTACATCTCGGTTGGGATGTTATATACGTCTATAGCATTATATATCCTAACGTAACGCAGGCTAACATTTCGGATGTAGTATTTTACAACATTCTTGGAGTATCGGCCCCTACTTCTCGGTGGGAACATTATATACGTCTGTAACGTAACATAACCTAACCTATCCCATCTAGCCCCTCGTTGGCAATGTTTTACAGAATCCCGTTCGTGTCGTCCCGTACATCTCGGTTGGGATATTATATACGTCTACAGCGATACATATCCTAACCTAAGGCAGGCTAACTTCTCGGATATAGTATTTTACAACATTCCTGTAGGATCAGCCTCTACTTCTCGGTGGGAACATTATATACGTCTATAACGTAATATAATCTAACCTAACACATCTAGCCCCTCGCTGGTGATGTTTTACAGAATCCCGTTTATGTCGTCCCGTACATCTCGGTTGGGATGTTATATACGTCTACAGCGATATATATCCTAACGTAAGGCAGGCTAACATCTCGGATGTAGTATTTTACAACATTCTTGGAGTATCGGCCCCTACTTCCGGGTGGGAACATTATATACGTCTATAACGTAACATAACCTAACCTAACCCATCTAGCCCCTCGCTGGTGATGTTTTACAGAATCCCGTTTATGTCGTCCCGTACATCTCGGTTGGGATGTTATATACGACTACAGCGATATATATCCTAACGTAAGGCAGGCTAACATCTCGGATGTAGTGTTTTACAACATTCTTGGAGTATCGGCCCCTACTTCTCGGTGGGAACATTATATACGTCTGTAACGTAACATAACCTAACCTATCCCGTCTAGCACCTCGTTGGCAATGTTTTACAGAATCCCGTTCGTGTCGTCCCGTACATCTCGGTTGGGATATTATATACGTCTACAGCGATACATATCCTAACCTAAGGCAGGCTAACTTCTCGGATATAGTATTTTACAACATTCCTGTAGGATCAGCCTCTACTTCTCGGTGGGAACATTATGTACGTCTATAACGTAATATAATCTGACCTAACACATCTAGCCCCTCGCTGGTGATGTTTTACAGAATCCCGTTTATGTCGTCCCGTACATCTCGGTTGGGATGTTATATACGTCTATAGCATTATATATCCTAACGTAACGCAGGCTAACATTTCGGATGTAGTATTTTACAACATTCTTGGAGTATCGGCCCCTACTTCTCGGTGGGAACATTATATACGTCTGTAACGTAACATAACCTAACCTATCCCATCTAGCCCCTCGTTGGCAATGTTTTACAGAATCCCGTTCGTGTCGTCCCGTACATCTCGGTTGGGATATTATATACGTCTACAGCGATACATATCCTAACCTAAGGCAGGCTAACTTCTCGGATATAGTATTTTACAACATTCCTGTAGGATCAGCCTCTACTTCTCGGTGGGAACATTATATACGTCTATAACGTAATATAATCTAACCTAACACATCTAGCCCCTCGCTGGTGATGTTTTACAGAATCCCGTTTATGTCGTCCCGTACATCTCGGTTGGGATGTTATATACGTCTACAGCGATATATATCCTAACGTAAGGCAGGCTAACATCTCGGATGTAGTATTTTACAACATTCTTGGAGTATCGGCCCCTACTTCCGGGTGGGAACATTATATACGTCTATAACGTAACATAACCTAACCTAACCCATCTAGCCCCTCGCTGGTGATGTTTTACAGAATCCCGTTTATGTCGTCCCGTACATCTCGGTTGGGATGTTATATACGACTACAGCGATATATATCCTAACGTAAGGCAGGCTAACATCTCGGATGTAGTGTTTTACAACATTCTTGGAGTATCGGCCCCTACTTCTCGGTGGGAACATTATATACGTCTGTAACGTAACATAACCTAACCTATCCCGTCTAGCACCTCGTTGGCAATGTTTTACAGAATCCCGTTCGTGTCGTCCCGTACATCTCGGTTGGGATATTATATACGTCTACAGCGATACATATCCTAACCTAAGGCAGGCTAACTTCTCGGATATAGTATTTTACAACATTCCTGTAGGATCAGCCTCTACTTCTCGGTGGGAACATTATGTACGTCTATAACGTAATATAATCTGACCTAACACATCTAGCCCCTCGCTGGTGATGTTTTACAGAATCCCGTTTATGTCGTCCCGTACATCTCGGTTGGGATGTTATATACGTCTATAGCATTATATATCCTAACGTAACGCAGGCTAACATTTCGGATGTAGTATTTTACAACATTCTTGGAGTATCGGCCCCTACTTCTCGGTGGGAACATTATATACGTCTGTAACGTAACATAACCTAACCTATCCCATCTAGCCCCTCGTTGGCAATGTTTTACAGAATCCCGTTCGTGTCGTCCCGTACATCTCGGTTGGGATATTATATACGTCTACAGCGATACATATCCTAACCTAAGGCAGGCTAACTTCTCGGATATAGTATTTTACAACATTCCTGTAGGATCAGCCTCTACTTCTCGGTGGGAACATTATATACGTCTATAACGTAATATAATCTAACCTAACACATCTAGCCCCTCGCTGGTGATGTTTTACAGAATCCCGTTTATGTCGTCCCGTACATCTCGGTTGGGATGTTATATACGTCTACAGCGATATATATCCTAACGTAAGGCAGGCTAACATCTCGGATGTAGTATTTTACAACATTCTTGGAGTATCGGCCCCTACTTCCGGGTGGGAACATTATATACGTCTATAACGTAACATAACCTAACCTAACCAATCTAGCCCCTCGCTGGTAATGTTTTACAGAATCCCGTTCGTGTCGTCCCGTACATCTCTGTTGGATATTATATACGTCTATAGCGTTATATATCCTAACCTAAGGCAGGCTAACATCTCGGATGCAGCATTTTACAACATTCCTAGCGTATCGGCTCTACTTCTCGGCGGGAACATTATACACGTCTATAACGTAGCATAACCTAACCTAACCCATCTAGCCCCTCGCTGGTAATGTTTTGCAGAATCCCGTTCCTGTCGTCCCGTACATCTCGGTTGGGATGTTATATACGTCTACAGCGATATATATCCTAACGTAAGGCAGGCTAACATCTCGGATGCAGTATTTTACAACATTCCTGGCGTATTGGCTCTACTTCTCCGTGGCAACATTATACACGTCTATAACGTAACATAACCTAACCTAACCCATCTAGCCCCTCGCTGGTGATGTTTTACAGAATCCCGTTTATGTCGTCCCGTACATCTCGGTTGGGATGTTATATACGACTACAGCGATATATATCCTAACGTAAGGCAGGCTAACATCTCGGATGTAGTATTTTACAACATTCTTGGAGTATCGGCCCCTACTTCTCGGTGGGAACATTATATACGTCTATAACGTAACATAACCTAACCTAACCCATCTAGCCCCTCGCTGGTAATGTTCTACAGAATCCCGTTCCTGTCGTCCCGTACGTCTCGGATTGGACATTATATACGTCTACAGCGTTATATATCCTAACGTAAGGCAGGCTAACATCTCGGATGTAGTATTTTACAACATTCTTGGTGTATCGGCCCCTACTTCCGGGTGGGAACATTATATACGTCTATAACGTAACATAACCTAACCTAACCAATCTAGCCCCTCGCTGGTAATGTCTTACAGAATCCCGTTCGTGTCGTCCCGTACATCTCTGTTGGATATTATATACGTCTATAGCGTTATATATCCTAACCTAAGGCAGGCTAACACCTCGGATGCAGCATTTTACAACATTCCTAGCGTATCGGCTCTACTTCTCGGCGGGAACATTATACACGTCTATAACGTAGCATAACCTAACATAACCCATCTAGCCCCTCGCTGGTAATGTTTTGCAGAATCCCGTTCCTGTCGTCCCGTACATCTCGGTTGGGATGTTATATACGTCTACAGCGATATATATCCTAACGTAAGGCTGGCTAACATCTCGGATGCAGTATTTTACAACATTCCTGACGTATCGGCTCTACTTCTCGGTGGCAACATTATACACGTCTATAACGTAACATAACCTAACCTAAACCATCTAGCCCGTCGCTGGTAATGTTTTACAGAATCCCGTTCCTGTCGTCCCGTACGTCTCGAATGGGACATTATATACGTCTACAGCGTTATATATCCTAACGTAAGGCAGGCTAACATCTCGGATGTAGTATTTTACAACATTCTTGGAGTATCGGCCCCTACTTCCGGGTGGGAACATTATATACGTCTATAAAGTAACATAACCTAACCTAACCCATCTAGCCCCTCGCTGGTAATGTTTTACAGAATCCCGTTCCTGTCGTCCCGTACGTCTCGGATGGGACATTATAAACTTCTACAGAGTTATATATCCTAACCTGAGGCAGGCTAACATCTCGGATGCAGTATTTTACAACATTCCTGGCGTATCGGCCCATACTTCTCGGTGGAAACATTATACACGTCTATAACGTAGCATAACCTAACCTAACCCATCTAGCCCCTCGCTGGTAATGTTTTGCAGAATCCCGTTCCTGTCGTCCCGTACATCTCGGTTGGGATGTTATATACGTCTACAGCGATATATATCCTAACGTAAGGCAGGCTAACATCTCCGATGTAGTATTTTACAACATTCTTGTAGTATCGGCCCCTACTTCTCGGTGGGAACATTATATACGTCTATAACGTAACATAACCTAATCTAACCCATCTAGCCCCTCGCTGGTAATATTTTACAGAATCCCGTTCGTGTCGTCCCGTACATCTCGGTTGGGATATTATATACGTCTATAGCGTTATATATCCTAACCAAAGCAGGCTAACATCTCGGATGCAGTATTTTACAACATTCCTGGCGTATCGGCTCTACTACTCGGTGGGAACATTATACACGTCTACAACGTAACATAACCTAACCTAACCCATCTAGCCCCTCGCTGGTAATGTTTTACAGAATCCCGTTCCTGTCGTCCCGTACGTCTCGGATAGGACATTATATACGTCTACAGCGTTATATATCCTAACGTAAGGCAGGCTAACATCTCGGATGTAGTATTTTACAACATTCCTGGCGTATCGGCTCTACTTCTCGGTGGGAACATTATACACGTCTATAACGTAACATAACCTAACCTAACCCATCTAGCCCCTCGCTGGTAATGTTTTACAGAATCCCGTTCCTGTCGTCCCGTACGTCTCGGATAGGACATTATATACGTCTACAGCGTTATATATCCTAACGTAAGGCAGGCTAACATCTCGGATGTAGTATTTTACAACATTCTTGGAGTATCGGCCCCTACGTCCGGGTGGGAACATTATATACGTCTATAACGTAACATACCCTAACCTAACCAATCTAGCCCCTCGCTGGTAATGTTTTACAGAATCCCGTTCGTGTCGTCCCGTACATCTCTGTTGGATATTATATACGTCTATAGCGTTATATATCCTAACCTAAGGCAGGCTAACACCTCGGATGCAGCATTTTACAACATTCCTAGCGTATCGGCTCTACTTCTCGGCGAGAACATTATACACGTCTATAACGTAGCATAACCTAACCTAACCCATCTAGCCCCTCGCTGGTAATGTTTTGCAGAATCCCGTTCCTGTCGTCCCGTACATCTCGGTTGGGATGTTATATACGTCTACAGCGATATATATCCTAACGTAAGGCAGGCTAACATCTCGGATGCAGTATTTTACAACATTCCTGGCGTATCGGCTCTACTTCTCGGTGGGTACATTATACACGTCTATAACGTAACATAACCTAACCTAACCCATCTAGCCCCTCGCTGGTAATGTTTTACAGAATCCCGTTCCTGTCGTCCCGTACGTCTCGGATAGGACATTATATACGTCTACAGCGTTATATATCCTAACGTAAGGCAGGCTAACATCTCGGATGTAGTACTTTACAACATTCTTGGAGTATCGGCCCCTACTTCTCGGTGGGAACATTATATACGTCTGTAACGTAACATAACCTAACCTATCCCATCTAGCCCCTCGTTGGCAATGTTTTACAGAATCCCGTTCGTGTCGTCCCGTACATCTCGGTTGGGATATTATATACGTCTACAGCGATACATATCCTAACCTAAGGCAGGCTAACTTCTCGGATATAGTATTTTACAACATTCCTGTAGGATCAGCCTCTACTTCTCGGTGGGAACATTATATACGTCTATAACGTAATATAATCTAACCTAACACATCTAGCCCCTCGCTGGTGATGTTTTACAGAATCCCGTTTATGTCGTCCCGTACATCTCGGTTGGGATATTATATACGTCTATAGCGTTATATATCCTAACGTAAGGCAGGCTAACATCTCGGATGCAGTATTTTACAACATTCTTGGAGTATCGGCCCCTACTTCCGGGTGGGAACATTATATACGTCTATAAAGTAACATAACCTAACCTATGCCATCTAGCCCCACGTTGGCAATGTTTTACAGAATCCCGTTCGTGTCGTCCCGTACATCTCGGTTGGGATGTTATATACGTCTACAGCGATATATATCCTAACGTAAGGCAGGCTAACATCTCGGATGTAGTATTTTACAACATTCTTGGAGTATCGGCCCCTACTTCTCAGTGGGAACATTATATACGTCTATAACGTAACATAACCTAATCTAACCCATCTAGCCCCTCGCTGGTAATATTTTACAGAATCCCGTTCGTGTCGTCCCGTACATCTCGGTTGGGATATTATATACGTCTATAGCGTTATATATCCTAACCAAAGGCAGGCTAACATCTCGGATGCAGTATTTTACAACATTCCTGGCGTATCGGCTCTACTTCTCGGTGGGAACATTATACACGTCTATAACGTAACATAACCTAACCTAACCCATCTAGCCCCTCGCTGGTAATGTTTTACAGAATCCCGTTCCTGTCGTCCCGTACGTCTCGGATAGGACATTATATACGTCTACAGCGTTATATATCCTAACGTAAGGCAGGCTAACATCTCGGATGTAGTATTTTACAACATTCTTGGAGTATCGGCCCCTACTTCCGGGTGGGAACATTATATACGTCTATAACGTAACATAACCTAACCTAACCAATCTAGCCCCTCGCTGGTAATGTTTTACAGAATCCCGTTCGTGTCGTCCCGTACATCTCTGTTGGATATTATATACGTCTATAGCGTTATATATCCTAACGTAAGGCAGGCTAACATCTCGGATGTAGTATTTTACTACATTCTTGGAGTATCGGCCCCTACTTCTCAGTGGGAACATTATATACGTCTATAACGTAACATAACCTAATCTAACCCATCTAGCCCCTCGCTGGTAATATTTTACAGAATCCCGTTCGTGTCGTCCCGTACATCTCGGTTGGGATATTATATACGTCTATAGCGTTATATATCCTAACCAAAGGCAGGCTAACATCTCGGATGCAGTATTTTACAACATTCCTGGCGTATCGGCTCTACTTCTCGGTGGGAACATTATACACGTCTATAACGTAACATAACCTAACCTAACCCATCTAGCCCCTCGCTGGTAATGTTTCACAGAATCCCGTTCGTGTCGTCCCGTACATCTCGGTTGGATATTATATACGTCTATAGCGTTATATATCCTAACGTAAGGCAGGCTAACATCTCGGATGTAGTATTTTACAACATTCTTGGAGTATCGGCCCCTACTTCTCGGTGGGAAAATTATATACGTCTGTAACGTAACATAACCTAACCTATCCCATCTAGCACCTCGTTGGCAATGTTTCACAGAATCCCGTTCGAGTCGTCCCGTACATCTCGGTTGGGATATTATATACGTCTACAGCGATACATATCCTAACCTAAGGCAGGCTAACTTTTCGGATATAGTATTTTACAACATGCCTGTAGGATCAGCCTCTACTTCTCGGTGGGAACATTATATACGTCTATAACGTAATATAACCTAATCTAACCCATCTAGCCCCTCGCTGGTAATATTTTACAGAATCCCGTTCGTGTCGTCCCGTACATCTCGGTTGGGATATTATATACGTCTATAGCGTTATATATCCTAACGTAAGGCAGGCTAACATCTCGGATGCAGTATTTTACAACATTCCTGGCGTATCGGCTCTACTTCTCGGTGGCAACATTATACACGTCTATAACGTAACATAACCTAACCTAACCCATCTAGCCCCTCGCTGGTGATGTTTTACAGAATCCCGTTTATGTCGTCCCGTACATCTCGGTTGGGATGCTATATACGTCTACAGCGATATATATCCTAACGTAAGGCAGGCTAACATCTCGGATGTAGTATTTTACAACATACTTGGAGTATCGGCCCCTACTTCTCGGTGGGAACATTATATACGTCTATAACGTAACATAACCTAATCTAACCCATCTAGCCCCTCGCTGGTAATATTTTACAGAATCCCGTTCGCGTCGTCCCGTACATCTCGGTTGGGATATTATATACGTCTATAGCATTATATATCCTAACGTAACGCAGGCTAACATTTCGGATGTAGTATTTTACAACATTCTTGGAGTATCGGCCCCTACTTCTCGGTGGGAACATTATATACGTCTGTAACGTAACATAACCTAACCTATCCCATCTAGCCCCTCGTTGGCAATGTTTTACAGAATCCCGTTCGTGTCGTCCCGTACATCTCGGTTGGGATATTATATACGTCTACAGCGATACATATCCTAACCTAAGGCAGGCTAACTTCTCGGATATAGTATTTTACAACATTCCTGTAGGATCAGCCTCTACTTCTCGGTGGGAACATTATATACGTCTATAACGTAATATAATCTAACCTAACACATCTAGCCCCTCGCTGGTGATGTTTTACAGAATCCCGTTTATGTCGTCCCGTACATCTCGGTTGGGATGTTATATACGTCTACAGCGATATATATCCTAACGTAAGGCAGGCTAACATCTCGGATGTAGTATTTTACAACATTCTTGGAGTATCGGCCCCTACTTCCGGGTGGGAACATTATATACGTCTATAACGTAACATAACCTAACCTAACCAATCTAGCCCCTCGCTGGTAATGTTTTACAGAATCCCGTTCGTGTCGTCCCGTACATCTCTGTTGGATATTATATACGTCTATAGCGTTATATATCCTAACCTAAGGCAGGCTAACATCTCGGATGCAGCATTTTACAACATTCCTAGCGTATCGGCTCTACTTCTCGGCGGGAACATTATACACGTCTATAACGTAGCATAACCTAACCTAACCCATCTAGCCCCTCGCTGGTAATGTTTTGCAGAATCCCGTTCCTGTCGTCCCGTACATCTCGGTTGGGATGTTATATACGTCTACAGCGATATATATCCTAACGTAAGGCAGGCTAACATCTCGGATGCAGTATTTTACAACATTCCTGGCGTATTGGCTCTACTTCTCGGTGGCAACATTATACACGTCTATAACGTAACATAACCTAACCTAACCCATCTAGCCCCTCGCTGGTGATGTTTTACAGAATCCCGTTTATGTCGTCCCGTACATCTCGGTTGGGATGTTATATACGACTACAGCGATATATATCCTAACGTAAGGCAGGCTAACATCTCGGATGTAGTATTTTACAACATTCTTGGAGTATCGGCCCCTACTTCTCGGTGGGAACATTATATACGTCTATAACGTAACATAACCTAACCTAACCCATCTAGCCCCTCGCTGGTAATGTTCTACAGAATCCCGTTCCTGTCGTCCCGTACGTCTCGGATTGGACATTATATACGTCTACAGCGTTATATATCCTAACGTAAGGCAGGCTAACATCTCGGATGTAGTATTTTACAACATTCTTGGTGTATCGGCCCCTACTTCCGGGTGGGAACATTATATACGTCTATAACGTAACATAACCTAACCTAACCAATCTAGCCCCTCGCTGGTAATGTTTTACAGAATCCCGTTCGTGTCGTCCCGTACATCTCTGTTGGATATTATATACGTCTATAGCGTTATATATCCTAACCTAAGGCAGGCTAACACCTCGGATGCAGCATTTTACAACATTCCTAGCGTATCGGCTCTACTTCTCGGCGGGAACATTATACACGTCTATAACGTAGCATAACCTAACATAACCCATCTAGCCCCTCGCTGGTAATGTTTTGCAGAATCCCGTTCCTGTCGTCCCGTACATCTCGGTTGGGATGTTATATACGTCTACAGCGATATATATCCTAACGTAAGGCTGGCTAACATCTCGGATGCAGTATTTTACAACATTCCTGACGTATCGGCTCTACTTCTCGGTGGCAACATTATACACGTCTATAACGTAACATAACCTAACCTAAACCATCTAGCCCGTCGCTGGTAATGTTTTACAGAATCCCGTTCCTGTCGTCCCGTACGTCTCGAATGGGACATTATATACGTCTACAGCGTTATATATCCTAACGTAAGGCAGGCTAACATCTCGGATGTAGTATTTTACAACATTCTTGGAGTATCGGCCCCTACTTCCGGGTGGGAACATTATATACGTCTATAAAGTAACATAACCTAACCTAACCCATCTAGCCCCTCGCTGGTAATGTTTTACAGAATCCCGTTCCTGTCGTCCCGTACGTCTCGGATGGGACATTATAAACTTCTACAGCGTTATATATCCTAACCTGAGGCAGGCTAACATCTCGGATGCAGTGTTTTACAACATTCCTGGCGTATCGGCCCATACTTCTCGGTGGAAACATTATACACGTCTATAACGTAGCATAACCTAACCTAACCCATCTAGCCCCTCGCTGGTAATGTTTTGCAGAATCCCGTTCCTGTCGTCCCGTACATCTCGGTTGGGATGTTATATACGTCTACAGCGATATATATCCTAACGTAAGGCAGGCTAACATCTCGGATGCAGTATTTTACAACATTCCTGGCGTATCGGCTCTACTTCTCGGTGGGTACATTATACACGTCTATAACGTAACATAACCTAACCTAACCCATCTAGCCCCTCGCTGGTAATGTTTTACAGAATCCCGTTCCTGTCGTCCCGTACGTCTCGGATAGGACATTATATACGTCTACAGCGTTATATATCCTAACGTAAGGCAGGCTAACGTCTCGGATGTAGTACTTTACAACATTCTTGGAGTATCGGCCCCTACTTCTCAGTGGGAACATTATATACGTCTGTAACGTAACATAACCTAACCTATCCCATCTAGCCCCTCGTTGGCAATGTTTTACAGAATCCCGTTCGTGTCGTCCCGTACATCTCGGTTGGGATATTATATACGTCTACAGTGATACATATCCTAACCTAAGGCAGGCTAACTTCTCGGATATAGTATTTTACAACATTCCTGTAGGATCAGCCTCTACTTCTCGGTGGGAACATTATATACGTCTATAACGTAATATAATCTAACCTAACACATCTAGCCCCTCGCTGGTGATGTTTTACAGAATCCCGTTTATGTCGTCCCGTACATTTCGGTTGGGATATTATATACGTCTATAGCGTTATATATCCTAACGTAAGGCAGGCTAACATCTCGGATGCAGTAGTTTACAACATTCTTGGAGTATCGGCCCCTACTTCCGGGTGGGAACATTATATACGTCTATAAAGTAACATAACCTAACCTATGCCATCTAGCACCTCGTTGGCAATGTTTCACAGAATCCCGTTCGAGTCGTCCCGTACATCTCGGTTGGGATATTATATACGTCTACAGCGATACATATCCTAACCTAAGGCAGGCTAACTTTTCGGATATAGTATTTTACAACATGCCTGTAGGATCAGCCTCTACTTCTCGGTGGGAACATTATATACGTCTATAACGTAATATAACCTAATCTAACCCATCTAGCCCCTCGCTGGTAATATTTTACAGAATCCCGTTCGTGTCGTCCCGTACATCTCGGTTGGGATATTATATACGTCTATAGCGTTATATATCCTAACGTAAGGCAGGCTAACATCTCGGATGCAGTATTTTACAACATTCCTGGCGTATCGGCTCTACTTCTCGGTGGGAACATTATACACGTCTATAACGTAACATAACCTAACCTAACCCATCTAGCCCCTCGCTGGTAATGTTTTACAGAATCCCGTTCCTGTCGTCCCGTACGTCTCGGATAGGACATTATATACGTCTACAGCGTTATATATCCTAACGTAAGGCAGGCTAACATCTCGGATGTAGTATTTTACAACATTCTTGGAGTATCGGCCCCTACTTCCGGGTGGGAACATTATATACGTCTATAACGTAACATAACCTAACCTAACCAATCTAGCCCCTCGCTGGTAATGTTTTACAGAATCCCGTTCGTGTCGTCCCGTACATCTCTGTTGGATATTATATACGTCTATAGCGTTATATATCCTAACGTAAGGCAGGCTAACATCTCGGATGTAGTATTTTACTACATTCTTGGAGTATCGGCCCCTACTTCTCAGTGGGAACATTATATACGTCTATAACGTAACATAACCTAATCTAACCCATCTAGCCCCTCGCTGGTAATATTTTACAGAATCCCGTTCGTGTCGTCCCGTACATCTCGGTTGGGATATTATATACGTCTATAGCGTTATATATCCTAACCAAAGGCAGGCTAACATCTCGGATGCAGTATTTTACAACATTCCTGGCGTATCGGCTCTACTTCTCGGTGGGAACATTATACACGTCTATAACGTAACATAACCTAACCTAACCCATCTAGCCCCTCGCTGGTAATGTTTCACAGAATCCCGTTCGTGTCGTCCCGTACATCTCGGTTGGATATTATATACGTCTATAGCGTTATATATCCTAACGTAAGGCAGGCTAACATCTCGGATGTAGTATTTTACAACATTCTTGGAGTATCGGCCCCTACTTCTCGGTGGGAAAATTATATACGTCTGTAACGTAACATAACCTAACCTATCCCATCTAGCACCTCGTTGGCAATGTTTCACAGAATCCCGTTCGAGTCGTCCCGTACATCTCGGTTGGGATATTATATACGTCTACAGCGATACATATCCTAACGTAAGGCAGGCTAACATCTCGGATGTAGTATTTTACAACATTCTTGGAGTATCGGCCCCTACTTCTCAGTGGGAACATTATATACGTCTATAACGTAACATAACCTAATCTAACCCATCTAGCCCCTCGCTGGTAATATTTTACAGAATCCCGTTCGTGTCGTCCCGTACATCTCGGTTGGGATATTATATACGTCTATAGCGTTATATATCCTAACCAAAGGCAGGCTAACATCTCGGATGCAGTATTTTACAACATTCCTGGCGTATCGGCTCTACTTCTCGGTGGGAACATTATACACGTCTATAACGTAACATAACCTAACCTATCCCATCTAGCCCCTCGCTGGTAATGTTTCACAGAATCCCGTTCGTGTCGTCCCGTACATCTCGGTTGGATATTATATACGTCTATAGCGTTATATATCCTAACGTAAGGCAGGCTAACATCTCGGATGTAGTATTTTACAACATTCTTGGAGTATCGGCCCCTACTTCTCGGTGGGAAAATTATATACGTCTGTAACGTAACATAACCTAACCTATCCCATCTAGCACCTCGTTGGCAATGTTTCACAGAATCCCGTTCGAGTCGTCCCGTACATCTCGGTTGGGATATTATATACGTCTACAGCGATACATATCCTAACCTAAGGCAGGCTAACTTTTCGGATATAGTATTTTACAACATGCCTGTAGGATCAGCCTCTACTTCTCGGTGGGAACATTATACACGTCTATAACGTAATATAACCTAATCTAACCCATCTAGCCCCTCGCTGGTAATATTTTACAGAATCCCGTTCGTGTCGTCCCGTACATCTCTGTTGGATATTATATACGTCTATAGCGTTATATATCCTAACCTAAGGCAGGCTAACATCTCGGATGCAGCATTTTACAACATTCCTAGCGTATCGGCTCTACTTCTCGGCGGGAACATTATACACGTCTATAACGTAGCATAACATAACCTAACCCATCTAGCCCCTCGCTGGTAATGTTTTGCAGAATCCCGTTCCTGTCGTCCCGTACATCTCGGTTGGGATGTTATATACGTCTACAGCGATATATATCCTAACGTAAGGCAGGCTAACATCTCGGATGCAGTATTTTACAACATTCCTGGCGTATTGGCTCTACTTCTCGGTGGCAACATTATACACGTCTATAACGTAACATAACCTAACCTAACCCATCTAGCCCCTCGCTGGTGATGTTTTACAGAATCCCGTTTATGTCGTCCCGTACATCTCGGTTGGGATGTTATATACGTCTACAGCGATATATATCCTAACGTAAGGCAGGCTAACATCTCGGATGTAGTATTTTACAACATTCTTGGAGTATCGGCCCCTACTTCTAGGTGGGAACATTATATACGTCTATAACGTAACATAACCTAACCTAACCCATCTAGCCCCTCGCTGGTAATGTTCTACAGAATCCCGTTCCTGTCGTCCCGTACGTCTCGGATTGGACATTATATACGTCTACAGCGATATATATCCTAACGTAAGGCAGGCTAACATCTCGGATGTAGTATTTTACAACATTCCTGGCGTATCGGCTCTACTTCTCGGTGGGAACATTATACACGTCTATAACGTAACATAACCTAACCTAACCCATCTAGCCCCTCGCTGGTAATGTTCTACAGAATCCCGTTCGTGTCGTCCCGTACATCTCTGTTGGATATTATATACGTCTATAGCGTTATATATCCTAACCTAAGGCAGGCTAACATCTCGGATGCAGCATTTTACAACATTCCTAGCGTATCGGCTCTACTTCTCGGCGGGAACATTATACACGTCTATAACGTAGCATAACCTAACCTAACCCATCTAGCCCCTCGCTGGTAATGTTTTGCAGAATCCCGTTCCTGTCGTCCCGTACATCTCTGTTGGATATTATATACGTCTATAGCGTTATATATCCTAACCTAAGGCAGGCTAACACCTCGGATGCAGCATTTTACAACATTCCTAGCGTATCGGCTCTTCTTCTCGGCGGGAACATTATACACGTCTATAACGTAGCATAACCTAACATAACCCATCTAGCCCCTCGCTGGTAATGTTTTGCAGAATCCCGTTCCTGTCGTCCCGTACATCTCGGTTGGGATGTTATATACGTCTACAGCGATATATATCCTAACGTAAGGCTGGCTAACATCTCGGATGCAGTATTTTACAACATTCCTGACGTATCGGCTCTACTTCTCGGTGGCAACATTATACACGTCTATAACGTAACATAACCTAACCTAAACCATCTAGCCCCTCGCTGGTAATGTTTTACAGAATCCCGTTCCTGTCGTCCCGTACGTCTCGAATGGGACATTATATACGTCTACAGCGTTATATATCCTAACGTAAGGCAGGCTAACATCTCGGATGTAGTATTTTACAACATTCCTGGCGTATCGGCCCATACTTCTCGGTGGAAACATTATATAGGTGTATAACGTAACATAACCTAACCTAACACATCTAGCCCCTCGCTGGTAATGTTTTACAGAATCCCGTTCGTGTCGTCCCGTACGTCTCGGATTGGACATTAAATACGTCTACAGCGTTATATTTCCTAACGTAAGGCAGGCTAACATCTCGGATGTAGTCTTTTACAACATTCTTGGAGTATCGGCCCATATTTCTCGGTGGGAACATTATATACATCTATAAAGTAACATAACCTAACCTAACCCATCTAGCCCCTCGTTGGCAATGTTTTACAGAATCCCGTTCGTGTCGTCCCGTACATCTCGGATGGGATATTATATACGTCTATAGCGTTATATATCTTAACCTAAGGCAGGCTAACATCTCGGATGCAGTATTTTACAACATTCCTGGCGTATCGGCTCTACTTCTCGGTGGGAACATTATACACGTCTATAACGTATCACAACCTAACCTAACCCATCTAGCCCCTCAAGGTAATATTTTACAGAATCCCGTTCGTGTCGTCCCGTACATCTCGGTTGGGATATTATATACGTCTATAGCGTTATATATCCTAACCAAAGGCAGGCTAACATCTCGGTTGCAGTATTTTACAACATTCCTGGCGTATCGGCTCTACTTCTCGGTGGGAACATTATACACGTCTATAACGTAACATAACCTAACCTAACCCATCTAGCCCCTCGCTGGTAATGTTCTACAGAATCCCGTTCCTGTCGTCCCGTACATCTCGGTTGGGATGTTATATACGTCTAAATCGATATATATCCTAACGTAAGGCAGGCTAAGATCTCGGATGTAGTATTTTACAACATTCTTGGAGTATCGGCCCCTACTTCTCGGTGGGAACATTATATACGTCTATAACGTAACATAACCTAATCTAACCCATCTAGCCCCTCGCTGGTAATATTTTACAGAATCCCGTTCGTGTCGTCCCGTACATCTCGGTTGGGATATTATATACGTCTATAGCTTTATATATCCTAACGTAAGGCAGGCTAACATCTCGGATGTAGTATTTTACAACATTCTTGGGGTATCGGCCCCTACTTCTCGGTGGGAACATTATATACGTCTGTAACGTAACATAACCTAACCTATCCCATCTAGCCCCTCGTTTGCAATGTTTTACAGAATCCCGTTCGTGTCGTCCCGTACATCTCGGTTGGGATATTATATACGTCTACAGCGATACATATCCTAACCTAAGGCAGGCTAACTTCTCGGATATAGTATTTTACAACATTCCTGTAGGATCAGCCTCTACTTCTCGGTGGGAACATTATATACGTCTATAACGTAATATAATCTAACCTAACACATCTAGCCCATCGCTGGTAATGTTTTACAGAATCCCGTTCGTGTCGTCCCGTACGTCTCGGTTGGGACATTATAAACGTCTACAGCGTTATATATCCTAACCTAAGGCAGGCTAACATCTCGGTTCCAGTATTTTACAACATTCCTGGCGTATCGGCCCATGCTTCTCGGTGGGAACATTATATAGGTCTATAACGTAACATAACCTAACCTAACCAATCTAGCCCCTCGCTGGTAATGTTTTACAGAATCCCGTTCGTGTCGTCCCGTACATCTCTGTTGGATATTATATACGTCTATAGCGTTATATATCCTAACCTAAGGCAGGCTAACATCTCGGATGCAGCATTTTACAACATTCCTAGCGTATCGGCTCTACTTCTCGGCGGGAACATTATACACGTCTATAACGTAGCATAACCTAACCTAACCCATCTAGCCCCTCGCTGGTAATGTTTTGCAGAATCCCGTTCCTGTCGTCCCGTACATCTCGGTTGGGATGTTATATACGTCTACAGCGATATATATCCTAACGTAAGGCAGGCTAACATCTCGGATGCAGTATTTTACAACATTCCTGGCGTATCGGCTCTACTTCTCGGTGGCAACATTATACACGTCTATAACGTAACATAACCTAACCTAACCCATCTAGCCCCTCGCTGGTGATGTTTTACAGAATCCCGTTTATGTCGTCCCGTACATCTCGGTTGGGATGTTATATACGTCTACAGCGATATATATCCTAACGTAAGGCAGGCTAACATCTCGGATGTAGTATTTTACAACATTCTTGGAGTATCGGCCCCTACTTCCGGGTGGGAACATTATATACGTCTATAACGTAACATAACCTAACCTAACCAATCTAGCCCCTCGCTGGTAATGTTTTACAGAATCCCGTTCGTGTCGTCCCGTACATCTCTGTTGGATATTATATACGTCTATAGCGTTATATATCCTAACGTAAGGCAGGCTAACATCTCGGATGTAGTATTTTACTACATTCTTGGAGTATCGGCCCCTACTTCTCAGTGGGAACATTATATACGTCTATAACGTAACATAACCTAATCTAACCCATCTAGCCCCTCGCTGGTAATATTTTACAGAATCCCGTTCGTGTCGTCCCGTACATCTCGGTTGGGATATTATATACGTCTATGGCGTTATATATCCTAACCAAAGGCAGGCTAACATCTCGGATGCAGTATTTTACAACATTCCTGGCGTATCGGCTCTACTTCTCGGTGGGAACATTATACACGTCTATAACGTAACATAACCTAACCTAACCCATCTAGCCCCTCGCTGGTAATGTTTCACAGAATCCCGTTCGTGTCGTCCCGTACATCTCGGTTGGATATTATATACGTCTATAGCGTTATATATCCTAACGTAAGGCAGGCTAACATCTCGGATGTAGTATTTTACAACATTCTTGGAGTATCGGCCCCTACTTCTCGGTGGGAAAATTATATACGTCTGTAACGTAACATAACCTAACCTATCCCATCTAGCACCTCGTTGGCAATGTTTCACAGAATCCCGTTCGAGTCGTCCCGTACATCTCGGTTGGGATATTATATACGTCTACAGCGATACATATCCTAACCTAAGGCAGGCTATCTTTTCGGATATAGTATTTTACAACATGCCTGTAGGATCAGCCTCTACTTCTCGGTGGGAACATTATATACGTCTATAACGTAATATAACCTAATCTAACCCATCTAGCCCCTCGCTGGTAATATTTTACAGAATCCCGTTCGTGTCGTCCCGTACATCTCGGTTGGGATATTATATACGTCTATAGCGTTATATATCCTAACGTAAGGCAGGCTAACATCTCGGATGCAGTATTTTACAACATTCCTGGCGTATCGGCTCTACTTCTCGGTGGCAACATTATACACGTCTATAACGTAACATAACCAAACCTAACCCATCTAGCCCCTCGCTGGTGATGTTTTACAGAATCCCGTTCGTGTCGTCCCGTACGTCTCGGATAGGACATTATATACGTCTACAGCGTTATATATCCTAACGTAAGGCAGGCTAACATCTCGGATGTAGTATTTTACAACATTCTTGGAGTATCGGCCCCTACTTCCGGGTGGGAACATTATATACGTCTATAACGTAACATAACCTAACCTAACCAATCTAGCCCCTCGCTGGTAATGTTTTACAGAATCCCGTTCGTGTCGTCCCGTACATCTCTGTTGGATATTATATACGTCTATAGCGTTATATATCCTAACCTAAGGCAGGCTTACATCTCGGATGCAGCATATTACAACATTCCTGTAGGATCAGCCTCTACTTCTCGGTGGGAACATTATATACGTCTATAACGTAATATAATCTAACCTAACACATCTAGCCCCTCGCTGGTGATGTTTTACAGAATCCCGTTTATGTCGTCCCGTACATTTCGGTTGGGATGTTATATACGTCTACAGCGATATATATCCTAACGTAAGGCAGGCTGACATCTCGGATGCAGTATTTTACAACATTCCTGGCGTATCGGCTCTACTTCTCGGTGGCAACATTATACACGTCTATAACGTAACATAACCTAACCTAACCCATCTAGCCCCTCGCTGGTGATGTTTTACAGAATCCCGTTCCTGTCGTCCCGTACGTCTCGGATAGGACATTATATACGTCTACAGCGTTATATATCCTAACGTAAGGCAGGCTAACATCTCGGATGTAGTATTTTACATCATTCTTGGTGTATCGGCCCCTACTTCCGGGTGGGAACGTTATATACGTCTATAACGTAACATAACCTAACCTAACCCATCTAGCCCCTCGCTGGTAATGTTTTACAGAATCCCGTTCGTGTCGTCCCGTACATCTCGGTTGGGATGTTATATACGTCTACAGCGATATATATCCTAACGTAAGGCAGGCTAACATCTCGGATGTAGTATTTTACAACATTCTTGGAGTATCGGCCCCTACTTCCGGGTGGGAACATTATATACGTCTATAACGTAACATAACCTAACCTAACCAATCTAGCCCCTCGCTGGTAATGTTTTACAGAATCCCGTTCGTGTCGTCCCGTACATCTCTGTTGGATATTATATACGTCTATAGCGTTATATATCCTAACCTAAGGCAGGCTAACATCTCGGATGCAGCATTTTACAACATTCCTAGCGTATCGGCTCTACTTCTCGGCGGGAACATTATACACGTCTATAACGTAGCATAACCTAACCTAACCCATCTAGCCCCTCGCTGGTAATGTTTTGCAGAATCCCGTTCCTGTCGTCCCGTACATCTCGGTTGGGATGTTATATACGTCTACAGCGATATATATCCTAACGTAAGGCAGGCTAACATCTCGGATGCAGTATTTTACAACATTCCTGGCGTATTGGCTCTACTTCTCGGTGGCAACATTATACACGTCTATAACGTAACATAACCTAACCTAACCCATCTAGCCCCTCGCTGGTGATGTTTTACAGAATCCCGTTTATGTCGTCCCGTACATCTCGGTTGGGATGTTATATACGTCTACAGCGATATATATCCTAACGTAAGGCAGGCTAACATCTCGGATGTAGTATTTTACAACATTCTTGGAGTATCGGCCCCTACTTCTCGGTGGGAACATTATATACGTCTATAACGTAACATAACCTAACCTAACCCATCTAGCCCCTCGCTGGTAATGTTTTACAGAATCCCGTTCCTGTCGTCCCGTACGTCTCGGATGGGACATTATAAACTTCTACAGCGTTATATATCCTAACCTGAGGCAGGCTAACATCTCGGATGCAGTATTTTACAACATTCCTGGCGTATCGGCTCTACTTCTCGGTGGGAACATTATACACGTCTATAACGTATCACAACCTAACCTAACCCATCTAGCCCCTCAAGGTAATATTTTACAGAATCCCGTTCGTGTCGTCCCGTACATCTCGGTTGGGATATTATATACGTCTATAGCGTTATATATCCTAACCAAAGGCAGGCTAACATCTCGGTTGCAGTATTTTACAACATTCCTGGCGTATCGGCTCTACTTCTCGGTGGGAACATTATACACGTCTATAACGTAACATAACCTAACCTAACCCATCTAGCCCCTCGCTGGTAATGTTCTACAGAATCCCGTTCCTGTCGTCCCGTACATCTCGGTTGGGATGTTATATACGTCTAAATCGATATATATCCTAACGTAAGGCAGGCTAAGATCTCGGATGTAGTATTTTACAACATTCTTGGAGTATCGGCCCCTACTTCTCGGTGGGAACATTATATACGTCTATAACGTAACATAACCTAATCTAACCTATCTAGCCCCTCGCTGGTAATATTTTACAGAATCCCGTTCGTGTCGTCCCGTACATCTCGGTTGGGATATTATATACGTCTATAGCTTTATATATCCTAACGTAAGGCAGGCTAACATCTCGGATGTAGTATTTTACAACATTCTTGGGGTATCGGCCCCTACTTCTCGGTGGGAACATTATATACGTCTGTAACGTAACATAACCTAACCTATCCCATCTAGCCCCGCGTTTGCAATGTTTTACAGAATCCCGTTTATGTCGTCCCGTACATCTCGGTTGGGATGTTATATACGTCTACAGCGATATATATCCTAACGTAAGGCAGGCTAACATCTCGGATGTAGTATTTTACAACATTCTTGGAGTATCGGCCCCTACTTCTCGGTGGGAACATTATATACGTCTATAACGTAACATAACCTAACCTAACCCATCTAGCCCCTCGCTGGTAATGTTTTACAGAATCCCGTTCCTGTCGTCCCGTACGTCTCGGATAGGACATTATATACGTCTACAGCGTTATATATCCTAACGTAAGGCAGGCTAACATCTCGGATGTAGTATTTTACATCATTCTTGGTGTATCGGCCCCTACTTCCGGGTGGGAACGTTATATACGTCTATAACGTAACATAACCTAACCTAACCCATCTAGCCCCTCGCTGGTGATGTTTTACAGAATCCCGTTTATGTCGTCCCGTACATCTCGGTTGGGATGCTATATACGTCTACAGCGATATATATCCTAACGTAAGGCAGGCTAACATCTCGGATGTAGTATTTTACAACATTCTTGGAGTATCGGCCCCTACTTCTCAGTGGGAACATTATATACGTCTATAACGTAACATAACCTAATCTGACCCATCTAGCCCCTCGCTGGTAATATTTTACAGAATCCCGTTCGTGTCGTCCCGTACATCTCGGTTGGGATATTATATACGTCTATAGCGTTATATATCCTAACCAAAGGCAGGCTAACATCTCGGATGCAGTATTTTACAACATTCCTGGCGTATCGGCTCTACTTCTCGGTGGCAACATTATACACGTCTATAACGTAACATAAGCTAACCTAACCCATCTAGCCCCTCGCTGGTGATGTTTTACAGAATCCCGTTTATGTCGTCCCGTACATCTCGGTTGGGATGCTATATACGTCTACAGCGATATATATCCTAACGTAAGGCAGGCTAACATCTCGGATGTAGTATTTTACAACATTCTTGGAGTATCGGCCCCTACTTCTCAGTGGGAACATTATATACGTCTATAACGTAACATAACCTAATCTGACCCATCTAGCCCCTCGCTGGTAATATTTTACAGAATCCCGTTCGTGTCGTCCCGTACATCTCGGTTGGGATATTATATACGTCTATAGCGTTATATATCCTAACCAAAGGCAGGCTAACATCTCGGATGCAGTATTTTACAACATTCCTGGCGTATCGGCTCTACTTCTCGGTGGGAACATTATACACGTCTATAACGTAATATAATCTAACCTAACACATCTAGCCCCTCGCTGCTGATGTTTTACAGAATCCCGTTTATGTCGTCCCGTACATCTCGGTTGGGATGCTATATACGTCTACAGCGATATATATCCTAACGTAAGGCAGGCTAACATCTCGGATGTAGTATTTTACAACATACTTGGAGTATCGGCCCCTACTTCTCGGTGGGAACATTATATACGTCTATAACGTAACATAACCTAATCTAACCCATCTAGCCCCTCGCTGGTAATATTTTACAGAATCCCGTTCGTGTTGTCCCGTACATCTCGGTTGGGATATTATATACGTCTATAGCGTTATATATCCTAACCAAAGGCAGGCTAACATCTCGGATGCAGTATTTTACAACATTCTTGGAGTATCGGCCCCTACTTCCGGGTGGGAACATTATATACGTCTATAAAGTAACATAAACTAACCTATCCCATCTAGCCCCTCGTTGGCAATGTTTTACAGAATCCCGTTCGTGTCGTCCCGTACATCTCGGTTGGGATGTTATATACGTCTACGGCGATATATATCCTAACGTAAGGCAGGCTAACATCTCGGATGTTGTATTTTACAACATTCTTGGAGTATCGGCCCCTACTTCTAGGTGGGAACATTATATACGTCTGTAACGTAACATAACCTAACCTATCCCATCTAGCCCCTCGTTGGCAATGTTTTACAGAATCCCGTTCGTGTCGTCCCGTACATCTCGGTTGGGATATTATATACGTCTACAGCGATACATATCCTAACCTAAGGCAGGCTAACTTCTCGGATATAGTATTTTACAACATTCCTGTAGGATCAGCCTCTACTTCTCGGTGGGAACATTATATACGTCTATAACGTAATATAATCTAACCTAACACATCTAGCCCCTCGCTGGTAATGTTTTACAGAATCCCGTTCCTGTCGTCCCGTACATCTCGGTTGGGATGTTATATACGTCTACAGCGATATATATCCTAACGTAAGGCAGGCTAACATCTCGGATGTAGTATTTTACAACATTCCTGGCGTATCGGCCCATACTTCTCGGTGGGAACATTATATAGGTCTATAACGTAACATAACCTAACCTAACACATCTAGCCCCTCGCTGGTAATGTTTTACAGAGTCCCGTTCGTGTCGTCCCGTACGTCTCGGATGGGACATTATATACGTCTACAGCGTTACATATCCTAACGTAAGGCAGGCTAACATCTCGGATGTAGTATTTTACAACATTCCTGGCGTATCGGCTCTACTTCTCGGTGGGAACATTATACACGTCTATAACGTAACATAACCTAACCTAACCCATCTAGCCCCTCGCTGGTAATGTTTTACAGAATCCCGTTCCTGTCGTCCCGTACATCTCGGTTGGGATATTATATACGTCTATAGCGTTATATATCCTAACCAAAGCAGGCTAACATCTCGGATGCCGTATTTTACAACATTCCCGGCGTATCGGCTCTACTTCTCGGTGGGAACATTATACACGTCTATAACGTAACATAACCTAACCTAACCCATCTAGCCACTCGCTGGTAATATTTTACAGAATCCCGTTCGTGTCGTCCCGTACATCTCGGTTGGGATATTATATACGTCTATAGCTTTATATATCCTAACGTAAGGCAGGCTAACATCTCGGATGTAGTATTTTACAACATTCTTGGGGTATCGGCCCCTACTTCTCGGAGGGAACATTATATACGTCTGTAACGTAACATAAACTAACCTATCCCATCTAGCCCCTCGCTGGTAATGTTTTACAGAATCCCGTCCCTGTCGTCCCGTACATCTCGGTTGGGATGTTATATACGTCTACACCGATATATATCCTAACCAAAGGCAGGCTAACATCTCGGATGCAGTATTTTACGACATTCTTGGAGTATCGGCACCTACTTCCGGGTGGGAACATTATATACGTCTATAAAGTAACATAACCTAACCTATCCCATCTAGCCCCTCGTTGGCAATGTTTTACAGAATCCCGTTCGTGTCGTCCCGTACATCTCGGTTGGGATGTTATATACGTCTACAGCGATATATATCCTAACGTAAGGCAGGCTAACATCTCGGATGTAGTATTTTACAACATTCTTGGAGTATCGGCCCCTACTTCTCAGTGGGAACATTATATACGTCTATAACGTAACATAACCTAATCTGACCCATCTAGCCCCTCGCTGGTAATATTTTACAGAATCCCGTTCGTGTCGTCCCGTACATCTCGGTTGGGATATTATATACGTCTATAGCGTTATATATCCTAACCAAAGGCAGGCTAACATCTCGGATGCAGTATTTTACAACATTCCTGGCGTATCGGCTCTACTTCTCGGTGGCAACATTATACACGTCTATAACGTAACATAAGCTAACCTAACCCATCTAGCCCCTCGCTGGTGATGTTTTACAGAATCCCGTTTATGTCGTCCCGTACATCTCGGTTGGGATGCTATATACGTCTACAGCGATATATATCCTAACGTAAGGCAGGCTAACATCTCGGATGTAGTATTTTACAACATTCTTGGAGTATCGGCCCCTACTTCTCAGTGGGAACATTATATACGTCTATAACGTAACATAACCTAATCTGACCCATCTAGCCCCTCGCTGGTAATATTTTACAGAATCCCGTTCGTGTCGTCCCGTACATCTCGGTTGGGATATTATATACGTCTATAGCGTTATATATCCTAACCAAAGGCAGGCTAACATCTCGGATGCAGTATTTTACAACATTCCTGGCGTATCGGCTCTACTTCTCGGTGGGAACATTATACACGTCTATAACGTAATATAATCTAACCTAACACATCTAGCCCCTCGCTGCTGATGTTTTACAGAATCCCGTTTATGTCGTCCCGTACATCTCGGTTGGGATGCTATATACGTCTACAGCGATATATATCCTAACGTAAGGCAGGCTAACATCTCGGATGTAGTATTTTACAACATACTTGGAGTATCGGCCCCTACTTCTCGGTGGGAACATTATATACGTCTATAACGTAACATAACCTAATCTAACCCATCTAGCCCCTCGCTGGTAATATTTTACAGAATCCCGTTCGTGTTGTCCCGTACATCTCGGTTGGGATATTATATACGTCTATAGCGTTATATATCCTAACCAAAGGCAGGCTAACATCTCGGATGCAGTATTTTACAACATTCTTGGAGTATCGGCCCCTACTTCCGGGTGGGAACATTATATACGTCTATAAAGTAACATAAACTAACCTATCCCATCTAGCCCCTCGTTGGCAATGTTTTACAGAATCCCGTTCGTGTCGTCCCGTACATCTCGGTTGGGATGTTATATACGTCTACGGCGATATATATCCTAACGTAAGGCAGGCTAACATCTCGGATGTTGTATTTTACAACATTCTTGGAGTATCGGCCCCTACTTCTCGGTGGGAACATTATATACGTCTATAAAGTAACATAACCTAACCTAACCCATCTAGCCCCTCATTGGCAATGTTTTACAGAATCCCGTTCGTGTCGTCCCGTACATCTCGGATGGGATATTATATACGTCTATAACGTTATATATCCTAACCTAAGGCAGGCTAACTCCTCGGATGCAGTATTTTACAACTGTCCTGGCGTATCGGCTCTACTTCTCGGTGGGAACATTATACACGTCTATAACGTAACATAACCTAACCTAACCCATCTAGCCCCTCGCTGGTAATGTTTTACAGAATCCCGGTCCTGTCGTCCCGTACATCTCGGTTGGGATGTTATATACGTCTACAGCGACATATATCCTAACGTAAGGCTGGCTAACATCTCGGATGCAGTATTTTACAACATTCCTGACGTATCGGCTCTACTTCTCGGTGGCAACATTATACACGTCTATAACGTAACATAACCTAACCTAAACCATCTAGCCCCTCGCTGGTAATGTTTTACAGAATCCCGTTCCTGTCGTGCCGTACGTCTCGAATGGGACATTATATACGTCTACAGCGTTATATATCCTAACGTAAGGCAGGCTAACATCTCGGATGTAGTATTTTACAACATTCTTGGAGTATCGGCCCCTACTTCCGGGTGGGAACATTATATACGTCTATAAAGTAACATAACCTAACCTAACCCATCTAGCCCCTCGCTGGTAATGTTTTACAGAATCCCGTTCCTGTCGTCCCGTACGTCTCGGATGGGACATTATAAACTTCTACAGCGTTATATATCCTAACCTGAGGCAGGCTAATATCTCGGATGCAGTATTTTACAACATTCCTGGCGTATCGGCTCTACTTCTCGGTGGGAACATTATACACGTCTATAACGTATCACAACCTAACCTAACCCATCTAGCCCCTCAAGGTAATATTTTACAGAATCCCGTTCGTGTCGTCCCGTACATCTCGGTTGGGATATTATATACGTCTATAGCGTTATATATCCTAACCAAAGGCAGGCTAACATCTCGGTTGCAGTATTTTACAACATTCCTGGCGTATCGGCTCTACTTCTCGGTGGGAACATTATACACGTCTATAACGTAACATAACCTAACCTAACCCATCTAGCCCCTCGCTGGTAATGTTCTACAGAATCCCGTTCCTGTCGTCCCGTACATCTCGGTTGGGATATTATATACGTCTATAGCTTTATATATCCTAACGTAAGGCAGGCTAACATCTCGGATGTAGTATTTTACAACATTCTTGGGGTATCGGCCCCTACTTCTCGGTGGGAACATTATATACGTCTGTAACGTAACATAACCTAACCTATCCCATCTAGCCCCGCGTTTGCAATGTTTTACAGAATCCCGTTTATGTCGTCCCGTACATCTCGGTTGGGATGTTATATACGTCTACAGCGATATATATCCTAACGTAAGGCAGGCTAACATCTCGGATGTAGTATTTTACAACATTCTTGGAGTATCGGCCCCTACTTCTCGGTGGGAACATTATATACGTCTATAACGTAACATAACCTAACCTAACCCATCTAGACCCTCGCTGGTAATGTTTTACAGAATCCCGTTCCTGTCGTCCCGTACGTCTCGGATAGGACATTATATACGTCTACAGCGTTATATATCCTAACGTAAGGCAGGCTAACATCTCGGATGTAGTATTTTACATCATTCTTGGTGTATCGGCCCCTACTTCCGGGTGGGAACGTTATATACGTCTATAACGTAACATAACCTAACCTAACCCATCTAGCCCCTCGTTGGCAATGTTTTACAGAATCCCGTTCGTGTCGTCCGTACATCTCGGATGGGATATTATATACGTCTATAGCTTTATATATCCTAACGTAAGGCAGGCTAACATCTCGGATGTAGTATTTTACAACATTCTTGGAGTATCGGCCCCTACTTCTCGGTGGGAACATTATACACGTCTATAACGTAACATAACCTAACCTAACCCATCTAGCCCCTCGCTGGTAATGTTTTACAGAATCCCGTTCCTGTCGTCCCGTACATCTCGGTTGGAATGTTATATACGTCTACAGCGATATATATCCTAACCAAAGGCAGGCTAACATCTCGGATGCAGTATTTTACGACATTCTTGGAGTATCGGCACCTACTTCCGGGTGGGAACATTATACACGTCTATAACGTAACATAACCTAACCTAACCCATCTAGCCCCTCGCTGGTAATGTTTTACAGAATCCCGGTCCTGTCGTCCCGTACATCTCGGTTGGGATGTTATATACGTCTACAGCGATATATATCCTAACGTAAGGCAGGCTAACATCTCGGATGTAGTATTTTACAACATTCTTGGAGTATCGGCCCCTACTTCTAGGTGGGAACATTATATACGTCTGTAACGTAACATAACCTAACCTATCCCATCTAGCCCCTCGTTGGCAATGTTTTACAGAATCCCGTTCGTGTCGTCCCGTACATCTCGGTTGGGATATTATATACGTCTACAGCGATACATATCCTAACCTAAGGCAGGCTAACTTCTCGGATATAGTATTTTACAACATTCCTGTAGGATCAGCCTCTACTTCTCGGTGGGAACATTATATACGTCTATAACGTAATATAATCTAACCTAACACATCTAGCCCCTCGCTGGTAATGTTTTACAGAATCCCGTTCCTGTCGTCCCGTACATCTCGGTTGGGATGTTATATACGTCTACAGCGATATATATCCTAACGTAAGGCAGGCTAACATCTCGGATGTAGTATTTTACAACATTCCTGGCGTATCGGCCCATACTTCTCGGTGGGAACATTATATAGGTCTATAACGTAACATAACCTAACCTAACACATCTAGCCCCTCGCTGGTAATGTTTTACAGAGTCCCGTTCGTGTCGTCCCGTACGTCTCGGATGGGACATTATATACGTCTACAGCGTTACATATCCTAACGTAAGGCAGGCTAACATCTCGGATGTAGTATTTTACAACATTCCTGGCGTATCGGCTCTACTTCTCGGTGGGAACATTATACACGTCTATAACGTAACATAACCTAACCTAACCCATCTAGCCCCTCGCTGGTAATGTTTTACAGAATCCCGTTCCTGTCGTCCCGTACATCTCGGTTGGGATATTATATACGTCTATAGCGTTATATATCCTAACCAAAGCAGGCTAACATCTCGGATGCCGTATTTTACAACATTCCCGGCGTATCGGCTCTACTTCTCGGTGGGAACATTATACACGTCTATAACGTAACATAACCTAACCTAACCCATCTAGCCACTCGCTGGTAATATTTTACAGAATCCCGTTCGTGTCGTCCCGTACATCTCGGTTGGGATATTATATACGTCTATAGCTTTATATATCCTAACGTAAGGCAGGCTAACATCTCGGATGTAGTATTTTACAACATTCTTGGGGTATCGGCCCCTACTTCTCGGAGGGAACATTATATACGTCTGTAACGTAACATAAACTAACCTATCCCATCTAGCCCCTCGCTGGTAATGTTTTACAGAATCCCGTCCCTGTCGTCCCGTACATCTCGGTTGGGATGTTATATACGTCTACACCGATATATATCCTAACCAAAGGCAGGCTAACATCTCGGATGCAGTATTTTACGACATTCTTGGAGTATCGGCACCTACTTCCGGGTGGGAACATTATATACGTCTATAAAGTAACATAACCTAACCTATCCCATCTAGCCCCTCGTTGGCAATGTTTTACAGAATCCCGTTCGTGTCGTCCCGTACATCTCGGTTGGGATGTTATATACGTCTACAGCGATATATATCCTAACGTAAGGCAGGCTAACATCTCGGATGTAGTATTTTACAACATTCTTGGAGTATCGGCCCCTACTTCTCAGTGGGAACATTATATACGTCTATAACGTAACATAACCTAATCTGACCCATCTAGCCCCTCGCTGGTAATATTTTACAGAATCCCGTTCGTGTCGTCCCGTACATCTCGGTTGGGATATTATATACGTCTATAGCGTTATATATCCTAACCAAAGGCAGGCTAACATCTCGGATGCAGTATTTTACAACATTCCTGGCGTATCGGCTCTACTTCTCGGTGGGAACATTATACACGTCTATAACGTAATATAATCTAACCTAACACATCTAGCCCCTCGCTGCTGATGTTTTACAGAATCCCGTTTATGTCGTCCCGTACATCTCGGTTGGGATGCTATATACGTCTACAGCGATATATATCCTAACGTAAGGCAGGCTAACATCTCGGATGTAGTATTTTACAACATACTTGGAGTATCGGCCCCTACTTCTCGGTGGGAACATTATATACGTCTATAACGTAACATAACCTAATCTAACCCATCTAGCCCCTCGCTGGTAATATTTTACAGAATCCCGTTCGTGTTGTCCCGTACATCTCGGTTGGGATATTATATACGTCTATAGCGTTATATATCCTAACCAAAGGCAGGCTAACATCTCGGATGCAGTATTTTACAACATTCTTGGAGTATCGGCCCCTACTTCCGGGTGGGAACATTATATACGTCTGTAACGTAACATAACCTAACCTATCCCATCTAGCCCCGCGTTTGCAATGTTTTACAGAATCCCGTTTATGTCGTCCCGTACATCTCGGTTGGGATGTTATATACGTCTACAGCGATATATATCCTAACGTAAGGCAGGCTAACATCTCGGATGTAGTATTTTACAACATTCTTGGAGTATCGGCCCCTACTTCTCGGTGGGAACATTATATACGTCTATAACGTAACATAACCTAACCTAACCCATCTAGCCCCTCGCTGGTAATGTTTTACAGAATCCCGTTCCTGTCGTCCCGTACGTCTCGGATAGGACATTATATACGTCTACAGCGTTATATATCCTAACGTAAGGCAGGCTAACATCTCGGATGTAGTATTTTACATCATTCTTGGTGTATCGGCCCCTACTTCCGGGTGGGAACGTTATATACGTCTATAACGTAACATAACCTAACCTAACCCATCTAGCCCCTCGTTGGCAATGTTTTACAGAATCCCGTTCGTGTCTTCCGTACATCTCGGATGGGATATTATATACGTCTATAGCTTTATATATCCTAACGTAAGGCAGGCTAACATCTCGGATGTAGTATTTTACAACATTCTTGGAGTATCGGCCCCTACTTCTCGGTGGGAACATTATACACGTCTATAACGTAACATAACCTAACCTAACCCATCTAGCCCCTCGCTGGTAATGTTTTACAGAATCCCGTTCCTGTCGTCCCGTACATCTCGGTTGGAATGTTATATACGTCTACAGCGATATATATCCTAACCAAAGGCAGGCTAACATCTCGGATGCAGTATTTTACGACATTCTTGGAGTATCGGCACCTACTTCCGGGTGGGAACATTATACACGTCTATAACGTAACATAACCTAACCTAACCCATCTAGCCCCTCGCTGGTAATGTTTTACAGAATCCCGGTCCTGTCGTCCCGTACATCTCGGTTGGGATGTTATATACGTCTACAGCGATATATATCCTAACGTAAGGCAGGCTAACATCTCGGATGTAGTATTTTACAACATTCTTGGAGTATCGGCCCCTACTTCTAGGTGGGAACATTATATACGTCTGTAACGTAACATAACCTAACCTATCCCATCTAGCCCCTCGTTGGCAATGTTTTACAGAATCCCGTTCGTGTCGTCCCGTACATCTCGGTTGGGATATTATATACGTCTACAGCGATACATATCCTAACCTAAGGCAGGCTAACTTCTCGGATATAGTATTTTACAACATTCCTGTAGGATCAGCCTCTACTTCTCGGTGGGAACATTATATACGTCTATAACGTAATATAATCTAACCTAACACATCTAGCCCCTCGCTGGTAATGTTTTACAGAATCCCGTTCCTGTCGTCCCGTACATCTCGGTTGGGATGTTATATACGTCTACAGCGATATATATCCTAACGTAAGGCAGGCTAACATCTCGGATGTAGTATTTTACAACATTCCTGGCGTATCGGCCCATACTTCTCGGTGGGAACATTATATAGGTCTATAACGTAACATAACCTAACCTAACACATCTAGCCCCTCGCTGGTAATGTTTTACAGAGTCCCGTTCGTGTCGTCCCGTACGTCTCGGATGGGACATTATATACGTCTACAGCGTTACATATCCTAACGTAAGGCAGGCTAACATCTCGGATGTAGTATTTTACAACATTCCTGGCGTATCGGCTCTACTTCTCGGTGGGAACATTATACACGTCTATAACGTAACATAACCTAACCTAACCCATCTAGCCCCTCGCTGGTAATGTTTTACAGAATCCCGTTCCTGTCGTCCCGTACATCTCGGTTGGGATATTATATACGTCTATAGCGTTATATATCCTAACCAAAGCAGGCTAACATCTCGGATGCCGTATTTTACAACATTCCCGGCGTATCGGCTCTACTTCTCGGTGGGAACATTATACACGTCTATAACGTAACATAACCTAACCTAACCCATCTAGCCACTCGCTGGTAATATTTTACAGAATCCCGTTCGTGTCGTCCCGTACATCTCGGTTGGGATATTATATACGTCTATAGCTTTATATATCCTAACGTAAGGCAGGCTAACATCTCGGATGTAGTATTTTACAACATTCTTGGGGTATCGGCCCCTACATCTCGGAGGGAACATTATATACGTCTGTAACGTAACATAAACTAACCTATCCCATCTAGCCCCTCGCTGGTAATGTTTTACAGAATCCCGTTCCTGTCGTCCCGTACATCTCGGTTGGGATGTTATATACGTCTACAGCGATATATATCCTAACCAAAGGCAGGCTAACATCTCGGATGCAGTATTTTACGACATTCTTGGAGTATCGGCACCTACTTCCGGGTGGGAACATTATATACGTCTATAAAGTAACATAACCTAACCTATCCCATCTAGCCCCTCGTTGGCAATGTTTTACAGAATCCCGTTCGTGTCGTCCCGTACATCTCGGTTGGGATGTTATATACGTCTACAGCGATATATATCCTAACGTAAGGCAGGCTAACATCTCGGATGTAGTATTTTACAACATTCTTGGAGTATCGGCCCCTACTTCTCAGTGGGAACATTATATACGTCTATAACGTAACATAACCTAATCTGACCCATCTAGCCCCTCGCTGGTAATATTTTACAGAATCCCGTTCGTGTCGTCCCGTACATCTCGGTTGGGATATTATATACGTCTATAGCGTTATATATCCTAACCAAAGGCAGGCTAACATCTCGGATGCAGTATTTTACAACATTCCTGGCGTATCGGCTCTACTTCTCGGTGGGAACATTATACACGTCTATAACGTAATATAATCTAACCTAACACATCTAGCCCCTCGCTGCTGATGTTTTACAGAATCCCGTTTATGTCGTCCCGTACATCTCGGTTGGGATGCTATATACGTCTACAGCGATATATATCCTAACGTAAGGCAGGCTAACATCTCGGATGTAGTATTTTACAACATACTTGGAGTATCGGCCCCTACTTCTCGGTGGGAACATTATATACGTCTATAACGTAACATAACCTAATCTAACCCATCTAGCCCCTCGCTGGTAATATTTTACAGAATCCCGTTCGTGTTGTCCCGTACATCTCGGTTGGGATGTTATATACGTCTACAGCGATATATATCCTAACCAAAGGCAGGCTAACATCTCGGATGCAGTATTTTACGACATTCTTGGAGTATCGGCACCTACTTCCGGGTGGGAACATTATATACGTCTATAAAGTAACATAACCTAACCTATCCCATCTAGCCCCTCGTTGGCAATGTTTTACAGAATCCCGTTCGTGTCGTCCCGTACATCTCGGTTGGGATGTTATATACGTCTACGGCGATATATATCCTAACGTAAGGCAGGCTAACATCTCGGATGTTGTATTTTACAACATTCTTGGAGTATCGGCCCCTACTTCTCGGTGGGAACATTATATACGTCTATAAAGTAACATAACCTAACCTAACCCATCTAGCCCCTCATTGGCAATGTTTTACAGAATCCCGTTCGTGTCGTCCCGTACATCTCGGATGGGATATTATATACGTCTATAACGTTATATATCCTAACCTAAGGCAGGCTAACTCCTCGGATGCAGTATTTTACAACTGTCCTGGCGTATCGGCTCTACTTCTCGGTGGGAACATTATACACGTCTATAACGTAACATAACCTAACCTAACCCATCTAGCCCCTCGCTGGTAATGTTTTACAGAATCCCGGTCCTGTCGTCCCGTACATCTCGGTTGGGATGTTATATACGTCTACAGCGATATATATCCTAACGTAAGGCAGGCTAACATCTCGGATGTAGTATTTTACAACATTCTTGGAGTATCGGCCCCTACTTCTAGGTGGGAACATTATATACGTCTGTAACGTAACATAACCTAACCTATCCCATCTAGCCCCTCGTTGGCAATGTTTTACAGAATCCCGTTCGTGTCGTCCCGTACATCTCGGTTGGGATATTATATACGTCTACAGCGATACATATCCTAACCTAAGGCAGGCTAACTTCTCGGATATAGTATTTTACAACATTCCTGTAGGATCAGCCTCTACTTC
This sequence comes from Xylocopa violacea, assembly GCA_963969225.1. Taxonomy (NCBI): domain Eukaryota; kingdom Metazoa; phylum Arthropoda; class Insecta; order Hymenoptera; family Apidae; genus Xylocopa; species Xylocopa violacea. The sequence goes on from CAXAJV010000481.1 coordinate 344,048, forward strand.
TCGGTGGGAACATTATATACGTCTATAACGTAATATAATCTAACCTAACACATCTAGCCCCTCGCTGGTAATGTTTTACAGAATCCCGTTCCTGTCGTCCCGTACATCTCGGTTGGGATGTTATATACGTCTACAGCGATATATATCCTAACGTAAGGCAGGCTAACATCTCGGATGTAGTATTTTACAACATTCCTGGCGTATCGGCCCATACTTCTCGGTGGGAACATTATATAGGTCTATAACGTAACATAACCTAACCTAACACATCTAGCCCCTCGCTGGTAATGTTTTACAGAGTCCCGTTCGTGTCGTCCCGTACGTCTCGGATGGGACATTATATACGTCTACAGCGTTACATATCCTAACGTAAGGCAGGCTAACATCTCGGATGTAGTATTTTACAACATTCCTGGCGTATCGGCTCTACTTCTCGGTGGGAACATTATACACGTCTATAACGTAACATAACCTAACCTAACCCATCTAGCCCCTCGCTGGTAATGTTTTACAGAATCCCGTTCCTGTCGTCCCGTACATCTCGGTTGGGATATTATATACGTCTATAGCGTTATATATCCTAACCAAAGCAGGCTAACATCTCGGATGCAGTATTTTACAACATTCCCGGCGTATCGGCTCTACTTCTCGGTGGGAACATTATACACGTCTATAACGTAACATAACCTAACCTAACCCATCTAGCCCCTCGCTGGTAATGTTTTACAGAATCCCGTTTATGTCGTCCCGTACATCTCGGTTGGGATGTTATATACGTCTACAGCGATATATATCCTAACGTAAGGCAGGCTAACATCTCGGATGTAGTATTTTACTACATCCTTGGAGTATCGGCCCCTACTTCTCAGTGGGAACATTATATACGTCTATAACGCAACATAACCTAATCTAACCCATCTAGCCCCTCGCTGGTAATATTTTACAGAATCCCGTTCGTGTCGTCCCGTACATCTCGGTTGGGATGTTATATACGTCTACAGCGATATATATCCTAACGTAAGGCAGGCTAACATCTCGGATGTAGTATTTTACAACATTCTTGGAGTATCGGCCCCTACTTCTCAGTGGGAACGTTATATACGTCTATAACGTAACATAACCTAATCTAACCCATCTAGCCCCTCGCTGGTAATATTTTACAGAATCCCGTTCGTGTTGTCCCGTACATCTCGGTTGGGATATTATATACGTCTATAGCGTTATATATCCTAACCAAAGGCAGGCTAACATCTCGGATGCAGTATTTTACAACATTCTTGGAGTATCGGCCCCTACTTCCGGGTGGGAACATTATATACGTCTATAAAGTAACATAAACTAACCTATCCCATCTAGCCCCTCGTTGGCAATGTTTTACAGAATCCCGTTCCTGTCGTCCCGTACGTCTCGGATAGGACATTATATACGTCTACAGCGTTATATATCCTAACGTAAGGCAGGCTAACATCTCGGATGTAGTATTTTACAACATTCCTGGCGTATCGGCTCTACTTCTCAGTGGGAACATTATATACGTCTATAACGCAACATAACCTAATCTAACCCATCTAGCCCCTCGCTGGTAATATTTTACAGAATCCCGTTCGTGTCGTCCCGTACATCTCGGTTGGGATATTATATACGTCTATAGCGTTATATATCCTAACCAAAGGCAGGCTAACATCTAGGATGCAGTATTTTACAACATTCCTGGCGTATCGGCTCTACTTCTCGGTGGGAACATTATACACGTCTATAACGTAACATAACCTAACCTAACCCATCTAGCCCCTCGCTGGTAATGTTTTACAGAATCCCGTTCCTGTCGTCCCGTACGTCTCGGATAGGACATTATATACGTCTACAGCGTTATATATCCTAACGTAAGGCAGGCTAACATCTCGGATGTAGTATTTTACAACATTCCTGGCGTATCGGCTCTACTTCTCGGTGGGAACATTATACACGTCTATAACGTAACATAACCTAACCTAACCCATCTAGCCCCTCGCTGGTAATGTTTTACAGAATCCCGTTCCTGTCGTCCCGTACATCTCGGTTGGGATGTTATATACGTCTACAGCGATATATATCCTAACCAAAGGCAGGCTAACATCTCGGATGCAGTATTTTACAACATTCTTGGAGTATCGGCCCCTACTTCCGGGTGGGAACATTATATACGTCTATAAAGTAACATAACCTAACCTATCCCATCTAGCCCCTCGTTGGCAATGTTTTACAGAATCCCGTTTATGTCGTCCCGTACATCTCGGTTGGGATGTTATATACGTCTACAGCGATATATATCCTAACGTAAGGCAGGCTAACATCTCGGATGTAGTATTTTACAACATCCTTGGAGTATCGGCCCCTACTTCTCAGTGGGAACATTATATACGTCTATAACGCAACATAACCTAATCTAACCCATCTAGCCCCTCGCTGGTAATATTTTACAGAATCCCGTTCGTGTCGTCCCGTACATCTCGGTTGGGATGTTATATACGTCTACAGCGATATATATCCTAACGTAAGGCAGGCTAACATCTCGGATGTAGTATTTTACAACATTCTTGGAGTATCGGCCCCTACTTCTCAGTGGGAACGTTATATACGTCTATAACGTAACATAACCTAATCTAACCCATCTAGCCCCTCGCTGGTAATATTTTACAGAATCCCGTTCGTGTTGTCCCGTACATCTCGGTTGGGATATTATATACGTCTATAGCGTTATATATCCTAACCAAAGGCAGGCTAACATCTCGGATGCAGTATTTTACAACATTCTTGGAGTATCGGCCCCTACTTCCGGGTGGGAACATTATATACGTCTATAAAGTAACATAAACTAACCTATCCCATCTAGCCCCTCGTTGGCAATGTTTTACAGAATCCCGTTCCTGTCGTCCCGTACGTCTCGGATAGGACATTATATACGTCTACAGCGTTATATATCCTAACGTAAGGCAGGCTAACATCTCGGATGTAGTATTTTACAACATTCCTGGCGTATCGGCTCTACTTCTCAGTGGGAACATTATATACGTCTATAACGCAACATAACCTAATCTAACCCATCTAGCCCCTCGCTGGTAATATTTTACAGAATCCCGTTCGTGTCGTCCCGTACATCTCGGTTGGGATATTATATACGTCTATAGCGTTATATATCCTAACCAAAGGCAGGCTAACATCTAGGATGCAGTATTTTACAACATTCCTGGCGTATCGGCTCTACTTCTCGGTGGGAACATTATACACGTCTATAACGTAACATAACCTAACCTAACCCATCTAGCCCCTCGCTGGTAATGTTTTACAGAATCCCGTTCCTGTCGTCCCGTACGTCTCGGATAGGACATTATATACGTCTACAGCGTTATATATCCTAACGTAAGGCAGGCTAACATCTCGGATGTAGTATTTTACAACATTCCTGGCGTATCGGCTCTACTTCTCGGTGGGAACATTATACACGTCTATAACGTAACATAACCTAACCTAACCCATCTAGCCCCTCGCTGGTAATGTTTTACAGAATCCCGTTCCTGTCGTCCCGTACATCTCGGTTGGGATGTTATATACGTCTACAGCGATATATATCCTAACCAAAGGCAGGCTAACATCTCGGATGCAGTATTTTACAACATTCTTGGAGTATCGGCCCCTACTTCCGGGTGGGAACATTATATACGTCTATAAAGTAACATAACCTAACCTATCCCATCTAGCCCCTCGTTGGCAATGTTTTACAGAATCCCGTTCGTGTCGTCCCGTACATCTCGGTTGGGATGTTATATACGTCTACAGCGATATATATCCTAACGTAAGGCAGGCTAACATCTCGGATGTAGTATTTTACAACATTCTTGGAGTATCGGCCCCTACTTCTCGGTGGGAACATTATACACGTCTATAACGTAACATAACCTAACCTAACCCATCTAGCCCCTCGCTGGTAATGTTTTACAGAATCCCGTTCCTGTCGTCCCGTACATCTCGGTTGGAATGTTATATACGTCTACAGCGATATATATCCTAACCAAAGGCAGGCTAACATCTCGGATGCAGTATTTTACGACATTCTTGGAGTATCGGCACCTACTTCCGGGTGGGAACATTATACACGTCTATAACGTAACATAACCTAACCTAACCCATCTAGCCCCTCGCTGGTAATGTTTTACAGAATCCCGGTCCTGTCGTCCCGTACATCTCGGTTGGGATGTTATATACGTCTACAGCGATATATATCCTAACGTAAGGCAGGCTAACATCTCGGATGTAGTATTTTACAACATTCTTGGAGTATCGGCCCCTACTTCTAGGTGGGAACATTATATACGTCTGTAACGTAACATAACCTAACCTATCCCATCTAGCCCCTCGTTGGCAATGTTTTACAGAATCCCGTTCGTGTCGTCCCGTACATCTCGGTTGGGATATTATATACGTCTACAGCGATACATATCCTAACCTAAGGCAGGCTAACTTCTCGGATATAGTATTTTACAACATTCCTGTAGGATCAGCCTCTACTTCTCGGTGGGAACATTATATACGTCTATAACGTAATATAATCTAACCTAACACATCTAGCCCCTCGCTGGTAATGTTTTACAGAATCCCGTTCCTGTCGTCCCGTACATCTCGGTTGGGATGTTATATACGTCTACAGCGATATATATCCTAACGTAAGGCAGGCTAACATCTCGGATGTAGTATTTTACAACATTCCTGGCGTATCGGCCCATACTTCTCGGTGGGAACATTATATAGGTCTATAACGTAACATAACCTAACCTAACACATCTAGCCCCTCGCTGGTAATGTTTTACAGAGTCCCGTTCGTGTCGTCCCGTACGTCTCGGATGGGACATTATATACGTCTACAGCGTTACATATCCTAACGTAAGGCAGGCTAACATCTCGGATGTAGTATTTTACAACATTCCTGGCGTATCGGCTCTACTTCTCGGTGGGAACATTATACACGTCTATAACGTAACATAACCTAACCTAACCCATCTAGCCCCTCGCTGGTAATGTTTTACAGAATCCCGTTCCTGTCGTCCCGTACATCTCGGTTGGGATATTATATACGTCTATAGCGTTATATATCCTAACCAAAGCAGGCTAACATCTCGGATGCCGTATTTTACAACATTCCCGGCGTATCGGCTCTACTTCTCGGTGGGAACATTATACACGTCTATAACGTAACATAACCTAACCTAACCCATCTAGCCACTCGCTGGTAATATTTTACAGAATCCCGTTCGTGTCGTCCCGTACATCTCGGTTGGGATATTATATACGTCTATAGCTTTATATATCCTAACGTAAGGCAGGCTAACATCTCGGATGTAGTATTTTACAACATTCTTGGGGTATCGGCCCCTACATCTCGGAGGGAACATTATATACGTCTGTAACGTAACATAAACTAACCTATCCCATCTAGCCCCTCGCTGGTAATGTTTTACAGAATCCCGTTCCTGTCGTCCCGTACATCTCGGTTGGGATGTTATATACGTCTACAGCGATATATATCCTAACCAAAGGCAGGCTAACATCTCGGATGCAGTATTTTACGACATTCTTGGAGTATCGGCACCTACTTCCGGGTGGGAACATTATATACGTCTATAAAGTAACATAACCTAACCTATCCCATCTAGCCCCTCGTTGGCAATGTTTTACAGAATCCCGTTCGTGTCGTCCCGTACATCTCGGTTGGGATGTTATATACGTCTACAGCGATATATATCCTAACGTAAGGCAGGCTAACATCTCGGATGTAGTATTTTACAACATTCTTGGAGTATCGGCCCCTACTTCTCAGTGGGAACATTATATACGTCTATAACGTAACATAACCTAATCTGACCCATCTAGCCCCTCGCTGGTAATATTTTACAGAATCCCGTTCGTGTCGTCCCGTACATCTCGGTTGGGATATTATATACGTCTATAGCGTTATATATCCTAACCAAAGGCAGGCTAACATCTCGGATGCAGTATTTTACAACATTCCTGGCGTATCGGCTCTACTTCTCGGTGGGAACATTATACACGTCTATAACGTAATATAATCTAACCTAACACATCTAGCCCCTCGCTGCTGATGTTTTACAGAATCCCGTTTATGTCGTCCCGTACATCTCGGTTGGGATGCTATATACGTCTACAGCGATATATATCCTAACGTAAGGCAGGCTAACATCTCGGATGTAGTATTTTACAACATACTTGGAGTATCGGCCCCTACTTCTCGGTGGGAACATTATATACGTCTATAACGTAACATAACCTAATCTAACCCATCTAGCCCCTCGCTGGTAATATTTTACAGAATCCCGTTCGTGTTGTCCCGTACATCTCGGTTGGGATGTTATATACGTCTACAGCGATATATATCCTAACCAAAGGCAGGCTAACATCTCGGATGCAGTATTTTACGACATTCTTGGAGTATCGGCACCTACTTCCGGGTGGGAACATTATATACGTCTATAAAGTAACATAACCTAACCTATCCCATCTAGCCCCTCGTTGGCAATGTTTTACAGAATCCCGTTCGTGTCGTCCCGTACATCTCGGTTGGGATGTTATATACGTCTACGGCGATATATATCCTAACGTAAGGCAGGCTAACATCTCGGATGTTGTATTTTACAACATTCTTGGAGTATCGGCCCCTACTTCTCGGTGGGAACATTATATACGTCTATAAAGTAACATAACCTAACCTAACCCATCTAGCCCCTCATTGGCAATGTTTTACAGAATCCCGTTCGTGTCGTCCCGTACATCTCGGATGGGATATTATATACGTCTATAACGTTATATATCCTAACCTAAGGCAGGCTAACTCCTCGGATGCAGTATTTTACAACTGTCCTGGCGTATCGGCTCTACTTCTCGGTGGGAACATTATACACGTCTATAACGTAACATAACCTAACCTAACCCATCTAGCCCCTCGCTGGTAATGTTTTACAGAATCCCGGTCCTGTCGTCCCGTACATCTCGGTTGGGATGTTATATACGTCTACAGCGATATATATCCTAACGTAAGGCAGGCTAACATCTCGGATGTAGTATTTTACAACATTCTTGGAGTATCGGCCCCTACTTCTAGGTGGGAACATTATATACGTCTGTAACGTAACATAACCTAACCTATCCCATCTAGCCCCTCGTTGGCAATGTTTTACAGAATCCCGTTCGTGTCGTCCCGTACATCTCGGTTGGGATATTATATACGTCTACAGCGATACATATCCTAACCTAAGGCAGGCTAACTTCTCGGATATAGTATTTTACAACATTCCTGTAGGATCAGCCTCTACTTCTCGGTGGGAACATTATATACGTCTATAACGTAATATAATCTAACCTAACACATCTAGCCCCTCGCTGGTAATGTTTTACAGAATCCCGTTCCTGTCGTCCCGTACATCTCGGTTGGGATGTTATATACGTCTACAGCGATATATATCCTAACGTAAGGCAGGCTAACATCTCGGATGTAGTATTTTACAACATTCCTGGCGTATCGGCCCATACTTCTCGGTGGGAACATTATATAGGTCTATAACGTAACATAACCTAACCTAACACATCTAGCCCCTCGCTGGTAATGTTTTACAGAGTCCCGTTCGTGTCGTCCCGTACGTCTCGGATGGGACATTATATACGTCTACAGCGTTACATATCCTAACGTAAGGCAGGCTAACATCTCGGATGTAGTATTTTACAACATTCCTGGCGTATCGGCTCTACTTCTCGGTGGGAACATTATACACGTCTATAACGTAACATAACCTAACCTAACCCATCTAGCCCCTCGCTGGTAATGTTTTACAGAATCCCGTTCCTGTCGTCCCGTACATCTCGGTTGGGATATTATATACGTCTATAGCGTTATATATCCTAACCAAAGCAGGCTAACATCTCGGATGCAGTATTTTACAACATTCCCGGCGTATCGGCTCTACTTCTCGGTGGGAACATTATACACGTCTATAACGTAACATAACCTAACCTAACCCATCTAGCCCCTCGCTGGTAATGTTTTACAGAATCCCGTTTATGTCGTCCCGTACATCTCGGTTGGGATGTTATATACGTCTACAGCGATATATATCCTAACGTAAGGCAGGCTAACATCTCGGATGTAGTATTTTACTACATCCTTGGAGTATCGGCCCCTACTTCTCAGTGGGAACATTATATACGTCTATAACGCAACATAACCTAATCTAACCCATCTAGCCCCTCGCTGGTAATATTTTACAGAATCCCGTTCGTGTCGTCCCGTACATCTCGGTTGGGATGTTATATACGTCTACAGCGATATATATCCTAACGTAAGGCAGGCTAACATCTCGGATGTAGTATTTTACAACATTCTTGGAGTATCGGCCCCTACTTCTCAGTGGGAACGTTATATACGTCTATAACGTAACATAACCTAATCTAACCCATCTAGCCCCTCGCTGGTAATATTTTACAGAATCCCGTTCGTGTTGTCCCGTACATCTCGGTTGGGATATTATATACGTCTATAGCGTTATATATCCTAACCAAAGGCAGGCTAACATCTCGGATGCAGTATTTTACAACATTCTTGGAGTATCGGCCCCTACTTCCGGGTGGGAACATTATATACGTCTATAAAGTAACATAAACTAACCTATCCCATCTAGCCCCTCGTTGGCAATGTTTTACAGAATCCCGTTCCTGTCGTCCCGTACGTCTCGGATAGGACATTATATACGTCTACAGCGTTATATATCCTAACGTAAGGCAGGCTAACATCTCGGATGTAGTATTTTACAACATTCCTGGCGTATCGGCTCTACTTCTCAGTGGGAACATTATATACGTCTATAACGCAACATAACCTAATCTAACCCATCTAGCCCCTCGCTGGTAATATTTTACAGAATCCCGTTCGTGTCGTCCCGTACATCTCGGTTGGGATATTATATACGTCTATAGCGTTATATATCCTAACCAAAGGCAGGCTAACATCTAGGATGCAGTATTTTACAACATTCCTGGCGTATCGGCTCTACTTCTCGGTGGGAACATTATACACGTCTATAACGTAACATAACCTAACCTAACCCATCTAGCCCCTCGCTGGTAATGTTTTACAGAATCCCGTTCCTGTCGTCCCGTACGTCTCGGATAGGACATTATATACGTCTACAGCGTTATATATCCTAACGTAAGGCAGGCTAACATCTCGGATGTAGTATTTTACAACATTCCTGGCGTATCGGCTCTACTTCTCGGTGGGAACATTATACACGTCTATAACGTAACATAACCTAACCTAACCCATCTAGCCCCTCGCTGGTAATGTTTTACAGAATCCCGTTCCTGTCGTCCCGTACATCTCGGTTGGGATGTTATATACGTCTACAGCGATATATATCCTAACCAAAGGCAGGCTAACATCTCGGATGCAGTATTTTACAACATTCTTGGAGTATCGGCCCCTACTTCCGGGTGGGAACATTATATACGTCTATAAAGTAACATAACCTAACCTATCCCATCTAGCCCCTCGTTGGCAATGTTTTACAGAATCCCGTTTATGTCGTCCCGTACATCTCGGTTGGGATGTTATATACGTCTACAGCGATATATATCCTAACGTAAGGCAGGCTAACATCTCGGATGTAGTATTTTACAACATCCTTGGAGTATCGGCCCCTACTTCTCAGTGGGAACATTATATACGTCTATAACGCAACATAACCTAATCTAACCCATCTAGCCCCTCGCTGGTAATATTTTACAGAATCCCGTTCGTGTCGTCCCGTACATCTCGGTTGGGATGTTATATACGTCTACAGCGATATATATCCTAACGTAAGGCAGGCTAACATCTCGGATGTAGTATTTTACAACATTCTTGGAGTATCGGCCCCTACTTCTCAGTGGGAACGTTATATACGTCTATAACGTAACATAACCTAATCTAACCCATCTAGCCCCTCGCTGGTAATATTTTACAGAATCCCGTTCGTGTTGTCCCGTACATCTCGGTTGGGATATTATATACGTCTATAGCGTTATATATCCTAACCAAAGGCAGGCTAACATCTCGGATGCAGTATTTTACAACATTCTTGGAGTATCGGCCCCTACTTCCGGGTGGGAACATTATATACGTCTATAAAGTAACATAAACTAACCTATCCCATCTAGCCCCTCGTTGGCAATGTTTTACAGAATCCCGTTCCTGTCGTCCCGTACGTCTCGGATAGGACATTATATACGTCTACAGCGTTATATATCCTAACGTAAGGCAGGCTAACATCTCGGATGTAGTATTTTACAACATTCCTGGCGTATCGGCTCTACTTCTCAGTGGGAACATTATATACGTCTATAACGCAACATAACCTAATCTAACCCATCTAGCCCCTCGCTGGTAATATTTTACAGAATCCCGTTCGTGTCGTCCCGTACATCTCGGTTGGGATATTATATACGTCTATAGCGTTATATATCCTAACCAAAGGCAGGCTAACATCTAGGATGCAGTATTTTACAACATTCCTGGCGTATCGGCTCTACTTCTCGGTGGGAACATTATACACGTCTATAACGTAACATAACCTAACCTAACCCATCTAGCCCCTCGCTGGTAATGTTTTACAGAATCCCGTTCCTGTCGTCCCGTACGTCTCGGATAGGACATTATATACGTCTACAGCGTTATATATCCTAACGTAAGGCAGGCTAACATCTCGGATGTAGTATTTTACAACATTCCTGGCGTATCGGCTCTACTTCTCGGTGGGAACATTATACACGTCTATAACGTAACATAACCTAACCTAACCCATCTAGCCCCTCGCTGGTAATGTTTTACAGAATCCCGTTCCTGTCGTCCCGTACATCTCGGTTGGGATGTTATATACGTCTACAGCGATATATATCCTAACCAAAGGCAGGCTAACATCTCGGATGCAGTATTTTACAACATTCTTGGAGTATCGGCCCCTACTTCCGGGTGGGAACATTATATACGTCTATAAAGTAACATAACCTAACCTATCCCATCTAGCCCCTCGTTGGCAATGTTTTACAGAATCCCGTTTATGTCGTCCCGTACATCTCGGTTGGGATGTTATATACGTCTACAGCGATATATATCCTAACGTAAGGCAGGCTAACATCTCGGATGTAGTATTTTACAACATCCTTGGAGTATCGGCCCCTACTTCTCAGTGGGAACATTATATACGTCTATAACGCAACATAACCTAATCTAACCCATCTAGCCCCTCGCTGGTAATATTTTACAGAATCCCGTTCGTGTCGTCCCGTACATCTCGGTTGGGATGTTATATACGTCTACAGCGATATATATCCTAACGTAAGGCAGGCTAACATCTCGGATGTAGTATTTTACAACATTCTTGGAGTATCGGCCCCTACTTCTCAGTGGGAACGTTATATACGTCTATAACGTAACATAACCTAATCTAACCCATCTAGCCCCTCGCTGGTAATATTTTACAGAATCCCGTTCGTGTTGTCCCGTACATCTCGGTTGGGATATTATATACGTCTATAGCGTTATATATCCTAACCAAAGGCAGGCTAACATCTCGGATGCAGTATTTTACAACATTCTTGGAGTATCGGCCCCTACTTCCGGGTGGGAACATTATATACGTCTATAAAGTAACATAAACTAACCTATCCCATCTAGCCCCTCGTTGGCAATGTTTTACAGAATCCCGTTCCTGTCGTCCCGTACGTCTCGGATAGGACATTATATACGTCTACAGCGTTATATATCCTAACGTAAGGCAGGCTAACATCTCGGATGTAGTATTTTACAACATTCCTGGCGTATCGGCTCTACTTCTCAGTGGGAACATTATATACGTCTATAACGCAACATAACCTAATCTAACCCATCTATCCCCTCGCTGGTAATATTTTACAGAATCCCGTTCGTGTCGTCCCGTACATCTCGGTTGGGATATTATATACGTCTATAGCGTTATATATCCTAACCAAAGGCAGGCTAACATCTAGGATGCAGTATTTTACAACATTCCTGGCGTATCGGCTCTACTTCTCGGTGGGAACATTATACACGTCTATAACGTAACATAACCTAACCTAACCCATCTAGCCCCTCGCTGGTAATGTTTTACAGAATCCCGTTCCTGTCGTCCCGTACGTCTCGGATAGGACATTATATACGTCTACAGCGTTATATATCCTAACGTAAGGCAGGCTAACATCTCGGATGTAGTATTTTACAACATTCCTGGCGTATCGGCTCTACTTCTCGGTGGGAACATTATACACGTCTATAACGTAACATAACCTAACCTAACCCATCTAGCCCCTCGCTGGTAATGTTTTACAGAATCCCGTTCCTGTCGTCCCGTACATCTCGGTTGGGATGTTATATACGTCTACAGCGATATATATCCTAACCAAAGGCAGGCTAACATCTCGGATGCAGTATTTTACAACATTCTTGGAGTATCGGCCCCTACTTCCGGGTGGGAACATTATATACGTCTATAAAGTAACATAACCTAACCTATCCCATCTAGCCCCTCGTTGGCAATGTTTTACAGAATCCCGTTCGTGTCGTCCCGTACATCTCGGTTGGGATGTTATATACGTCTACAGCGATATATATCCTAACGTAAGGCAGGCTAACATCTCGGATGTAGTATTTTACAACATTCTTGGAGTATCGGCCCCTACTTCTCAGTGGGAACATTATATACGTCTATAACGTAACATAACCTAATCTAACCCATCTAGCCCCTCGCTGGTAATATTTTACAGAATCCCGTTCGTGTCGTCCCGTACATCTCGGTTGGGATATTATATACGTCTATAGCGTTATATATCCTAACCAAAGGCAGGCTAACATCTCGGATGCAGTATTTTACAACATTCCTGGCGTATCGGCTCTACTTCTCGGTGGGAACATTATACACGTCTATAACGTAATATAATCTAACCTAACACATCTAGCCCCTCGCTGGTGATGTTTTACAGAATCCCGTTTATGTCGTCCCGTACATCTCGGTTGGGATGTTATATACGTCTACAGCGATATATATCCTAACGTAAGGCAGGCTAACATCTCGGATGTAGTATTTTACAACATTCTTGGAGTATCGGCCCCTACTTCTCAGTGGGAACGTTATATACGTCTATAACGTAACATAACCTAATCTAACCCATCTAGCCCCTCGCTGGTAATATTTTACAGAATCCCGTTCGTGTTGTCCCGTACATCTCGGTTGGGATATTATATACGTCTATAGCGTTATATATCCTAACCAAAGGCAGGCTAACATCTCGGATGCAGTATTTTACAACATTCTTGGAGTATCGGCCCCTACTTCCGGGTGGGAACATTATATACGTCTATAAAGTAACATAAACTAATCTATCCCATCTAGCCCCTCGTTGGCAATGTTTTACAGAATCCCGTTCCTGTCGTCCCGTACGTCTCGGATAGGACATTATATACGTCTACAGCGTTATATATCCTAACGTAAGGCAGGCTAACATCTCGGATGTAGTATTTTACAACATTCCTGGCGTATCGGCTCTACTTCTCAGTGGGAACATTATATACGTCTATAACGCAACATAACCTAATCTAACCCATCTAGCCCCTCGCTGGTAATATTTTACAGAATCCCGTTCGTGTCGTCCCGTACATCTCGGTTGGGATATTATATACGTCTATAGCGTTATATATCCTAACCAAAGGCAGGCTAACATCTAGGATGCAGTATTTTACAACATTCCTGGCGTATCGGCTCTACTTCTCGGTGGGAACATTATACACGTCTATAACGTAACATAACCTAACCTAACCCATCTAGCCCCTCGCTGGTAATGTTTTACAGAATCCCGTTCCTGTCGTCCCGTACGTCTCGGATAGGACATTATATACGTCTACAGCGTTATATATCCAAACCAAAGGCAGGCTAACATCTCGGATGCAGTATTTTACAACATTCCTGGCGTATCGGCTCTACTTCTCGGTGGGAACATTATACACGTCTATAACGCAATATAATCTAACCTAACACATCTAGCCCCTCGCTGGTGATGTTTTACAGAATCCCGTTTATGTCGTCCCGTACATCTCGGTTGGGATGTTATATACGTCTACAGCGATATATATCCTAACGTAAGGCAGGCTAACATCTCGGATGTAGTATTTTACAACATTCTTGGAGTATCGGCCCCTACTTCTCAGTGGGAACATTATATACGTCTATAACGCAACATAACCTAATCTAACCCATCTAGCCCCTCGCTGGTAATATTTTACAGAATCCCGTTCGTGTCGTCCCGTAAATCTCGGTTGGGATATTATATACGTCTATAGCGTTATATATCCTAACCAAAGGCAGGCTAACATCTCGGATGCAGTATTTTACAACATTCCTGGCGTATCGGCTCTACTTCTCGGTGGGAACATTATACACGTCTATAACGTAACATAACCTAACCTAACCCATCTAGCCCCTCGCTGGTAATGTTTTACAGAATCCCGTTCCTGTCGTCCCGTACATCTCGGTTGGGATGTTATATACGTCTACAGCGATATATATCCTAACCAAAGGCAGGCTAACATCTCGGATGCAGTATTTTACAACATTCTTGGAGTATCGGCCCCTACTTCCGGGTGGGAACATTATATACGTCTATAAAGTAACATAACCTACCCTATCCCATCTAGCCCCTCGTTGGCAATGTTTTACAGAATCCCGTTCGTGTCGTCCCGTACATCTCGGATGGGATGTTATATACGTCTACAGAGATATATATCCTAACGTAAGGCAGGCTAACATCTCGGATGTAGTATTTTACAACATTCTTGGAGTATCGGCCCCTACTTCTCAGTGGGAACATTATATACGTCTATAACGTAACATAACCTAATCTGACCCATCTAGCCCCTCGCTGGTAATATTTTACAGAATCCCGTTCGTGTCGTCCCGTACATCTCGGTTGGGATATTATATACGTCTATAGCGTTATATATCCTAACCAAAGGCAGGCTAACATCTCGGATGCAGTATTTTACAACATTCCTGGCGTATCGGCTCTACTTCTCGGTGGGAACATTATACACGTCTATAACGTAATATAATCTAACCTAACACATCTAGCCCCTCGCTGCTGATGTTTTACAGAATCCCGTTTATGTCGTCCCGTACATCTCGGTTGGGATGCTATATACGTCTACAGCGATATATATCCTAACGTAAGGCAGGCTAACATCTCGGATGTAGTATTTTACAACATACTTGGAGTATCGGCCCCTACTTCTCGGTGGGAACATTATATACGTCTATAACGTAACATAACCTAATCTAACCCATCTAGCCCCTCGCTGGTAATATTTTACAGAATCCCGTTCGTGTTGTCCCGTACATCTCGGTTGGGATGTTATATACGTCTACAGCGATATATATCCTAACCAAAGGCAGGCTAACATCTCGGATGCAGTATTTTACGACATTCTTGGAGTATCGGCACCTACTTCCGGGTGGGAACATTATATACGTCTATAAAGTAACATAACCTAACCTATCCCATCTAGCCCCTCGTTGGCAATGTTTTACAGAATCCCGTTCGTGTCGTCCCGTACATCTCGGTTGGGATGTTATATACGTCTACGGCGATATATATCCTAACGTAAGGCAGGCTAACATCTCGGATGTTGTATTTTACAACATTCTTGGAGTATCGGCCCCTACTTCTCGGTGGGAACATTATATACGTCTATAAAGTAACATAACCTAACCTAACCCATCTAGCCCCTCATTGGCAATGTTTTACAGAATCCCGTTCGTGTCGTCCCGTACATCTCGGATGGGATATTATATACGTCTATAACGTTATATATCCTAACCTAAGGCAGGCTAACTCCTCGGATGCAGTATTTTACAACTGTCCTGGCGTATCGGCTCTACTTCTCGGTGGGAACATTATACACGTCTATAACGTAACATAACCTAACCTAACCCATCTAGCCCCTCGCTGGTAATGTTTTACAGAATCCCGGTCCTGTCGTCCCGTACATCTCGGTTGGGATGTTATATACGTCTACAGCGATATATATCCTAACGTAAGGCAGGCTAACATCTCGGATGTAGTATTTTACAACATTCTTGGAGTATCGGCCCCTACTTCTAGGTGGGAACATTATATACGTCTGTAACGTAACATAACCTAACCTATCCCATCTAGCCCCTCGTTGGCAATGTTTTACAGAATCCCGTTCGTGTCGTCCCGTACATCTCGGTTGGGATATTATATACGTCTACAGCGATACATATCCTAACCTAAGGCAGGCTAACTTCTCGGATATAGTATTTTACAACATTCCTGTAGGATCAGCCTCTACTTCTCGGTGGGAACATTATATACGTCTATAACGTAATATAATCTAACCTAACACATCTAGCCCCTCGCTGGTAATGTTTTACAGAATCCCGTTCCTGTCGTCCCGTACATCTCGGTTGGGATGTTATATACGTCTACAGCGATATATATCCTAACGTAAGGCAGGCTAACATCTCGGATGTAGTATTTTACAACATTCCTGGCGTATCGGCCCATACTTCTCGGTGGGAACATTATATAGGTCTATAACGTAACATAACCTAACCTAACACATCTAGCCCCTCGCTGGTAATGTTTTACAGAGTCCCGTTCGTGTCGTCCCGTACGTCTCGGATGGGACATTATATACGTCTACAGCGTTACATATCCTAACGTAAGGCAGGCTAACATCTCGGATGTAGTATTTTACAACATTCCTGGCGTATCGGCTCTACTTCTCGGTGGGAACATTATACACGTCTATAACGTAACATAACCTAACCTAACCCATCTAGCCCCTCGCTGGTAATGTTTTACAGAATCCCGTTCCTGTCGTCCCGTACATCTCGGTTGGGATATTATATACGTCTATAGCGTTATATATCCTAACCAAAGCAGGCTAACATCTCGGATGCAGTATTTTACAACATTCCCGGCGTATCGGCTCTACTTCTCGGTGGGAACATTATACACGTCTATAACGTAACATAACCTAACCTAACCCATCTAGCCCCTCGCTGGTAATGTTTTACAGAATCCCGTTTATGTCGTCCCGTACATCTCGGTTGGGATGTTATATACGTCTACAGCGATATATATCCTAACGTAAGGCAGGCTAACATCTCGGATGTAGTATTTTACTACATCCTTGGAGTATCGGCCCCTACTTCTCAGTGGGAACATTATATACGTCTATAACGCAACATAACCTAATCTAACCCATCTAGCCCCTCGCTGGTAATATTTTACAGAATCCCGTTCGTGTCGTCCCCGTACATCTCGGTTGGGATGTTATATACGTCTACAGCGATATATATCCTAACGTAAGGCAGGCTAACATCTCGGATGTAGTATTTTACAACATTCTTGGAGTATCGGCCCCTACTTCTCAGTGGGAACGTTATATACGTCTATAACGTAACATAACCTAATCTAACCCATCTAGCCCCTCGCTGGTAATATTTTACAGAATCCCGTTCGTGTTGTCCCGTACATCTCGGTTGGGATATTATATACGTCTATAGCGTTATATATCCTAACCAAAGGCAGGCTAACATCTCGGATGCAGTATTTTACAACATTCTTGGAGTATCGGCCCCTACTTCCGGGTGGGAACATTATATACGTCTATAAAGTAACATAAACTAACCTATCCCATCTAGCCCCTCGTTGGCAATGTTTTACAGAATCCCGTTCCTGTCGTCCCGTACGTCTCGGATAGGACATTATATACGTCTACAGCGTTATATATCCTAACGTAAGGCAGGCTAACATCTCGGATGTAGTATTTTACAACATTCCTGGCGTATCGGCTCTACTTCTCAGTGGGAACATTATATACGTCTATAACGCAACATAACCTAATCTAACCCATCTAGCCCCTCGCTGGTAATATTTTACAGAATCCCGTTCGTGTCGTCCCGTACATCTCGGTTGGGATATTATATACGTCTATAGCGTTATATATCCTAACCAAAGGCAGGCTAACATCTAGGATGCAGTATTTTACAACATTCCTGGCGTATCGGCTCTACTTCTCGGTGGGAACATTATACACGTCTATAACGTAACATAACCTAACCTAACCCATCTAGCCCCTCGCTGGTAATGTTTTACAGAATCCCGTTCCTGTCGTCCCGTACGTCTCGGATAGGACATTATATACGTCTACAGCGTTATATATCCTAACGTAAGGCAGGCTAACATCTCGGATGTAGTATTTTACAACATTCCTGGCGTATCGGCTCTACTTCTCGGTGGGAACATTATACACGTCTATAACGTAACATAACCTAACCTAACCCATCTAGCCCCTCGCTGGTAATGTTTTACAGAATCCCGTTCCTGTCGTCCCGTACATCTCGGTTGGGATGTTATATACGTCTACAGCGATATATATCCTAACCAAAGGCAGGCTAACATCTCGGATGCAGTATTTTACAACATTCTTGGAGTATCGGCCCCTACTTCCGGGTGGGAACATTATATACGTCTATAAAGTAACATAACCTAACCTATCCCATCTAGCCCCTCGTTGGCAATGTTTTACAGAATCCCGTTCGTGTCGTCCCGTACATCTCGGTTGGGATGTTATATACGTCTACAGCGATATATATCCTAACGTAAGGCAGGCTAACATCTCGGATGTAGTATTTTACAACATTCTTGGAGTATCGGCCCCTACTTCTCAGTGGGAACATTATATACGTCTATAACGTAACATAACCTAATCTAACCCATCTAGCCCCTCGCTGGTAATATTTTACAGAATCCCGTTCGTGTCGTCCCGTACATCTCGGTTGGGATATTATATACGTCTATAGCGTTATATATCCTAACCAAAGGCAGGCTAACATCTCGGATGCAGTATTTTACAACATTCCTGGCGTATCGGCTCTACTTCTCGGTGGGAACATTATACACGTCTATAACGTAATATAATCTAACCTAACACATCTAGCCCCTCGCTGGTGATGTTTTACAGAATCCCGTTTATGTCGTCCCGTACATCTCGGTTGGGATGTTATATACGTCTACAGCGATATATATCCTAACGTAAGGCAGGCTAACATCTCGGATGTAGTATTTTACAACATTCTTGGAGTATCGGCCCCTACTTCTCAGTGGGAACGTTATATACGTCTATAACGTAACATAACCTAATCTAACCCATCTAGCCCCTCGCTGGTAATATTTTACAGAATCCCGTTCGTGTTGTCCCGTACATCTCGGTTGGGATATTATATACGTCTATAGCGTTATATATCCTAACCAAAGGCAGGCTAACATCTCGGATGCAGTATTTTACAACATTCTTGGAGTATCGGCCCCTACTTCCGGGTGGGAACATTATATACGTCTATAAAGTAACATAAACTAATCTATCCCATCTAGCCCCTCGTTGGCAATGTTTTACAGAATCCCGTTCCTGTCGTCCCGTACGTCTCGGATAGGACATTATATACGTCTACAGCGTTATATATCCTAACGTAAGGCAGGCTAACATCTCGGATGTAGTATTTTACAACATTCCTGGCGTATCGGCTCTACTTCTCAGTGGGAACATTATATACGTCTATAACGCAACATAACCTAATCTAACCCATCTAGCCCCTCGCTGGTAATATTTTACAGAATCCCGTTCGTGTCGTCCCGTACATCTCGGTTGGGATATTATATACGTCTATAGCGTTATATATCCTAACCAAAGGCAGGCTAACATCTAGGATGCAGTATTTTACAACATTCCTGGCGTATCGGCTCTACTTCTCGGTGGGAACATTATACACGTCTATAACGTAACATAACCTAACCTAACCCATCTAGCCCCTCGCTGGTAATGTTTTACAGAATCCCGTTCCTGTCGTCCCGTACGTCTCGGATAGGACATTATATACGTCTACAGCGTTATATATCCTAACGTAAGGCAGGCTAACATCTCGGATGTAGTATTTTACAACATTCCTGGCGTATCGGCTCTACTTCTCGGTGGGAACATTATACACGTCTATAACGTAACATAACCTAACCTAACCCATCTAGCCCCTCGCTGGTAATGTTTTACAGAATCCCGTTCCTGTCGTCCCGTACATCTCGGTTGGGATGTTATATACGTCTACAGCGATATATATCCTAACCAAAGGCAGGCTAACATCTCGGATGCAGTATTTTACAACATTCTTGGAGTATCGGCCCCTACTTCCGGGTGGGAACATTATATACGTCTATAAAGTAACATAACCTAACCTATCCCATCTAGCCCCTCGTTGGCAATGTTTTACAGAATCCCGTTCGTGTCGTCCCGTACATCTCGGTTGGGATGTTATATACGTCTACAGCGATATATATCCTAACGTAAGGCAGGCTAACATCTCGGATGTAGTATTTTACAACATTCTTGGAGTATCGGCCCCTACTTCTCAGTGGGAACATTATATACGTCTATAACGTAACATAACCTAATCTAACCCATCTAGCCCCTCGCTGGTAATATTTTACAGAATCCCGTTCGTGTCGTCCCGTACATCTCGGTTGGGATATTATATACGTCTATAGCGTTATATATCCTAACCAAAGGCAGGCTAACATCTCGGATGCAGTATTTTACAACATTCCTGGCGTATCGGCTCTACTTCTCGGTGGGAACATTATACACGTCTATAACGTAATATAATCTAACCTAACACATCTAGCCCCTCGCTGGTGATGTTTTACAGAATCCCGTTTATGTCGTCCCGTACATCTCGGTTGGGATGTTATATACGTCTACAGCGATATATATCCTAACGTAAGGCAGGCTAACATCTCGGATGTAGTATTTTACAACATTCTTGGAGTATCGGCCCCTACTTCTCAGTGGGAACGTTATATACGTCTATAACGTAACATAACCTAATCTAACCCATCTAGCCCCTCGCTGGTAATATTTTACAGAATCCCGTTCGTGTTGTCCCGTACATCTCGGTTGGGATATTATATACGTCTATAGCGTTATATATCCTAACCAAAGGCAGGCTAACATCTCGGATGCAGTATTTTACAACATTCTTGGAGTATCGGCCCCTACTTCCGGGTGGGAACATTATATACGTCTATAAAGTAACATAAACTAACCTATCCCATCTAGCCCCTCGTTGGCAATGTTTTACAGAATCCCGTTCCTGTCGTCCCGTACGTCTCGGATAGGACATTATATACGTCTACAGCGTTATATATCCTAACGTAAGGCAGGCTAACATCTCGGATGTAGTATTTTACAACATTCCTGGCGTATCGGCTCTACTTCTCAGTGGGAACATTATATACGTCTATAACGCAACATAACCTAATCTATCCCATCTAGCCCCTCGCTGGTAATATTTTACAGAATCCCGTTCGTGTCGTCCCGTACATCTCGGTTGGGATATTATATACGTCTATAGCGTTATATATCCTAACCAAAGGCAGGCTAACAACTCGGATGCAGTATTTTACAACATTCCTGGCGTATCGGCTCTACTTCTCGGTGGGAACATTATACACGTCTATAACGTAACATAACCTAACCTAACCCATCTAGCCCCTCGCTGGTAATGTTTTACAGAATCCCGTTCCTGTCGTCCCGTACGTCTCGGATAGGACATTATATACGTCTACAGCGTTATATATCCAAACCAAAGGCAGGCTAACATCTCGGATGCAGTATTTTACAACATTCCTGGCGTATCGGCTCTACTTCTCGGTGGGAACATTATACACGTCTATAACGTAATATAATCTAACCTAACACATCTAGCCCCTCGCTGGTGATGTTTTACAGAATCCCGTTTATGTCGTCCCGTACATCTCGGTTGGGATGTTATATACGTCTACAGCGATATATATCCTAACGTAAGGCAGGCTAACATCTCGGATGTAGTATTTTACAACATTCTTGGAGTATCGGCCCCTACTTCTCAGTGGGAACGTTATATACGTCTATAACGTAACATAACCTAATCTAACCCATCTAGCCCCTCGCTGGTAATATTTTACAGAATCCCGTTCGTGTTGTCCCGTACATCTCGGTTGGGATATTATATACGTCTATAGCGTTATATATCCTAACCAAAGGCAGGCTAACATCTCGGATGCAGTATTTTACAACATTCTTGGAGTATCGGCCCCTACTTCCGGGTGGGAACATTATATACGTCTATAAAGTAACATAAACTAACCTATCCCATCTAGCCCCTCGTTGGCAATGTTTTACAGAATCCCGTTCCTGTCGTCCCGTACGTCTCGGATAGGACATTATATACGTCTACAGCGTTATATATCCTAACGTAAGGCAGGCTAACATCTCGGATGTAGTATTTTACAACATTCCTGGCGTATCGGCTCTACTTCTCAGTGGGAACATTATATACGTCTATAACGCAACATAACCTAATCTAACCCATCTAGCCCCTCGCTGGTAATATTTTACAGAATCCCGTTCGTGTCGTCCCGTAAATCTCGGTTGGGATATTATATACGTCTATAGCGTTATATATCCTAACCAAAGGCAGGCTAACATCTCGGATGCAGTATTTTACAACATTCCTGGCGTATCGGCTCTACTTCTCGGTGGGAACATTATACACGTCTATAACGTAACATAACCTAACCTAACCCATCTAGCCCCTCGCTGGTAATGTTTTACAGAATCCCGTTCCTGTCGTCCCGTACATCTCGGTTGGGATGTTATATACGTCTACAGCGATATATATCCTAACCAAAGGCAGGCTAACATCTCGGATGCAGTATTTTACAACATTCTTGGAGTATCGGCCCCTACTTCCGGGTGGGAACATTATATACGTCTATAAAGTAACATAACCTAACCTATCCCATCTAGCCCCTCGTTGGCAATGTTTTACAGAATCCCGTTCGTGTCGTCCCGTACATCTCGGATGGGATGTTATATACGTCTACAGAGATATATATCCTAACGTAAGGCAGGCTAACATCTCGGATGTAGTATTTTACAACATTCTTGGAGTATCGGCCCCTACTTCTCAGTGGGAACATTATATACGTCTATAACGTAACATAACCTAATCTAACCCATCTAGCCCCTCGCTGGTAATATTTTACAGAATCCCGTTCGTGTCGTCCCGTACATCTCGGTTGGGATATTATATACGTCTATAGCGTTATATATCCTAACCAAAGGCAGGCTAACATCTCGGATGCAGTATTTTACAACATTCCTGGCGTATCGGCTCTACTTCTCGGTGGGAACATTATACACGTCTATAACGTAATATAATCTAACCTAACACATCTAGCCCCTCGCTGGTGATGTTTTACAGAATCCCGTTTATGTCGTCCCGTACATCTCGGTTGGGATGTTATATACGTCTACAGCGATATATATCCTAACGTAAGGCAGGCTAACATCTCGGATGTAGTATTTTACAACATTCTTGGAGTATCGGCCCCTACTTCTCAGTGGGAACGTTATATACGTCTATAACGTAACATAACCTAATCTAACCCATCTAGCCCCTCGCTGGTAATATTTTACAGAATCCCGTTCGTGTTGTCCCGTACATCTCGGTTGGGATATTATATACGTCTATAGCGTTATATATCCTAACCAAAGGCAGGCTAACATCTCGGATGCAGTATTTTACAACATTCTTGGAGTATCGGCCCCTACTTCCGGGTGGGAACATTATATACGTCTATAAAGTAACATAAACTAACCTATCCCATCTAGCCCCTCGTTGGCAATGTTTTACAGAATCCCGTTCCTGTCGTCCCGTACGTCTCGGATAGGACATTATATACGTCTACAGCGTTATATATCCTAACGTAAGGCAGGCTAACATCTCGGATGTAGTATTTTACAACATTCCTGGCGTATCGGCTCTACTTCTCGGTGGGAACATTATACACGTCTATAACGTAACATAACCTAACCTAACCCGTCTAGCCCCTCGCTGGTAATGTTTTACAGAATCCCGTTCCTGTCGTCCGGTACATCTCGGTTGGGATGTTATATACGTCTACAGCGATATATATCCTAACCAAAGGCAGGCTAACATCTCGGATGCAGTATTTTACAACATTCTTGGAGTATCGGCCCCTACTTCCGGGTGGGAACATTATATACGTCTATAAAGTAACATAACCTAATCTAACCCATCTAGCCCCTCGCTGGTAATATTTTACAGAATCCCGTTCGTGTCGTCCCGTACATCTCGGTTGGGATATTATATACGTCTATAGCGTTATATATCCTAACCAAAGGCAGGCTAACATCTCGGATGCAGTATTTTACAACATTCCTGGCGTATCGGCTCTACTTCTCGGTGGGAACATTATACACGTCTATAACGTAACATAACCTAACCTAACCCATCTAGCCCCTCGCTGGTAATGTTTTACAGAATCTCGGTCCTGTCGTCCCGTACATCTCGGTTGGGATGTTATATACGTCTACAGCGATATATATCCTAACGTAAGGCAGGCTAACATCTCGGATGTAGTATTTTACAATATTCTTGGAGTATCGGCCCCTACTTCTAGGTGGGAACATTATATACGTCTGTAACGTAACATAACCTAACCTATCCCATCTAGCCCCTCGTTGGCAATGTTTTACAGAATCCCGTTCGTGTCGTCCCGTACATCTCGGTTGGGATATTATATACGTCTACAGCGATACATATCCTAACCTAAGGCAGGCTAACTTCTCGGATATAGTATTTTACAACATTCCTGTAGGATCAGCCTCTATTTCTCGGTGGGAACATTATATACGTCTATAACGTAATATAATCTAACCTAACACATCTAGCCCCTCGCTGGTAATGTTTTACAGAATCCCGTTCCTGTCGTCCCGTACATCTCGGTTGGGATGTTATATACGTTTACAGCGATATATATCCTAACGTAAGGCAGGCTAACATCTCGGATGTAGTATTTTACAACATTCCTGGCGTATCGGCCCATACTTCTCGGTGGGAACATTATATAGGTCTATAACGTAACATAACCTAACCTAACACATCTAGGCCCTCGCTGGTAATGTTTTACAGAGTCCCGTTCGTGTCGTCCCGTACGTCTCGGATGGGACATTATATACGTCTACAGCGTTACATATCCTAACGTAAGGCAGGCTAACATCTCGGATGTAGTATTTTAAAACATTCCTGGCGTATCGGCTCTACTTCTCGGTGGGAACATTATACACGTCTATAACGTAACATAACCTAACCTAACCCATCTAGCCCCTCGCTGGTAATGTTTTACAGAATCCCATTCCTGTCGTCCCGTATATCTCGGTTGGGATATTATATACGTCTATAGCGTTATATATCCTAACCAAAGCAGGCTAACATCTCGGATGCAGTATTTTACAACATTCCCGGCGTATCGGCTCTACTTCTCGGTGGGAACATTATACACGTCTATAACGTAACATAACCTAACCTAACCCATCTAGCCCCTCGCTGGTAATGTTTTACAGAATCCCGTTTATGTCGTCCCGTACATCTCGGTTGGGATGTTATATACGTCTACAGCGATATATATCCTAACGTAAGGCAGGCTAACATCTCGGATGTAGTATTTTACTACATCCTTGGAGTATCGGCCCCTACTTCTCAGTGGGAACATTATATACGTCTATAACGCAACATAACCTAATCTAACCCATCTAGCCCCTCGCTGGTAATATTTTACAGAATCCCGTTCGTGTCGTCCCGTACATCTCGGTTGGGATATTATATACGTCCATAACGTTATATATCCTAACCAAAGGCAGGCTAACATCTCGGATGCAGTATTTTACAACATTCCTGGCGTATCGGCCCCTACTTCCGGGTGGGAACATTATATACGTCTATAAAGTAACATAACCTAACCTATCCCATCTAGCCCCTCGTTGGCAATGTTTTACAGAATCCCGTTCGTGTCGTCCCGTACATCTCGGTTGGGATGTTATATACGTCTACAGCGATATATATCCTAACGTAAGGCAGGCTAACATCTCGGATGTAGTATTTTACAACATTCTTGGAGTATCGGCCCCTACTTCTCAGTGGGAACATTATATACGTCTATAACGTAACATAACCTAATCTAACCCATCTAGCCCCTCGCTGGTAATATTTTACAGAATCCCGTTCGTGTCGTCCCGTACATCTCGGTTGGGATATTATATACGTCTATAGCGTTATATATCCTAACCAAAGGCAGGCTAACATCTCGGATGCAGTATTTTACAACATTCCTGGCGTATCGGCTCTACTTCTCGGTGGGAACATTATACACGTCTATAACGTAATATAATCTAACCTAACACATCTAGCCCCTCGCTGGTGATGTTTTACAGAATCCCGTTTATGTCGTCCCGTACATCTCGGTTGGGATGTTATATACGTCTACAGCGATATATATCCTAACGTAAGGCAGGCTAACATCTCGGATGTAGTATTTTACAACATTCTTGGAGTATCGGCCCCTACTTCTCAGTGGGAACGTTATATACGTCTATAACGTAACATAACCTAATCTAACCCATCTAGCCCCTCGCTGGTAATATTTTACAGAATCCCGTTCGTGTTGTCCCGTACATCTCGGTTGGGATATTATATACGTCTATAGCGTTATATATCCTAACCAAAGGCAGGCTAACATCTCGGATGCAGTATTTTACAACATTCTTGCAGTATCGGCCCCTACTTCCGGGTGGGAACATTATATACGTCTATAAAGTAACATAAACTAACCTATCCCATCTAGCCCCTCGTTGGCAATGTTTTACAGAATCCCGTTCCTGTCGTCCCGTACGTCTCGGATAGGACATTATATACGTCTACAGCGTTATATATCCTAACGTAAGGCAGGCTAACATCTCGGATGTAGTATTTTACAACATTCCTGGCGTATCGGCTCTACTTCTCAGTGGGAACATTATATACGTCTATAACGCAACATAACCTAATCTAACCCATCTAGCCCCTCGCTGGTAATATTTTACAGAATCCCGTTCGTGTCGTCCCGTACATCTCGGTTGGGATATTATATACGTCTATAGCGTTATATATCCTAACCAAAGGCAGGCTAACATCTCGGATGCAGTATTTTACAACATTCCTGGCGTATCGGCTCTACTTCTCGGTGGGAACATTATACACGTCTATAACGTAACATAACCTAACCTAACCCATCTAGCCCCTCGCTGGTAATGTTTTACAGAATCCCGTTCCTGTCGTCCCGTACGTCTCGGTTGGGATGTTATATACGTCTACAGCGATATATATCCTAACCAAAGGCAGGCTAACATCTCGTATGCAGTATTTTACAACATTCTTGGAGTATCGGCCCCTACTTCCGGGTGGGAACATTATATACGTCTATAAAGTAACATAACCTAACCTATCCCATCTAGCCCCTCGTTGGCAATATTTTACAGAATCCCGTTCGTGTTGTCCCGTACATCTCGGTTGGGATATTATATACGTCTATAGCGTTATATATCCTAACCAAAGGCAGGCTAACATCTCGGATGCAGTATTTTACAACATTCCTGGCGTATCGGCTCTACTTCTCGGTGGGAACATTATACACGTCTATAACGTAATATAATCTAACCTAACACATCTAGCCCCTCGCTGGTGATGTTTTACAGAATCCCGTTTATGTCGTCCCGTACATCTCGGTTGGGATGTTATATACGTCTACAGCGATATATATCCTAACGTAAGGCAGGCTAACATCTCGGATGTAGTATTTTACAACATTCTTGGAGTATCGGCCCCTACTTCTCAGTGGGAACGTTATATACGTCTATAACGTAACATAACCTAATCTAACCCATCTAGCCCCTCGCTGGTAATATTTTACAGAATCCCGTTTATGTCGTCCCGTACATCTCGGTTGGGATGTTATATACGTCTACAGCGATATATATCCTAACGTAAGGCAGGCTAACATCTCGGATGTAGTATTTTACAACATTCTTGGAGTATCGGCCCCTACTTCCGGGTGGGAACATTATATACGTCTATAAAGTAACATAACCTAACCTATCCCATCTAGCCCCTCGTTGGCAATGTTTTACAGAATCCCGTTCGTGTCGTCCCGTACATCTCGGTTGGGATGTTATATACGTCTACAGCGATATATATCCTAACGTAAGGCAGGCTAACATCTCGGATGTAGTATTTTACAACATTCTTGGAGTATCGGCCCCTACTTCTCAGTGGGAACATTATATACGTCTATAACGTAACATAACCTAATCTAACCCATCTAGCCCCTCGCTGGTAATATTTTACAGAATCCCGTTCGTGTCGTCCCGTACATCTCGGTTGGGATATTATATACGTCTATAGCGTTATATATCCTAACCAAAGGCAGGCTAACATCTCGGATGCAGTATTTTACAACATTCCTGGCGTATCGGCTCTACTTCTCGGTGGGAACATTATACACGTCTATAACGTAATACAATCTAACCTAACACATCTAGCCCCTCGTTGGCAATGTTTTACAGAATCCCGTTCGTGTCGTCCCGTACATCTCGGTTGGGATGTTATATACGTCTACGGCGATATATATCCTAACGTAAGGCAGGCTAACATCTCGGATGTTGTATTTTACAACATTCTTGGAGTATCGGCCCCTACTTCTCGGTGGGAACATTATATACGTCTATAAAGTAACATAACCTAACCTAACCCATCTAGCCCCTCGTTGGCAATGTTTTACAGAATCCCGTTCGTGTCGTCCCGTACATCTCGGATGGGATATTATATACGTCTATAACGTTATATATCCTAACCTAAGGCAGGCTAACTCCTCGGATGCAGTATTTTACAACTGTCCTGGCGTATCGGCTCTACTTCTCGGTGGGAACATTATACACGTCTATAACGTAACATAACCTAACCTAACCCATCTAGCCCCTCGCTGGTAATGTTTTACAGAATCCCGGTCCTGTCGTCCCGTACATCTCGGTTGGGATGTTATATACGTCTACAGCGATATATATCCTAACGTAAGGCAGGCTAACATCTCGGATGTAGTATTTTACAACATTCTTGGAGTATCGGCCCCTACTTCTCAGTGGGAACGTTATATACGTCTATAACGTAACATAACCTAATCTAACCCATCTAGCCCCTCGCTGGTAATATTTTACAGAATCCCGTTCGTGTTGTCCCGTACATCTCGGTTGGGATATTATATACGTCTATAGCGTTATATATCCTAACCAAAGGCAGGCTAACATCTCGGATGCAGTATTTTACAACATTCTTGGAGTATCGGCCCCTACTTCCGGGTGGGAACATTATATACGTCTATAAAGTAACATAAACTAACCTATCCCATCTAGCCCCTCGTTGGCAATGTTTTACAGAATCCCGTTCCTGTCGTCCCGTACGTCTCGGATAGGACATTATATACGTCTACAGCGTTATATATCCTAACGTAAGGCAGGCTAACATCTCGGATGTAGTATTTTACAACATTCCTGGCGTATCGGCTCTACTTCTCGGTGGGAACATTATACACGTCTATAACGTAACATAACCTAACCTAACCCATCTAGCCCCTCGCTGGTACTGTTTTACAGAATCCCGTTCCTGTCGTCCCGTACATCTCGGTTGGGATGTTATATACGTCTACAGCGATATATATCCTAACGTAAGGCAGGCTAACATCTCGGATGTAGTATTTTACAACATTCTTGGAGTATCGGCCCCTACATCTCAGTGGGAACATTATATACGTCTATAACGTAACATAACCTAATCTAACCCATCTAGCCCCTCGCTGGCAATATTTTACAGAATCCCGTTCGTGTCGTCCCGTACATCTCGGTTGGGATATTATATACGTCTATAGCGTTATATATCCTAACCAAAGGCAGGCTAACATCTCGGATGCAGTATTTTACAACTGTCCTGGCGTATCGGCTCTACTTCTCGGTGGGAACATTATACACGTCTATAACGTAACATAACCTAACCTAACCCATCTAGCCCCTCGCTGGTAATGTTTTACAGAATCCCGGTCCTGTCGTCCCGTACATCTCGGTTGGGATGTTATATACGTCTACAGCGATATATATCCTAACGTAAGGCAGGCTAACATCTCGGATGTAGTATTTTACAACATTCTTGGAGTATCGGCCCCTACTTCTCAGTGGGAACGTTATATACGTCTATAACGTAACATAAACTAACCTATCCCATCTAGCCCCTCGTTGGCAATGTTTTACAGAATCCCGTTCGTGTCGTCCCGTACATCTCGGTTGGGATGTTATATACGTCTACGGCGATATATATCCTAACGTAAGGCAGGCTAACATCTCGGATGTTGTATTTTACAACATTCTTGGAGTATCGGCCCCTACTTCTCGGTGGGAACATTATATACGTCTATAAAGTAACATAACCTAACCTAACCCATCTAGCCCCTCGTTGGCAATGTTTTACAGAATCCCGTTCGTGTCGTCCCGTACATCTCGGATGGGATATTATATACGTCTATAACGTTATATATCCTAACCTAAGGCAGGCTAACTCCTCGGATGCAGTATTTTACAACTGTCCTGGCGTATCGGCTCTACTTCTCGGTGGGAACATTATACACGTCTATAACGTAACATAACCTAACCTAACCCATCTAGCCCCTCGCTGGTAATGTTTTACAGAATCCCGGTCCTGTCGTCCCGTACATCTCGGTTGGGATGTTATATACGTCTACAGCGATATATATCCTAACGTAAGGCAGGCTAACATCTCGGATGTAGTATTTTACAACATTCTTGGAGTATCGGCCCCTACTTCTCAGTGGGAACGTTATATACGTCTATAACGTAACATAACCTAATCTAACCCATCTAGCCCCTCGCTGGTAATATTTTACAGAATCCCGTTCGTGTTGTCCCGTACATCTCGGTTGGGATATTATATACGTCTATAGCGTTATATATCCTAACCAAAGGCAGGCTAACATCTCGGATGCAGTATTTTACAACATTCTTGGAGTATCGGCCCCTACTTCCGGGTGGGAACATTATATACGTCTATAAAGTAACATAAACTAACCTATCCCATCTAGCCCCTCGTTGGCAATGTTTTACAGAATCCCGTTCCTGTCGTCCCGTACGTCTCGGATAGGACATTATATACGTCTACAGCGTTATATATCCTAACGTAAGGCAGGCTAACATCTCGGATGTAGTATTTTACAACATTCCTGGCGTATCGGCTCTACTTCTCGGTGGGAACATTATACACGTCTATAACGTAACATAACCTAACCTAACCCATCTAGCCCCTCGCTGGTACTGTTTTACAGAATCCCGTTCCTGTCGTCCCGTACATCTCGGTTGGGATGTTATATACGTCTACAGCGATATATATCCTAACGTAAGGCAGGCTAACATCTCGGATGTAGTATTTTACAACATTCTTGGAGTATCGGCCCCTACTTCTCAGTGGGAACATTATATACGTCTATAACGTAACATAACCTAATCTAACCCATCTAGCCCCTCGCTGGCAATATTTTACAGAATCCCGTTCGTGTCGTCCCGTACATCTCGGTTGGGATATTATATACGTCTATAGCGTTATATATCCTAACCAAAGGCAGGCTAACATCTCGGATGCAGTATTTTACAACTGTCCTGGCGTATCGGCTCTACTTCTCGGTGGGAACATTATACACGTCTATAACGTAACATAACCTAACCTAACCCATCTAGCCCCTCGCTGGTAATGTTTTACAGAATCCCGGTCCTGTCGTCCCGTACATCTCGGTTGGGATGTTATATACGTCTACAGCGATATATATCCTAACGTAAGGCAGGCTAACATCTCGGATGTAGTATTTTACAACATTCTTGGAGTATCGGCCCCTACTTCTCAGTGGGAACGTTATATACGTCTATAACGTAACATAACCTAATCTAACCCATCTAGCCCCTCGCTGGTAATATTTTACAGAATCCCGTTCGTGTTGTCCCGTACATCTCGGTTGGGATATTATATACGTCTATAGCGTTATATATCCTAACCAAAGGCAGGCTAACATCTCGGATGCAGTATTTTACAACATTCTTGGAGTATCGGCCCCTACTTCCGGGTGGGAACATTATATACGTCTATAAAGTAACATAAACTAACCTATCCCATCTAGCCCCTCGTTGGCAATGTTTTACAGAATCCCGTTCCTGTCGTCCCGTACGTCTCGGATAGGACATTATATACGTCTACAGCGTTATATATCCTAACGTAAGGCAGGCTAACATCTCGGATGTAGTATTTTACAACATTCCTGGCGTATCGGCTCTACTTCTCGGTGGGAACATTATACACGTCTATAACGTAACATAACCTAACCTAACCCATCTAGCCCCTCGCTGGTACTGTTTTACAGAATCCCGTTCCTGTCGTCCCGTACATCTCGGTTGGGATGTTATATACGTCTACAGCGATATATATCCTAACCAAAGGCAGGCTAACATCTCGGATGCAGTATTTTACAACATTCTTGGAGTATCGGCCCCTACTTCCGGGTGGGAACATTATATACGTCTATAAAGTAACAAAACCTAACCTATCCCATCTAGCCCCTCGTTGGCAATGTTTTACAGAATCCCGTTCGTGTCGTCCCGTACATCTCGGTTGGGATGTTATATACGTCTACAGCGATATATATCCTAACGTAAGGCAGGCTAACATCTCGGATGTAGTATTTTACAACATTCTTGGAGTATCGGCCCCTACATCTCAGTGGGAACATTATATACGTCTATAACGTAACATAACCTAATCTAACCCATCTAGCCCCTCGCTGGCAATATTTTACAGAATCCCGTTCGTGTCGTCCCGTACATCTCGGTTGGGATATTATATACGTCTATAGCGTTATATATCCTAACCAAAGGCAGGCTAACATCTCGGATGCAGTATTTTACAACTGTCCTGGCGTATCGGCTCTACTTCTCGGTGGGAACATTATACACGTCTATAACGTAACATAACCTAACCTAACCCATCTAGCCCCTCGCTGGTAATGTTTTACAGAATCCCGGTCCTGTCGTCCCGTACATCTCGGTTGGGATGTTATATACGTCTACAGCGATATATATCCTAACGTAAGGCAGGCTAACATCTCGGATGTAGTATTTTACAACATTCTTGGAGTATCGGCCCCTACTTCTCAGTGGGAACGTTATATACGTCTATAACGTAACATAAACTAACCTATCCCATCTAGCCCCTCGTTGGCAATGTTTTACAGAATCCCGTTCGTGTCGTCCCGTACATCTCGGTTGGGATGTTATATACGTCTACGGCGATATATATCCTAACGTAAGGCAGGCTAACATCTCGGATGTTGTATTTTACAACATTCTTGGAGTATCGGCCCCTACTTCTCGGTGGGAACATTATATACGTCTATAAAGTAACATAACCTAACCTAACCCATCTAGCCCCTCGTTGGCAATGTTTTACAGAATCCCGTTCGTGTCGTCCCGTACATCTCGGATGGGATATTATATACGTCTATAACGTTATATATCCTAACCTAAGGCAGGCTAACTCCTCGGATGCAGTATTTTACAACTGTCCTGGCGTATCGGCTCTACTTCTCGGTGGGAACATTATACACGTCTATAACGTAACATAACCTAACCTAACCCATCTAGCCCCTCGCTGGTAATGTTTTACAGAATCCCGGTCCTGTCGTCCCGTACATCTCGGTTGGGATGTTATATACGTCTACAGCGATATATATCCTAACGTAAGGCAGGCTAACATCTCGGATGTAGTATTTTACAACATTCTTGGAGTATCGGCCCCTACTTCTCAGTGGGAACGTTATATACGTCTATAACGTAACATAACCTAATCTAACCCATCTAGCCCCTCGCTGGTAATATTTTACAGAATCCCGTTCGTGTTGTCCCGTACATCTCGGTTGGGATATTATATACGTCTATAGCGTTATATATCCTAACCAAAGGCAGGCTAACATCTCGGATGCAGTATTTTACAACATTCTTGGAGTATCGGCCCCTACTTCCGGGTGGGAACATTATATACGTCTATAAAGTAACATAAACTAACCTATCCCATCTAGCCCCTCGTTGGCAATGTTTTACAGAATCCCGTTCCTGTCGTCCCGTACGTCTCGGATAGGACATTATATACGTCTACAGCGTTATATATCCTAACGTAAGGCAGGCTAACATCTCGGATGTAGTATTTTACAACATTCCTGGCGTATCGGCTCTACTTCTCGGTGGGAACATTATACACGTCTATAACGTAACATAACCTAACCTAACCCATCTAGCCCCTCGCTGGTACTGTTTTACAGAATCCCGTTCCTGTCGTCCCGTACATCTCGGTTGGGATGTTATATACGTCTACAGCGATATATATCCTAACGTAAGGCAGGCTAACATCTCGGATGTAGTATTTTACAACATTCTTGGAGTATCGGCCCCTACTTCTCAGTGGGAACATTATATACGTCTATAACGTAACATAACCTAATCTAACCCATCTAGCCCCTCGCTGGCAATATTTTACAGAATCCCGTTCGTGTCGTCCCGTACATCTCGGTTGGGATATTATATACGTCTATAGCGTTATATATCCTAACCAAAGGCAGGCTAACATCTCGGATGCAGTATTTTACAACTGTCCTGGCGTATCGGCTCTACTTCTCGGTGGGAACATTATACACGTCTATAACGTAACATAACCTAACCTAACCCATCTAGCCCCTCGCTGGTAATGTTTTACAGAATCCCGGTCCTGTCGTCCCGTACATCTCGGTTGGGATGTTATATACGTCTACAGCGATATATATCCTAACGTAAGGCAGGCTAACATCTCGGATGTAGTATTTTACAACATTCTTGGAGTATCGGCCCCTACTTCTCAGTGGGAACGTTATATACGTCTATAACGTAACATAACCTAATCTAACCCATCTAGCCCCTCGCTGGTAATATTTTACAGAATCCCGTTCGTGTTGTCCCGTACATCTCGGTTGGGATATTATATACGTCTATAGCGTTATATATCCTAACCAAAGGCAGGCTAACATCTCGGATGCAGTATTTTACAACATTCTTGGAGTATCGGCCCCTACTTCCGGGTGGGAACATTATATACGTCTATAAAGTAACATAAACTAACCTATCCCATCTAGCCCCTCGTTGGCAATGTTTTACAGAATCCCGTTCCTGTCGTCCCGTACGTCTCGGATAGGACATTATATACGTCTACAGCGTTATATATCCTAACGTAAGGCAGGCTAACATCTCGGATGTAGTATTTTACAACATTCCTGGCGTATCGGCTCTACTTCTCGGTGGGAACATTATACACGTCTATAACGTAACATAACCTAACCTAACCCATCTAGCCCCTCGCTGGTACTGTTTTACAGAATCCCGTTCCTGTCGTCCCGTACATCTCGGTTGGGATGTTATATACGTCTACAGCGATATATATCCTAACCAAAGGCAGGCTAACATCTCGGATGCAGTATTTTACAACATTCTTGGAGTATCGGCCCCTACTTCCGGGTGGGAACATTATATACGTCTATAAAGTAACATAACCTAACCTATCCCATCTAGCCCCTCGTTGGCAATGTTTTACAGAATCCCGTTCGTGTCGTCCCGTACATCTCGGTTGGGATGTTATATACGTCTACAGCGATATATATCCTAACGTAAGGCAGGCTAACATCTCGGATGTAGTATTTTACAACATTCTTGGAGTATCGGCCCCTACTTCTCAGTGGGAACATTATATACGTCTATAACGTAACATAACCTAATCTAACCCATCTAGCCCCTCGCTGGCAATATTTTACAGAATCCCGTTCGTGTCGTCCCGTACATCTCGGTTGGGATATTATATACGTCTATAGCGTTATATATCCTAACCAAAGGCAGGCTAACATCTCGGATGCAGTATTTTACAACATTCCTGGCGTATCGGCTCTACTTCTCGGTGGGAACATTATACACGTCTATAACGTAATATAATCTAACCTAACACATCTAGCCCCTCGCTGGTGATGTTTTACAGAATCCCGTTTATGTCGTCCCGTACATCTCGGTTGGGATGTTATATACGTCTACAGCGATATATATCCTAACGTAAGGCAGGCTAACATCTCGGATGTAGTATTTTACAACATTCTTGGAGTATCGGCCCCTACTTCTCAGTGGGAACGTTATATACGTCTATAACGTAACATAACCTAATCTAACCCATCTAGCCCCTCGCTGGTAATATTTTACAGAATCCCGTTCGTGTTGTCCCGTACATCTCGGTTGGGATATTATATACGTCTATAGCGTTATATATCATTAACCAAAGGCAGGCTAACATCTCGGATGCAGTATTTTACAACATTCTTGGAGTATCGGCCCCTACTTCCGGGTGGGAACATTATATACGTCTATAAAGTAACATAAACTAACCTATCCCATCTAGCCCCTCGTTGGCAATGTTTTACAGAATCCCGTTCGTGTCGTCCCGTACATCTCGGTTGGGATGTTATATACGTCTACGGCGATATATATCCTAACGTAAGGCAGGCTAACATCTCGGATGTTGTATTTTACAACATTCTTGGAGTATCGGCCCCTACTTCTCGGTGGGAACATTATATACGTCTATAACGTAACATAACCTAATCTAACCCATCTAGCCCCTCGCTGGTAATATTTTACAGAATCCCGTTCGTGTCGTCCCGTACATCTCGGTTGGGATATTATATACGTCTATAGCGTTATATATCCTAACCAAAGGCAGGCTAACATCTCGGATGCAGTATTTTACAACATTCTTGGAGTATCGGCCCCTACTTCCGGGTGGGAACATTATATACGTCTATAAAGTAACATAAACTAACCTATCCCATCTAGCCCCTCGTTGGCAATGTTTTACAGAATCCCGTTCCTGTCGTCCCGTACGTCTCGGATAGGACATTATATACGTCTACAGCGTTATATATCCTAACGTAAGGCAGGCTAACATCTCGGATGTAGTATTTTACAACATTCCTGGCGTATCGGCTCTACTTCTCGGTGGGAACATTATACACGTCTATAACGTAACATAACCTAACCTAACCCATCTAGCCCCTCGCTGGTACTGTTTTACAGAATCCCGTTCCTGTCGTCCCGTACATCTCGGTTGGGATGTTATATACGTCTACAGCGATATATATCCTAACCAAAGGCAGGCTAACATCTCGCATGCAGTATTTTACAACATTCTTGGAGCATCGGCCCCTACTTCCGGGTGGGAACATTATATACGTCTATAAAGTAACATAACCTAACCTATCCCATCTAGCCCCTCGTTGGCAATGTTTTACAGAATCCC
The DNA here is from genome assembly GCA_963969225.1 of Xylocopa violacea. Classification (NCBI taxonomy): domain Eukaryota; kingdom Metazoa; phylum Arthropoda; class Insecta; order Hymenoptera; family Apidae; genus Xylocopa; species Xylocopa violacea. The sequence continues at coordinate 381,604 of CAXAJV010000481.1, forward strand.
GTTCGTGTCGTCCCGTACATCTCGGTTGGGATGTTATATACGTCTACAGCGATATATATCCTAACGTAAGGCAGGCTAACATCTCGGATGTAGTATTTTACAACATTCTTGGAGTATCGGCCCCTACTTCTAAGTGGGAACATTATATACGTCTATAACGTAACATAACCTAATCTAACCCATCTAGCCCCTCGCTGGTAATATTTTACAGAATCCCGTTCGTGTCGTCCCGTACATCTCGGTTGGGATATTATATACGTCTATAGCGTTATATATCCTAACCAAAGGCAGGCTAACATCTCGGATGCAGTATTTTACAACATTCCTGGCGTATCGGCTCTACTTCTCGGTGGGAACATTATACACGTCTATAACGTAATATAATCTAACCTAACACATCTAGCCCCTCGCTGGTGATGTTTTACAGAATCCCGTTTATGTCGTCCCGTACATCTCGGTTGGGATGTTATATACGTCTACAGCGATATATATCCTAACGTAAGGCAGGCTAACATCTCGGATGTAGTATTTTACAACATTCTTGGAGTATCGGCCCCTACTTCTCAGTGGGAACGTTATATACGTCTATAACGTAACATAACCTAATCTAACCCATCTAGCCCCTCGCTGGTAATATTTTACAGAATCCCGTTCGTGTTGTCCCGTACATCTCGGTTGGGATATTATATACGTCTATAGCGTTATATATCATTAACCAAAGGCAGGCTAACATCTCGGATGCAGTATTTTACAACATTCTTGGAGTATCGGCCCCTACTTCCGGGTGGGAACATTATATACGTCTATAAAGTAACATAAACTAACCTATCCCATCTAGCCCCTCGTTGGCAATGTTTTACAGAATCCCGTTCGTGTCGTCCCGTACATCTCGGTTGGGATGTTATATACGTCTACGGCGATATATATCCTAACGTAAGGCAGGCTAACATCTCGGATGTTGTATTTTACAACATTCTTGGAGTATCGGCCCCTACTTCTCGGTGGGAACATTATATACGTCTATAAAGTAACATAACCTAACCTAACCCATCTAGCCCCTCGTTGGCAATGTTTTACAGAATCCCGTTCGTGTCGTCCCGTACATCTCGGATGGGATATTATATACGTCTATAACGTTATATATCCTAACCTAAGGCAGGCTAACTCCTCGGATGCAGTATTTTACAACTGTCCTGGCGTATCGGCTCTACTTCTCGGTGGGAACATTATACACGTCTATAACGTAACATAACCTAACCTAACCCATCTAGCCCCTCGCTGGTAATGTTTTACAGAATCCCGGTCCTGTCGTCCCGTACATCTCGGTTGGGATGTTATATACGTCTACAGCGATATATATCCTAACGTAAGGCAGGCTAACATCTCGGATGTAGTATTTTACAATATTCTTGGAGTATCGGCCCCTACTTCTAGGTGGGAACATTATATACGTCTGTAACGTAACATAACCTAACCTATCCCATCTAGCCCCTCGTTGGCAATGTTTTACAGAATCCCGTTCGTGTCGTCCCGTACATCTCGGTTGGGATATTATATACGTCTACAGCGATACATATCCTAACCTAAGGCAGGCTAACTTCTCGGATATAGTATTTTACAACATTCCTGTATGATCAGCCTCTACTTCTCGGTGGGAACATTATATACGTCTATAACGTAATATAATCTAACCTAACACATCTAGCCCCTCGCTGGTAATGTTTTACAGAATCCCGTTCCTGTCGTCCCGTACATCTCGGTTGGGATGTTATATACGTCTACAGCGATATATATCCTAACGTAAGGCAGGCTAACATCTCGGATGTAGTATTTTACAACAATCCTGGCGTATCGGCCCATACTTCTCGGTGGGAACATTATATAGGTCTATAACGTAACATAACCTAACCTAACACATCTAGCCCCTCGCTGGTAATGTTTTACAGAGTCCCGTTCGTGTCGGCCCGTACGTCTCGGATGGGACATTATATACGTCTACAGCGTTACATATCCTAACGTAAGGCAGGCTAACATCTCGGATGTAGTATTTTAAAACATTCCTGGCGTATCGTCTCTACTTCTCGGTGGGAACATTATACACGTCTATAACGTAACATAACCTAACCTAACCCATCTAGCCCCTCGCTGGTAATGTTTTACAGAATCCCGTTCCTGTCGTCCCGTACATCTCGGTTGGGATATTATATACGTCTATAGCGTTATATATCCTAACCAAAGCAGGCTAACATCTCGGATGCAGTATTTTACAACATTCCCGGCGTATCGGCTCTACTTCTCGGTGGGAACATTATACACGTCTATAACGTAACATAACCTAACCTAACCCATCTAGCCCCTCGCTGGTAATGTTTTACAGAATCCCGTTCCTGTCGTCCCGTACATCTCGGTTGGGATGTTATATGCGTCTACAGCGATATATATCCTAACGTAAGGCAGGCTAACATCTCGGATGTAGTATTTTACAACATTCTTGGAGTATCGGCCCCTACTTCTCGGTGGGAACATTATATACGTCTATAACGTAACATAACCTAATCTAACCCATCTAGCCCCTCGCTGGTAATATTTTACAGAATCCCGTTCGTGTCGTCCCGTACATCTCGGTTGGGATATTATATACGTCTATAGCGTTATATATCCTAACCAAAGCAGGCTAACATCTCGGATGCAGTATTTTACAACATTCCCGGCGTATCGGCTCTACTTCTCGGTGGGAACATTATACACGTCTATAACGTAACATAACCTAACCTAACCCATCTAGCCCCTCGCTGGTAATGTTTTACAGAATCCCGTTCCTGTCGTCCCGTACGTCTCGGATAGGACATTATATACATCTACAGCGTTATATATCCTAACGTAAGGCAGGCTAACATCTCGGAGGTAGTATTTTACAACATTCTTGGAGTATCGGCCCCTACTTCTCGGTGGGAACATTATATACGTCTATAACGTAACATAACCTAATCTAACCCATCTAGCCCCTCGCTGGTAATATTTTACAGAATCCCGTTCGTGTCGTCCCGTACATCTCGGTTGGGACATTATATACATCTATAGCTTTATATATCCTAACGTAAGGCAGGCTAACATCTCGGATGTAGTATTTTACAACATTCTTGGAGTATCGGCCCCTACTTCTCGGTGGGAACATTATATACGTCTGTAACGTAACATAACCTAACCTATCCCATCTAGCCCCTCGCTGGCAATGTTTTACAGAATCCCGTTCGTGTCGTCCCGTACATCTCGGTTGGGATATTATATACGTCTACAGCGATACATATCCTAACATAAGGCAGGCTAACTTCTCGGATATAGTATTTTACAACATTCCTGTAGGATCAGCCCCTACTTCTCGGTGGGAACATTATATACGTCTGTAACGTAACATAACCTAACCTATCCCATCTAGCCCCTCGTTGGCAATGTTTTACAGAATCCCGTTCGTGTCGTCCCGTACATCTCGGTTGGGATATTATATACGTCTACAGCGATACATATCCTAACCTAAGGCAGGCTAACTTCTCGGATATAGTATTTTACAACATTCCTGTAGGACCAGCATCTACTTCTCGGTGGGAACATTATATACGTCTATAACGTAATATAATCTAACCTAAAACATCTAGCCCCTCGCTGGTGATGTTTTACAGAATCCCGTTTATGTCGTCCTGTACATCTCGGTTGGGATGTTATATACGTCTACAGCGATATATATCCTAACGTAAGGCAGGCTAACATCTCGGATGTAGTATTTTACAACATTCTTGGAGTATCGGCCCCTACTTCTCGGTGGGAACATTATATACGTCTATAACGTAACATAACCTTATCTAACCCATCTAGCCCCTCGCTGGTAATATTTTACAGAATCCCGTTCGTGTCGTCCCGTACATCTCGGTTGGGATATTATATACGTCTATAGCGTTATATATCCTAACCAAAGCAGGCTAACATCTCGGATGCAGTATTTTACAACATTCCCGGCGTATCGGCTCTACTTCTCGGTGGGAACATTATACACGTCTATAACGTAACATAACCTAACCTAACCCATCTAGCCCCTCGCTGGTAATGTTTTACAGAATCCCGTTTATGTCGTCCCGTACATCTCGGTTGGGATGTTATATACGTCTACAGCGATATATATCCTAACGTAAGGCAGGCTAACATCTCGGATGTAGTATTTTACTACATTCTTGGAGTATCGGCCCCTACTTCTCAGTGGGAACATTATATACGTCTATAACGTAACATAACCTAATCTAACCCATCTAGCCCCTCGCTGGTAATATTTTACAGAATCCCGTACGTGTCGTCCCGTACATCTCGGTTGGGATATTATATACGTCTATAGCGTTATATATCCTAACCTAAGGCAGGCTAACATCTCGCATGCAGCATTTTACAACATTCCTAACGTATCGGCTCTACTTCTCGGCGGGAACATTATACACGTCTATAACGTAGCATAACCTAACCTAACCCATCTAGCCCCTCGCTGGTAATGTTTTGCAGAATCCCGTTCCTGTCGTCCAGTACATCTCGGTTGGGATGTTATATACGTCTACAGCGATATATATCCTAACGTAAGGCAGGCTAACATCTCGGATGCAGTATTTTACAACATTCCTGGCGTATCGGCTCTACTTCTCGGTGGGAACATTATACACGTCTATAACGTAATATAATCTAACCTAACACATCTAGCCCCTCGCTGGTGATGTTTTACAGAATCCCGTTTATGTCGTCCCGTACATCTCGGTTGGGATGTTATATACGTCTACAGCGATATATATCCTAACGTAAGGCAGGCTAACATCTCGGATGTAGTATTTTACAACATTCTTGGAGTATCGGCCCCTACTTCTCAGTGGGAACGTTATATACGTCTATAACGTAACATAACCTAATCTAACCCATCTAGCCCCTCGCTGGTAATATTTTACAGAATCCCGTTCGTGTTGTCCGGTACATCTCGGTTGGGATATTATATACGTCTATAGCGTTATATATCATTAACCAAAGGCAGGCTAACATCTCGGATGCAGTATTTTACAACATTCTTGGAGTATCGGCCCCTACTTCCGGGTGGGAACATTATATACGTCTATAAAGTAACATAAACTAACCTATCCCATCTAGCCCCTCGTTGGCAATGTTTTACAGAATCCCGTTCGTGTCGTCCCGTACATCTCGGTTGGGATGTTATATACGTCTACGGCGATATATATCCTAACGTAAGGCAGGCTAACATCTCGGATGTTGTATTTTACAACATTCTTGGAGTATCGGCCCCTACTTCTCGGTGGGAACATTATATACGTCTATAAAGTAACATAACCTAACCTAACCCATCTAGCCCCTCGTTGGCAATGTTTTACAGAATCCCGTTCGTGTCGTCCCGTACATCTCGGTTGGGATATTATATACGTCTATAGCGTTATATATCCTAACCAAAGCAGGCTAACATCTCGGATGCAGTATTTTACAACATTCCCGGCGTATCGGCTCTACTTCTCGGTGGGAACATTATACACGTCTATAACGTAACATAACCTAACCTAACCCATCTAGCCCCTCGCTGGTAATGTTTTACAGAATCCCGTTTATGTCGTCCCGTACATCTCGGTTGGGATGTTATATACGTCTACAGCGATATATATCCTAACGTAAGGCAGGCTAACATCTCGGATGTAGTATTTTACTACATTCTTGGAGTATCGGCCCCTACTTCTCAGTGGGAACATTATATACGTCTATAACGTAACATAACCTAATCTAACCCATCTAGCCCCTCGCTGGTAATATTTTACAGAATCCCGTTCGTGTCGTCCCGTACATCTCGGTTGGGATATTATATACGTCTATAGCGTTATATATCCTAACCTAAGGCAGGCTAACATCTCGCATGCAGCATTTTACAACATTCCTAACGTATCGGCTCTACTTCTCGGCGGGAACATTATACACGTCTATAACGTAGCATAACCTAACCTAACCCATCTAGCCCCTCGCTGGTAATGTTTTGCAGAATCCCGTTCCTGTCGTCCCGTACATCTCGGTTGGGATGTTATATACGTCTACAGCGATATATATCCTAACGTAAGGCAGGCTAACATCTCGGATGCAGTATTTTACAACATTCCTGGCGTATCGGCTCTACTTCTCGGTGGGAACATTATACACGTCTATAACGTAATATAATCTAACCTAACACATCTAGCCCCTCGCTGGTGATGTTTTACAGAATCCCGTTTATGTCGTCCCGTACATCTCGGTTGGGATGTTATATACGTCTACAGCGATATATATCCTAACGTAAGGCAGGCTAACATCTCGGATGTAGTATTTTACAACATTCTTGGAGTATCGGCCCCTACTTCTCAGTGGGAACGTTATATACGTCTATAACGTAACATAACCTAATCTAACCCATCTAGCCCCTCGCTGGTAATATTTTACAGAATCCCGTTCGTGTTGTCCGGTACATCTCGGTTGGGATATTATATACGTCTATAGCGTTATATATCATTAACCAAAGGCAGGCTAACATCTCGGATGCAGTATTTTACAACATTCTTGGAGTATCGGCCCCTACTTCCGGGTGGGAACATTATATACGTCTATAAAGTAACATAAACTAACCTATCCCATCTAGCCCCTCGTTGGCAATGTTTTACAGAATCCCGTTCGTGTCGTCCCGTACATCTCGGTTGGGATGTTATATACGTCTACGGCGATATATATCCTAACGTAAGGCAGGCTAACATCTCGGATGTTGTATTTTACAACATTCTTGGAGTATCGGCCCCTACTTCTCGGTGGGAACATTATATACGTCTATAAAGTAACATAACCTAACCTAACCCATCTAGCCCCTCGTTGGCAATGTTTTACAGAATCCCGTTCGTGTCGTCCCGTACATCTCGGATGGGATATTATATACGTCTATAACGTTATATATCCTAACCTAAGGCAGGCTAACTCCTCGGATGCAGTATTTTACAACTGTCCTGGCGTATCGGCTCTACTTCTCGGTGGGAACATTAAACACGTCTATAACGTAACATAACCTAACCTAACCCATCTAGCCCCTCGCTGGTAATGTTTTACAGAATCCCGGTCCTGTCGTCCCGTACATCTCGGTTGGGATGTTATATACGTCTACAGCGATATATATCCTAACGTAAGGCAGGCTAACATCTCGGATGTAGTATTTTACAATATTCTTGGAGTATCGGCCCCTACTTCTAGGTGGGAACATTATATACGTCTGTAACGTAACATAACCTAACCTATCCCATCTAGCCCCTCGTTGGCAATGTTTTACAGAATCCCGTTCGTGTCGTCCCGTACATCTCGGTTGGGATATTATATACGTCTACAGCGATACATATCCTAACCTAAGGCAGGCTAACTTCTCGGATATAGTATTTTACAACATTCCTGTAGGATCAGCCTCTACTTCTCGGTGGGAACATTATATACGTCTATAACGTAATATAATCTAACCTAACACATCTAGCCCCTCGCTGGTAATGTTTTACAGAATCCCGTTCCTGTCGTCCCGTACATCTCGGTTGGGATGTTATATACGTCTACAGCGATATATATCCTAACGTAAGGCAGGCTAACATCTCGGATGTAGTATTTTACAACATTCCTGGCGTATCGGCCCATACTTCTCGGTGGGAACATTATATAGGTCTATAACGTAACATAACCTAACCTAACACATCTAGCCCCTCGCTGGTAATGTTTTACAGAGTCCCGTTCGTGTCGTCCCGTACGTCTCGGATGGGACATTATATACGTCTACAGCGTTACATATCCTAACGTAAGGCAGGCTAACATCTCGGATGTAGTATTTTAAAACATTCCTGGCGTATCGTCTCTACTTCTCGGTGGGAACATTATACACGTCTATAACGTAACATAACCTAACCTAACCCATCTAGCCCCTCGCTGGTAATGTTTTACAGAATCCCGTTCCTGTCGTCCCGTACATCTCGGTTGGGATATTATATACGTCTATAGCGTTATATATCCTAACCAAAGCAGGCTAACATCTCGGATGCAGTATTTTACAACATTCCCGGCGTATCGGCTCTACTTCTCGGTGGGAACATTATACACGTCTATAACGTAACATAACCTAACCTAACCCATCTAGCCCCTCGCTGGTAATGTTTTACAGAATACCGTTCCTGTCGTCCCGTACGTCTCGGATAGGACATTATATACGTCTACAGCGTTATATATCCTAACGTAAGGCAGGCTAACATCTCGGATGCAGTATTTTACAACATTCTTGGAGTATCGGCCCCTACTTCTCGGTGGGAACATTATATACGTCTATAACGTAACATAACCTAATCTAACCCATCTAGCCCCTCGCTGGTAATATTTTACAGAATCCCGTTCGTGTCGTCCCGTACATCTCGGTTGGGACATTATATACATCTATAGCTTTATATATCCTAACGTAAGGCAGGCTAACATCTCGGATGTAGTATTTTACAACATTCTTGGAGTATCGGCCCCTACTTCTCGGTGGGAACATTATATACGTCTGTAACGTAACATAACCTAACCTTTCCCATCTAGCCCCTCGTAGGCAATGTTTTACAGAATCCCGTTCGTGTCGTCCCGTACATCTCGGTTGGGATATTATATACGTCTACAGCGATACATATCCTAACATAAGGCAGGCTAACTTCTCGGATATAGTATTTTACAACATTCCTGTAGGATCAGCCCCTACTTCTCGGTGGGAACATTATATACGTCTGTAACGTAACATAACCTAACCTATCCCATCTAGCCCCTCGTTGGCAATGTTTTACAGAATCCCGTTCGTGTCGTCCCGTACATCTCGGTTGGGATATTATATACGTCTACAGCGATACATATCCTAACCTAAGGCAGGCTAACTTCTCGGATATAGTATTTTACAACATTCCTGTAGGACCAGCCTCTACTTCTCGGTGGGAACATTATATACGTCTATAACGTAATATAATCTAACCTAAAACATCTAGCCCCTCGCTGGTGATGTTTTACAGAATCCCGTTTATGTCGTCCTGTACATCTCGGATAGGACATTATATACGTCTACAGCGTTATATATCCTAACCTAAGGCAGGCTATCATCTCGGATGCAATATTTTACAACATTCCTGGCGCATCGGCCTCAACTTCTCGGTGGGAACATTATATAGGTCTATAACGTAATATAACCTAACCTAACACATCTAGCCCATCGCTCGTAATGTTTTACAGAATCCCGTTCGTGTCGTCCCGTACGTCTCGGCTGGGACACTATATACGTCTACAGCGTTATATATCCTAACCTAAGCCAGGCTATCATCTCGGATGCAATATTTTACAACATTCCTGGCGCATCGGCCTCAACTTCTCGGTGGGAACATTATATAGGTCTATAACGTAACATAACCTAACCTAACCCATCTAGCCCCTCGCTGGTGATGTTTTACAGAATCCCGTTCGTGTCGTCCCGTACGTCTCGGTTGGGATGCTATATACGTCTACAGCGATATACATCCTAACGTAAGGCAGGCTAACATCTCGGATGTAGTATTTTACAACATTCTTGGAGTATCGGCCCCTACTTCTCGGTGGGAACATTATATACGTCTATAACGTAACATAACCTAATCTAACCCATCTAGCCCCTCGCTGGTAATATTTTACAGAATCCCGTTCGTGTCGTCCCGTACATCTCGGTTGGGATATTATATACGTCTATAGCATTATATATCCTAACGTAAGGCAGGCTAACATTTCGGATGTAGTATTTTACAACATTCTTGGAGTATCGGCCCCTACTTCTCGGTGGGAACATTATATACGTCTGTAACGTAACATAACCTAACCTATCCCATCTAGCCCCTCGTTGGCAATGTTTTACAGAATCCCGTTTATGTCGTCCCGTACATCTCGGTTGGGATGTTATATACGTCTACAGCGATATATATCCTAACGTAAGGCAGGCTAACATCTCGGATGTAGTATTTTACTACATTCTTGGAGTATCGGCCCCTACTTCTCAGTGGGAACATTATATACGTCTATAACGTAACATAACCTAATATAACCCATCTAGCCCCTCGCTGGTAATATTTTACAGAATCCCGTTCGTGTCGTTCCGTACATCTCGGTTGGGATATTATATACGTCTATAGCGTTATATATCCTAACCAAAGGCAGGCTAACATCTCGGATGCAGTATTTTACAACATTCCTGGCGTATCGGCTCTACTTCTCGGTGGGAACATTATACACGTCTATAACGTAACATAACCTAACCTAACCCATCTAGCCCCTCGCTGGTAATGTTTTACAGAATCCCGTTCCTGTCGTCCCGTACGTCTCGGATAGGACATTATATACGTCTACAGCGTTATATATCCTAACGTAAGGCAGGCTAACATCTCGGATGTAGTATTTTACAACATTCTTGGAGTATCGGCCCCTACTTCTCGGTGGGAACATTATATACGTCTATAACGTAACATAACCTAATCTAACCCATCTAGCCCCTCGCTGGTAATATTTTACAGAATCCCGTTCGTGTCGTCCCGTACATCTCGGTTGGGATATTATATACGTCTATAGCGTTATATATCCTAACGTAAGGCAGGCTAACATCTCGGATGTAGTATTTTACAACATTCTTGGAGTATCGGCCCCTACTTCTCGGTGGGAACACTATATACGTCTGTAACGTAACATAACCTAACCTATCCCATCTAGCCCCTCGCTGGTGATGTTTTACAGAATCCCGTTTATGTCGTCCCGTACATCTCGGTTGGGATGTTATATACGTCTACAGCGATATATATCCTAACGTAAGGCAGGCTAACATCTCGGATGTAGTATTTTACAACATTCTTGGAGTATCGGCCCCTACTTCTCGGTGGGAACATTATATACGTCTGTAACGTAACATAACCTAACCTATCCCATCTAGCCCCTCGTTGGCAATGTTTTACAGAATCCCGTTCGTGACGTCCCGTACATCTCGGTTGGGATATTATATACGTCTATAGCGTTATATATCCTAACCAAAGGCAGGCTAACATCTCGGATGCAGTATTTTACAACATTCCTGGCGTATCGGCTCTACTTCTCGGCGGGAACATTATACACGTCTATAACGTAGCATAACCTAACCTAACCCATCTAGCCCCTCGCTGGTAATGTTTTGCAGAATCCCGTTCCTGTCGTCCCGTACATCTCGGATGGGATGTTATATACGTCTACAGCGATATATATCCTAACGTAAGACAGGCTAACATCTCGGATGCAGTATTTTACAACATTCCTGGCGTATCGGCTCTCCTTCTCGGTGGCAACAGTATACACGTCTATAACGTAACATAACCTAACCTAACCCATCTAGCCCCTCGCTGGTGATGTTTTACAGAATCCCGTTTATGTCGTCCCGTACATCTCGGTTGGGATGTTATATACGTCTACAGCGATATATACCCTAACGTAAGGCAGGCTAACATCTCGGATGCAGTATTTTACAACATTCCAGGCATATCGGCCCCTACTTCTCGGTGGGAACATTATATACGTCTATAACGTATCACAACCTAACCTAACCCATCTAGCCCCTCGCTGGTAATATTTTACAGAATCCCGTCCCTGTCGTCCCGTACGTCTCGGATGAGACATTATAAACGTCTACAGCGATATATATCCTAACCTAAGGCAGGCTAACTTCTCGGATATAGTATTTTACAACATTCCTGGCATATCGGCCCCTACTTCTCGGTGGGACCATTATATACGTTTTTAACGTATCACAACCTAACCTAACCCATCTAGCCCCTCGCTGGTAATGTTTTACAGAATCCCGTTCGTGTCGTCCCGTACGTCTCGGTTGGGACATTATAAACGTCTACAGCGTTATATATCCTAACCTAAGGCAGGCTAACATCTCGGTTGCAGTATTTTACAACATTCCTGGCGTATCGGCCCATGCTTCTCGGTGGGAACATTATATAGGTCTATAACGTAACATAACCTAACCTAACACATCTACCCCTCGCTGGTAATGTTTTACAGAATCCCGTTCGTGTCGTCCCGTACGTCTCGGATGGGACCCTATATACGTCTACAGCGATATATATATTAACGTAAGGCAGGCTAACATCTCGGATGTAGCATTTTACAACATTCTTGGAGTATCGGCCCCTACTTCGCGGTGGGAACATTATACACGTCTATAACGTAACAAAACCTAACCTAACCCATCTAGCCCCTCGCTGGTAATATTTTGCAGAATCCCGTTCTTGTCGACCCGTACGACTCGGTTGGGATATTATATACGTCTATAGCGTTATATATCCTAACCTAAGGCAGGCTATCATCTCGGATGCAATATTTTACAACATTCCTGGCGCATCGGCCTCAACTTCTCGGTGGGAACATTATATAGGTCTATAACGTAATATAACCTAACCTAACACATCTAGCCCATCGCTCGTAATGTTTTACAGAATCCCGTTCGTGTCGTCCTGTACGTCTCGGCTGGGACACTATATACGTCTACAGCGTTATATATCCTAACCTAAGCCAGGCTATCATCTCGGATGCAGTATTTTACAACATTCCTGGCATATCGGCCCCTACTTCTCGGTGGGAACATTATATACGTCTATAACGTATCACAACCTAACCTAACCCATCTAGCCCCTCGCTGGTAATATTTTACAGAATCCCGTCCATGTCGTCCCGTACGTCTCGGATGAGACATTATAAACGTCTACAGCGATATATATCCTAACCTAAGGCAGGCTAACTTCTCGGATATAGTATTTTACAACATTTCTGTAGGATCGGCCTCTACTTCTCGGTGGGAAAATTATATACGTCTATAACGTAATATAATCCAACCTAACCCATCTAGCCCCTCGCTGGTAATGTTTTACAGAATCCCGTTCGTGTCGTCCAGTACGTCTCGGATGGGACATTATATACGTCTACAGCGTTATATATCCTAACGTAAGGCAGGCTAACATCTCGGATGTAGTATTTTACAACATTCTTGGAGTATCGGCCCCTATTTCCGGGTGGGAACATTATATACATCTATAACGTAACATAACCTAACCTAACCCATCCAGCCCCTCGCTGGTAATGTTTTACAGAATCCCGTTCGTGTCGTCCCGTACATCTCGTTTGGGATATTATATACGTCTATAGCGTTATATATCCTAACCTAAGGCAGGCTAACATCTCGGATGCAGTATTTTACAACATTCCTGGCGTATCGGCTCTACTTCTCGGCGGGAACATTATACACGTCTATAACATAACATAACCTAACCTAACCTATCTAGCCCCTCGCTGGTAATGTTTTGCAGAATCCCGTTCCTGTCGTCCCGTACATCTCGGTTGGGATGTTATATACGTCTACAGCGATATATATCCTAACGTAAGGCAGGCTAACATCTCGGATGTAGTATTTTACAACATTCTTGGAGTATCGGCCCCTACTTCTCGGTGGGAACATTATATACGTCTGTAACGTAACATAACCTAACCTATCCCATCTAGCCCCTCGTTGGCAATGTTTTACAGAATTCCGTTCGTGTCGTCCCGTACATCTCGGTTGGGATATTATATACGTCTACAGCGATATATATCCTAACCTAAGGCAGGCTAACTTCTCGGATATAGTATTTTACAACATTCCTGGCGTATCGGCCCCTACTTCAACGTGGGAACATTATACACGTCTATAACTTAACATAACCTAACCTAACCCATCTAGCCCCTCGCTGGTAATATTTTAAAGAATCCCGTTCCTGTCGTCCGGTACATCTCGGTTGGGATATTATATACGACTCTAGCGTTATATACCTAACGTAAGGCAGGCTAACATCTCGGATGCAGTATTTTACAACATTCCTGGCGTATCGGCCCATACTTCTCGGTGGGAACATTATATACGTCTATAACGTAACATAACCTAACCTATGCCATCTAGCCCCTCGTTGGCAATGTTTTACAGAATCCCGTTCGTGACGTCCCGTACATCTCGGTTGGAATATTATATACGTCTATAGCGTTATATATCCTAACCTAAGGCAAGCTATCATCTCGGATGCAGTATTTTACAACATTCCTGGCATATCGGCCCCTACTTCTCGGTGGGACCATTATATACGTTTATAACGTATCACAACCTAACCTAACCCATCTAGCCCCTCGCTGGTAATGTTTTACAGAATCCCGTTCCTGTCGTCCCGTACATCTCGGTTGGGATGTTATATACGTCTACAGCGATATATATCCTAACGTAAGGCAGGCTAACATCTCGGATGTAGTATTTTACAACATTCTTGGAGTATCGGCCCCTACTTCTCGGTGGGAACATTATATACGTCTGTAACGTAACATAACCTAACCTAACCCATCCAGCCCCTCGCTGGTAATGTTTTACAGAATCCCGTTCGTGTCGTCCCGTACATCTCGGTTGGGATATTATATACGTCTATAGCGTTATATATCCTAACCTAAGGCAGGCTAACATCTCGGATGCAGTATTTTACAACATTCCTGGCGTATCGGCTCTACTTCTCGGCGGGAACATTATACACGTCTATAACGTAACATAACCTAACCTAACCTATCTAGCCCCTCGCTGGTAATGTTTTGCAGAATCCCGTTCCTGTCGTCCCGTACACCTCGGTTGGGATGTTATATACGTCTACAGCGATATATATCCTAACGTAAGGCAGGCTAACATCTCGGATGTAGTATTTTACAACATTCTTGGAGTATCGGCCCCTACTTCTCGGTGGGAACATTATATACGTCTGTAACGTAACATAACCTAACCTATCCCATCTAGCCCCTCGTTGGCAATGTTTTACAGAATTCCGTTCGTGTCGTCCCGTACATCTCGGTTGGGATATTATATTCGTCTACAGCGATATATATCCTAACCTAAGGCAGGCTAACTTCTCGGATATAGTATTTTACAACATTCCTGGCGTATCGGCCCCTACTTCACCGTGGGAACATTATACACGTCTATAACTTAACATAACCTAACCTAACCCATCTAGCCCCTCGCTGGTAATATTTTACAGAATCCCGTTCCTGTCGTCCGGTACATCTCGGTTGGGATATTATATACGACTCTAGCGTTATATACCTAACCTAAGGCAGGCTAACATCTCGGATGCAGTATTTTACAACATTCCTGGCGTATCGGCCCATAATTCTCGGTGGGAACATTATATACGTCTATAACGTAACATAACCTAACCTAACACATCTACCCCTCGCTGGTAATGTTTTACAGAATCCCGTTCGTGTCGTCCCGTACGTCTCGGATGGGTCCCTATATACGTCTACAGCGAAGTATATATTAACGTAAGGCAGGCTAACATCTCGGATGTAGTATTTTACAACGTTCTTGGAGTATCGGCCCCTACTTCGCGGTGGGAACATTATACACGTCTATAACGTAACAAAACCTATCCTAACCCATCTAGCCCCTCGCTGGTAATATTTTGCAGAATCCCGTTCTTGTCGACCCGTACGACTCGTTTGGGATATTATATACGTCTATAGCGTTATATATCCTAACCTAAGGCAGGCTATCATCTCGGATGCAATATTTTACAACATTCCTGGCGTATCGGCCCATGCTTCTCGGTGGGAACATTATATAGGTCTATAACGTAACATAACCTAACCTAACACATCTACCCCTCGCTGGTAATGTTTTACAGAATCCCGTTCGTGTCGTCCCGTACGTCTCGGATGGGACCCTATATACGTCTACAACGATATATATATTAACGTAAGGCAGGCTAACATCTCGGATGTAGTATTTTACAACATTCTTGGAGTATCGGCCCCTACTTCTCGGTGGGAACATTATATACGTCTGTAACGTAACATAACCTAACCTATCCCATCTAGCCCCTCGTTTGCAATGTTTTACAGAATCCCGTTCGTGTCGTCCCGTACATCTCGGTTGGGATATTATATACGTCTACAGCGATATATATCCTAACCTAAGGCAGGCTAACTTCTCGGATATAGTATTTTACAACATTCCTGGCATATCGGCCCCTACTTCTCGGTGGGACCATTATATACGTTTATAACGTATCACAACCTAACCTAACCCATCTAGCCCCTCGCTGGTAATGTTTTACAGAATCCCGTTCATGTCGTCCCGTACGTCTCGGTTGGGACATTATAAACGTCTACAGCGTTATATATCCTAACCTAAGGCAGGCTAACATCTCGGTTGCAGTATTTTACAACATTCCTGGCGTATCGGCCCATGCTTCTCGGTGGGAACATTATATAGGTCTATAACGTAACATAACCTAACCTAACACATATACCCCTCGCTGGTAATGTTTTACAGAATCCCGTTCGTGTCGTCCCGTACGCCTCGGATGGGACCCTATATACGTCTACAGCGATATATATATTAACGTAAGGCAGGCTAACATCTCGGATGTAGTATTTTACAACATTCTTGGAGTATCGGCCCCTACTTCGCGGTGGGAACATTATACACGTCTATAACGTAACAAAACCTAACCTAACCCATCTAGCCCCTCGCTGGTAATATTTTGCAGAATCCCGTTCTTGTCGACCCGTACGACTCGGTTGGGATATTATATACGTTTATAGCGTTATATATCCTAACCTAAGGCAGGCTATCATCTCGGATGCAATATTTTACAACATTCCTGGCGCATCGGCCTCAACTTCTCGGTGGGAACATTATATAGGTCTATAACGTAATATAACCTAACCTAACACATCTAGCCCATCGCTCGTAATGTTTTACAGAATCCCGTTCGTGTCGTCCCGTATGTCTCTGCTGGGACATTATATACGTCTACAGCGTTATATATCCTAACCTAAGCCAGGCTATCATCTCGGATGTAGTATTTTACAACATTCTTGGAGTATCGGCCCCTATTTCCGGGTGGGAACATTATATACGTCTATAACGTAACATAACCTAACCTAACCCATCCAGCCCCTCGCTGGTAATGTTTTACAGAATCCCGTTCGTGTCGTCCCGTACATCTCGGTTGGGATATTATATACGTCTATAGCGTTATATATCCTAACGTAAGGCAGGCTAACATCTCGGATGCAGTATTTTACAACATTCCTGGCGTATCGGCTCTACTTCTCGGCGGGAACATTATACACGTCTATAACGTAACATAACCTAACCTAACCTATCTAGCCCCTCGCTGGTAATGTTTTGCAGAATCCCGTTCCTGTCGTCCCGTACATCTCGGTTGGGATGTTATATACGTCTACAGCGATATATATCCTAACGTAAGGCAGGCTAACATCTCGGATGTAGTATTTTACAACATTCTTGGAGTATCGGCCCCTACTTCTCGGTGGGAACATTATATACGTCTGTAACGTAACATAACCTAACCTATCCCATGTAGCCCCTCGTTGGCAATGTTTTACAGAATTCCGTTCGTGTCGTCCCGTACATCTCGGTTGGGATATTATATACGTCTACAGCGATATATATCCTAACCTAAGGCAGGCTAACTTCTCGGATATAGTATTTTACAACATTCCTGGCGTATCGGCCCCTACTTCAACGTGGGAACATTATACACGTCTATAACTTAACATAACCTAACCTAACCCATCTAGCCCCTCGCTGGTAATATTTTAAAGAATCCCGTTCCTGTCGTCCGGTACATCTCGGTTGGGATATTATATACGACTCTAGCGTTATATACCTAACGTAAGGCAGGCTAACATCTCGGATGCAGTATTTTACAACATTCCTGGCGTATCGGCCCATACTTCTCGGTGGGAACATTATATACGTCTATAACGTAACATAACCTAACCTATGCCATCTAGCCCCTCGTTGGCAATGTTTTACAGAATCCCGTTCGTGACGTCCCGTACATCTCGGTTGGAATATTATATACGTATATAGCGTTATATATCCTAACCTAAGGCAAGCTATCATCTCGGATGCAGTATTTTACAACATTCCTGGCATATCGGCCCCTACTTCTCGGTGGGACCATTATATACGTTTATAACGTATCACAACCTAACCTAACCCATCTAGCCCCTCGCTGGTAATGTTTTACAGAATCCCGTTCGTGTCGTCCCGTACGTCTCGGTTGGGACATTATAAACGTCTACAGCGTTATATATCCTAACCTAAGGCAGGCTATCATCTCGGATGCAATATTTTACAACATTCCTGGCGTATCGGCTCTACTTCTCGGTGGGAACATTATACACGTCTATAACGTAACATAACCTAACCAAACCCATCTAGCCCCTCGCTGGTAATGTTTTGCAGAATCCCGTTCCTGTCGTCCCGTACATCTCGGTTGGGATGTTATATACGTCTACAGCGATATATATCCTAACGTAAGGCAGGCTAACATCTCGGATGTAGTATTTTACAACATTCTTGGAGTATCGGCCCCTACTTCGCGGTGGGAACATTATACACGTCTATAACGTAACAAAACCTAACCTAACCCATCTAGCCCCTCGCTGGTAATATTTTGCAGAATCCCGTTCTTGTCGACCCGTACGACTCGGTTGGGATATTATACACGTCTATAGCGTTATATATCCTAACCTAAGGCAGGCTATCATCTCGGATGCAATATTTTACAACATTCCTGGCGCATCGGCCTCAACTTCTCGGTGGGAACATTATATAGGTCTGTAACGTAATATAACCTAACCTAACACATCTAGCCCATCGCTCGTAATGTTTTACAGAATCCCGTTCGTGTCGTCCCGTACGTCTCGGCTGGGACACTATATACGTCTACAGCGTTATATATCCAAACCTAAGCCAGGCTATCATCTCGGCTGCAGTATTTTACAACATTCCTGGCATATCGGCCCCTACTTCTCGGTGGGAACATTATATACGTCTATAACGTATCACAACCTAACCTAACCCATCTAGCCCCTCGCTGGTAATATTTTACAGAATCCCGTCCATGTCGTCCCGTACGTCTCGGATGAGACATTATAAACGTCTACAGCGATATATATCCTAACCTAAGGCAGGCTAACTTCTCGGATATAGTATTTTACAACATTTCTGTAGGATCGGCCTCTACTTCTCGGTGGGAAAATTATATACGTCTATAACGTAATATAATCCAACCTAACCCATCTAGCCCCTCGCTGGTAATGTTTTACAGAATCCCGTTCGTGTCGTCCCGTACGTCTCGGTTGGGATATTATATACGTCTATAGCGTTATGTATCCTAACCTAAGGCAGGATAACATCTCGGTTGCAGTATTTTACAACATTCCTGGCATATCGGCCCCTACTTCTCGGTGGGACCATTATATACGTTTATAACGTATCACAACCTATCCTAACCCATCTAGCCCCTCGCTGGTAATATTTTACAGAATCCCGTCCCTGTCGTCCCGTACGTCTCGGATGAGACATTATAAACGTCTACGGCGATATATATCCTAACCTAAGGCATGCTAATTTCTCGGATATATTATTTTACAACATTCCTAGCGTATCGGCTCTACTTCTCGGTGGGAACATTATACACGTCTATAACGTAACAAAACCTATCCTAAACCATCTAGCCCCTCGCTGGTAATATTTTGCAGAATCCCGTTCTTGTCGACCCGTACGACTCGGTTGGGATATTATATACGTCTATAGCGTTATATATCCTAACCTAAGGCAGGCTATCATCTCGGATGCAATATTTTACAACATTCCTGGCGTATCGGCTCTACTTCTCGGTGGGAACATTATACACGTCTATAACGTAACATAACCTAACCTAACCCATCTAGCCCCTCGCTGGTAATGTTTTGCAGAATCCCGTTCCTGTCGTCCCGTACATCTCGGTTGGGATGTTATATACGTCTACAGCGATATATATCCTAACGTAAGGCAGGCTAACATCTCGGATGTAGTATTTTACAACATTCTTGGAGTATCGGCCCCTACTTCTCGGTGGGAACATTATATACGTCTGTAACGTAACATAACCTAACCTATCCCATCTAGCCCCTCGTTGGCAATGTTTTACAGAATTCCGTTCGTGTCGTCCCGTACATCTCGGTTGGGATATTATATTCGTCTACAGCGATATATATCCTAACCTAAGGCAGGCTAACTTCTCGGATATAGTATTTTACAACATTCCTGGCGTATCGTCCCCTACTTCACCGTGGGAACATTATACACGTCTATAACTTAACATAACCTAACCTAACCCATCTAGCCCCTCGCTGGTAATATTTTACAGAATCCCGTTCCTGTCGTCCGGTACATCTCGGTTGGGATATTATATACGACTCTAGCGTTATATACCTAACCTAAGGCAGGCTAACATCTCGGATGCAGTATTTTACAACATTCCTGGCGTATCGGCCCATACTTCTCGGTGGGAACATTATATACGTCTATAACGTAACATAACCTAACCTAACACATCTACCCCTCGCTGGTAATGTTTTACAGAATCCCGTTCGTGTCGTCCCGTACGTCTCGGATGGGTCCCTATATACGTCTACAGCGATATATATATTAACGTAAGGCAGGCTAACATCTCGGATGTAGTATTTTACAACGTTCTTCGAGTATCGGCCCCTACTTCGCGGTGGGAACATTATACACGTCTATAACGTAACAAAACCTATCCTAACCCATCTAGCCCCTCGCTGGTAATATTTTGCAGAATCCCGTTCTTGTCGACCCGTACGACTCGGTTGGGATATTATATACGTCTATAGCGTTATATATCCTAACCTAAGGCAGGCTATCATCTCGGATGCAATATTTTACAACATTCCTGGCGTATCGGCTCTACTTCTCGGTGGGAACATTATACACGTCTATAACGTAACATAACCTAACCTAACCCATCTAGCCCCTCGCTGGTAATGTTTTGCAGAATCCCGTTCCTGTCGTCCCGTACATCTCGGTTGGGATGTTATATACGTCTACAGCGATATATATCCTAACGTAAGGCAGGCTAACATCTCGGATGTAGTATTTTACAACATTCTTGGAGTATCGGCCCCTACTTCTCGGTGGGACCATTATATACGTTTATAACGTATCACAACCTAACCTAACCCATCTAGCCCCTCGCTGGTAATGTTTTACAGAATCCCGTTCATGTCGTCCCGTACGTCTCGGTTGGGACATTATAAACGTCTACAGCGTTATATATCCTAACCTAAGGCAGGCTAACATCTCGGTTGCAGTATTTTACAACATTCCTGGCGTATCGGCCCATGCTTCTCGGTGGGAACATTATATAGGTCTATAACGTAACATAACCTAACCTAACACATCTACCCCTCGCTGGTAATGTTTTACAGAATCCCGTTCGTGTCGTCCCGTACGTCTCGGATGGGACCCTATATACGTCTACAGCGATATATATATTAACGTAAGGCAGGCTAGCATCTCGGATGTAGTATTTTACAACATTCTTGGAGTATCGGCCCCTACTTCGCGGTGGGAACATTATACACGTCTATAACGTAACAAAACCTAACCTAACCCATCTAGCCCCTCGCTGGTAATATTTTGCAGAATCCCGTTCTTGTCGACCCGTACGACTCGGTTGGGATATTATACACGTCTATAGCGTTATATATCCTAACCTAAGGCAGGCTATCATCTCGGATGCAATATTTTACAACATTCCTGGCGCATCGGCCTCAACTTCTCGGTGGGAACATTATATAGGTCTATAACGTAATATAGCCTAACCTAACACATCTAGCCCATCGCTCGTAATGTTTTACAGAATCCCGTTCGTGTCGTCCCGTACGTCTCGGCTGGGACACTATATACGTCTACAGCGTTATATATCCAAACCTAAGCCAGGCTATCATCTCGGCTGCAGTATTTTACAACATTCCTGGCATATCGGCCCCTACTTCTCGGTGGGAACATTATATACGTCTATAACGTATCACAACCTAACCTAACCCATCTAGCCCCTCGCTGGTAATATTTTACAGAATCCCGTCCATGTCGTCCCGTACGTCTCGGATGAGACATTATAAACGTCTACAGCGATATATATCCTAACCTAAGGCAGGCTAACTTCTCGGATATAGTATTTTACAACATTTCTGTAGGATCGGCCTCTACTTCTCGGTGGGAAAATTATATACGTCTATAACGTAATATAATCCAACCTAACCCATCTAGCCCCTCGCTGGTAATGTTTTACAGAATCCCGTTCGTGTCGTCCCGTACGTCTCGGTTGGGATATTATATACGTCTATAGCGTTATGTATCCTAACCTAAGGCAGGATAACATCTCGGTTGCAGTATTTTACAACATTCCTGGCATATCGGCCCCTACTTCTCGGTGGGACCATTATATACGTTTATAACGTATCACAACCTATCCTAACCCATCTAGCCCCTCGCTGGTAATATTTTACAGAATCCCGTCCCTGTCGTCCCGTACGTCTCGGATGAGACATTATAAACGTCTACGGCGATATATATCCTAACCTAAGGCATGCTAATTTCTCGGATATATTATTTTACAACATTCCTAGCGTATCGGCTCTACTTCTCGGTGGGAACATTATACACGTCTATAACGTAACAAAACCTATCCTAAACCATCTAGCCCCTCGCTGGTAATATTTTGCAGAATCCCGTTCTTGTCGACCCGTACGACTCGGTTGGGATATTATATACGTCTATAGCGTTATATATCCTAACCTAAGGCAGGCTATCATCTCGGATGCAATATTTTACAACATTCCTGGCGTATCGGCTCTACTTCTCGGTGGGAACATTATACACGTCTATAACGTAACATAACCTAACCTAACCCATCTAGCCCCTCGCTGGTAATGTTTTGCAGAATCCCGTTCCTGTCGTCCCGTACATCTCGGTTGGGATGTTATATACGTCTACAGCGATATATATCCTAACGTAAGGCAGGCTAACATCTCGGATGTAGTATTTTACAACATTCTTGGAGTATCGGCCCCTACTTCTCGGTGGGAACATTATATACGTCTGTAACGTAACATAACCTAACCTATCCCATCTAGCCCCTCGTTTGCAATGTTTTACAGAATCCCGTTCGTGTCGTCCCGTACATCTCGGTTGGGATATTATATACGTCTACAGCGATATATATCCTAACCTAAGGCAGGCTAACTTCTCGGATATAGTATTTTACAACATTCCTGGCATATCGGCCCCTACTACTCGGTGGGACCATTATATACGTTTATAACGTATCACAACCTAACCTAACCCATCTAGCCCCTCGCTGGTAATGTTTTACAGAATCCCGTTCATGTCGTCCCGTACGTCTCGGTTGGGACATTATAAACGTCTACAGCGTTATATATCCTAACCTAAGGCAGGCTAACATCTCGGTTGCAGTATTTTACAACATTCCTGGCGTATCGGCCCATGCTTCTCGGTGGGAACATTATATAGGTCTATAACGTAACATAACCTAACCTAACACATCTACCCCTCGCTGGTAATGTTTTACAGAATCCCGTTCGTGTCGTCCCGTACGTCTCGGATGGGACCCTATATACGTTTACAGCGATATATATATTAACGTAAGGCAGGCTAGCATCTCGGATGTAGTATTTTACAACATTCTTGGAGTATCGGCCCCTACTTCGCGGTGGGAACATTATACACGTCTATAACGTAACAAAACCTAACCTAACCCATCTAGCCCCTCGCTGGTAATATTTTGCAGAATCCCGTTCTTGTCGACCCGTACGACTCGGTTGGGATATTATACACGTCTATAGCGTTATATATCCTAACCTAAGGCAGGCTAACATCTCGGTTGCAGTATTTTACAACATACCTGGCGTATCGGCCCATGCTTCTCGGTGGGAACATTATATAGGTCTATAACGTTACATAACCTAACCTAACACATCTACCCCTCGCTGGTAATGTTTTACAGAATCCCGTTCGTGTCGTCCCGTACGCCTCGGATGGGACCCTATATACGTCTACAGCGATATATATATTAACGTAAGGCAGGCTAACATCTCGGATGTAGTATTTTACAACATTCTTGGAGTATCGGCCCCTACTTCGCGGTGGGAACATTATACACGTCTATAACGTAACAAAACCTAACCTAACCCATCTAGCCCCTCGCTGGTAATATTTTGCAGAATCCCGTTCTTGTCGACCCGTACGACTCGGTTGGGATATTCTATACGTCTACAGCGATATATATCCTAACCTAAGGCAGGCTAACTTCTCGGATATAGTATTTTACAACATTCCTGGCATATCGGCCCCTACTACTCGGTGGGACCATTATATACGTTTATAACGTATCACAACCTAACCTAACCCATCTAGCCCCTCGCTGGTAATGTTTTACAGAATCCCGTTCATGTCGTCCCGTACGTCTCGGTTGGGACATTATAAACGTCTACAGCGTTATATATCCTAACCTAAGGCAGGCTAACATCTCGGTTGCAGTATTTTACAACATTCCTGGCGTATCGGCCCATGCTTCTCGGTGGGAACATTATATAGGTCTATAACGTAACATAACCTAACCTAACACATCTACCCCTCGCTGGTAATGTTTTACAGAATCCCGTTCGTGTCGTCCCGTACGTCTCGGATGGGACCCTATATACGTTTACAGCGATATATATATTAACGTAAGGCAGGCTAGCATCTCGGATGTAGTATTTTACAACATTCTTGGAGTATCGGCCCCTACTTCGCGGTGGGAACATTATACACGTCTATAACGTAACAAAACCTAACCTAACCCATCTAGCCCCTCGCTGGTAATATTTTGCAGAATCCCGTTCTTGTCGACCCGTACGACTCGGTTGGGATATTATACACGTCTATAGCGTTATATATCCTAACCTAAGGCAGGCTAACATCTCGGTTGCAGTATTTTACAACATACCTGGCGTATCGGCCCATGCTTCTCGGTGGGAACATTATATAGGTCTATAACGTTACATAACCTAACCTAACACATCTACCCCTCGCTGGTAATGTTTTACAGAATCCCGTTCGTGTCGTCCCGTACGCCTCGGATGGGACCCTATATACGTCTACAGCGATATATATATTAACGTAAGGCAGGCTAACATCTCGGATGTAGTATTTTACAACATTCTTGGAGTATCGGCCCCTACTTCGCGGTGGGAACATTATACACGTCTATAACGTAACAAAACCTAACCTAACCCATCTAGCCCCTCGCTGGTAATATTTTGCAGAATCCCGTTCTTGTCGACCCGTACGACTCGGTTGGGATATTCTATACGTTTATAGCGTTATATATCCTAACCTAAGGCAGGCTATCATCTCGGATGCAATATTTTACAACATTCCTGGCGCATCGGCCTCAACTTCTCGGTGGGAACATTATATAGGTCTATAACGTAACATAACCTAACCTAACACATCTAGCCCATCGCTCGTAATGTTTTACAGAATCCCGTTCGTGTCGTCCCGTACGTCTCGGCTGGGACATTATATACGTCTACAGCGTTATATATCCTAACCTAAGCCAGGCTATCATCTCGGATGCAGTATTTTACAACATTCCTGGCATATCGGCCCCTACTTCTCGGTGGGAACATTATATACGTCTATAACGTATCACAACCTAACCTAACCCATCTAGCCCCTCGCTGGTAATATTTTACAGAATCCCGTCCCTGTCGTCCCGTACGTCTCGGATGAGACATTATAAACGTCTACAGCGATATATAGACTAACCTAAGGCAGGCTAACTTCTCGGATATAGTATTTTACAACATTTCTGTAGGATCGGCCTCTACTTCTCGGTGGGAAAATTATATACGTCTATAACGTAATATAATCCAACCTAACCCATCTAGCCCCTCGCTGGTAATGTTTTACAGAATCCCGTCCCTGTCGTCCCGTACGTCTCGGATGAGACATTATAAACGTCTACGGCGATATATATCCTAACCTAAGGCATGCTAATTTCTCGGATATATTATTTTACAACATTCCTAGCGTATCGGCTCTACTTCTCGGTGGGAACATTATACACGTCTATAACGTAACATAACCTAACCTAACCCATCTAGCCCCTCGCTGGTAATGTTTTGCAGAATCCCGTTCCTGTCGTCCCGTACATCTCGGTTGGGATGTTATATACGTCTACAGCGATATATATCCTAACGTAAGGCAGGCTAACATCTCGGATGTAGTATTTTACAACATTCTTGGAGTATCGGCCCCTACTTCACCGTGGGAACATTATACACGTCAATAACTTAACATAACCTAACCTAACCCATCTAGCCCCTCGCTGGTAATATTTTACAGAATCCCGTTCCTGTCGTCCGGTACATCTCGGTTGGGATATTATATACGACTCTAGCGTTATATACCTAACCTAAGGCAGGCTAACATCTCGGATGCAGTATTTTACAACATTCCTGGCGTATCGGCCCATACTTCTCGGTGGGAACATTATATACGTCTATACCGTAACATAACCTAACCTAACACATCTACCCCTCGCTGGTAATGTTTTACAGAATCCCGTTCGTGTCGTCCCGTACGTCTCGGATGGGTCCCTATATACGTCTACAGCGATATATATATTAACGTAAGGCAGGCTAACATCTCGGATGTAGTATTTTACAACGTTCTTGGAGTATCGGCCCCTACTTCGCGGTGGGAACATTATACACGTCTATAACGTAACAAAACCTATCCTAACCCATCTAGCCCCTCGCTGGTAATATTTTGCAGAATCCCGTTCTTGTCGACCCGTACGACTCGGTTGGGATATTATACACGTCTATAGCGTTATATATCCTAACCTAAGGCAGGCTAACATCTCGGTTGCAGTATTTTACAACATACCTAGCGTATCGGCCCATGCTTCTCGGTGGGAACATTATATAGGTCTATAACGTAACATAACCTAACCTAACACATCTACCCCTCGCTGGTAATGTTTTACAGAATCCCGTTCGTGTCGTCCCGTACGCCTCGGATGGGACCCTACATACGTCTACAGCGATATATATATTAACGTAAGGCAGGCTAACATCTCGGATGTAGTATTTTACAACATTCTTGGAGTATCGGCCCCTACTTCGCGGTGGGAAGATTATACACGTCTATAACGTAACAAAACCTAACCTAACCCATCTAGCCCCTCGCTGGTAATATTTTGCAGAATCCCGTTCTTGTCGACCCGTACGACTCGGTTGGGATATTATATACGTTTATAGCGTTATATATCCTAACCTAAGGCAGGCTATCATCTCGGATGCAATATTTTACAACATTCCTGGCGCATCGGCCTCAACTTCTCGGTGGGAACATTATATAGGTCTATAACGTAATATAACCTAACCTAACACATCTAGCCCATCGCTCGTAATGTTTTACAGAATCCCGTTCGTGTCGTCCCGTACGTCTCGGCTGGGACATTATATACGTCTACAGCGTTATATATCCTAACCTAAGCTAGGCTATCATCTCGGATGCAGTATTTTACAACATTCCTGGCATATCGGCCCCTACTTCTCGGTGGGAACATTATATACGTCTATAACGTACCACAACCTAACCTAACCCATCTAGCCCCTCGCTGGTAATATTTTACAGAATCCCGTCCCTGTCGTCCCGTACGTCTCGGATGAGACATTATAAACGTCTACAGCGATATATAGACTAACCTAAGGCAGGCTAACTTCTCGGATATAGTATTTTACAACATTTCTGTAGGATCGGCCTCTACTTCTCGGTGGGAAAATTATATACGTCTATAACGTAATATAATCCAACCTAACCCATCTAGCCCCTCGCTGGTAATGTTTTACAGAATCCCGTTCGTGTCGTCCCGTACGTCTCGGTTGGGATATTATATACGTCTATAGCCTTATGTATCCTAACCTAAGGCAGGATAACATCTCGGTTGCAGTATTTTACATCATTCCTGGCATATCGGCCCCTACTTCTCGGTGGGACCATTATATACGTTTATAACGTATCACAACCTATCCTAACCCATCTAGCCCCTCGCTGGTAATATTTTACAGAATCCCGTCCCTGTCGTCCCGTACGTCTCGGATGAGACATTATAAACGTCTACGGCGATATATATCCTAACCTAAGGCAGGCTAATTTCTCGGATATATTATTTTACAACATTTCTGTAGGATCGGCCTCTACTTCTCGGTGGGAACATTATATACGTCTATAACGTAACATAACCTAACGTAACCCATCTAGCCCCTCGCTGGTAATGTTTTACAGAATCCCGTTCGTGTCGTTCCGTACATCTCGGATGGGACATTATATACGTCTACAGCGTTATATATCCTAACGTAAGGCAGGCTAACATCTCAGATGTAGTATTTTACAACATTCTTGGAGTATCGGCCCCTATTTCCGGGTGGGAACATTATATACGTCTATAACGTAACATAACCTAACCTAACCCATCCAGCCCCTCGCTGGTAATGTTTTACAGAATCCCGTCCGTGTCGTCCCGTACATCTCGGTTGGGATATTATATACGTCTATAGCGTTATATATCCTAACCTAAGGCAGGCTAACATCTCGGATGCAGTATTTTACAACATTCCTGGCGTATCGGCTCTACTTCTCGGCGGGAACATTATACACGTCTATAACGTAACATAACCTAACCTAACCTATCTAGCCCCTCGCTGGTAATGTTTTGCAGAATCCCGTTCCTGCCGTCCCGTACATCTCGGTTGGGATGTTATATACGTCTACAGCGATATATATCCTAACGTAAGGCAGGCTAACATCTCGGATGTAGTATTTTACAACATTCTTGGAGTATCGGCCCCTACTTCTCGGTGGGAACATTATATACGTCTGTAACGTAACATAACCTAACCTATCCCATCTAGCCCCTCGTTGGCAATGTTTTACAGAATTCCGTTCGTGTCGTCCCGTACATCTCGGTTGGGATATTATATACGTCTACAGCGATATATATCCTAACCTAAGGCAGGCTAACTTCTCGGGTATAGTATTTTACAACATTCCTGGCGTATCGGCCCCTACTTCACCGTGGGAACATTATACATGTCTATAACTTAACATAACCTAACCTAACCCATCTAGCCCCTCGCTGGTAATATTTTACAGAATCCCGTTCCTGTCGTCCGGTACATCTCGGTTGGGATATTAGATACGACTCTAGCGTTATATACCTAACCTAAGGCAGGCTAACATCTCGGATGCAGTATTTTACAACATTCCTGGCGTATCGGCCCATACTTCTCGGTGGGAACATTATATACGTCTATAACGTAACATAACCTAACCTATCCCATCTAGCCCCTCGTTGGCACTGTTTTACAGAATCCCGTTCGTGACGTCCCGTACATCTCGGTTGGAATATTATATACGTCTATAGCGTTATATATCCTAACCTAAGGCAAGCTATCATCTCGGATGCAGTATTTTTCAACATTCCTGGCGCATCGGCCTCAACTTCTCGGTGGGAACATTATATAGGTCTATAACGTAATATAACCTAACCTAACACATCTAGCCCATCGCTCGTAATGTTTTACAGAATCCCGTTCGTGTCGTCCCGTACGTCTCGGCTGGGACATTATATACGTCTACTGCGTTATATATCCTAACCTAAGCCAGGCTATCATCTCGGATGCAGTATTTTACAACATTCCTGGCATATCGGTCCCTACTTCTCGGTGGGAACATTATATACGTCTATAACGTATCACAACCTAACCTAACCCATCTAGCCCCTCGCTGGTAATATTTTACAGAATCCCGTCCCTGTCGTCCCGTACGTCTCGGATGAGGCATTATAAACGTCTACAGCGATATATAGACTAACCTAAGGCAGGCTAACTTCTCGGATATAGTATTTTACAACATTTCTGTAGGATCGGCCTCTACTTCTCGGTGGGAAAATTATATACGTCTATAACGTAATATAATCCAACCTAACCCATCTAGCCCCTCGCTGGTAATGTTTTACAGAATTCCGTTCGTGTCGTCCCGTACGTCTCGGTTGGGATATTATATACGTCTATAGCCTTATGTATCCTAACCTAAGGCAGGATAACATCTCGGTTGCAGTATTTTACAACATTCCTGGCATATCGGCCCCTACTTCTCGGTGGGACCATTATATACGTTTATAACGTATCACAACCTATCCTAACCCATCTAGCCCCTCGCTGGTAATATTTTACAGAATCCCGTCCCTGTCGTCCCGTACGTCTCGGATGAGACATTATAAACGTCTACGGCGATATATATCCTAACCTAAGGCAGGCTAATTTCTCGGATATATTATTTTACAACATTTCTGTAGGATCGGCCTCTACTTCTCGGTGGGAACATTATATACGTCTATAACGTAACATAACCTAACCTAACCCATCTAGCCCCTCGCTGGTAATGTTTTACAGAATCCCGTTCGTGTCGTCCCGTACATCTCGGTTGGGATATTATATACGACTCTAGCGTTATATACCTAACCTAAGGCAGGCTAACATCTCGGATGCAGTATTTTACAACATTCCTGGCGTATCGGCCCATACTTCTCGGTGGGAACATTATATACGTCTATAACGTAACATAACCTAACCTATGCCATCTAGCCCCTCGTTGGCAATGTTTTACAGAATCCCGTTCGTGACGACCCGTACATCTCGGTTGGAATATTATATACGTCTACAGCGTTATATATCCTAACCTAAGCCAGGCTATCATCTCGGATGCAGTATTTTACAACATTCCTGGCATATCGGCCCCTACTTCTCGGTGGGACCATTATATACGTTTATAACGTATCACAACCTATCCTAAGCCATCTAGCCCCTCGCTGGTAATATTTTACAGAATCCCGTCCCTGTCGTCCCGTACGTCTCGGATGAGACATTATAAACGTCTACGGCGATATATATCCTAACCTAAGGCAGGCTAATTTCTCGGATATATTATTTTACAACATTTCTGTAGGATCGGCCTCTACTTCTCGGTGGGAACATTATATACGTCTATAACGTAACATAACCTAACCTAACCCATCTAGCCCCTCGCTGGTAATGTTTTACAGAATCCCGTTCGTGTCGTCCCGTACATCTCGGTTGGGATATTATATACGACTCTAGCGTTATATACCTAACCTAAGGCAGGCTAACATCTCGGATGCAGTATTTTACAACATTCCTGGCGTATCGGCCCATACTTCTCGGTGGGAACATTATATACGTCTATAACGTAACATAACCTAACCTATGCCATCTAGCCCCTCGTTGGCAATGTTTTACAGAATCCCGTTCGTGACGACCCGTACATCTCGGTTGGAATATTATATACGTCTATAGCGTTATATATCCTAACCTAAGGCAAGCTATCATCTCGGATGCAGTATTTTACAACATTCCTGGCATATCGGCCCCTACTTCTCGGTGGGACCATTATATACGTTTATAACGTATCACAACCTAACCTAACCCATCTAGCCCCTCGCTGGTAATGTTTTACAGAATCCCGTTCGTGTCGTCCCGTACGTCTCGGTTGGGACATTATAAACGTCTACAGCGTTATATATCCTAACCTAAGTCAGGCTAACATCTCGGTTGCAGTATTTTACAACATTCCTGGCGTATCGGCCCATGCTTCTCGGTGGGAACACTATATAGGTCTATAACGTAACATAACCTAACCTAACACATCTACCCCTCGCTGGTAATGTTTTACAGAATCCCGTTCGTGTCGTCCCGTACGTCTCGGATGGGACCCTATATACGTCTACAGCGATATATATATTAACGTAAGGCAGGCTAACATCTCGGATGTAGTATTTTACAACATTCTTGGAGTATCGGCCCCTACTTCGCGGTGGGAACATTATACACGTCTATAACGTAACAAAACCTAACCTAACCCATCTAGCCCCTCGCTGGTAACATTTTGCAGAATCCCGTTCTTGTCGACCCGTACGACTCGGTTGGGATATTATATACGTCTATAGCGTTATATATCCTAACCTAAGGCAGGCTATCATCTCGGATGCAATATTTTACAACATTCCTGGCGCATCGGCCTCAACTTCTCGGTGGGAACATTATATAGGTCTATAACGTAATATAACCTAACCTAACACATCTAGCCCATCGCTCGTAATGTTTTACAGAATCCCGTTCGTGTCGTCCCGTACGTCTCGGTTGGGACATTATATACGTCTACAGCGTTATATATCCTAACCTAAGCCAGGCTATCATCTCGGATGCAGTATTTTACAACATTCCTGGCATATCGGCCCCTACTTCTCGGTGGGAACATTATATACGTCTATAACGTATCACAACCTAACCTAACCCATCTAGCCCCTCGCTGGTAATATTTTACAGAATCCCGTCCCTGTCGTCCCGTACGTCTCGGATGAGACATTAGAAACGTCTACAGCGATATATATCGTAACCTAAGGCAGGCTAACTTCTCGGATATAGTATTTTACAACATTTCTGTAGGATCGGCCTCTACTTCTCGGTGGGAAAATTATATACGTTTATAACGTATCACAACCTAACCTAACCCATCTAGCCCCTCGCTGGTAATGTTTTACAGAATCCCGTTCGTGTCGTCCCGTACGTCTCGGTTGGGACATTATAAACGTCTACAGCGTTATATATCCTAACCTAAGGCAGGCTAACATCTCGGTTGCAGTATTTTACAACATTCCTGGCGTATCGGCCCATGCTTCTCGGTGGGAACATTATATAGGTCTATAACGTAACATAACCTAACCTAACACATCTACCCCTCGCTGGTAATGTTTTACAGAATCCTATTCGTGTCGTCCCGTACGTCTCGGATGGGACCCTATATACGTCTACAGCGATATATATATTAACGTAAGGCAGGCTAACATCTCGGATGTAGTATTTTACAACATTCTTGGAGTATCGGCCCCTACTTCGCGGTGGGAACATTATACACGTCTATAACGTAACAAAACCTAACCTAACCCATCTAGCCCCTCGCTGGTAATATTTTGCAGAATCCCGTTCTTGTCGACCCGTACGACTCGGTTGGGATATTATATACGTCTATAGCGTTATATATCCTAACCTAAGGCAGGCTATCATCTCGGATGCAATATTTTACAACATTCCTGGCGCATCGGCCTCAACTTCTCGGTGGGAACATTATATAGGTATATAACGTAATATAACCTAACCTAACACATCTAGCCCATCGCTCGTAATGTTTTACAGAATCCCGTTCGTGTCGTCCCGTACGTCTCGGCTGGGACATTATATACGTCTACAGCGTTATATATCCTAACCTAAGCCAGGCTATCATCTCGGATGCAGTATTTTACAACATTCCTGGCATATCGGCCCCTACTTCTCGGTGGGACCATTATATACGTTTATAAGGTATCACAACCTATCCTAAGCCATCTAGCCCCTCGCTGGTAATATTTTACAGAATCCCGTCCCTGTCGTCCCGTACGTCTCGGATGAGACATTATAAACGTCTACGGCGATATATATCCTAACCTAAGGCAGGCTAATTTCTCGGATATATTATTTTACAACATTTCTGTAGGATCGGCCTCTACTTCTCGGTGGGAACATTATATACGTCTATAACGTAACATAACCTAACCTAACCCATCTAGCCCCTCGCTGGTAATGTTTTACAGAATCCCGTTCGTGTCGTCCCGTACATCTCGGTTGGGATATTATATACGACTCTAGCGTTATATACCTAACCTAAGGCAGGCTAACATCTCGGATGCAGTATTTTACAACATTCCTGGCGTATCGGCCCATACTTCTCGGTGGGAACATTATATACGTCTATAACGTAACATAACCTAACCTATGCCATCTAGCCCCTCGTTGGCAATGTTTTACAGAATCCCGTTCGTGACGACCCGTACATCTCGGTTGGAATATTATATACGTCTATAGCGTTATATATCCTAACCTAAGGCAAGCTATCATCTCGGATGCAGTATTTTACAACATTCCTGGCATATCGGCCCCTACTTCTCGGTGGGACCATTATATACGTTTATAACGTATCACAACCTAACCTAACCCATCTAGCCCCTCGCTGGTAATGTTTTACAGAATCCCGTTCGTGTCGTCCCGTACGTCTCGGTTGGGACATTATAAACGTCTACAGCGTTATATATCCTAACCTAAGTCAGGCTAACATCTCGGTTGCAGTATTTTACAACATTCCTGGCGTATCGGCCCATGCTTCTCGGTGGGAACACTATATAGGTCTATAACGTAACATAACCTAACCTAACACATCTACCCCTCGCTGGTAATGTTTTACAGAATCCCGTTCGTGTCGTCCCGTACGTCTCGGATGGGACCCTATATACGTCTACAGCGATATATATATTAACGTAAGGCAGGCTATCATCTCGGATGCAGTATTTTACAACATTCCTGGCATATCGGCCCCTACTTCTCGGTGGGAACATTATATACGTCTATAACGTATCACAACCTAACCTAACCCATCTAGCCCCTCGCTGGTAATGTTTTACAGAATCCCGTTCGTGTCGTCCCGTACGTCTCGGTTGGGACATTATAAACGTCTACAGCGTTATATATCCTAACCTAAGGCAGGCTAACATCTCGGTTGCAGTATTTTACAACATTCCTGGCGCATCGGCCTCAACTTCTCGGTGGGAACATTATATAGGTCTATAACGTAATATAACCTAACCTAACACATCTAGCCCATCGCTCGTAATGTTTTACAGAATCCCGTTCGTGTCGTCCCG
The DNA here is from genome assembly GCA_963969225.1 of Xylocopa violacea. NCBI lineage: Eukaryota > Metazoa > Arthropoda > Insecta > Hymenoptera > Apidae > Xylocopa > Xylocopa violacea. The sequence goes on from CAXAJV010000481.1 coordinate 416,502, forward strand.
TACGTCTCGGTTGGGACATTATATACGTCTACAGCGTTATATATCCTAACCTAAGCCAGGCTATCATCTCGGATGCAGTATTTTACAACATTCCTGGCATATCGGCCCCTACTTCTCGGTGGGAACATTATATACGTCTATAACGTATCACAACCTAACCTAACCCATCTAGCCCCTCGCTGGTAATATTTTACAGAATCCCGTCCCTGTCGTCCCGTACGTCTCGGATGAGACATTATAAACGTCTACGGCGATATATATCCTAACCTAAGGCAGGCTAATTTCTCGGATATATTATTTTACAACATTTCTGTAGGATCGGCCTCTACTTCTCGGTGGGAACATTATATACGTCTATAACGTAACATAACCTAACCTAACCCATCTAGCCCCTCGCTGGTAATGTTTTACAGAATCCCGTTCGTGTCGTTCCGTACATCTCGGTTGGGATATTATATACGTCTATAGCGTTATATATCCTAACCTAAGGCAGGCTAACATCTCGGATGCAGCATTTTACAACATTCCTAGCGTATCGGCTCTACTTCTCGGTGGGAACATTATACACGTCTATAACGTAACATAACCTAACCTAACCCATCTAGCCCCTCGCTGGTAATGTTTTGCAGAATCCCGTTCCTGTCGTCCCGCACATCTCGGTTGGGATGTTATATACGTCTACAGCCATATATATCCTAACGTAAGGCAGGCTAACATCTCGGATGTAGTATTTTACAACATTCTTGGAGTATCGGCACCTACTTCTCGGTGGGAACATTATATACGTCTGTAACGTAACATAACCTAACCTATCCCATCTAGCCCCTCGTTGGCAATGTTTTACAGAATTCCGTTCGTGTCGTCCCGTACATCTCGGTTGGGATATTATATACGTCTACAGCGATATATATCCTAACCTAAGGCAGGCTAACATCTCGGATATAGTATTTTACAACATTTCTGTAGGATCGGCCTCTATTTCTCGGTGGGAACATTATATACGTCTATAACGTAACATAACCTAACCTAACCCATCTAGCCCCTCGCTGCTAATGTTTTACAGAATCCCGTTCGTGTCGTCCCGTACATCTCGGTTGGGATATTATATACGTCTATAGCGTTATATATCCTAACCTAAGGCATGCTAACATATCGGATGCAGTATTTTACAACATTCCTAGCGTATCGGCCTCTACTTCTCGGTGGGAACATTATATACGTCTATAACGTAACATAACCTAACCTAACCCATCTAGCCCCTCGCTGGTAATGTTTTACAGAATCCCGTTCGTGTCGTCCCGTACATCTCGGTTGGGATATTATATACGTCTATAGCGTTATATATCCTAACCTAAGGCAGGCTAACATCTCGGATGTAGTATTTTACAACATTCTTGGAGTATCGGCCCCTACTTCCGGGTGGGAACATTATATACGTCTATAACGTAACATAACCTAACCTAACCCATCCAGCCCCTCGCTGGTAATGTTTTACAGAATCCCGTTCCTGTCGTCCGGTACATCTCGGTTGGGATATTATATACGACTCTAGCGTTATATACCTAACCTAAGGCAGGCTAACATCTCGGATACAGTATTTTACAACATTCCTGGCACATCGGCCCCTACTTCTCGGTGGGAACATTATATACGTTTATAACGTATCACAACCTAACCTAACCCATCTAGCCCCTCGCTGGTAATGTTTTACAGAATCCCGTTCGTGTCGTCCCGTACGTCTCGGTTGGGATATTATATACGTCTATAGCGTTATGTATCCTAACCTAAGGCAGGATAACATATCGGTTGCAGTATTTTACAACATTCCTGGCATATCGGCACCTACTTCTCGGTGGGACCATTATATACGTCTATAACGTAACATAACCTAACCTAACCCATCTAGCCCCTCGCTGGTAATGTTTTGCAGAATCCCGTTCCTGTCGTCCCGTACGTCTCGGTTGGGACATTATATACGTCTACAGCGTTATATGTCCTACCCTAAGGCAGGCTAACATCTCGGATGCTGTATTTTACGCCATTCCTGGCGTATCCGCCCCTACGTCACGGTGGGAAGATTATACACGTCTATAACGTAACAAAACCTAACCTAACCCATCTAGCCCCTCGCTGGTAATATTTCACAGAATCCAATTCGTGTCGTCCCGTACATCTCGGTTGGGATATTATATACGTCTATAGTGTTATATTCCCTAACCTAAGGCTGGCTAACATCTCGGATGCAGTATTTTACAACATTCCTGGCGTATCGGCTCTACTTCTCGGCGGGAACATTATACACGTCTATAACGTAACATAACCTAACCTATCCCATCTAGCCCCTCGTTGGCAATGTTTTACAGAATCCCGTTCGTGGCGTCTCGTACATCTCGGTTGGAATATTATATACGTCTATAGCGTTATATATGCTAACCTAAGGCAAGCTATAATCTCGGATGCAGTATTTTACAATATTCCTGGCATATCGACCCCTACTTCTCGGTGGGAACATTATATACTTTTATAACGTATCACAACCTAACCTAACCCATCTAGCCCCTCGCTGGTAATATTTCACAGAATCCAATTCGTGACGTCCCGTACATCTCGGTTGGGATATTATATACGTCTACAGCGATATATATCCTAACCTAAGGCAGGCTAATTTCTCGGATATAGTATTTTACAACATTTCTGTAGGATCGGCCTCTAATCCTCGGTGGGAACATTATATACGTCTATAACGTAACATAACCTAACCTATCCCATCTAGCCCCTCGCTGGCAATGTTTTACACTATCCCATTCCTGCCGTCCCGTACGTCTCGGTTGGGACATTATAAACGTCTACAGCAATATATATCCTAACCTAAGGCAGGCTAACAGCTCGGATGATGTATTTTACGCCGTTCCTGGCGTATCGGCCCCTACTTCACCGTGGGAACATTATACTCGTCTATAACTTAACATAACCTAACCTAACCCATCTAGCCCCTCGCTGGTAATATTTTACAGAATCCCGTTCCTGTCGTCCGGTACATCTCGGTTGGGATATTATATACGACTCTAGCGTTATATACCTAACCTAAGGCAGGCTAACATCTCGGATACAGTATTTTACAACATTCCTGGCACATCGGCCCCTACTTCTCGGTGGGAACATTATATACGTTTATAACGTATCACAACCTAACCTAACCCATCTAGCCCCTCGCTGGTAATGTTTTACAGAATCCCGTTCCTGTCGTCCCGTACATCTCGGTTGGGATGTTATATACGTCTACAGCGATATATCTCCTAACGTAAGGCAGGCTAACATCTCTGATGCAGTATTTTACAACATTCCTGGCGTATCGGCCCGTACTTCTCGGTGGGAACATTATATACGTCTGTAACGTAACATAACCTAACCTATCCCATCTAGCCCCTCGTTGGCAATGTTTTACAGAATCCCGTTCGTGACGTCCCGTACATCTCGGTTGGGATATTATATACGTCTACAGCGATATATATCCTAACCTAAGGCAGGCTAACATCTCGGATGTAGTATTTTACAACATTCCTGGCGTATCGGCCCCTACTTCACGGTGGGAACATTACACACGTCTATAACGTAACATAACCTAACCTAACACATCTAGCCCCTCGCTCGTAATGTTTTACAGAATCCCGTTCGTGTCGTCCCGTACGTCTCGGTTGGGACATTATAAACGTCTACAGCAATATATATCCTAACCTAAGTCAGGCTAACATCTCGGTTGCAGTATTTTACAACATTCCTGGCGTATCGGCCCATGCTTCTCGGTGGGAACACTATATAGGTCTATAACGTAACATAACCTAACCTAACACATCTACCCCTCGCTGGTAATGTTTTACAGAATCCCGTTCGTGTCGTCCCGTACGTCTCGGATGGGACCCTATATACGTCTACAGCGATATATATATTAACGTAAGGCAGGCTAACATCTCGGATGTAGTATTTTACAACATTCTTGGAGTATCGGCCCCTACTTCGCGGTGGGAACATTATACACGTCTATAACGTAACATAACCTAACCTAACCCATCTAGCCCCTCGCTGGTAATGTTTTACAGAATCCCGTTCGTGTCGTCCCGTACATCTCGGTTGGGATATTATATACGTCTATAGCGTTATATATCCTAACCTAAGGCAGGCTATCATCTCGGATGCAATATTTTACAACATTCCTGTCGCATCGGCCTCAACTTCTCGGTGGGAACATTATATAGGTCTATAACGTAATATAACCTAACCTAACACATCTAGCCCATCGCTCGTAATGTTTTACAGAATCCCGTTCGTGTCGTCCCGTACGTCTCGGTTGGGACATTATATACGTCTACAGCGTTATATATCCTAACCTAAGGCAGGCTAACATCTCGGATGCAGCATTTTACAACATTCCTAGCGTATCGGCTCTACTTCTCGGTGGGAACATTATACACGTCTATAACGTAACATAACCTAACCTAACCCATCTAGCCCCTCGCTGGTAATGTTTTGCAGAATCCCGTTCCTGTCGTCCCGTACATCTCGGTTGGGATGTTATATACGTCTACAGCGATATATATCCTAACGTAAGGCAGGCTAACATCTCGGATGTAGTATTTTACAACATTCCTGGCATATCGGCACCTACTTCTCGGTGGGACCATTATATACGTTTATAACGTATCACAACCTATCCTAACCCATCTAGCCCCTCGCTGGTAATATTTTACAGAATCCCGTCCCTGTCGTCCCGTACGTCTCGGATGAGACATTATAAACGTCTACAGCGTTATATATCCTAACCTAAGGCAGGCTAATTTCTCGGATATATTATTTTACAACATTTCTGTAGGATCGGCCTCTACTTCTCGGTGGGAACATTATATACGTCTATAACGTAACATAACCTAACCTAACCCATCTAGCCCCTCGCTGGTAATGTTTTGCAGAATCCCGTTCCTGTCCTCCCGTACGTCTCGGTTGGGACATTATATACGTCTACAGCGTTATATGTCCTACCCTAAGGCAGGCTAACATCTCGGATGCTGTATTTTACGCCATTCCTGGCGTATCCGCCCCTACGTCACGGTGGGAAGATTATACACGTCTATAACGTAACAAAACCTAACCTAACCCATCTAGCCCCTCGCTGGTAACATTTTGCAGAATCCCGTTCTTGTCGACCCGTACGACTCGGTTGGGATATTATATACGTCTATAGCGTTATATATCCTAACCTAAGGCAGGCTATCATCTCGGATGCAATATTTTACAACATTCCTGTCGCATCGGCCTCAACTTCTCGGTGGGAACATTATATAGGTCTATAACGTAATATAACCTAACCTAACACATCTAGCCCATCGCTCGTAATGTTTTACAGAATCCCGTTCGTGTCGTCCCGTACGTCTCGGTTGGGACATTATATACGTCTACAGCGTTATATATCCTAACCTAAGGCAGGCTAACTTCTCGGATATAGTATTTTACAACATTCCTGGCGTATCGGTCCATACTTCTCGGTGGGAACATTATATACGTCTGTAACGTAACATAACCTAACCTATCCCATCTAGCCCCTCGTTGGCAATGTTTTACAGAATCCCGTTCGTGACGTCCCGTACATCTCGGTTGGGATATTATATACGTCTACAGCGATATATATCCTAACCTAAGGCAGGCTAATTTCTCGGATATAGTATTTTACAACATTTCTGTAGGATCGGCCTCTAATCCTCGGTGGGAACATTATATACGTCTATAACGTAACATAACCTAACCTATCCCATCTAGTCCCTCGCTGGCAATGTTTTACACTATCCCATTCCTGCCGTCCCGTACGTCTCGGTTGGGACATTATAAACGTCTACAGCAATATATATCCTAACCTAATGCAGGCTAACAGCTCGGATGATGTATTTTACGCCGTTCCTGGCGTATCGGCCCCTACTTCACCGTGGGAACATTATACTCGTCTATAACTTAACATAACCTAACCTAACCCATCTAGCCCCTCGCTGGTAATATTTTACAGAATCCCGTTCCTGTCGTCCGGTACATCTCGGTTGGGATATTATATACGACTCTAGCGTTATATACCTAACCTAAGGCAGGCTAACATCTCGGATACAGTATTTTACAACATTCCTGGCACATCGGCCCCTACTTCTCGGTGGGAACATTATATACGTTTATAACGTATCACAACCTAACCTAACCCATCTAGCCCCTCGCTGGTAATGTTTTACAGAATCCCGTTCCTGTCGTCCCGTACATCTCGGTTGGGATGTTATATACGTCTACAGCGATATATCTCCTAACGTAAGGCAGGCTAACATCTCTGATGCAGTATTTTACAACATTCCTGGCGTATCGGCCCGTACTTCTCGGTGGGAACATTATATACGTCTGTAACGTAACATAACCTAACCTATCCCATCTAGCCCCTCGTTGGCAATGTTTTACAGAATCCCGTTCGTGACGTCCCGTACATCTCGGTTGGGATGTTATATACGTCTACAGCGATATATATCCTAACGTAAGGCAGGCTAACATCTCGGATGTAGTATTTTACAACATTCTTGGAGTATCGGCCCCTACTTCTCGGTGTGAACATTATATACGTCTGTAACGTAACATAACCTAACCTAACACATCTACCCCTCGCTGGTAATGTTTTACAGAATCCCGTTCGTGTCGTCCCGTACGTCTCGGATGGGACATTATATACGTCTACAGCGTTATATATCCTAACGTAAGGCAGGCTAACATCTCGGATGTAGTATTTTACAACATTCTTGGAGTATCGGCCCCTATTTCCGGGTGGGAACATTATATACGTCTATAACGTAACATAACCTAACCTAACCCATCCAGCCCCTCGCTGGTAATGTTATACAGAATCCCGTTCGTGTCGTCCCGTACATCTCGGTTGGGATATTATATACGTCTATAGCGTTATATATCCTAACCTAAGGCAGGCTAACATCTCGGATGCAGTATTTTACAACATTCCTGGCGTATCGGCTCTACTTCTCGGCGGGAATATTATACACGTCTATAACGTAACATAACCTAACCTAACCTATCTAGCCCCTCGCTGGTAATGTTTTGCAGAATCCCGTTCCTGCCGTCCCGTACATCTCGGTTGGGATGTTATATACGTCTACAGCGATATATATCCTAACCTAAGGCAGGCTAACTTCTCGGATATAGTATTTTACAACATTCCTGGCGTATCGGCCCCTACTTCACGGTGGGAACATTACACACGTCTATAACGTAACATAACCTAACCTAACACATCTAGCCCCTCGCTCGTAATGTTTTACAGAATCCCGTTCGTGTCGTCCCGTACGTCTCGGTTGGGACATTATAAACGTCTACAGCAATATATATCCTAACCTAAGTCAGGCTAACATCTCGGTTGCAGTATTTTACAACATTCCTGGCGTATCGGCCCATGCTTCTCGGTGGGAACACTATATAGGTCTATAACGTAACATAACCTAACCTAACACATCTACCCCTCGCTGGTAATGTTTTACAGAATCCCGTTCGTGTCGTCCCGTACGTCTCGGATGGGACCCTATATACGTCTACAGCGATATATATATTAACGTAAGGCAGGCTAACATCTCGGATGTAGTATTTTACAACATTCTTGGAGTATCGGCCCCTACTTCGCGGTGGGAACATTATACACGTCTATAACGTAACAAAACCTAACCTAACCCATCTAGCCCCTCGCTGGTAACATTTTGCAGAATCCCGTTCTTGTCGACCCGTACGACTCGGTTGGGATATTATATACGTGTACAGCGATATATATCCTAACCTAAGGCAGGCTAACATCTCGGATATAGTATTTTACAACATTTCTGTAGGATCGGCCTCTACTTCTCGGTGGGAACATTATATACGTCTATAACGTAACATAACCTAACCTAACCCATCTAGCCCCTCGCTGCTAATGTTTTACAGAATTCCGTTCGTGTCGTCCCGTACATCTCGGTTGGGATATTATATACGTCTATAGCGTTATATATCCTAACCTGAGGCAGGCTATCATCTCGGATGTAGTATTTTACAACATTCCTGGCGTATCGGCCCCTACTTCTCGGCGGGAACATTATATAGGTCTATAACGTAATCTAACCTAACCTAACACATCTAGCCCCTCGCTGGTAATGTTTTACAGAATACCGTTCGTGTCGTCCCGTAGGTCTCGTTTGGGACGTTATATACGTCTACAGCGTTATATATCCTAACCTAAGGCAGTCTACCACCTCGGTCGCAGTATTTTACGCCATTCCTGGCGTATCGGCTCTACTTCACCGTGGGAACATTATACTCGTCTATAACTTAACATAACCTAACCTAACCCATCTAGCCCCTCGCTGGTAATATTTTACAGAATCCCGTTCCTGTCGTCCGGTACATCTCGGTTGGGATATTATATACGACTCTAGCGTTATATACCTAACCTAAGGCAGGCTAACATCTCGGATACAGTATTTTACAACATTCCTGGCACATCGGCCCCTACTTCTCGGTGGGAACATTATATACGTTTATAACGTATCACAACCTAACCTAACCCATCTAGCCCCTCGCTGGTAATGTTTTACAGAATCCCGTTCCTGTCGTCCCGTACATCTCGGTTGGGATGTTATATACGTCTACAGCGATATATCTCCTAACGTAAGGCAGGCTAACATCTCTGATGCAGTATTTTACAACATTCCTGGCGTATCGGCCCGTACTTCTCGGTGGGAACATTATATACGTCTGTAACGTAACATAACCTAACCTATCCCATCTAGCCCCTCGTTGGCAATGTTTTACAGAATCCCGTTCGTGACGTCCCGTACATCTCGGTTGGGATATTATATACGTCTACAGCGATATATATCCTAACCTAAGGCAGGCTAACATCTCGGATGTAGTATTTTACAACATTCCTGGCGTATCGGCCCCTACTTCACGGTGGGAACATTACACACGTCTATAACGTAACATAACCTAACCTAACACATCTAGCCCCTCGCTCGTAATGTTTTACAGAATCCCGTTCGTGTCGTCCCGTACGTCTCGGTTGGGACATTATAAACGTCTACAGCAATATATATCCTAACCTAAGTCAGGCTAACATCTCGGTTGCAGTATTTTACAACATTCCTGGCGTATCGGCCCATGCTTCTCGGTGGGAACACTATATAGGTCTATAACGTAACATAACCTAACCTAACACATCTACCCCTCGCTGGTAATGTTTTACAGAATCCCGTTCGTGTCGTCCCGTACGTCTCGGATGGGACCCTATATACGTCTACAGCGATATATATATTAACGTAAGGCAGGCTAACATCTCGGATGTAGTATTTTACAACATTCTTGGAGTATCGGCCCCTACTTCGCGGTGGGAACATTATACACGTCTATAACGTAACAAAACCTAACCTAACCCATCTAGCCCCTCGCTGGTAACATTTTGCAGAATCCCGTTCTTGTCGACCCGTACGACTCGGTTGGGATATTATATACGTCTATAGCGTTATATATCCTAACCTAAGGCAGGCTATCATCTCGGATGCAATATTTTACAACATTCCTGTCGCATCGGCCTCAACTTCTCGGTGGGAACATTATATAGGTCTATAACGTAATATAACCTAACCTAACACATCTAGCCCATCGCTCGTAATGTTTTACAGAATCCCGTTCGTGTCGTCCCGTACGTCTCGGTTGGGACATTATATACGTCTACAGCGTTATATATCCTAACCTAAGGCAGGCTAACATCTCGGATGCAGCATTTTACAACATTCCTAGCGTATCGGCTCTACTTCTCGGTGGGAACATTATACACGTCTATAACGTAACATAACCTAACCTAACCCATCTAGCCCCTCGCTGGTAATGTTTTGCAGAATCCCGTTCCTGTCGTCCCGTACATCTCGGTTGGGATGTTATATACGTCTACAGCGATATATATCCTAACGTAAGGCAGGCTAACATCTCGGATGTAGTATTTTACAACATTCTTGGAGTATCGGCACCTACTTCTCGGTGGGAACATTATATACGTCTGTAACGTAACATAACCTAACCTATCCCATCTAGCCCCTCGTTGGCAATGTTTTACAGAATTCCGTTCGTGTCGTCCCGTACATCTCGGTTGGGATATTATATACGTGTACAGCGATATATATCCTAACCTAAGGCAGGCTAACATCTCGGATATAGTATTTTACAACATTTCTGTAGGATCGGCCTCTACTTCTCGGTGGGAACATTATATACGTCTATAACGTAACATAACCTAACCTAACCCATCTAGCCCCTCGCTGCTAATGTTTTACAGAATCCCGTTCGTGTCGTCCCGTACATCTCGGTTGGGATATTATATACGTCTATAGCGTTATATATCCTAACCTAAGGCATGCTAACATATCGGATGCAGTATTTTACAACATTCCTAGCGTATCGGCCTCTACTTCTCGGTGGGAACATTATATACGTCTATAACGTAACATAACCTAACCTAACCCATCTAGCCCCTCGCTGGTAATGTTTTACAGAATCCCGTTCGTGTCGTCCCGTACATCTCGGTTGGGATATTATATACGTCTATAGCGTTATATATCCTAACCTAAGGCAGGCTAACATCTCGGATGTAGTATTTTACAACATTCTTGGAGTATCGGCCCCTACTTCCGGGTGGGAACATTATATACGTCTATAACGTAACATAACCTAACCTAACCCATCCAGCCCCTCGCTGGTAATGTTTTACAGAATCCCGTTCGTGTCGTCCCGTACATCTCGGTTGGGATATTATATACGTCTATAGCGTTATATATCCTAACCTAAGGCAGGCTAACATCTCGGATGCAGTATTTTACAACATTCCTGGCGTATCGGCTCTACTTCTCGGCGGGAACATTATATACGTTTATAACGTATCACAACCTAACCTAACCCATCTAGCCCCTCGCTGGTAATGTTTTACAGAATCCCGTTCGTGTCGTCCCGTACGTCTCGGTTGGGATATTATATACGTCTATAGCGTTATGTATCCTAACCTAAGGCAGGATAACATATCGGTTGCAGTATTTTACAACATTCCTGGCATATCGGCACCTACTTCTCGGTGGGACCATTATATACGTTTATAACGTATCACAACCTATCCTAACCCATCTAGCCCCTCGCTGGTAATATTTTACAGAATCCCGTCCCTGTCGTCCCGTACGTCTCGGATGAGACATTATAAACGTCTACAGCGTTATATATCCTAACCTAAGGCAGGCTAATTTCTCGGATATATTATTTTACAACATTTCTGTAGGATCGGCCTCTACTTCTCGGTGGGAACATTATATACGTCTATAACGTAACATAACCTAACCTAACCCATCTAGCCCCTCGCTGGTAATGTTTTGCAGAATCCCGTTCCTGTCCTCCCGTACGTCTCGGTTGGGACATTATATACGTCTACAGCGTTATATGTCCTACCCTAAGGCAGGCTAACATCTCGGATGCTGTATTTTACGCCATTCCTGGCGTATCCGCCCCTACGTCACGGTGGGAAGATTATACACGTCTATAACGTAACAAAACCTAACCTAACCCATCTAGCCCCTCGCTGGTAATATTTCACAGAATCCAATTCGTGTCGTCCCGTACATCTCGGTTGGGATATTATATACGTCTATAGTGTTATATATCCTAACCTAAGGCTGGCTAACATCTCGGATGCAGTATTTTACAACATTCCTGGCGTATCGGCTCTACTTCTCGGCGGGAACATTATACACGTCTATAACGTAACATAACCTAACCTATCCCATCTAGCCCCTCGTTGGCAATGTTTTACAGAATCCCGTTCGTGACGTCTCGTACATCTCGGTTGGACTATTATATACGTCTATAGCGTTATATATGCTAACCTAAGGCAAGCTATAATCTCGGATGCAGTATTTTACAATATTCCTGGCATATCGACCCCTACTTCTCGGTGGGAACATTATATACGTTTATAACGTATCACAACCTAACCTAACCCATCTAGCCCCTCGCTGGTAATATTTCACAGAATCCAATTCGTGTCGTCCCGTACATCTCGGTTGGGATATTATAAACGCCTACAGCGATATATATCCTAACCTAAGGCAGGCTAACTTCTCGGATATAGTATTTTACAACATTCCTGGCGTATCGGTCCATACTTCTCGGTGGGAACATTATATACGTCTGTAACGTAACATAACCTAACCTATCCCATCTAGCCCCTCGTTGGCAATGTTTTACAGAATCCCGTTCGTGACGTCCCGTACATCTCGGTTGGGATATTATATACGTCTACAGCGATATATATCCTAACCTAAGGCAGGCTAATTTCTCGGATATAGTATTTTACAACATTTCTGTAGGATCGGCCTCTAATCCTCGGTGGGAACATTATATACGTCTATAACGTAACATAACCTAACCTATCCCATCTAGTCCCTCGCTGGCAATGTTTTACACTATCCCATTCCTGCCGTCCCGTACGTCTCGGTTGGGACATTATAAACGTCTACAGCAATATATATCCTAACCTAATGCAGGCTAACAGCTCGGATGATGTATTTTACGCCGTTCCTGGCGTATCGGCCCCTACTTCACCGTGGGAACATTATACTCGTCTATAACTTAACATAACCTAACCTAACCCATCTAGCCCCTCGCTGGTAATATTTTACAGAATCCCGTTCCTGTCGTCCGGTACATCTCGGTTGGGATATTATATACGACTCTAGCGTTATATACCTAACCTAAGGCAGGCTAACATCTCGGATACAGTATTTTACAACATTCCTGGCACATCGGCCCCTACTTCTCGGTGGGAACATTATATACGTTTATAACGTATCACAACCTAACCTAACCCATCTAGCCCCTCGCTGGTAATGTTTTACAGAATCCCGTTCCTGTCGTCCCGTACATCTCGGTTGGGATGTTATATACGTCTACAGCGATATATCTCCTAACGTAAGGCAGGCTAACATCTCTGATGCAGTATTTTACAACATTCCTGGCGTATCGGCCCGTACTTCTCGGTGGGAACATTATATACGTCTGTAACGTAACATAACCTAACCTATCCCATCTAGCCCCTCGTTGGCAATGTTTTACAGAATCCCGTTCGTGACGTCCCGTACATCTCGGTTGGGATGTTATATACGTCTACAGCGATATATATCCTAACGTAAGGCAGGCTAACATCTCGGATGTAGTATTTTACAACATTCTTGGAGTATCGGCCCCTACTTCTCGGTGTGAACATTATATACGTCTGTAACGTAACATAACCTAACCTAACACATCTACCCCTCGCTGGTAATGTTTTACAGAATCCCGTTCGTGTCGTCCCGTACGTCTCGGATGGGACATTATATACGTCTACAGCGTTATATATCCTAACGTAAGGCAGGCTAACATCTCGGATGTAGTATTTTACAACATTCTTGGAGTATCGGCCCCTATTTCCGGGTGGGAACATTATATACGTCTATAACGTAACATAACCTAACCTAACCCATCCAGCCCCTCGCTGGTAATGTTATACAGAATCCCGTTCGTGTCGTCCCGTACATCTCGGTTGGGATATTATATACGTCTATAGCGTTATATATCCTAACCTAAGGCAGGCTAACATCTCGGATGCAGTATTTTACAACATTCCTGGCGTATCGGCTCTACTTCTCGGCGGGAATATTATACACGTCTATAACGTAACATAACCTAACCTAACCTATCTAGCCCCTCGCTGGTAATGTTTTGCAGAATCCCGTTCCTGCCGTCCCGTACATCTCGGTTGGGATGTTATATACGTCTACAGCGATATATATCCTAACCTAAGGCAGGCTAACTTCTCGGATATAGTATTTTACAACATTCCTGGCGTATCGGCCCCTACTTCACCGTGGGAACATTATACATGTCTATAACTTAACATAACCTAACCTAACCCATCTAGCCCCTCGCTGGTAATATTTTACAGAATCCCGTTCCTGTCGTCCGGTACATCTCGGTTGGGATATTATATACGACTCTAGCGTTATATACCTAACCTAAGGCAGGCTAACATCTCGGATAGAGTATTTTACAACATTCCTGGCGTATCGGCCCATACTTCTCGGTGGGAACATTATATACGTCTATAACGTAACATAACCTAACCTATCCCATCTAGCCCCTCGTTGGCACTGTTTTACAGAATCCCGTTCGTGACGTCCCGTACATCTCGGTTGGGATATTATATACGTCTACAGCGATATATATCCTAACCTAAGGCAGGCTAATTTCTCGGATATAGTATTTTACAACATTTCTGTAGGATCGGCCTCTAATCCTCGGTGGGAACATTATATACGTCTATAACGTAACATAACCTAACCTATCCCATCTAGCCCCTCGCTGGCAATGTTTTACAATATCCCATTCCTGCCGTCCCGTACGTCTCTGTTGGGACATTATAAACGTCTACAGCAATATATATCCTAACCTAAGGCAGGCTAACAGCTCGGATGAAGTATTTTACGCCGTTCCTGGCGTATCGGCCCCTACTTCACCGTGGGAACATTATACTCGTCTATAACTTAACATAACCTAACCTAACCCATCTAGCCCCTCGCTGGTAATATTTTACAGATTCCCGTTCCTGTCGTCCGGTACATCTCGGTTGGGATATTATATACGACTCTAGCGTTATATACATAACCTAAGGCAGGCTAACATCTCGGATACAGTATTTTACAACATTCCTGGCACATCGGCCCCTACTTCTCGGTGGGAAAATTATATACGTTTATAACGTATCACAACCTAACCTAACCCATCTAGCCCCTCGCTGGTAATGTTTTACAGAATCCCGTTCCTGTCGTCCCGTACATCTCGGTTGGGATGTTATATACGTCTATAGCGTTATATATCCTAACCTAAGGCAGGCTAACATCTCGGATGTAGTATTTTACAACATTCCTGGCGTATCGGCCCCTACTTCACGGTGGGAACATTACACACGTCTATAACGTAACATAACCTAACCTAACACATCTAGCCCCTCGCTCGTAATGTTTTACAGAATCCCGTTCGTGTCGTCCCGTACGTCTCGGTTGGGACATTATATACGTCTACAGCGTTATATATCCTAACCTAAGCCAGGCTATCATCTCGGATGCAGTATTTTACAACAGTCCTGGCATATCGGCCCCTACTTCTCGGTGGGAACATTAAGTACGTCTATAATGTATCACAACCTAACCTAACCCATCTAGACCCTCGCTGGTAATGTTTTACAGAATACCGTCCGTGACGTCCCGTACATCTCGGTTGGGATATTATATACGTCTATAGCGTTATATATCCTAACGTAAGGCAGGCTAACATCTCGGATGTAGTATTTTACAACATTCTTGGAGTATCGGCCCCTACTTCTCGGTGGTAACATTATATACGTCTGTAACGTAACATAACCTAACCTAACACATCTACCCCTCGCTGGTAATGTTTTACAGAATCCCGTTCCTGTCGTCCGGTCCATCTCGGTTGGGATATTATATACGACTCTAGCGTTATATACCTAACCTAAGGCAGGCTAACATCTCGGATGCAGTATTTTACAACATTCCTGGCGTATCGGCCCATACTTCACCGTGGGAACATTATACACGTCTATAACTTAACATAACCTAACCTATCCCATCTAGCCCCTCGTTGGCAATGTTTTACAGAATCCCGTTCGTGTCGTCCCGTACATTTCGGTTGGGATATTATATACGTCTCTAGCGTTATATACCTAACCTAAGGCAGGCTAACATCTCGGATGCAGTATTTTACAACATTCCTGGCGTATCGGCCCATACTTCTCGGTGGGAACACTATATACGTCTATAACGTAACATAACCTAACCCAACCCATCTAGCCCCTCGCTGGTAATATTTCACAGAATCCCGTTCGTGTCGTCCCGTACGTCTCGGTTGGGATATTATAAACGTCTACGGCGATATATATCCTAACCTAAGGCAGGCTAATTTCTCGGATATATTATTTTACAACATTTCTGTAGGATCGGCCTCTACTTCTCGGTGGGAACATTATATACGTCTATAACGTAACATAACCTAACCTAACCCATCTAGCCCCTCGCTGGTAATGTTTTACAGAATCCCGTTCGTGTCGTCCCGTACATCTCGGTTGGGATATTATATACGTCTATAGCGTTATATATCCTAACCTAAGGCAGGCTAACATCTCGGATGCAGCATTTTACAACATTCCTAGCGTATCGGCTCTACTTCTCGGTGGGAACATTATACACGTCTATAACGTAACATAACCTAACCTAACCCATCTAGCCCCTCGCTGGTAATGTTTTACAGAATCCCGTTCGTGTCGTCCCGTACGTCTCGGTTGGGACATTATAAACGTCTACAGCGTTATATATCCTAACGTAAGGCAGGCTAACATCTCGGATGTAGTATTTTACAACATTCTTGGAGTATCGGCCCCTATTTCCGGGTGGGAACATTATATACGTCTATAACGTAACATAACCTAACCTAACCCATCCAGCCCCTCGCTGGTAATGTTTTACAGAATCCCGTTCGTGTCGTCCCGTACATCTCGGTTGGGATATTATATACGTCTATAGCGTTATATATCCTAACCTAAGGCAGGCTAACATCTCGGATGCAGTATTTTACAACATTCCTGGCGTATCGGCTCTACTTCTCGGCGGGAACATTATATACGTCTATAACGTAACATAACCTAACCTATCCCATCTAGCCCCTCGTTGGCACTGTTTTACAGAATCCCGTTCGTGACGTCCCGTACATCTCGGTTGGAATATTATATACGTCTATAGCGTTATATATCCTAACCTAAGGCAAGCTATCATCTCGGATGCAGTATTTTACAACATTCCTGGCATATCGGCCCCTACTTCTCGGTGGGACCATTATATACGTTTATAACGTATCACAACCTAACCTAACCCATCTAGCCCCTCGCTGGTAATGTTTTACAGAATCCCGTTCGTGTCGTCCCGTACGTCTCGGTTGGGACATTATAAACGTCTACAGCGTTATATATCCTAACCTAAGGCAGGCTAACTTCTCGGATATAGTATTTAACAACATTTCTGTAGGATCGGCATCTACTTCTCGGTGGGAACATTATATACGTCCATAACGTAATATAATCTAACCTAACCCATCTAGACCCTCGTTGGCAATGTTTTACAGAATCCCGTTCGTGTCGTCCGGTACATCTCGGATGGGATATTATATACGTCTATAGCGTTATATATCCTAACCTAAGGCAGGCTATCATCTCGGATGCAGTATTTTACAACATTCCTGGCATATCGTCCCCTACTTCTCGGTGGGAACATTATATACGTCTATAACGTATCACAACCTAATCTAACCCATCCAGGCCCTCGCTGGTAATGTTTTACAGAATCCCGTCCCTGTCGTCCCGTACGTCTCGGTTGGGACATTATAAACGTCTACAGCGATATATATCCTAACGTAAGGCAGGCTAACATCTCGGATGCAGTATTTTACAACATTCCTGGCGTATCGGCCCATACTTCTCGGTCGGAACATTATATACGTGTGTAACGTAACATAACCTAACCTATCCCATCTAGCCCCTCGTTGGCAATGTTTTACAGAATCCCGTTCGTGACGTCCCGTACACCTCGGTTGGAATATTATATACGTCTATAGCGTTATATATCCTAACCTAAGGCAAGCTATCATCTCGGATGCAGTATTTTACAACATTCCTGGCGTATCGGTCCATACTTCTCGGTGGGAACATTACATACGTTTATAACGTATCTCAACCTAACCTAACCCATCTAGCCCCTCGCTGGTAATGTTTTACAGAATCCCGTCCCTGTCGTCCCGTACGTCTCGGATGAGACATTATAAACGTCTACAGCGATATATATACTAACCTAAGGCAGCCTAACTTCTCGGATACAGTATTTTACAACATTCCTGGCGTATCGGCCCATACTTCTCGGTGGGAACATTATATACGTGTTAACGTAACATAACCTAACCTATCCCATCTAGCTCCTCGTTGGCAATGTTTTACAGAATCCCGTTCGTGACGTCCCGTACATCTCGGTTGGAATATTATATACGTCTATAGCGTTATATATCCTAACCTAAGGCAAGCTATCATCTCGGATGCAGTATTTTACAACATTCCTGGCGTATCGGCTCTACTTCTCGGCGGGAATATTATACACGTCTATAACGTAACATAACCTAACCTAACCTATCTAGCCCCTCGCTGGTAATGTTTTGCAGAATCCCGCTCCTGCCGTCCCGTACATCTCGGTTGGGATGTTATATACGTCTACAGCGATATATATCCTAACGTAAGGCAGGCTAACATCTCGGATGTAGTATTTTACAACATTCTTGGAGTATCGGCCCCTACTTCTCGGTGGGAACATTATATACGTCTGTAACGTAACATAACCTAACCTATCCCATCTAGCCCCTCGTTGGCAATGTTTTACAGAATTCCGTTCGCGTCGTCACGTACATCTCGTTTGGGATATTATATACGTCTACAGCGATATATATCCTAACCTAAGGCAGGCTAACTTCTCGGATATAGTATTTTACAACATTCCTGGCGTATCGGCCCCTACTTCACCGTGGGAACATTATACATGTCTATAACTTAACATAACCTAACCTAACCCATCTAGCCCCTCGCTGGTAATATTTTACAGAATCCCGTTCCTGTCGTCCGGTACATCTCGGTTGGGATATTATATACGACTCTAGCGTTATATACCTAACCTAAGGCAGGCTAACATCTCGGATGCAGTATTTTACAACATTCCTGGCGTATCGGCCCATACTTCTCGGTGGGAACATTATATACGTCTATAACGTAACATAACCTAACCTATCCCATCTAGCCCCTCGTTGGCACTGTTTTACAGAATCCCGTTCGTGACGTCCCGTACATCTCGGTTGGGATATTATATACGTCTACAGCGATATATATCCTAACCTAAGGCAGGCTAATTTCTCGGATATAGTATTTTACAACATTTCTGTAGGATCGGCCTCTAATCGTCGGTGGGAACATTATATACGTCTATAACGTAACATAACCTAACCTATCCCATCTAGCCCCTCGCTGGCAATGTTTTACACTATCCCATTCCTGCCGTCCCGTACGTCTCTGTTGGGACATTATAAACGTCTACAGCAATATATATCCTAACCTAAGGCAGGCTAACAGCTCGGATGAAGTATTTTACGCCGTTCCTGGCGTATCGGCCCCTACTTCACCGTGGGAACATTATACTCGTCTATAACTTAACATAACCTAACCTAACCCATCTAGCCCCTCGCTGGTAATATTTTACAGATTCCCGTTCCTGTCGTCCGGTACATCTCGGTTGGGATATTATATACGACTCTAGCGTTATATACCTAACCTAAGGCAGGCTAACATCTCGGATACAGTATTTTACAACATTCCTGGCACATCGGCCCCTACTTCTCGGTGGGAAAATTATATACGTTTATAACGTATCACAACCTAACCTAACCCATCTAGCCCCTCGCTGGTAATGTTTTACAGAATCCCGTTCCTGTCGTCCCGTACATCTCGGTTGGGATGTTATATACGTCTATAGCGTTATATATCCTAACCTAAGGCAGGCTAACATCTCGGATGTAGTATTTTACAACATTCCTGGCGTATCGGCCCCTACTTCACGGTGGGAACATTACACACGTCTATAACGTAACATAACCTAACCTAACACATCTAGCCCCTCGCTCGTAATGTTTTACAGAATCCCGTTCGTGTCGTCCCGTACGTCTCGGTTGGGACATTATATACGTCTACAGCGTTATATATCCTAACCTAAGCCAGGCTATCATCTCGGATGCAGTATTTTACAACAGTCCTGGCATATCGGCCCCTACTTCTCGGTGGGAACATTATATACGTCTATAATGTATCACAACCTAACCTAACCCATCTAGACCCTCGCTGGTAATGTTTTACAGAATACCGTCCGTGACGTCCCGTACATCTCGGTTGGGATATTATATACGTCTATAGCGTTATATATCCTAACGTAAGGCAGGCTAACATCTCGGATGTAGTATTTTACAACATTCTTGGAGTATCGGCCCCTACTTCTCGGTGGTAACATTATATACGTCTGTAACGTAACATAACCTAACCTAACACATCTACCCCTCGCTGGTAATGTTTTACAGAATCCCGTTCCTGTCGTCCGGTACATCTCGGTTGGGATATTATATACGACTCTAGCGTTATATACCTAACCTAAGGCAGGCTAACATCTCGGATGCAGTATTTTACAACATTCCTGGCGTATCGGCCCATACTTCACCGTGGGAACATTATACACGTCTATAACTTAACATAACCTAACCTATCCCATCTAGCCCCTCGTTGGCAATGTTTTACAGAATCCCGTTCGTGTCGTGCCGTACATTTCGGTTGGGATATTATATACGTCTCTAGCGTTATATACCTAACCTAAGGCAGGCTAACATCTCGGATGCAGTATTTTACAACATTCCTGGCGTATCGGCCCATACTTCTCGGTGGGAACACTATATACGTCTATAACGTAACATAACCTAACCCAACCCATCTAGCCCCTCGCTGGTAATATTTCACAGAATCCCGTTCGTGTCGTCCCGTACGTCTCGGTTGGGATATTATAAACGTCTACGGCGATATATATCCTAACCTAAGGCAGGCTAATTTCTCGGATATATTATTTTACAACATTTCTGTAGGATCGGCCTCTACTTCTCGGTGGGAACATTATATACGTCTATAACGTAACATAACCTAACCTAACCCATCTAGCCCCTCGCTGGTAATGTTTTACAGAATCCCGTTCGTGTCGTCCCGTACATCTCGGTTGGGATATTATATACGTCTATAGCGTTATATATCCTAACCTAAGGCAGGCTAACATCTCGGATGCAGCATTTTACAACATTCCTAGCGTATCGGCTCTACTTCTCGGTGGGAACATTATACACGTCTATAACGTAACATAACCTAACCTAACCCATCTAGCCCCTCGCTGGTAATGTTTTACAGAATCCCGTTCGTGTCGTCCCGTACGTCTCGGTTGGGACATTATAAACGTCTACAGCGTTATATATCCTAACGTAAGGCAGGCTAACATCTCGGATGTAGTATTTTACAACATTCTTGGAGTATCGGCCCCTATTTCCGGGTGGGAACATTATATACGTCTATAACGTAACATAACCTAACCTAACCCATCCAGCCCCTCGCTGGTAATGTTTTACAGAATCCCGTTCGTGTCGTCCCGTACATCTCGGTTGGGATATTATATACGTCTATAGCGTTATATATCCTAACCTAAGGCAGGCTAACATCTCGGATGCAGTATTTTACAACATTCCTGGCGTATCGGCTCTACTTCTCGGCGGGAACATTATATACGTCTATAACGTAACATAACCTAACCTATCCCATCTAGCCCCTCGTTGGCACTGTTTTACAGAATCCCGTTCGTGACGTCCCGTACATCTCGGTTGGAATATTATATACGTCTATAGCGTTATATATCCTAACCTAAGGCAAGCTATCATCTCGGATGCAGTATTTTACAACATTCCTGGCATATCGGCCCCTACTTCTCGGTGGGACCATTATATACGTTTATAACGTATCACAACCTAACCTAACCCATCTAGCCCCTCGCTGGTAATGTTTTACAGAATCCCGTTCGTGTCGTCCCGTACGTCTCGGTTGGGACATTATAAACGTCTACAGCGTTATATATCCTAACCTAAGGCAGGCTAACTTCTCGGATATAGTATTTAACAACATTTCTGTAGGATCGGCATCTACTTCTCGGTGGGAACATTATATACGTCCATAACGTAATATAATCTAACCTAACCCATCTAGACCCTCGTTGGCAATGTTTTACAGAATCCCGTTCGTGTCGTCCGGTACATCTCGGATGGGATATTATATACGTCTATAGCGTTATATATCCTAACCTAAGGCAGGCTATCATCTCGGATGCAGTATTTTACAACATTCCTGGCATATCGTCCCCTACTTCTCGGTGGGAACATTATATACGTCTATAACGTATCACAACCTAATCTAACCCATCCAGGCCCTCGCTGGTAATGTTTTACAGAATCCCGTCCCTGTCGTCCCGTACGTCTCGGTTGGGACATTATAAACGTCTACAGCGATATATATCCTAACGTAAGGCAGGCTAACATCTCGGATGCAGTATTTTACAACATTCCTGGCGTATCGGCCCATACTTCTCGGTCGGAACATTATATACGTGTGTAACGTAACATAACCTAACCTATCCCATCTAGCCCCTCGTTGGCAATGTTTTACAGAATCCCGTTCGTGACGTCCCGTACACCTCGGTTGGAATATTATATACGTCTATAGCGTTATATATCCTAACCTAAGGCAAGCTATCATCTCGGATGCAGTATTTTACAACATTCCTGGCGTATCGGTCCATACTTCTCGGTGGGAACATTACATACGTTTATAACGTATCTCAACCTAACCTAACCCATCTAGCCCCTCGCTGGTAATGTTTTACAGAATCCCGTCCCTGTCGTCCCGTACGTCTCGGATGAGACATTATAAACGTCTACAGCGATATATATACTAACCTAAGGCAGCCTAACTTCTCGGATACAGTATTTTACAACATTCCTGGCGTATCGGCCCATACTTCTCGGTGGGAACATTATATACGTGTTAACGTAACATAACCTAACCTATCCCATCTAGCTCCTCGTTGGCAATGTTTTACAGAATCCCGTTCGTGACGTCCCGTACATCTCGGTTGGAATATTATATACGTCTATAGCGTTATATATCCTAACCTAAGGCAAGCTATCATCTCGGATGCAGTATTTTACAACATTCCTGGCGTATCGGCTCTACTTCTCGGCGGGAATATTATACACGTCTATAACGTAACATAACCTAACCTAACCTATCTAGCCCCTCGCTGGTAATGTTTTGCAGAATCCCGCTCCTGCCGTCCCGTACATCTCGGTTGGGATGTTATATACGTCTACAGCGATATATATCCTAACGTAAGGCAGGCTAACATCTCGGATGTAGTATTTTACAACATTCTTGGAGTATCGGCCCCTACTTCTCGGTGGGAACATTATATACGTCTGTAACGTAACATAACCTAACCTATCCCATCTAGCCCCTCGTTGGCAATGTTTTACAGAATTCCGTTCGCGTCGTCACGTACATCTCGTTTGGGATATTATATACGTCTACAGCGATATATATCCTAACCTAAGGCAGGCTAACTTCTCGGATATAGTATTTTACAACATTCCTGGCGTATCGGCCCCTACTTCACCGTGGGAACATTATACATGTCTATAACTTAACATAACCTAACCTAACCCATCTAGCCCCTCGCTGGTAATATTTTACAGAATCCCGTTCCTGTCGTCCGGTACATCTCGGTTGGGATATTATATACGACTCTAGCGTTATATACCTAACCTAAGGCAGGCTAACATCTCGGATGCAGTATTTTACAACATTCCTGGCGTATCGGCCCATACTTCTCGGTGGGAACATTATATACGTCTATAACGTAACATAACCTAACCTATCCCATCTAGCCCCTCGTTGGCACTGTTTTACAGAATCCCGTTCGTGACGTCCCGTACATCTCGGTTGGGATATTATATACGTCTACAGCGATATATATCCTAACCTAAGGCAGGCTAATTTCTCGGATATAGTATTTTACAACATTTCTGTAGGATCGGCCTCTAATCGTCGGTGGGAACATTATATACGTCTATAACGTAACATAACCTAACCTATCCCATCTAGCCCCTCGCTGGCAATGTTTTACACTATCCCATTCCTGCCGTCCCGTACGTCTCTGTTGGGACATTATAAACGTCTACAGCAATATATATCCTAACCTAAGGCAGGCTAACAGCTCGGATGAAGTATTTTACGCCGTTCCTGGCGTATCGGCCCCTACTTCACCGTGGGAACATTATACTCGTCTATAACTTAACATAACCTAACCTAACCCATCTAGCCCCTCGCTGGTAATATTTTACAGATTCCCGTTCCTGTCGTCCGGTACATCTCGGTTGGGATATTATATACGACTCTAGCGTTATATACCTAACCTAAGGCAGGCTAACATCTCGGATACAGTATTTTACAACATTCCTGGCACATCGGCCCCTACTTCTCGGTGGGAAAATTATATACGTTTATAACGTATCACAACCTAACCTAACCCATCTAGCCCCTCGCTGGTAATGTTTTACAGAATCCCGTTCCTGTCGTCCCGTACATCTCGGTTGGGATGTTATATACGTCTATAGCGTTATATATCCTAACCTAAGGCAGGCTAACATCTCGGATGTAGTATTTTACAACATTCCTGGCGTATCGGCCCCTACTTCACGGTGGGAACATTACACACGTCTATAACGTAACATAACCTAACCTAACACATCTAGCCCCTCGCTCGTAATGTTTTACAGAATCCCGTTCGTGTCGTCCCGTACGTCTCGGTTGGGACATTATATACGTCTACAGCGTTATATATCCTAACCTAAGCCAGGCTATCATCTCGGATGCAGTATTTTACAACAGTCCTGGCATATCGGCCCCTACTTCTCGGTGGGAACATTATATACGTCTATAATGTATCACAACCTAACCTAACCCATCTAGACCCTCGCTGGTAATGTTTTACAGAATACCGTCCGTGACGTCCCGTACATCTCGGTTGGGATATTATATACGTCTATAGCGTTATATATCCTAACGTAAGGCAGGCTAACATCTCGGATGTAGTATTTTACAACATTCTTGGAGTATCGGCCCCTACTTCTCGGTGGTAACATTATATACGTCTGTAACGTAACATAACCTAACCTAACACATCTACCCCTCGCTGGTAATGTTTTACAGAATCCCGTTCCTGTCGTCCGGTACATCTCGGTTGGGATATTATATACGACTCTAGCGTTATATACCTAACCTAAGGCAGGCTAACATCTCGGATGCAGTATTTTACAACATTCCTGGCGTATCGGCCCATACTTCACCGTGGGAACATTATACACGTCTATAACTTAACATAACCTAACCTATCCCATCTAGCCCCTCGTTGGCAATGTTTTACAGAATCCCGTTCGTGTCGTGCCGTACATTTCGGTTGGGATATTATATACGTCTCTAGCGTTATATACCTAACCTAAGGCAGGCTAACATCTCGGATGCAGTATTTTACAACATTCCTGGCGTATCGGCCCATACTTCTCGGTGGGAACACTATATACGTCTATAACGTAACATAACCTAACCCAACCCATCTAGCCCCTCGCTGGTAATATTTCACAGAATCCCGTTCGTGTCGTCCCGTACGTCTCGGTTGGGATATTATAAACGTCTACGGCGATATATATCCTAACCTAAGGCAGGCTAATTTCTCGGATATATTATTTTACAACATTTCTGTAGGATCGGCCTCTACTTCTCGGTGGGAACATTATATACGTCTATAACGTAACATAACCTAACCTAACCCATCCAGCCCCTCGCTGGTAATGTTTTACAGAATCCCGTTCGTGTCGTCCCGTACATCTCGGTTGGGATATTATATACGTCTATAGCGTTATATATCCTAACCTAAGGCAGGCTAACATCTCGGATGCAGTATTTTACAACATTCCTGGCGTATCGGCTCTACTTCTCGGCGGGAACATTATATACGTCTATAACGTAACATAACCTAACCTATCCCATCTAGCCCCTCGTTGGCACTGTTTTACAGAATCCCGTTCGTGACGTCCCGTACATCTCGGTTGGAATATTATATACGTCTATAGCGTTATATATCCTAACCTAAGGCAAGCTATCATCTCGGATGCAGTATTTTACAACATTCCTGGCATATCGGCCCCTACTTCTCGGTGGGACCATTATATACGTTTATAACGTATCACAACCTAACCTAACCCATCTAGCCCCTCGCTGGTAATGTTTTACAGAATCCCGTTCGTGTCGTCCCGTACGTCTCGGTTGGGACATTATAAACGTCTACAGCGTTATATATCCTAACCTAAGGCAGGCTAACTTCTCGGATATAGTATTTAACAACATTTCTGTAGGATCGGCATCTACTTCTCGGTGGGAACATTATATACGTCCATAACGTAATATAATCTAACCTAACCCATCTAGACCCTCGCTGGTAATGTTTTACAGAATCCCGTTCGTGTCGTCCCGTACGTCTCGGTTGGGATATTATATACGCCTATAGCGTTATGTATCCTAACCTAAGGCAGGCTAACATCTCGGTTGCAGTATTTTACAATATTCCTGCCGTATCGGTCCCTACTTCTCGGTGGGAACACTATATACGTCTATAACGTAACATAACCTAACCCAACCCATCTAGCCCCTCGCTGGTAATATTTTACAGAATCCCGTTCTTGTCGACCCGTACGTCTCGGATGGGATATTATATACGTCTATAGCGTTATATATCGTAACCTAAGGCAGGCTATCATCTCGGTTGCAGTATTTTACAGCATTCCTGGCGCATCGGCCTCTACTTCTCGGTGGGAACATTATATTCGTCTATAACTTAATATAACCTAACCTAACACATCTAGCCCCTCGCTGGTAATGTTTTACAGTATCCCGTTCCTGTCGTCCCGTACGTCTCGGTTGAGACACTATAAACGTCTACAGCAATATATATCCTAACCTAAGGCAGGCTAACATCTCGAATGCAGTATTTTACAACATTCCTGGCATATCGCCCGCTACTTCTCGGTGGGAACATTATATACGTCTATAACGTATCACAACCTAACCTAACCCATCTAGCCCCTCGTTGGCAATGTTTTACAGAATCCCGTTCGTGTCGTCCGGTACATCTCGGATGGGATATTATATACGTCTATAGCGTTATATATCCTAACCTAAGGCAGGCTATCATCTCGGATGCAGTATTTTACAACATTCCTGGCATATCGTCCCCTACTTCTCGGTGGGAACATTATATACGTCTATAACGTATCACAACCTAATCTAACCCATCCAGGCCCTCGCTGGTAATGTTTTACAGAATCCCGTCCCTGTCGTCCCGTACGTCTCGGTTGGGACATTATAAACGTCTACAGCGATATATATCCTAACGTAAGGCAGGCTAACATCTCGGATGCAGTATTTTACAACATTCCTGGCGTATCGGCCCATACTTCTCGGTCGGAACATTATATACGTGTGTAACGTAACATAACCTAACCTATCCCATCTAGCCCCTCGTTGGCAATGTTTTACAGAATCCCGTTCGTGACGTCCCGTACACCTCGGTTGGAATATTATATACGTCTATAGCGTTATATATCCTAACCTAAGGCAAGCTATCATCTCGGATGCAGTATTTTACAACATTCCTGGCGTATCGGTCCATACTTCTCGGTGGGAACATTACATACGTTTATAACGTATCTCAACCTAACCTAACCCATCTAGCCCCTCGCTGGTAATATTTCACAGAATCCCGTTCGTGTCGTCCCGTACGCCTCGGTTGGGATATTATATACGTCTATAGCGTTATATATCCTAACCAAAGGCAAGCTATCATCTCGGATGCAGTATTTTACAACATCCCTGGCATACCGGACCCTACTTCTCGGTGGGAACATTATATACGTTTATAACGTATCACAACCTATCCTAACCCATCTAGCCCCTCGTTGGCAATGTTTTACAGAATCCCGTTCGTGTCGTCCCGTACGTCTCGGTTGGGATATTATATACGTCTACAGCGATATATATCATAACCTAAGGCAGGCTAACATCTCGGTTGCAATATTTTACAACATTCCTGGCATATCGGCCCATACTTCTCGGTGGGAACATTATATAGGTCTATAACGTAACATAACCTAACCTGACACATCTAGTCCCTCGCTGGTAATGTTTTACAGAATACCGTTCGTGACGTCCCGTACGTCTCGGTTGGGATATTATAAACGTCTACAGCGATATATATCCTAACCTAAGGCAGGCTAATTTCTCGGATATAGTATTTTACAACATTTCTGTAGGATCGGCCTCTACTTCTCGGATGGAACATTATATATGTCTATAACGTAACATAACCTAACCCAATCCATCTAGCCCCTCGCTGGTAATGTTTTACAGAATCCCGTCCCTGTCGTCCCGTACGTCTCGGATGAGACATTATAAACGTTTACAGCGATATATATCCTAACCTATGGCAGGCTAACTTCTCGGATATAGTATTTTACAACATTCCTGGCGTATCGGCCAATACTTCTCGGTGGGAACATTATATACGTCTATAACGTAATATAATCTAACCTAACCCATCTAGCCTCTCGCTGGGAATATTTCACAGAATCCCGTTCGTGTCGTCCCGTACGTCTCGGTTGGGATATTATATACGTCTATAGCGTTATATATCCTAACCTAAGGCAGGCTATCATCTCGGATGCAGTATTTTACAACATTCCTGGCATATCGTCCCCTACTTCTCGGTGGGAACATTATATACGTCTATAACGTATCACAACCTAACCTAACCCATCTAGCCCCTCGCTGGTGATGTTTTACAGAACACCGTCCCTGTCGTCCCGTACGTCTCGGATGAGACGTTATAAACGGCTACAGCGATATATATCCTAACCTAAGGCAGGCTAACATCTCGGTTGCAATATTTTACAACATTCCTGGCATATCGGCCCATACTTCTCGGTGGGAACATTATATAGGTCTATAACGTAACATAACCTAACCTGACACATCTAGTCCCTCGCTGGTAATGTTTTACAGAATACCGTTCGTGACGTCCCGTACGTCTCGGTTGGGATATTATAAACGTCTACAGCGATATATATCCTAACCTAAGGCAGGCTAATTTCTCGGATATAGTATTTTACAACATTTCTGTAGGATCGGCCTCTACTTCTCGGATGGAACATTATATATGTCTATAACGTAACATAACCTAACCCAACCCATCTAGCCCCTCGCTGGTAATATTTTACAGAATCCCGTTCGTGTCGTCCGGTACATCTCGGTTGGGATATCATATACGTCTCTAGCGTTATATACCTAACCTAAGGCAGGCTAACATCTCGGATGCAGTATATTACAACATTCCTGGCGTATCGGCCCATACTTCTCGGTGGGAACATTATATACGTGTGTAACGTAACATAACCTAACCTATCCCATCTAGCCCCTCGTTGGCAATGTTTTACAGAATCCCGTTCGTGGCGTCCCGTACATCTCGGTTGGAATATTATATACGTCTATAGCGTTATATATCCTAACCTAAGGCAAGCTATCATCTCGGATGCAGTATTTTACAACAACCCTGGCATACTGGCCCCTACTTCTCGGTGGGAACATTATATACGTTTATAACGTATCACA
This sequence comes from Xylocopa violacea, assembly GCA_963969225.1. Taxonomy (NCBI): domain Eukaryota; kingdom Metazoa; phylum Arthropoda; class Insecta; order Hymenoptera; family Apidae; genus Xylocopa; species Xylocopa violacea. Next base: position 446,122 of record CAXAJV010000481.1, read on the forward strand.
ACCTATCCTAACCCATCTAGCCCCTCGCTGGTAATGTTTTACAGAATCCCGTCCCTGTCGTCCCGTACGTCTCGGATGAGACATTATAAACGTCTACAGCGATATATATCCTAACCTAAGGCAGGCTATCATCTCGGATGCAGTATTTTACAACATTCCTGGCATATCGTCCCCTACTTCTCGGTGGGAACATTATATACGTCTATAACGTATCACAACCTAACCTAACCCATCTAGCCCCTCGCTGGTAATGTTTTACAGAACCCCGTCCCTGTCGTCCCGTACGTCTCGGATGAGACGTTATAAACGGCTACAGCGATATATATCCTAACCTAAGGCAGGCTAACTTCTCGGATATAGTATTTTACAACATTCCTCGCGTATCGGCCCATACTTCTCGGTGGGAAAATTATATACGTCTATAACGTAACATAACCTAACCTATCCCATCTAGCCCCTCGCTGGTAATATTTCACAGAATCCCGTTCGTGTCGTCCCGTACGTCTCGGTTGGGATATTATATACGTCTACAGCGATATATATCATAACCTAAGGCAGGCTAACATCTCGGTTGCAATATTTTACAACATTCCTGGCATATCGGCCCATACTTCTCGGTGGGAACATTATATAGGTCTATAACGTAACATAACCTAACCTGACACATCTAGTCCCTCGCTGGTAATGTTTTACAGAATACCGTTCGTGACGTCCCGTACGTCTCGGTTGGGATATTATAAACGTCTACAGCGATATATATCCTAACCTAAGGCAGGCTAATTTCTCGGATATAGTATTTTACAACATTTCTGTAGGATCGGCCTCTACTTCTCGGATGGAACATTATATACGTCTATAACGTAACATAACCTAACCTAACCCATCTAGCCCCTCGCTGGTAATATTTCACAGAATCCCGTTCGTGTCGTCCCGTACGTCTCGGTTGGGATATTATATACGTCTCTAGCGTTACGTACCTAACCTAAGGCAGGCTAACATCTCGGATGCAGTATATTACAATATTCCTGGCGTATCGGGCCATACTTCTCGGTGGGAACATTATGTATGTGTGTAACGTAACATAACCTAACCTATCCCATCTAGCCCCTCGTTGGCAATGTTTTACAGAATCCCGTTCGTGACGTCCCGTACGTCTCGGTTGGGACATTATATACGTCTACAGCGTTATATATCCTAACCTAAGGCAGGCTAACTTCTCGGATATAGTATTTAACAACATTTCTGTAGGATCGGCATCTACTTCTCGGTGGGAACATTATATACGTCTATAACGTAATATAATCTAACCTAACCCATCTAGACCCTCGCTGGTAATGTTTTACAGAATCCCGTTCGTGTCGTCCCGTACGTCTCGGTTGGGATATTATATACGCCTATAGCGTTATGTATCCTAACCTAAAGCAGGCTAACATCTCGGTTGCAGTATTTCACAATATTCCTGCCGTATCGGTCCCTACTTCTCGGTGGGAACACTATATACGTCTATAACGTAACATAACCTAACCCAACCCATCTAGCCCCTCGCTGGTAATATTTTACAGAATCCCGTTCTTGTCGACCCGTACGTCTCGGTTGAGACACTATAAACGTCTACAGCAATATATATCCTAACCTAAGGCAGGCTAACATCTCGAATGCAGTATTTTACAACATTCCTGGCATATCGCCCGCTACTTCTCGGTGGGAACATTATATACGTCTATAACGTATCACAACCTAACCTAACCCATCTAGCCCCTCGCTGGTAATGTTTCACAGTATCCCGTTCCTGCCGACCCGTACGTCTCGGTTGGGACATTATAAACGTCTACAGCAATATATATCCTAACCTAAGGCAGGCTAACATCTCGGATGAAGTATTTTACTCCATTCCTGGCTTATCGGCCCATACTTCTCGGTGGGAACATTATAAACGTCTATAACGTAACATAACCTAACCTATCCCATCTAGCCCCTCGTTGGCAATGTTTTACAGAATCCCGTTCGTGTCGTCCGGTACATCTCGGATGGGATATTATATACGTCTATAGCGTTATATATCCTAACCTAAGGCAGGCTATCATCTCGGATGCAGTATTTTACAACATTCCTGGCATATCGTCCCCTACTTCTCGGTGGTAACATTATATACGTCTATAACGTATCACAACCTAACCTAACCCATCTAGCCCCAAGCTGGTAATGTTTTACAGTATCCCGTTCCTGCCGTCCCGTACGTCTCGGTTTGGACATTATAAACGTCTACAGCAATATATATCCTAACCTAAGGCAGGCTAACATCACGGATGCAGTATTTTATAACATTCCTGGCGTATCGGCCCATACTTCTCGGTCGGAACATTATATACGTGTGTAACGTAACATAACCTAACCTATCCCATCTAGCCCCTCGTTGGCAATGTTTTACAGAATCCCGTTCGTGACGTCCCTTACACATCGGTTGGAATATTATATACGTCTATAGCGTTATATATCCTAACCTAAGGCAAGCTATCATCTCGGATGCAGTATTTTACAACATCCCTGGCATACCGGACCCTACTTCTCGGTGGGAACATTATATACGTTTATAACGTATCACAACCTATCCTAACCCATCTAGCCCCTCGCTGGTAATGTTTTACAGAATCCCGTCCCTGTCGTCCCGTACGTCTCGGATGAGACATTATAAACGTCTACAGCGATATATATCCTAACCTAAGGCAGGCTAGCATCTCGGATGCAGTATTTCACAACATTCCTGGCGTATCGGCCCATACTTCTCGGTGGGAACATTATATACGTCCATAACGTAACATAACGTAACCTATCCCATCTAGCCCCTCGCTGGTAATGTTTTACAGTATCTCGTTCCTGCCGTCCCGTACGTATCGGTTTGGACATTATATACGTCTACAGCGATATATATCCTAACCTAAGGCAGGCTAATTTCTCGGATATAGTATTTTACAACATTTCTGTAGGATCGGCCTCTATTTCTCGGTGGGAACATTATATACGTCTATAACGTAACATAACCTAACCTATCCCATCTAGCCCCTCGCTGGCAATGTTTTACAGAATCCCGTTCGTGTCGTCCCGTACGTCTCGGTTGGGATATTATATACGTCTATAGCGTTATATATCCTAACCTAAGGCAGGCTATCATCTCGGATGCAGTATCTTACAACGTTCCTGGCATATCGGCCCATACTTCTCGGCGGGAACATTATATAGGTCTATAACGTAACATAACCTAACCTGACACATCTAGTCCCTCGCTGGTAATGTTTTACAGAATACCGTTCGTGACGTCCCGTACGTCTCGGTTGGGATATTATAAACGTCTACAGCGATATGTATCCTAACCTAAGGCAGGCTAATTTCTCGGATATAGTATTTTACAACATTTCTGTAGGATCGGCCTCTACTTCTCGGTGGGAACATTATATACGTCTATAACGTAATATAATCTAACCTAACCCGTCTAGCCCCTCGCTGGTAATGTTTTACAGAATCCCGTTCGTGTCGTCCCGTACGTCTCGGTTGGGATATTATATACGTCTATAGCGTTATGTATCCTAACCTAAGGCAGGCTAACATCTCGGTTGCAGTATTTTAAAACATTCCTGGCATATCGGCGCATACTTCTCGGTGGGAACATTATATAGGTCTATAACGTATCACAACCTATCCTAACCCATCTAGCCCCTCGCTGGTAATGTTTTACAAAGTCCAGTCCCTGTCGTCCCGTACGTCTCGGATGAGACGTTATAAACGGCTACAGCGATATATATCCTAACCTAAGGCAGGCTAACTTCTCGGATATAGTATTTTACAACATTCCTCGCGTATCGGCCCATACTTCTCGGTGGGAAAATTATATACGTCTATAACGTAACATAACCTAACCTATCCCATCTAGCCCCTCGTTGGCAATGTTTTACAGAATCCCGTTCGTGTCGTCCCGTACATTTCGGTTGGGATATTATATACGTCTCTAGCGTTATATACCTAACCTAAGGCAGGCTAACATCTCGGATGCAGTATTTTACAACATTCCTGGCGTATCGGCCCATACTTCTCGGTGGGAACACTATATACGTCTATAACGTAACATAACCTAACCCAACCCATCTAGCCCCTCGCTGGTAATATTTCACAGAATCCCGTTCGTGTCGTCCCGTACGTCTCGGTTGGGATATTATAAACGTCTACGGCGATATATATCCTAACCTAAGGCAGGCTAATTTCTCGGATATATTATTTTACAACATTTCTGTAGGATCGGCCTCTACTTCTCGGTGGGAACATTATATGCGTCTATAACGTAACATAACCTAACCTAACCCATCTAGCCCCTCGCTGGTAATGTTTTACAGAATCCCGTTCGTGTCGTCCCGTACATCTCGGTTGGGATATTATATACGTCTATAGCGTTATATATCCTAACCTAAGGCAGGCTAACATCTCGGATGCAGCATTTTACAACATTCCTAGCGTATCGGCTCTACTTCTCGGTGGGAACAGTATACACGTCTATAACGTAACATAACCTATCCTAACCCATCTAGCCCCTCGCTGGTAATGTTTTGCATAATCCCGTTCCTGTCGTCCCGTACATCTCGGTTGGGATGTTATATACGTCTACAGCGATATATATCCTAACGTAAGGCAGGCTAACATCTCGGATGTAGTATTTTACAACATTCTTGGAGTATCGGCCCCTACTTCTCGGTGGGAACATTATATACGTCTGTAACGTATCATAACCTAAGCTAACACATCTACCCCTCGCTGGTAATGTTTTACAGAATCCCGTTCGTGTCGTCCCGTACGTCTCGGATGGGACATTATATACGTCTACAGCGTTATATATCCTAACGTAAGGCAGGCTAACATCTCGGATGTAGTATTTTACAACATTCTTGGAGTATCGGCCCCTACTTCTCGGTGGGAACATTATATACGTCTGTAACGTATCATAACCTAACCTAACACATCTACCCCTCGCTGGTAATGTTTTACAGAATCCCGTTCGTGTCGTCCCGTACGTCTCGGATGGGACATTATATACGCCTATAGCGTTATGTATCCTAACCTAAGGCAGGCTAACATCTCGGTTGCAGTATTTTACAATATTCCTGCCGTATCGGTCCCTACTTCTCGGTGGGAACACTATATACGTCTATAACGTAACATAACCTAACCCAACCCATCTAGCCCCTCGCTGGTAATATTTTACAGAATCCCGTTCTTGTCGACCCGTACGTCTCGGATGGGATATTATATACGTCTATAGCGTTATATATCGTAACCTAAGGCAGGCTATCATCTCGGTTGCAGTATTTTACAGCATTCCTGGCGCATCGGCCTCTACTTCTCGGTGGGAACATTATATTCGTCTATAACTTAATATAACCTAACCTAACACATCTAGCCCCTCGCTGGTAATGTTTTACAGTATCCCGTTCCTGTCGTCCCGTACGTCTCGGTTGAGACACTATAAACGTCTACAGCGATATATATCCTAACGTAAGGCAGGCTAACATCTCGGATGCAGTATTTTACAACATTCCTGGCGTATCGGCCCATACTTCTCGGTCGGAACATTATATACGTGTGTAACGTAACATAACCTAACCTATCCCATCTAGCCCCTCGTTGGCAATGTTTTACAGAATCCCGTTCGTGACGTCCCGTACACCTCGGTTGGAATATTATATACGTCTATAGCGTTATATATCCTAACCTAAGGCAAGCTATCATCTCGGATGCAGTATTTTACAACATTCCTGGCGTATCGGTCCATACTTCTCGGTGGGAACATTATATACGTTTATAACGTATCTCAACCTAACCTAACCCATCTAGCCCCTCGCTGGTAATGTTTTACAGAATCCCGTCCCTGTCGTCCCGTACGTCTCGGATGAGACATTATAAACGTCTACAGCGATATATATACTAACCTAAGGCAGCCTAACTTCTCGGATACAGTATTTTACAACATTCCTGGCGTATCGGCCCCTACTTCTCGGTGGGAACATTATATACGTCTATAACGTAATATAATCTAACCTAACCCATCTAGCCTCTCGCTGGTAATATTTCACAGAATCCCGTTCGTGTCGTCCCGTACGTCTCGGTTGGGATATTATATACGTCTATAGCGTTATATATCCTAACCTAAGGCAGGCTATCATCTCGGATGCAGTATTTTACAACATTCCTGGCATATCGTCCCCTACTTCTCGGTGGGAACATTATATACGTCTATAACGTATCACAACCTAACCTAACCCATCTAGCCCCTCGCTGGTAATGTTTTACAGAACCCCGTCCCTGTCGTCCCGTACGTCTCGGATGAGACGTTATAAGCGGCTACAGCGATATATATCCTAACCTAAGGCAGGCTAACTTCTCGGATATAGTATTTTACAACATTCCTCGCGTATCGGCCCATACTTCTCTGTGGGAAAATTATATACGTCTATAACGTAACATAACCTAACCTATCCCATCTAGCCCCTCGCTGGTAATATTTCACAGAATCCCGTTCGTGTCGTCCCGTACGCCTCGGTTGGGATATTATATACGTCTATAGCGTTATGTATCCTAACCAAAGGCAAGCTATCATCTCGGATGCAGTATTTTACAACATCCCTGGCATACCGGACCCTACTTCTCGGTGGGAACATTATATACGTTTATAACGTATCACAACCTATCCTAACCCATCTAGCCCCTTGCTGGTAATGTTTTACTGAATCCCGTTCGTGTCGTCCCGTACGTCTCGGTTGGGATATTATATACGTCTACAGCGATATATATCATAACCTAAGGCAGGCTAACATCTCGGTTGCAATATTTTACAACATTCCTGGCATATCGGCCCATACTTCTCGGTGGGAACATTATATAGGTCTATAACGTAACATAACCTAACCTGACACATCTAGTCCCTCGCTGGTAATGTTTTACAGAATACCGTTCGTGACGTCCCGTACGTCTCGGTTGGGATATTATAAACGTCTACAGCGATATATATCCTAACCTAAGGCAGGCTAATTTCTCGGATATAGTATTTTACAACATTTCTGTAGGATCGGCCTCTACTTCTCGGATGGAACATTATATATGTCTATAACGTAACATAACCTAACCCAATCCATCTAGCCCCTCGCTGGTAATATTTTACAGAATCCCGTTCGTGTCGTCCGGTACATCTCGGTTGGGATATCATATACGTCTCTAGCGTTATATACCTAACCTAAGGCAGGCTAACATCTCGGATGCAGTATATTACAACATTCCTGGCGTATCGGCCCATACTTCTCGGTGGGAACATTATATACGTGTGTAACGTAACATAACCTAACCTATCCCATCTAGCCCCTCGTTGGCAATGTTTTACAGAATCCCGTTCGTGTCGTCCCGTACATCTCGGTTGGGATATTATATACGTCTACAGCGATATATATCCTAACCTAAGGCTGGCTAACATCTCGGATGCAGTATTTCACAACATTCCTGGCGTATCGGTCCATACTTCTCGGTGGGAACATTATATACGTTTATAACGTATCACAACCTATCCTAACCCATCTAGCCCCTCGCTGGTAATGTTTTACAGAATCCCGTCCCTGTCGTCCCGTACGTCTCGGATGAGACATTATAAACGTCTACAGCGATATATATCCTAACCTAAGGCAGGCTATCATCTCGGATGCAGTATTTTACAACATTCCTGGCATATCGTCCCCTACTTCTCGGTGGGAACATTATATACGTCTATAACGTATCACAACCTAACCTAACCCATCTAGCCCCTCGCTGGTAATGTTTTACAGAACCCCGTCCCTGTCGTCCCGTACGTCTCGGATGAAACGTTATAAACGGCTACAGCGATATATATCCTAACCTAAGGCAGGCTAACTTCTCGGATATAGTATTTTACAACATTCCTCGCGTATCGGCCCATACTTCTCGGTGGGAAAATTATATACGTCTATAACGTAACATAACCTAACCTATCCCATCTAGCCCCTCGCTGGTAATATTTCACAGAATCCCGTTCGTGTCGTCCCGTACGTCTCGGTTGGGATATTATATACGTCTACAGCGATATATATCATAACCTAAGGCAGGCTAACATCTCGGTTGCAATATTTTACAACATTCCTGGCATATCGGCCCATACTTCTCGGTGGGAACATTATATAGGTCTATAACGTAACATAACCTAACCTGACACATCTAGTCCCTCGCTGGTAATGTTTTACAGAATACCGTTCGTGACGTCCCGTACGTCTCGGTTGGGATATTATAAACGTCTACAGCGATATATATCCTAACCTAAGGCAGGCTAATTTCTCGGATATAGTATTTTACAACATTTCTGTAGGATCGGCCTCTACTTCTCGGATGGAACATTATATATGTCTATAACGTAACATAACCTAACCCAATCCATCTAGCCCCTCGCTGGTAATATTTTACAGAATCCCGTTCGTGTCGTCCGGTACATCTCGGTTGGTATATCATATACGTCTCTAGCGTTATATACCTAACCTAAGGCAGGCTAACATCTCGGATGCAGTATATTACAACATTCCTGGCGTATCGGCCCAGACTTCTCGGTGGGAACATTATATACGTGTGTAACGTAACATAACCTAACCTATCCCATCTAGCCCCTCGTTGGCAATGTTTTACAGAATCCCGTTCGTGACGTCCCGTACGTCTCGGTTGGGACATTATATACGTCTACAGCGTTATATATCCTAACCTAAGGCAGACTAACTTCTCGGATATAGTATTTAACAACATTTCTGTAGGATCGGCATCTACTTCTCGGTGGGAACATTATATAGGTCTATAACGTAATATAACCTAACCTAACACATCTAGCCCATCGCTCGTAATGTTTTACAGAATCCCGTTCGTGTCGTCCCGTACATCTCGGTTGGGATATTATATACGTCTATAGCGTTATATATCCTAACCTATGGCAGGCTAACATATCGGATGCAGCATTTTACAATATTCCTGCCGTATCGGTCCCTACTTCTCGGTGGGAACACTATATACGTCTATAACGTAACATAACCTAACCCAACCCATCTAGCCCCTCGCTGGTAATATTTTACAGAATCCCGTTCTTGTCGACCCGTACGTCTCGGTTGAGACACTATAAACGTCTACAGCAATATATATCCTAACCTAAGGCAGGCTAACATCTCGAATGCAGTATTTTACAACATTCCTGGCATATCGCCCGCTACTTCTCGGTGGGAACATTATATACGTCTATAACGTATCACAACCTAACCTAACCCATCTAGCCCCTCGCTGGTAATGTTTCACAGTATCCCGTTCCTGCCGACCCGTACGTCTCGGTTGGGACATTATAAACGTCTACAGCAATATATATCCTAACCTAAGGCAGGCTAACATCTCGGATGCAGTATATTACAACATTCCTGGCGTATCGGCCCATACTTCTCGGTGGGAACATTATATACGTGTGTAACGTAACATAACCTAACCTATCCCATCTAGCCCCTCGTTGGCAATGTTTTACAGAATCCCGTTCGTGGCGTCCCGTACATCTCGGTTGGAATATTATATACGTCTATAGCGTTATATATCCTAACCTAAGGCAAGCTATCATCTCGGATGCAGTATTTTACAACAACCCTGGCATACTGGCCCCTACTTCTCGGTGGGAACATTATATACGTTTATAACGTATCACAACCTATCCTAACCCATCTAGCCCCTCGCTGGTAATGTTTTACAGAATCCCGTCCCTGTCGTCCCGTACGTCTCGGATGAGACATTATAAACGTCTACAGCGATATATATCCTAACCTAAGGCAGGCTATCATCTCGGATGCAGTATTTTACAACATTCCTGGCATATCGTCCCCTACTTCTCGGTGGGAACATTATATACGTCTATAACGTATCACAACCTAACCTAACCCATCTAGCCCCTCGCTGGTAATGTTTTACAGAACCCCGTCCCTGTCGTCCCGTACGTCTCGGATGAGACGTTATAAACGGCTACAGCGATATATATCCTAACCTAAGGCAGGCTAACTTCTCGGATATAGTATTTTACAACATTCCTCGCGTATCGGCCCATACTTCTCGGTGGGAAAATTATATACGTCTATAACGTAACATAACCTAACCTATCCCATCTAGCCCCTCGCTGGTAATATTTCACAGAATCCCGTTCGTGTCGTCCCGTACGTCTCGGTTGGGATATTATATACGTCTACAGCGATATATATCATAACCTAAGGCAGGCTAACATCTCGGTTGCAATATTTTACAACATTCCTGGCATATCGGCCCATACTTCTCGGTGGGAACATTATATAGGTCTATAACGTAACATAACCTAACCTGACACATCTAGTCCCTCGCTGGTAATGTTTTACAGAATACCGTTCGTGACGTCCCGTACGTCTCGGTTGGGATATTATAAACGTCTACAGCGATATATATCCTAACCTAAGGCAGGCTAATTTCTCGGATATAGTATTTTACAACATTTCTGTAGGATCGGCCTCTACTTCTCGGATGGAACATTATATACGTCTATAACGTAACATAACCTAACCTAACCCATCTAGCCCCTCGCTGGTAATATTTCACAGAATCCCGTTCGTGTCGTCCCGTACGTCTCGGTTGGGATATTATATACGTCTCTAGCGTTACGTACCTAACCTAAGGCAGGCTAACATCTCGGATGCAGTATATTACAATATTCCTGGCGTATCGGGCCATACTTCTCGGTGGGAACATTATGTATGTGTGTAACGTAACATAACCTAACCTATCCCATCTAGCCCCTCGTTGGCAATGTTTTACAGAATCCCGTTCGTGACGTCCCGTACGTCTCGGTTGGGACATTATATACGTCTACAGCGTTATATATCCTAACCTAAGGCAGGCTAACTTCTCGGATATAGTATTTAACAACATTTCTGTAGGATCGGCATCTACTTCTCGGTGGGAACATTATATACGTCTATAACGTAATATAATCTAACCTAACCCATCTAGACCCTCGCTGGTAATGTTTTACAGAATCCCGTTCGTGTCGTCCCGTACGTCTCGGTTGGGATATTATATACGCCTATAGCGTTATGTATCCTAACCTAAAGCAGGCTAACATCTCGGTTGCAGTATTTCACAATATTCCTGCCGTATCGGTCCCTACTTCTCGGTGGGAACACTATATACGTCTATAACGTAACATAACCTAACCCAACCCATCTAGCCCCTCGCTGGTAATATTTTACAGAATCCCGTTCTTGTCGACCCGTACGTCTCGGTTGAGACACTATAAACGTCTACAGCAATATATATCCTAACCTAAGGCAGGCTAACATCTCGAATGCAGTATTTTACAACATTCCTGGCATATCGCCCGCTACTTCTCGGTGGGAACATTATATACGTCTATAACGTATCACAACCTAACCTAACCCATCTAGCCCCTCGCTGGTAATGTTTCACAGTATCCCGTTCCTGCCGACCCGTACGTCTCGGTTGGGACATTATAAACGTCTACAGCAATATATATCCTAACCTAAGGCAGGCTAACATCTCGGATGAAGTATTTTACTCCATTCCTGGCTTATCGGCCCATACTTCTCGGTGGGAACATTATAAACGTCTATAACGTAACATAACCTAACCTATCCCATCTAGCCCCTCGTTGGCAATGTTTTACAGAATCCCGTTCGTGTCGTCCGGTACATCTCGGATGGGATATTATATACGTCTATAGCGTTATATATCCTAACCTAAGGCAGGCTATCATCTCGGATGCAGTATTTTACAACATTCCTGGCATATCGTCCCCTACTTCTCGGTGGTAACATTATATACGTCTATAACGTATCACAACCTAACCTAACCCATCTAGCCCCAAGCTGGTAATGTTTTACAGTATCCCGTTCCTGCCGTCCCGTACGTCTCGGTTTGGACATTATAAACGTCTACAGCAATATATATCCTAACCTAAGGCAGGCTAACATCACGGATGCAGTATTTTATAACATTCCTGGCGTATCGGCCCATACTTCTCGGTCGGAACATTATATACGTGTGTAACGTAACATAACCTAACCTATCCCATCTAGCCCCTCGTTGGCAATGTTTTACAGAATCCCGTTCGTGACGTCCCTTACACATCGGTTGGAATATTATATACGTCTATAGCGTTATATATCCTAACCTAAGGCAAGCTATCATCTCGGATGCAGTATTTTACAACATCCCTGGCATACCGGACCCTACTTCTCGGTGGGAACATTATATACGTTTATAACGTATCACAACCTATCCTAACCCATCTAGCCCCTCGCTGGTAATGTTTTACAGAATCCCGTCCCTGTCGTCCCGTACGTCTCGGATGAGACATTATAAACGTCTACAGCGATATATATCCTAACCTAAGGCAGGCTAGCATCTCGGATGCAGTATTTCACAACATTCCTGGCGTATCGGCCCATACTTCTCGGTGGGAACATTATATACGTCCATAACGTAACATAACGTAACCTATCCCATCTAGCCCCTCGCTGGTAATGTTTTACAGTATCTCGTTCCTGCCGTCCCGTACGTATCGGTTTGGACATTATATACGTCTACAGCGATATATATCCTAACCTAAGGCAGGCTAATTTCTCGGATATAGTATTTTACAACATTTCTGTAGGATCGGCCTCTATTTCTCGGTGGGAACATTATATACGTCTATAACGTAACATAACCTAACCTATCCCATCTAGCCCCTCGCTGGCAATGTTTTACAGAATCCCGTTCGTGTCGTCCCGTACGTCTCGGTTGGGATATTATATACGTCTATAGCGTTATATATCCTAACCTAAGGCAGGCTATCATCTCGGATGCAGTATCTTACAACGTTCCTGGCATATCGGCCCATACTTCTCGGCGGGAACATTATATAGGTCTATAACGTAACATAACCTAACCTGACACATCTAGTCCCTCGCTGGTAATGTTTTACAGAATACCGTTCGTGACGTCCCGTACGTCTCGGTTGGGATATTATAAACGTCTACAGCGATATGTATCCTAACCTAAGGCAGGCTAATTTCTCGGATATAGTATTTTACAACATTTCTGTAGGATCGGCCTCTACTTCTCGGTGGGAACATTATATACGTCTATAACGTAATATAATCTAACCTAACCCGTCTAGCCCCTCGCTGGTAATGTTTTACAGAATCCCGTTCGTGTCGTCCCGTACGTCTCGGTTGGGATATTATATACGTCTATAGCGTTATGTATCCTAACCTAAGGCAGGCTAACATCTCGGTTGCAGTATTTTAAAACATTCCTGGCATATCGGCGCATACTTCTCGGTGGGAACATTATATAGGTCTATAACGTATCACAACCTATCCTAACCCATCTAGCCCCTCGCTGGTAATGTTTTACAAAGTCCAGTCCCTGTCGTCCCGTACGTCTCGGATGAGACGTTATAAACGGCTACAGCGATATATATCCTAACCTAAGGCAGGCTAACTTCTCGGATATAGTATTTTACAACATTCCTCGCGTATCGGCCCATACTTCTCGGTGGGAAAATTATATACGTCTATAACGTAACATAACCTAACCTATCCCATCTAGCCCCTCGTTGGCAATGTTTTACAGAATCCCGTTCGTGTCGTCCCGTACATTTCGGTTGGGATATTATATACGTCTCTAGCGTTATATACCTAACCTAAGGCAGGCTAACATCTCGGATGCAGTATTTTACAACATTCCTGGCGTATCGGCCCATACTTCTCGGTGGGAACACTATATACGTCTATAACGTAACATAACCTAACCCAACCCATCTAGCCCCTCGCTGGTAATATTTCACAGAATCCCGTTCGTGTCGTCCCGTACGTCTCGGTTGGGATATTATAAACGTCTACGGCGATATATATCCTAACCTAAGGCAGGCTAATTTCTCGGATATATTATTTTACAACATTTCTGTAGGATCGGCCTCTACTTCTCGGTGGGAACATTATATGCGTCTATAACGTAACATAACCTAACCTAACCCATCTAGCCCCTCGCTGGTAATGTTTTACAGAATCCCGTTCGTGTCGTCCCGTACATCTCGGTTGGGATATTATATACGTCTATAGCGTTATATATCCTAACCTAAGGCAGGCTAACATCTCGGATGCAGCATTTTACAACATTCCTAGCGTATCGGCTCTACTTCTCGGTGGGAACAGTATACACGTCTATAACGTAACATAACCTATCCTAACCCATCTAGCCCCTCGCTGGTAATGTTTTGCATAATCCCGTTCCTGTCGTCCCGTACATCTCGGTTGGGATGTTATATACGTCTACAGCGATATATATCCTAACGTAAGGCAGGCTAACATCTCGGATGTAGTATTTTACAACATTCTTGGAGTATCGGCCCCTACTTCTCGGTGGGAACATTATATACGTCTGTAACGTATCATAACCTAAGCTAACACATCTACCCCTCGCTGGTAATGTTTTACAGAATCCCGTTCGTGTCGTCCCGTACGTCTCGGATGGGACATTATATACGTCTACAGCGTTATATATCCTAACGTAAGGCAGGCTAACATCTCGGATGTAGTATTTTACAACATTCTTGGAGTATCGGCCCCTACTTCTCGGTGGGAACATTATATACGTCTGTAACGTATCATAACCTAACCTAACACATCTACCCCTCGCTGGTAATGTTTTACAGAATCCCGTTCGTGTCGTCCCGTACGTCTCGGATGGGACATTATATACGCCTATAGCGTTATGTATCCTAACCTAAGGCAGGCTAACATCTCGGTTGCAGTATTTTACAATATTCCTGCCGTATCGGTCCCTACTTCTCGGTGGGAACACTATATACGTCTATAACGTAACATAACCTAACCCAACCCATCTAGCCCCTCGCTGGTAATATTTTACAGAATCCCGTTCTTGTCGACCCGTACGTCTCGGATGGGATATTATATACGTCTATAGCGTTATATATCGTAACCTAAGGCAGGCTATCATCTCGGTTGCAGTATTTTACAGCATTCCTGGCGCATCGGCCTCTACTTCTCGGTGGGAACATTATATTCGTCTATAACTTAATATAACCTAACCTAACACATCTAGCCCCTCGCTGGTAATGTTTTACAGTATCCCGTTCCTGTCGTCCCGTACGTCTCGGTTGAGACACTATAAACGTCTACAGCGATATATATCCTAACGTAAGGCAGGCTAACATCTCGGATGCAGTATTTTACAACATTCCTGGCGTATCGGCCCATACTTCTCGGTCGGAACATTATATACGTGTGTAACGTAACATAACCTAACCTATCCCATCTAGCCCCTCGTTGGCAATGTTTTACAGAATCCCGTTCGTGACGTCCCGTACACCTCGGTTGGAATATTATATACGTCTATAGCGTTATATATCCTAACCTAAGGCAAGCTATCATCTCGGATGCAGTATTTTACAACATTCCTGGCGTATCGGTCCATACTTCTCGGTGGGAACATTATATACGTTTATAACGTATCTCAACCTAACCTAACCCATCTAGCCCCTCGCTGGTAATGTTTTACAGAATCCCGTCCCTGTCGTCCCGTACGTCTCGGATGAGACATTATAAACGTCTACAGCGATATATATACTAACCTAAGGCAGCCTAACTTCTCGGATACAGTATTTTACAACATTCCTGGCGTATCGGCCCCTACTTCTCGGTGGGAACATTATATACGTCTATAACGTAATATAATCTAACCTAACCCATCTAGCCTCTCGCTGGTAATATTTCACAGAATCCCGTTCGTGTCGTCCCGTACGTCTCGGTTGGGATATTATATACGTCTATAGCGTTATATATCCTAACCTAAGGCAGGCTATCATCTCGGATGCAGTATTTTACAACATTCCTGGCATATCGTCCCCTACTTCTCGGTGGGAACATTATATACGTCTATAACGTATCACAACCTAACCTAACCCATCTAGCCCCTCGCTGGTAATGTTTTACAGAACCCCGTCCCTGTCGTCCCGTACGTCTCGGATGAGACGTTATAAGCGGCTACAGCGATATATATCCTAACCTAAGGCAGGCTAACTTCTCGGATATAGTATTTTACAACATTCCTCGCGTATCGGCCCATACTTCTCTGTGGGAAAATTATATACGTCTATAACGTAACATAACCTAACCTATCCCATCTAGCCCCTCGCTGGTAATATTTCACAGAATCCCGTTCGTGTCGTCCCGTACGCCTCGGTTGGGATATTATATACGTCTATAGCGTTATGTATCCTAACCAAAGGCAAGCTATCATCTCGGATGCAGTATTTTACAACATCCCTGGCATACCGGACCCTACTTCTCGGTGGGAACATTATATACGTTTATAACGTATCACAACCTATCCTAACCCATCTAGCCCCTTGCTGGTAATGTTTTACTGAATCCCGTTCGTGTCGTCCCGTACGTCTCGGTTGGGATATTATATACGTCTACAGCGATATATATCATAACCTAAGGCAGGCTAACATCTCGGTTGCAATATTTTACAACATTCCTGGCATATCGGCCCATACTTCTCGGTGGGAACATTATATAGGTCTATAACGTAACATAACCTAACCTGACACATCTAGTCCCTCGCTGGTAATGTTTTACAGAATACCGTTCGTGACGTCCCGTACGTCTCGGTTGGGATATTATAAACGTCTACAGCGATATATATCCTAACCTAAGGCAGGCTAATTTCTCGGATATAGTATTTTACAACATTTCTGTAGGATCGGCCTCTACTTCTCGGATGGAACATTATATATGTCTATAACGTAACATAACCTAACCCAATCCATCTAGCCCCTCGCTGGTAATATTTTACAGAATCCCGTTCGTGTCGTCCGGTACATCTCGGTTGGGATATCATATACGTCTCTAGCGTTATATACCTAACCTAAGGCAGGCTAACATCTCGGATGCAGTATATTACAACATTCCTGGCGTATCGGCCCATACTTCTCGGTGGGAACATTATATACGTGTGTAACGTAACATAACCTAACCTATCCCATCTAGCCCCTCGTTGGCAATGTTTTACAGAATCCCGTTCGTGTCGTCCCGTACATCTCGGTTGGGATATTATATACGTCTACAGCGATATATATCCTAACCTAAGGCTGGCTAACATCTCGGATGCAGTATTTCACAACATTCCTGGCGTATCGGTCCATACTTCTCGGTGGGAACATTATATACGTCTATAACGTAACATAACGTAACCTATCCCATCTAGCCCCTCGCTGGTAATGTTTTACAGTATCTCGTTCCTGCCGTCCCGTACGTCTCGGTTTGGACATTATAAACGTCTACAGCAATATATATCCTAACCTAAGGCAAGCTATCATCTCGGATGCAGTATTTTACAACATTCCTGGCATATCGGCCCCTACTTCTCGGTGGGAACATTATATACGTTTATAACGTATCACAACCTATCCTAACCCATCTAGACCCTCGCTGGTAATGTTTTACAGAATCCCGTCCCTGTCGTCCCGTACGTCTCGGATGAGACATTATAAACGTCTACAGCGATATATATCCTAACCTATGGCAGGCTAACTTCTCGGATATAGTATTTTACAACATTCCTGGCGTATCGGCCAATACTTCTCGGTGGGAACATTATATAGGTCTATAACGTAATATAACCTAACCTAACACATCTAGCCCATCGCTCGTAATGTTTTACAGAATCCCGTTCGTGTCGTCCCGTACGTCTCGGTTGGGATATTATATACGTCTCTAGCGTTACGTACCTAACCTAAGGCAGGCTAACATCTCGGATGCAGTATATTACAATATTCCTGGCGTATCGGGCCATACTTCTCGGTGGGAACATTATGTATGTGTGTAACGTAACATAACCTAACCTATCCCATCTAGCCCCTCGTTGGCAATGTTTTACAGAATCCCGTTCGTGACGTCCCGTACGTCTCGGTTGGGACATTATATACGTCTACAGCGTTATATATCCTAACCTAAGGCAGGCTAACTTCTCGGATATAGTATTTAACAACATTTCTGTAGGATCGGCATCTACTTCTCGGTGGGAACATTATATACGTCTATAACGTAATATAATCTAACCTAACCCATCTAGACCCTCGCTGGTAATGTTTTACAGAATCCCGTTCGTGTCGTCCCGTACGTCTCGGTTGGGATATTATATACGCCTATAGCGTTATGTATCCTAACCTAAGGCAGGCTAACATCTCGGTTGCAGTATTTTACAATATTCCTGCCGTATCGGTCCCTACTTCTCGGTGGGAACACTATATACGTCTATAACGTAACATAACCTAACCCAACCCATCTAGCCCCTCGCTGGTAATATTTTACAGAATCCCGTTCTTGTCGACCCGTACGTCTCGGTTGAGACACTATAAACGTCTACAGCAATATATATCCTAACCTAAGGCAGGCTAACATCTCGAATGCAGTATTTTACAACATTCCTGGCATATCGCCCGCTACTTCTCGGTGGGAACATTATATACGTCTATAACGTATCACAACCTAACCTAACCCATCTAGCCCCTCGCTGGTAATGTTTCACAGTATCCCGTTCCTGCCGACCCGTACGTCTCGGTTGGGACATTATAAACGTCTACAGCAATATATATCCTAACCTAAGGCAGGCTAACATCTCGGATGAAGTATTTTACTCCATTCCTGGCTTATCGGCCCATACTTCTCGGTGGGATCATTATAAACGTCTATAACGTAACATAACCTAACCTATCCCATCTAGCCCCTCGTTGGCAATGTTTTACAGAATCCCGTTCGTGTCGTCCGGTACATCTCGGATGGGATATTATATACGTCTATAGCGTTATATATCCTAACCTAAGGCAGGCTATCATCTCGGATGCAGTATTTTACAACATTCCTGGCATATCGTCCCCTACTTCTCGGTGGTAACATTATATACGTCTATAACGTATCACAACCTAACCTAACCCATCTAGCCCCAAGCTGGTAATGTTTTACAGTATCCCGTTCCTGCCGTCCCGTACGTCTCGGTTTGGACATTATAAACGTCTACAGCAATATATATCCTAACCTAAGGCAGGCTAACATCTCGGATGCAGTATTTTATAACATTCCTGGCGTATCGGCCCATACTTCTCGGTCGGAACATTATATACGTGTGTAACGTAACATAACCTAACCTATCCCATCTAGCCCCTCGTTGGCAATGTTTTACAGAATCCCGTTCGTGACGTCCCTTACACCTCGGTTGGAATATTATATACGTCTATAGCGTTATATATCCTAACCTAAGGCAAGCTATCATCTCGGATGCAGTATTTTACAACATTCCTGGCGTATCGGTCCATACTTCTCGGTGGGAACATTATATACGTTTATAACGTATCTCAACCTAACCTAACCCATCTAGCCCCTCGCTGGTAATGTTTTACAGAATCCCGTCCCTGTCGTCCCGTACGTCTCGGATGAGACATTATAAACGTCTACAGCGATATATATACTAACCTAAGGCAGCCTAACTTCTCGGATACAGTATTTTACAACATTCCTGGCGTATCGGCCCATACTTCTCGGTGGGAACATTATATACGTGTGTAACGTAACATAACCTAACCTATCCCATCTAGCTCCTCGTTGGCAATGTTTTACAGAATCCCGTTCGTGACGTCCCGTACATCTCGGTTGGAATATTATATACGTCTATAGCGTTATATATCCTAACCTAAGGCAAGCTATCATCTCGGATGCAGTATTTTACAACATTCCTGGCATATCGGCCCCTACTTCTCGGTGGGAATATTATATACGTTTGTAACGTATCACAACCTATCCTAACCCATCTAGCCCCTTGCTGGTAATGTTTTACAGAATCCCGTCCCTGTCGTCCCGTACGTCTCGGATGAGACATTATAAACGTTTACAGCGATATATATCCTAACCTATGGCAGGCTAACTTCTCGGATATAGTATTTTACAACATTCCTGGCGTATCGGCCAATACTTCTCGGTGGGAACATTATATACGTCTATAACGTAATATAATCTAACCTAACCCATCTAGCCTCTCGCTGGGAATATTTCACAGAATCCCGTTCGTGTCGTCCCGTACGTCTCGGTTGGGATATTATATACGTCTATAGCGTTATATATCCTAACCTAAGGCAGGCTATCATCTCGGATGCAGTATTTTACAACATTCCTGGCATATCGTCCCCTACTTCTCGGTGGGAACATTATATACGTCTATAACGTATCACAACCTAACCTAACCCATCTAGCCCCTCGCTGGTAATGTTTTACAGAACCCCGTCCCTGTCGTCCCGTACGTCTCGGATGAGACGTTATAAACGGCTACAGCGATATATATCCTAACCTAAGGCAGGCTAACTTCTCGGATATAGTATTTTACAACATTCCTCGCGTATCGGCCCATACTTCTCGGTGGGAAAATTATATACGTCTATAACGTAACATAACCTAACCTATCCCATCTAGCCCCTCGCTGGTAATATTTCACAGAATCCCGTTCGTGTCGTCCCGTACGCCTCGGTTGGGATATTATATACGTCTATAGCGTTATATATCCTAACCAAAGGCAAGCTATCATCTCGGATGCAGTATTTTACAACATCCCTGGCATACCGGACCCTACTTCTCGGTGGGAACATTATATACGTTTATAACGTATCACAACCTATCCTAACCCATCTAGCCCCTCGCTGGTAATGTTTTACTGAATCCCGTTCGTGTCGTCCCGTACGTCTCGGTTGGGATATTATATACGTCTACAGCGATATATATCATAACCTAAGGCAGGCTAACATCTCTGTTGCAATATTTTACAACATTCCTGGCATATCGGCCCATACTTCTCGGTGGGAACATTATATAGGTCTATAACGTAACATAACCTAACCTGACACATCTAGTCCCTCGCTGGTAATGTTTTACAGAATACCGTTCGTGACGTCCCGTACGTCTCGGTTGGGATATTATAAACGTCTACAGCGATATATATCCTAACCTAAGGCAGGCTAATTTCTCGGATATAGTATTTTACAACATTTCTGTAGGATCGGCCTCTACTTCTCGGATGGAACATTATATATGTCTATAACGTAACATAACCTAACCCAACCCATCTAGCCCCTCGCTGGTAATATTTTACAGAATCCCGTTCGTGTCGTCCGGTACATCTCGGTTGGGATATCATATACGTCTCTAGCGTTATATACCTAACCTAAGGCAGGCTAACATCTCGGATGCAGTATATTACAACATTCCTGGCGTATCGGCCCATACTTCTCGGTGGGAACATTATATACGTGTGTAACGTAACATAACCTAACCTATCCCATCTAGCCCCTCGTTGGCAATGTTTTACAGAATCCCGTTCGTGGCGTCCCGTACATCTCGGTTGGAATATTATATACGTCTATAGCGTTATATATCCTAACCTAAGGCAAGCTATCATCTCGGATGCAGTATTTTACAACAACCCTGGCATACTGGCCCCTACTTCTCGGTGGGAACATTATATACGTTTATAACGTATCACAACCTATCCTAACCCATCTAGCCCCTCGCTGGTAATGTTTTACAGAATCCCGTCCCTGTCGTCCCGTACGTCTCGGATGAGACATTATAAACGTCTACAGCGATATATATCCTAACCTAAGGCAGGCTAGCATCTCGGATGCAGTATTTTACAACATTCTTGGAGTATCGGCCCCTACTTCGCGGTGGGAACATTATACACGTCTATAACGTAACAAAACCTAACCTAACCCATCTAGCCCCTCGCTGGTAATATTTTGCAGAATCCCGTTCTTGTCGACCCGTACGACTCGGTTGGGATATTATATACGTCTATAGCGTTATATATCCTAACCTAAGGCAGGCTATCATCTCGGATGCAATATTTTACAACATTCCTGGCGCATCGGCCTCAACTTCTCGGTGGGAACATTATATAGGTCTATAACGTAATATAACCTAACCTAACACATCTAGCCCATCGCTCGTAATGTTTTACAGAATCCCGTTCGTGTCGTCCCGTACATCTCGGTTGGGATATTATATACGTCTATAGCGTTATATATCCTAACCTATGGCAGGCTAACATATCGGATGCAGCATTTTACAACATTCCTAGCGTATCGGCCCATACTTCTCGGTGGGAACATTATATACGTCTATAACGTAACATAACCTAACCTAACCCATCTAGCCCCTCGCTGGTAATATTTCACAGAATCCCGTTCGTGTCGTCCCGTACGTCTCGGTTGGGATATTATATACGTCTCTAGCGTTACGTACCTAACCTAAGGCAGGCTAACATCTCGGATGCAGTATATTACAACATTCCTGGCGTATCGGGCCATACTTCTCGGTGGGAACATTATGTACGTGTGTAACGTAACATAACCTAACCTATCCCATCTAGCCCCTCGTTGGCAATGTTTTACAGAATCCCGTTCGTGACGTACCGTACGTCTCGGTTGGGACATTATATACGTCTACAGCGTTATATATCCTAACCTAAGGCAGGCTAACTTCTCGGATATAGTATTTAACAACATTTCTGTAGGATCGGCATCTACTTCTCGGTGGGAACATTATATACGTCTATAACGTAATATAATCTAACCTAACCCATCTAGACCCTCGCTGGTAATGTTTTACAGAATCCCGTTCGTGTCGTCCCGTACGTCTCGGTTGGGATATTATATACGTCTATAGCGTTATGTATCCTAACCTAAGGCAGGCTAACATCTCGGTTGCAGTATTTTACAATATTCCTGCCGTATCGGTCCCTACTTCTCGGTGGGAACACTATATACGTCTATAACGTAACATAACCTAACCCAACCCATCTAGCCCCTCGCTGGTAATATTTTACAGAATCCCGTTCTTGTCGACCCGTACGTCTCGGATGGGATATTATATACGTCTATAGCGTTATATATCGTAACCTAAGGCAGGCTATCATCTAGGTTGCAGTATTTTACAGCATTCCTGGCGCATCGGCCTCTACTTCTCGGTGGGAACATTATATTCGTCTATAACTTAATATAACCTAACCTAACACATCTAGCCCCTCGCTGGTAATGTTTTACAGTATCCCGTTCCTGTCGTCCCGTACGTCTCGGTTGAGACACTATAAACGTCTACAGCAATATATATCCTAACCTAAAGCAGGCTAACATCTCGAATGCAGTATTTTACAACATTCCTGGCATATCGCCCGCTACTTCTCGGTGGGAACATTATATACGTCTATAACGTATCACAACCTAACCTAACCCATCTAGCCCCTCGCTGGTAATGTTTCACAGTATCCCGTTCCTGACGACCCGTACGTCTCGGTTTGGACATTATGTACGTCTACAGCGATATATATCCTAACCTAAGGCAGGCTAATTTCTCGGATATAGTATTTTACAACATTTCTGTAGGATCGGCCTCTATTTCTCGGTGGGAACATTATATACGTCTATAACGTAACATAACCTAACCTATCCCATCTAGCCCCTCGCTGGCAATGTTTTACAGAATCCCGTTCGTGTCGTCCCGTACGTCTCGGTTGGGATATTATATACGTCTATAGCGTTATATATCCTAACCTAAGGCAGGCTATCATCTCGGATGCAGTATCTTACAACGTTCCTGGCATATCGGCCCATACTTCTCGGCGGGAACATTATATAGGTCTATAACGTAACATAACCTAACCTGACACATCTAGTCCCTCGCTGGTAATGTTTTACAGAATACCGTTCGTGACGTCCCGTGCGTCTCGGTTGGGATATTATAAACGTCTACAGCGATATATATCCTAACCTAAGGCAGGCTATCATCTCGGATGCAGTATTTTACAACATTCTTGGAGTATCGGCCCCTACTTCTCGGTGGGAACACTATATACGTCTATAACGTAACATAACCTAACCCAACCCATCTAGCCCCTCGCTGGTAATATTTTACAGAATCCCGTTCTTGTCGACCCGCACGTCTCGGATGGGATATTATATACGTCTATAGCGTTATATATCGTAACCTAAGGCAGGCTAACATCTCGGATGAAGTATTTTACTCCATTCCTGGCGTATCGGCCCCTACTTCACCGTGGGAACATTATACACGTCTATAACTTAACATAACCTAACCTAACCCATCTAGCCCCTCGTTGGCAATGTTTTACAGAATCCCGTTCGTGACGTCCCGTACATCTCGGTTGGAATATTATATACGTCTATAGCGTTATATATCCTAACCTAAGGCAGGCCAACATCTCGGATGTAGTATTTTACAACATTCCTGGCATATCGGCCCCTACTTCACGGCGGGAATATTATACACGTCTATAACGTAACATAAACTAACCTAACACATCTAGCACCTCGCTGGTAATGTTTTACAGAATACCGTTCGTGACGTCCCGTACATCTCGGTTGGGATATTATATACGTCTATAGCGTTATATATCCTAACCTAAGGCAGGCTATCATCTCGGATGCAGTATTTTACAACATTCTTGGAGTATCGGCCCCTACTTCTCGGTGGGAACACTATATACGTCTATAACGTAACATAACCTAACCCAACCCATCTAGCCCCTCGCTGGTAATATTTTACAGAATCCCGTTCTTGTCGACCCGCACGTCTCGGATGGGATATTATATACGTCTATAGCGTTATATATCGTAACCTAAGGCAGGCTAACATCTCGGATGAAGTATTTTACTCCATTCCTGGCGTATCGGCCCCTACTTCACCGTGGGAACATTATACACGTCTATAACTTAACATAACCTAACCTAACCCATCTAGCCCCTCGTTGGCAATGTTTTACAGAATCCCGTTCGTGTCGTCCCGTACATCTCGGTTGGGATATTATATACGTCTCTATCGTTACATACCTAACCTAAGGCAGGCTAACATCACGGATGGAGTATTTCACAACATTCCTGGCGTATCGGCCCATACTTCTCGGTGGGAACATTATAAACGTCTATAACGTATCACAACCTAACCTAACCCATCTAGCCCCTCGCTGGTAATGTTTTACAGAATCCCGTCCCTGTCGTCCCGTACGTCTCGGATGAGACATTATAAACGTCTACAGCGATATATATCCTAACCTAAGGCAGGCTAACTTCTCGGATATAGTATTTTACAACATTCCTGGCGTATCGGCCCATACTTCTCGGTGGGAACATTGTATACGTCTATAACGTAACATAACCTAACCCAACCCATCTAGCCCCTCGCTGGTAATATTTTACAGAATCCCGTTCTTGTCGATCCGTACGTCTCGGATGGGATATTATATACGTCTATAGCGTTATATATCGTAACTTAAGGCAGGCTATCATCTCGGTTGCAATATTTTACAGCATTCCTGGCGCATCGGCCTCTACTTCTCGGTGGGAACATTATATTCGTCTATAACTTAATATAACCTAACCTAACACATCTAGCCCCTCGCTGGTAATGTTTTACAGTATTCCGTTCCTGTCGTCCCGTACGTCTCGGTTGAGACATTATAAACGTCTACAGCAATATATATCCTAACCTAAGGCAGGCTAACATCTCGAATGCAGTATTTTACAACATTCCTGGCATATCGGCCACTATTTCTCTGTGGGAACATTATATACTTCTATAACGTATCACAACCTAACCTAACCCATCTAGTCCCTCGCTGGTAATGTTTTACAGTATCGCGTTCCTGCCGTCCCGTACGTTTCGGTTGGGACATTATAAACGTCTGCAGCAATATATTTCCTAACCTAAGGCAGGCTAACATCTCGGATGAAGTATTTTACTCCATTCCTGGCGTATCGGCCCCTACTTCACCGTGGGAACATTATACACGTCTATAACTTAACATAACCTAACCTAACCCATCTAGCCCTTCGCTGGCAATGTTTTACAGAATCCCGTTCGTGTCGTCCCGTACATCTCGGTTGGGATATTATATACGTCTACAGCGATATATATCCTAACCTATGGCAAGCTAACATCTCGGATGCAGTATTTCACAACATTCCTGGCGTATCGGCCCATACTTCTCGGTGGGAACATTATATACGTCTATAACGTATCACAACCTAACCTAACCCATCTAGCCCCTCGCTGGTAATGTTTCACAGTATCCCGTTCCTGCCGACCCGTACGTCTCGGTTGGGACATTATAAACGTCTACAGCAATATATATCCTAACCTAAGGCAGGCTAACATCTCGGATGAAGTATTTTACTCCATTCCTGGCTTATCGGCCCATACTTCTCGGTGGGAACATTATAAACGTCTATAACGTAACATAACCTAACCTATCCCATCTAGCCCCTCGTTGGCAATGTTTTACAGAATCCCGTTCGTGTCGTCCCGTACATCTCCGTTGGGATATTATATACGTCTCTAGCGTTATATACCTAACCTAAGGCAGGCTAACATCTCGGATGCAGTATTTTACAACATTCCTGGCGTATCAGCCCATACTTCTCGGGGGGAACATTATAAACGTCTATAACGTATCACAACCTAACCTAACCCATCTATCCCCTCGCTGGTAATGTTTTACAGAATCGCGCCCCTGTCGTCACGTACGTTTCGGATGAGACATTATAAACGTCTACAGCGATATATATCCTAAACTAAGGCAGGCTAACTTCTCGGATACAGTATTTTACAACATTCCTGGCGTATCGGCCCATACTTCTCGGTGGGAACATTATATACGTGTGTAACGTAACATAACCTAACCTATCCCATCTAGCCCCTCGTTGGCAATGTTTTACAGAATCCCGTTCGTGACGTCCCGTACATCTCGGTTGGAATATTATATACGTCTATAGCGTTATATATCCTAACCTAAGGCAAGCTATCATCTCGGATGCAGTATTTTACAACATTCCTGGCATACCGGACCCTACTTCTGGGTGGGAACATTATATACGTTTATAACGTATCGCAACCTATCCTAACCCATCTAGCCCCTCGCTGGTAATGTTTTACAGAATCCCGTTCGTGTCGTCCCGTACGTCTCGGTTGGGATATTATATACGTCTATAGCGTTATATATCCTAACCTAAGGCAGGCTATCATCTCGGATGCAGTATTTTACAACATCCCTGGCATACCGGCCCCTACTTCTCGGTGGGAACATTATATACGTTTATAACGTATCACAACCTATCCTAACCCATCTAGCCCCTCGCTGGTAATGTTTTACAGAATCCCGTCCCTGTCGTCCCGTACGTCTCGGATGAGACACTATAAACGTCTACAGCGATATATATCCTAACCTAAGGCAGGCTAGCATCTCGGATGCAGTATTTCACAACATTCCTGGCGTATCGGCCCATACTTCTCGGTGGGAACATTATATACGTCCATAACGTAACATAACGTAACCTATCCCATCTAGCCCCTCGCTGGTAATGTTTTACAGTATCTCGTTCCTGCCGTCCCGTACGTATCGGTTTGGACATTATATACGTCTACAGCGATATATATCCTAACCTAAGGCAGGCTAATTTCTCGGATATAGTATTTTACAACATTTCTGTAGGATCGGCCTCTATTTCTCGGTGGGAACATTATATACGTCTATAACGTAACATAACCTAACCTATCCCATCTAGCCCCTCGCTGGCAATGTTTTACAGAATCCCGTTCGTGTCGTCCCGTACATCTCGGTTGGGATATTATATACGTCTACAGCGATATATATCCTAACCTAAGGCAGGCTAACATCTCGGATGCAGTATTTCACAACATTCCTGGCGTATCGGTCCATACTTCTCGGTGGGAACATTATATACGTCTATAACGTAACATAACGTAACCTATCCCATCTAGCCCCTCGCTGGGAATGTTTTACAGTATCTCGTTCCCGCCGTCCCGTACGTCTCGGTTTGGACATTATAAACGTCTACAGCAATATATATCCTAACCTAAGGCAAGCTATCATCTCGGATGCAGTATTTTACAACATTCCTGGCATATCGGCCCCTACTTCTCGGTGGGAACATTATATACGTTTATAACGTATCACAACCTATCCTAACCCATCTAGCCCCTCGCTGGTAATGTTTCACAGAATCCCGTTCGTGTCGTCCCGTACGTCTCGGTTGGGATATTATATACGTCTATAGCGTTATATATCCTAACCTAAGGCAGGCTATCATCTCGGATGCAGTATCTTACAACGTTCCTGGCATATCGGCCCATACTTCTCGGCGGGAACATTATATAGGTCTATAACGTAACATAACCTAACCTGACACATCTAGTCCCTCGCTGGTAATGTTTTACAGAATACCGTTCGTGACGTCCCGTACGTCTCGGTTGGGATATTATAAACGTCTACAGCGATATGTATCCTAACCTAAGGCAGGCTAATTTCTCGGATATAGTATTTTACAACATTTCTGTAGGATCGGCCTCTACTTCTCGCTGGGAACATTATATACGTCTATAACGTAATATAATCTAACCTAACCCGTCTAGCCCCTCGCTGGTAATGTTTTACAGAATCCCGTTCGTGTCGTCCCGTACGTCTCGGTTGGGATATTATATACGTCTATAGCGTTATATATCCTAACCTAAGGCAGGCCAACATCTCGGATGTAGTATTTTACAACATTCCTGGCGTATCGGCCCCTACTTCACGGCGGGAATATTATACACGTCTATAACGTAACATAAACTAACCTAACACATCTAGCACCTCGCTGGTAATGTTTTACAGAATACCGTTCGTGACGTCCCGTACATCTCGGTTGGGATATTATATACGTCTATAGCGTTATATATCCTAACCTAAGGCAGGCTATCATCTCGGATGCAGTATTTTACAACATTCTTGGAGTATCGGCCCCTACTTCTCGGTGGGAACACTATATACGTCTATAACGTAACATAACCTAACCCAACCCATCTAGCCCCTCGCTGGTAATGTTTTACAGAATCCCGTCCCTGTCGTCCCGTACGTCTCGGATGAGACATTATAAACGTCTACAGCGATATATATCCTAACCTAAGGCAGGCTAACTTCTCGGATATAGTATTTTACAACATTCCTGGCGTATCGGCCCATACTTCTCGGTGGGAACATTGTATACGTCTATAACGTAACATAACCTAACCCAACCCATCTAGCCCCTCGCTGGTAATATTTTACAGAATCCCGTTCTTGTCGATCCGTACGTCTCGGATGGGATATTATATACGTCTATAGCGTTATATATCGTAACTTAAGGCAGGCTATCATCTCGGTTGCAATATTTTACAGCATTCCTGGCGCATCGGCCTCTACTTCTCGGTGGGAACATTATATCCGTCTATAACTTAATATAACCTAACCTAACACATCTAGCCCCTCGCTGGTAATGTTTTACAGTATTCCGTTCCTGTCGTCCCGTACGTCTCGGTTGAGACATTATAAACGTCTACAGCAATATATATCCTAACCTAAGGCAGGCTAACATCTCGAATGCAGTATTTTACAACATTCCTGGCATATCGGCCACTATTTCTCTGTGGGAACATTATATACTTCTATAACGTATCACAACCTAACCTAACCCATCTAGTCCCTCGCTGGTAATGTTTTACAGTATCCCGTTCCTGCCGTCCCGTACGTTTCGGTTGGGACATTATAAACGTCTACAGCAATATATTTCCTAACCTAAGGCAGGCTAACATCTCGGATGAAGTATTTTAC
Source organism: Xylocopa violacea (assembly GCA_963969225.1). NCBI lineage: Eukaryota > Metazoa > Arthropoda > Insecta > Hymenoptera > Apidae > Xylocopa > Xylocopa violacea. The sequence goes on from CAXAJV010000481.1 coordinate 475,984, forward strand.
TCCATTCCTGGCGTATCGGCCCCTACTTCACCGTGGGAACATTATACACGTCTATAACTTAACATAACCTAACCTAACCCATCTAGCCCTTCGCTGGCAATGTTTTACAGAATCCCGTTCGTGTCGTCCCGTACATCTCGGTTGGGATATTATATACGTCTACAGCGATATATATCCTAACCTATGGCAAGCTAACATCTCGGATGCAGTATTTCACAACATTCCTGGCGTATCGGCCCATACTTCTCGGTGGGAACATTATATACGTGTGTAACGTAACATAACCTAACCTATCCCATCTAGCCCCTCGTTGGCAATGTTTTACAGAATCCCGTTCGTGACGTCCCGTACATCTCGGTTGGAATATTATATACGTCTATAGCGTTATATATCCTAACCTAAGGCAAGCTATCATCTCGGATGCAGTATTTTACAACATTCCTGGCATACCGGACCCTACTTCTCGGTGGGAACATTATATACGTTTATAACGTATCGCAACCTATCCTAACCCATCTAGCCCCTCGCTGGTAATGTTTTACAGAATCCCGTTCGTGTCGTCCCGTACGTCTCGGTTGGGATATTATATACGTCTATAGCGTTATATATCCTAACCTAAGGCAGGCTATCATCTCGGATGCAGTATTTTACAACATCCCTGGCATACCGGCCCCTACTTCTCGGTGGGAACATTATATACGTTTATAACGTATCACAACCTATCCTAACCCATCTAGCCCCTCGCTGGTAATGTTTTACAGAATCCCGTCCCTGTCGTCCCGTACGTCTCGGATGAGACAATATAAACGTCCACAGCGATATATATCCTAACCTAAGGCAGGCTAACTTCTCGGATATAGTATTTTACAACATTCCTGGCGTATCGGCCCATACTTCTCGGTGGGAACATTATATACGTCTATAACGTAATATAATCTAACCTAACCCGTCTAGCCCCTCGCTGGTAATGATTTACAGAATCCCGTTCGTGTCGTCCCGTACGTCTCGGTTGGGATATTATATACGTCTATAGCGTTATGTATCCTAACCTAAGGCAGGCTAACATCTCGGTTGCAGTATTTTAAAACATTCCTGGCATATCGGCGCATACTTCTCGGTGGGAACATTATATAGGTCTATAACGTAACATAACCTAACCTGACACATCTAGTCCCTCGCTGGTAATGTTTTACAGAATACCGTTCGTGACTTCCCGTACGTCTCGGTTGGGATATTATAAACGTCTACAGCGATATGTATCCTAACCTAAGGCAGGCTAATTTCTCGGATATAGTATTTTACAACATTTCTGTAGGATCGGCCTCTACTTCTCGGTGGGAACATTATATACGTCTATAACGTAATATAACCTAACCTAACGCGTCTAGCCCCTCGCTGGTAATGTTTTACAGAATCCCTTTCGTGTCGTCCCGTACGTCTCGGTTGGGATATTATATACGTCTATAGCGTTATGTATCCTAACCTAAGGCAGGCTAACATCTCGGTTGCAGTATTTTAAAACATTCCTGGCATATCGGAGCATACTTCTCGGTGGGAACATTATATAGGTCTATAACGTAACATAACCTAACCTGACACATCTAGTCCCTCGCTGGTAATGTTTTACAGAATACCGTTCGTGACGTCCCGTACGTCTCGGTTGGGATATTATAAACGTCTACAGCGATATATATCCTAACCTAAGGCAGGCTAATTTCTAGGATATAGTATTTTACAACATTTCTGTAGGATCGGCCTCTACTTCTCGGTGGGAACATTATATACGTCTATAACGTAACATAACGTAACCTATCCCATCTAGCCCCTCGCTGGTAATGTTTTACAGTATCTCGTTCCTGCCGTCCCGTACGTCTCGGTTTGGACATTATATACGTCTATAGCGTTATGTATCCTAACGTAAGGCAGGCTAACATCTCGGATGTAGTATTTTACAACATTCTTGGAGTATCGGCCCCTACTTCCGGGTGGAAACATTATATACGTCTATAACGTAACATAACCTAACCTAACCCATCCAGCCCCTCGCTGGTAATGTTTTACAGAATCCCGTTCGTGTCGTCCCGTACATCTCGGTTGGGATATTATATACGTCTATAGCGTTATATATCCTAACCTAAGGCAGGCTAACATCTCGGATGCAGTATTTTACAACATTCCTGGCGTTTCGGCTCTACTTCTCGGCGGGAACATTATACACGTCTATAACGTAACATAACCTAACCTAACCTATCTAGCCCCTCGCTGGTAATGTTTTGCAGAATCCCGTTCCTGTCGTCCCGTACATCTCGGTTGGGATGTTATATACGTCTACAGCGATACATATCCTAAACTAAGGCAGGCTAACATCTCGGATGTAGTATTTTACAACATTCTTGGGGTATCGGCCCCTACTTCTCGGTGGGACCATTATATACGTTTATAACGTATCACAACCTAACCTAACCCATCTAGCCCCTCGCTGGTAATGTTTTACAGAATCCCGTTCGTGTCGTCCCGTACGTCTCGGTTGGGATATTATATACGTCTATAGCGTTATGTATCCTAACCTAAGGCAGGATAACATATCGGTTGCAGTATTTTACAACATTCCTGGCATATCGGCCCCTACTTCTCGGTGGGACCATTATATACGTTTATAACGTATCACAACCTATCCTAACCCATCTAGCCCCTCGCTGGTAATATTTTACAGAATCCCGTCCCTGTCGTCCCGTACGTCTCGGATGAGACATTATAAACGTCTACCGCGTTATATATCCTAACCTAAGGCAGGCTAATTTCTCGGATATATTATTTTACAACATTTCTGTAGGATCGGCCTCTACTTCTCGGTGGGAACATTATATACGTCTATAACGTAACATAACCTAACCTAACCCATCTAGCCCCTCGCTGGTAATGTTTTACAGAATCCCGTTCGTGTCGTCCCGTACATCTCGGTTGGGATATTATATACGTCTATAGCGTTATATATCCTAACCTAAGGCAGGCTAACATCTCGGATGCAGCATTTTACAACATTCCTAGCGTATCGGCTCTACTTCTCGGTGGGAACATTATACACGTCTATAACGTAACATAACCTAACCTAACCCATCTAGCCCCTCGCTGGTAATGTTTTGCAGAATCCCGTTCCTGACGTCCCGTACATCTCGGTTGGGATGTTATATACGTCTACAGCGATATATATCCTAACGTATGGCAGGCTAACATCTCGGATGCAGTATTTCACAACATTCCTGGCGTATCGGCCCATACTTCTCGGTGGGAACATTATATACGTGTGTAACGTAACATAACCTAACCTATCCCATCTAGCCCCTCGTTGGCAATGTTTTACAGAATCCCGTTCGTGACGTCCCGTACATGTCGGTTGGAATATTATATACGTCTATAGCGTTATATATCCTAACCTAAGGCAGGCTAACATTTCGGTTGCAGTATTTTACAACATTCCTGGCATATCGGCCCATACTTCTCGGTGGGAACATTATATAGGTCTATAACGTAACATAACCTAACCTGACACATCTAGCCCCTCGTTGGCAATGTTTTACAGAATCCCGTTCGTGACGTCCCGTACATCTCGGTTGGAATATTATATACGTCTATAGCGTTATATATCCTAACCTAAGGCAAGCTATCATCTCGGATGCAGTATTTTACCACATTCCTGGCATATCGGCCCCTACTTCTCGGTGGGAACATTATATACGTTTATATCGTATCACAACCTATCCTAACCCATCTTGCCCCTCGCTGGTAAAGATGATACAGAATCCCGTCCCTGTCGTCCCGTACGTCTCGGATGAGACATTATAAACGTCTACAGCGATATATATCCTAACATAAGGCAGGCTAACTTCTCGGATATAGTATTTTACAACATTCCTGGCGTATCGGCCCATACTTCTCGGTGGGAACAATATATACGTCTATAACGTAATATAATCTAACCTAACCCATCTAGCCCCTCGCTGGTAATGTTTTACAGAATCCCGTTCGTGTCGTCCCGTACGTCTCGGTTGGGATATTATATACGTCTATTGCGTTATGTATCCTAACCTAAGGCAGGCTAACATCTCGGTTGCAGTATTTTACAACATTCCTGGCATATCGGCCCATACTTCTCGGTGGGAACATTATATAGGTCTATAACGTAACATAACCTACCCTGACACATCTAGTCCCTCGCTGGTAATGTTTTACAGAATACCGTTCGTGACGTCCCGTACATCTCGGTTGGGATATTTTATACGTATATAGCGTTATATATCCTAACCTATGGAAGGCTATCATCTCGGATGTAGTATTTTACAATATTCCTGCCGTATCGGCCCCTACTTCTCGGTGGGAACATTATATAGGTCTATAACGTAACATAACCTAACCTGACACATCTAGTCCCTCGCTGGTAATGTTTTACAGAATACCGTTCGTGACGTCCCGTACATCTCGGTTGGGATATTATATACGTCTATAGCGTTATATAACCTAACCTAAGGAAGGCTATCATATCGGATGTAGTATTTTACAATATTCCTGCCGTATCGGCCCCTACTTCTCGGTGGGAACATTATATAGGTCTATAACGTAATATAACCGAACCTTACACATCTAGCCCCTCGCTCGTAATGTTTTACAGAATCCCGTTCGTGTCGTCCCGTACGTCTCGGTTGGGACATTATATACGTCTACAGCGTTATATATCCTAACCTAAGCCAGGCTATCATCTCGGATGCAGTATTTTACAACATTCCTGGCATATCGGCCCCTACTTCTCGGTGGGAACATTATACACGTCTATACCGTATCACAACCTAACCTAACCCATCTAGCCCCTCGCTGGTAATGTTTTACAGAATCCCGTTCCTGTCGTCCCGTACGTCTCGGATGAGACATTATAAACGTCTACAGCGATAAATATCGTAACCTAAGGCAGGCTAATTTCTCCGATATAGTATTTTACAACATTTCTGTAGGATCGGTCTCTACTTCTCGGTGGGAACATTATATACGTCTATAACGTAACATAACCTAACCTATCCCATCTATCCCCTCGCTGGCAATGTTGTACAGAATCCCGTTCGTGTCGTCCCGTACATCTCGGATGGGACATTATATACGTCTACAGCGATATATATCCTAACCTAAGGCAGGCTAACATCTCGGATGCAGTATTTCACAACATTCCTGGCGTATCGGCCCATACTTCTCGGTGGGAACATTATATACGTCTATAACGTAACATAATGTAACCTATCCCATCTAGCCCCTCGCTGGTAATGTTTTACAGTATCCGGTTCCTGCCGTACCGTACGTCTCGGTTGGGACATTATAAACGTCTACAGCAATATATATCCTAACCTAAGGCAGGCTAACATCTCGGATGAAGTATTTTACGCCATTCCTGGCGTATCGGCCCCTACTTCACCGTGGGAACATTATACACGTCTATAACTTAACATAACCTAACCTAACCCATCTAGCCCCTCGCTGGTAATATTTTACAGAATCCCGTTCGTGTCGTTCGGTACATCTCGGTTGGGATATTATATACATCTCTAGCGTTATATACCTAACCTAAGGCAGGCTATCATATCGGATGTAGTATTTTACAATATTCCTGCCGTATCGGCACCTACTTCTCGGTGGGAACATTATATAGGTCTATAACGTAATATAACCGAACCTTACACATCTAGCCCCTCGCTCGTAATGTTTTACAGAATCCCGTTCGTGTCGTCCCGTACGTCTCGGTTGGGACATTATATACGTCTACAGCGTTATATATCCTAACCTAAGCCAGGCTATCATCTCGGATGCAGTATTTTACAACATTCCTGGCATATCGGCCCCTACTTCTCGGTGGGAACATTATACACGTCTATACCGTATCACAACCTATCCTAACCCATCTAGCCCCTCGCTGGTAATGTTTTACAGAATCCCGTTCCTGTCGTCCCGTACGTCTCGGATGAGACATTATAAACGTCTACAGCGATATATATCGTAACCTAAGGCAGGCTAATTTCTCCGATATAGTATTTTACAACATTTCTGTAGGATCGGCCTCTACTTCTGGGTGGGAACATTATATACGTCTATAACGTAACATAACCTAACCTATCCCATCTATCCCCTCGCTGGCAATGTTGTACAGAATCCCGTTCGTGTCGTCCCGTACATCTCGGATGGGACATTATATACGTCTACAGCGATATATATCCTAACCTAAGGCAGGCTAACATCTCGGATGCAGTATTTCACAACATTCCTGGCGTATCGGCCCATACTTCTCGGTGGGAACATTATATACGTGTGTAACGTAACATAACCTAACCTATCCCATCTAGCCCCTCGTTGGCAATGTTTTACAGAATCCCGTTCGTGACGTCCCGTACATCTCGGTTGGAATATTATATACGTCTATAGCGTTATATATCCTAACCTAAGGCAAGCTATCATCTCGGATGCAGTATTTTACCACATTCCTGGCATATCGGCCCCTACTTCTCGGTGGGAACATTATATACGTTTATATCGTATCACAACCTATCCTAACCCATCTTGCCCCTCGCTGGTAAAGATGATACAGAATCCCGTCCCTGTCGTCCCGTACGTCTCGGATGAGACATTATAAACGTCTACAGCGATATATATCCTAACCTAAGGCAGGCTATCTTCTCGGATATAGTATTTTACAACATTCCTGGCGTATCGGCCCATACTTCTCGGTGGGAACAATATATACGTCTATAACGTAATATAATCTAACCTAACCCATCTAGCCCCTCGCTGGTAATGTTTTACAGAATCCCGTTCGTGTCGTCCCGTACGTCTCGGTTGGGATATTATATACGTCTATTGCGTTATGTATCCTAACCTAAGGCAGGCTAACATCTCGGTTGCAGTATTTTACAACATTCCTGGCATATCGGCCCATACTTCTCGGTGGGAACATTATATAGGTCTATAACGTAACATAACCTACCCTGACACATCTAGTCCCTCGCTGGTAATGTTTTACAGAATACCGTTCGTGACGTCCCGTACATCTCGGTTGGGATATTATATACGTATATAGCGTTATATATCCTAACCTATGGAAGGCTATCATCTCGGATGTAGTATTTTACAATATTCCTGCCGTATCGGCCCCTACTTCTCGGTGGGAACATTATATAGGTCTATAACGTAACATAACCTAACCTGACACATCTAGTCCCTCGCTGGTAATGTTTTACAGAATACCGTTCGTGACGTCCCGTACATCTCGGTTGGGATATTATATACGTCTATAGCGTTATATAACCTAACCTAAGGAAGGCTATCATATCGGATGTAGTATTTTACAATATTCCTGCCGTATCGGCCCCTACTTCTCGGTGGAAACATTATATAGGTCTATAACGTAATATAACCGAACCTTACACATCTAGCCCCTCGCTCGTAATGTTTTACAGAATCCCGTTCGTGTCGTCCCGTACGTCTCGGATGAGACATTATAAACGTCCACAGCGATATATATCCTAACCTAAGGCAGGCTAACTTCTCGGATATAGTATTTTACAACATTTCTGTAGGATCGGCCTCTACTTCTCCGTGGGAACATTATATTCGTCTATAACGTAATATAACCTAACCTTACACATCTAGCCCCTCGCTCGTAATGTTTTACAGAATCCCGTTCGTGTCGTCCCGTACGTCTCGGTAGGGACATTATAAACGTCTACAGCGTTATATATCCTAACCTAAGTCAGGCTATCATCTCGGATGCAGTATTTTACAACATTCCTGGCATATCGGCCGCTACTTCTCGGTGGGAACATTATATACGTCTATAACGTATCACAACCTAACCTATCCCATCTAGCGCCTCGCTGGTAATGTTTTACAGAATCCCGTTCCTGTCGTCCCGTACGTCTCGGATGAGACATTATAAACGTCTACAGCGATATATATCTTAACCTATGGCAGGCTAATTTCTCGGATATAGTATTTTACAACATTTCTGTAGGATCGGCGTCTACTTCTCGGTGGGAACATTATATACGTCTATAAAGTAACATAACCTAACCTATCCCATCTAGCCCCTCGCTGGCAATGTTTTACAGAATCCCGTTCGTGTCGTCCCGTACATCTCGGTTGGAATATTATATACGTCTATACCGTTATATATCCTAACCTAAGGCAGGCTAACATCTCGGATGTAGTATTTTACAACATTCCTGGCGTATCGGGCCCTACTTCACGGTGGGAACATTATACACGTCTATAACGTAACATAACCTAACCCAACCCATCTAGCCCCTCGCTGGTAATATTTTACAGAATCCCGTTCTTGTCGACCCGTACGTCTCGGTTGGGATATTATATACGTCTATAGTGTTATATATCCTAACCTAAGGCAGGCTATCATCTCGGATGCAGTATTTTACAACATTTCTGGCGTATCGGCCCATACTTCTCGGTGGGAACATTATATACGTCTATAACGTAACATAACCTAACCTATCCCATCTAGCCCCTCGCTGGCAATGTTTTACAGAATCCGGTTCGTGTCGTCCCGTACATCTCGGTTGGGATATTATATACGTCTATAGCGTTATATAACCTAACCTAAGGCAGGCTAACATCTCGGATGTAGTATTTTATACATTCCTGGCGTATCGGCCCCTACTTCACGGTGGGAACATTATACACGTCTATAACGTAACATAACCTAACCTAACACATCTAGCACCTCGCTGGTAATGTTTTACAGAATACCGTTCGTAACGTCCCGTACGTCTCGGTTGGGATATTATATACGTCTATAGCGTTATATATCCTAACCTAAGGCAGGCTATCATCTCGGATGCAGTATTTTACAACATTCTTGGAATCTCCTCCCCTACTTCTCGGTCGGAACACTATATACGTCTATAACGTAACATATCCTAACCCAACCCATCTAGCCCCTCGCTGGTAATGTTTTACAGAATCCCGTCCCTGTCGACCCGTACGTCTCGGATGAGACATTATAAACGTCTACAGCGATATATATCCTAACCTAAGGCAGGCTAACTTCTCGGATATATTATTTTACAACATTCCTGGCGTATCGGCCCATACTTCTCGGTGGGAACATTATATACGTCTATAACATAATATATCCTAACCTAAGTCAGGCTAACATCTCGGATGCTGTATTTTACAACATTCCTGGCGTATCGGCCCATACTTCTCGGTGGGAACATTATATACGTATATAGCGTAACATAACCTAACCTATCCCATCTAGCCCCTCGCTGGCAATGTTTTACAGAATCCCGTTCGTGTCGTCCCGTACGTCTCGTATGGGACATTATATACGTCTACAGCGATATATATCCTAACGTAAGGCAGGCTAACTTTTCGGATGCAGTATTTTACAACATTCTTGGAGTATCGGCCCCTACTTCTCGGTGGGAACACTATATACGTCTATAACGTAACATAACTAACCCAACCCATCTAGCCCCTCGCTGGTAATGTTTGACAGAATCCCGTTCGTGTCGTCCCGTACGTCTCGATTGCGACATTACATACGTCTACAGCGTTATATATCCTAACCTAAGGCAGGCAAACTTCTCGGATATAGTATTTAACAACATTTCTGTAGGATCGGCCTCTACTTCTCGGTGGGAACATTATATACGTCTATAACGTAATATAACCTAACCTTACACATCTAGCCCCTCGCTCGTAATGTTTTACAGAATCCCGTTCCTGTCGTCCCGTACGTCTCGGATGAGACATTATAAACGTCCACAGCGATATATATCCTAACCTAAGGCAGGCTAACTTCTCGGATATAGTATTTTACAACATTTCTGTAGGATCGGCCTCTACTTCTCCGTGGGAACATTATATTCGTCTATAACGTAATATAACCTAACCTTACACATCTAGCCCCTCGCTCGTAATGTTTTACAGAATCCCGTTCGTGTCGTCCCGTACGTCTCGGTAGGGACATTATAAACGTCTACAGCGTTATATATCCTAACCTAAGCCAGGCTATCATCTCGGATGCAGTATTTTACAACATTCCTGGCATATCGGCCGCTACTTCTCGGTGGGAACATTATATACGTCTATAACGTATCACAACCTAACCTATCCCATCTAGCGCCTCGCTGGTAATGTTTTACAGAATCCCGTTCCTGTCGTCCCGTGCGTCTCGGATGAGACATTATAAACGTCTACAGCGATATATATCCTAACCTATGGCAGGCTAATTTCTCGGATATAGTATTTTACAACATTTCTGTAGGATCGGCGTCTACTTCTCGGTGGGAAGATTATATACGTCTATAACGTAACATAACCTAACCTATCCCATCTAGCCCCTCGCTGGCAATGTTTTACAGAATCCCGTTCGTGTCGTCCCGTACATCTCGGTTGGAATATTATATACGTCTATACCGTTATATATCCTAACCTATGGCAGGCTAACATCTCGGATGTAGTATTTTACAACATTCCTGGCGTATCGGGCCCTACTTCACGGTGGGAACATTATACACGTCTATAACGTAACATAACCTTTTTTTTTTTTTTTTTTTTTTCGCAGGGAAATCCTCATGGATACCGTGGATTTTTTGGGAAATCCGCGGTTATGTCGGACTCTTACCGACTAAAACCCTGCGGTGGTCTTCCTACACTTGTAGCGGGTAGCCGGGAACTCTTTCGAACGCGTCCAGCATCCCGCCTCGTGTCTGAGTTCTTTGAACTCTCTGTTCATAGCTGGCGTGCGAGTTCATACTTTAGATTGGCAACGACTGCAACCACCACAGTCGTTTGCCTCTCCTCGGTCGAGCGCGTGCCGGATAGACTTGACCCAAATCCTGTCTAGCCGGCGCTCGGCTGCTCTTTCTGTTTTTTCTTATTTACTTTTTCTTTGCGCAATCTTTTCTATTACGCTTGTGTGCGAATGCATGCATTCCTCACGCGTACCTCTTTGTCGAATTTCTTGCGCCTGTCTTCAATCTTCGAAGTCGTCTTCCTCTTCTCCCGCTTGCGGCGTTTGAGATGGACGGCGACGGCGAAGCTCCGCTCCCCGGTGGGTACTTTGGAGCGACTCTCGCGCCCTGACGGACGAGAGTCCCCTACCTTGGAGTGGAACGTGGCAAACGTCTACAACGCCGACCACGTAAGGCTCGTCGAGCAGAAAGCGTGCGCTCTCTTTCGCGCTCGGCGGCTTCCTTCGCAGCCATCACTTTGTCGCAAAACAAGGTAACGGCTCGCCAGTATCTCTCCCCTTCCAGCATCTTCGGCAGGATGCTGGTCGGCGAGAGATCCCGTCCGATCTCTGCCACGAGAGCGTGGCGCAGCGTTTGCCACGCTGGACAGCGTTCCAACGTGTGCTGCGCAGAGTCGTCTCCGTCTCCGCAATGGTGACATTCAGCCGTGGCCTCTTTTCCGATCTTGCAGAGGTACTGACCGAAGCATCCATGTCCAGTCAGCACCTGCGTCACTCTGAAGGTGAGCTGCCCTCTCCTGTTTTCTACCCAGTTTTCCAAGATGGGTAGAATCGCTCCCACGATCCTGTGATTGGTCGCAGGTGCGAGTTTCTCCTTCCATTTAGAGAAAGTGAAGCGTCTCGCTTCTCTTCTAATCTCGTCCCTTGTCGGAGCAGGTGCACCTTCTTCTTCTACCTGGCGCGTTGTGCGAAGGGTTTCGTACACTATGAGGTCTTCCTGCGCCAGGTATTCCAGGGGTGCGAGACCCGCCAGCATTGTTGCCGCGTCGTAGGAAATCGTGCGATATCCTCTTATGACCCGAATGGCTATTCTTCGCCACGCGCTTCGCAGCAGCTGCAGCTTTCTGCCTCCTTTGTTAAGCGCGTCGCTCCATACCGGGGCTCCGTAAAGCGCAATGCTTTTTATCACCCCAGCATAGACTTTCCTTACTTTCTCGTCCGGTCCGTGCAGATTCGGCATGATGCGGCTTAGATAATTTGCCGCAGCATCCAGTCGAACGGCCTGACGAGCGAAGTGGAGACCAAAGTTCCATTTATCGTCGAGGAGCAGTCCGAGATACTTCATCTCGCTCCCCACTGTAACTTTGGATGGTCCAATGTTGACCACTTCGTTTCCTCCTCGCGGGTCTCTTCTTCGTCCCTTGAAGCACAGGATTTCAGATTTCTCCGGTGCCATCTGGAGCCCCATCTTCTTGATCGTATTAGCCACGACCGCAACTGCCACTTCGGCCCGGCAGATTGCGCGTTGCCGACACGTGTCGACTGCCAACACCATCGTGTCATCCGCGTAGCACGTGAGATGCACGCCGGACGGCATTGGCAGCTTCAGGACCGCGTCGTACCCGAGATTCCAGAGAAGCGGTCCGAGGACCGATCCCTGGGGAACGCCGCGATCAATCTTCTTTTTCTCGATTCCATGCCGGCTATCGTAGAGAACCGCGCGGTCGCTCAGGTAATTTTCCACGACCCTTCGCAGGTATCGCGGAAACCCGTGCTTTTCAAGCGCTCTACGAATCGTACTCCATTCGAGGGAGTTGAACGCATTCTTAATATCTAAAGATATCGCGATTACGACTCCCCCGGCGGCGATCGCGTTTTCGGCGAAACTTTTCACTTGTCGAATCGCGTCAATCGTCGATCGTCCTTCTCGGAAGCCGAATTGGTTCTCGGCTAAGTTCGGCCCGGTTCGCGACAGGTGCTCGATGAGGCGGTTGTGGATTATCCTTTCAAATAATTTTCCGACCTCGTCGAGCAAAACTATCGGCCTGTACGCTGCCGGTAAATCCTCCGATTTTCCCGGCTTTCGGAGCAATACTAATCTGCCGGTTTTCCATCTTGCTGGAAACGTACCCGTCTTCAAGCATGCTGTAAATAACTTCCGCAATCTTGAATTCAGGACACTGAGTGCCATCGACCAGGCACGGCCGGGAATTCCGTCCGGTCCGGGCGCGGTGTTCTTCTTTGTCATGCGCTTTATGGCGCGAGCCATTTCCTCCTCGGTGACGTCGTTGTCCAGCGACCAGATGATCGGGTCGATGTGTGCTGAAATTTGCGAGTTGCTCGCCGACGTAGCCTCTTCCGGTGGGAAGAGCGTGTCGACAACTCGCTTCAAGAACGGCGTCTCCATCGTCTCCGTTAACGGGGGCGCCCACGGTCGTAATTTATTCATTACTATCTTGTACGGCCGCCCCCACGGATCCTCGCGCAGTGTTTCCAGCAGCCCGTCCCATGCTCGTGCCTTTGATGTCTTTATGGCCGCCTGCAGCTCTATTTTCTTCTCCTTGTAAACTTCATAGAGCTGCGCTTTCCTCACCGAATCGGGATTCCTCCGTTTCCGGTATCTCGTATATTGTCTCCGTGCGTTTGTGCTCTCCGCACGGAGAAGAGCGATCTCGTTCCTCCACCAATATACGGGTTTACGAGTGGGGTTCGACCTTATTTTCGGCATGCTTGCGTTGCACACCGATGTCAACGTCCTCGTAAACCATTCTGCTTCTCGCTCGACTACGGCCACTTCGGTCGGTTCGCTCGGCCAGGTAGCGGCGAGGGTTGCCGCCATAAACATATCTTCGTCGATTTTTCGCAACGACCATCTATTTTGCTTCTGGTCCGCTGCCCTTCTTCCTTGTACCGTGGATATGTCGATCCTTATATATAAGTGATCAGATAAAGTTTCGATCGGATCCACTTTCCAGCTCGTGACTCTTCGAGATGCTGCGTCGTTCGCGAACGAGAGGTCGACCTTGCTCTCGCCCTGTGGACGCACGCACGTACTGGCAGATCCTTGATTCAACAGTCTGAGATTCGCGGATGCTGCCCAGTCCATCGTCGAGTGTCCACGCTGAGTCGTTCTGGAAGAGCGCCACATAGTCGCGTGCGCGTTGAAATCTCCCAGTACGAATGTCGGTTGCGAGGCGTGATTTCGCACTACACCCTCCACTTCGTCCAGGAGCTGATCGAAATCTTGCAACGACCAACTCGGCGGCGCGTATATTCCAATGACGACGCAATCCGACCACGATACTGCGACGTAACCACGCCCTTGCGCGATGGCTGTGATCGGTCGGATGCGTGTCGGCGTCGCCTGAATTATTGCAACCGTCTTCTCCCTGTTTGCTATCCATGACGGCTTGTCGTGGATTAAATACGGCTCCGCGGCAACCACTAATTCAACCACGCCGCTTTGCAGGCTTTCGAGCATAAGATCTTGTGCTCTCGCGGCGTGATTTAAATTAGTTTGCAGGATCTGGCATTTCATATTGAAAGTTACGCCAGATCCATCGCCTCCTCGCGGCTGGTGCTCGCCTTCAGAGTTTCGCGCTCCTTCTCCTCTTCGTGGTTGTGTTTGGCTGCTGCTGCAGCTTTTTCCTTCTTTTCCTCAGGTTTCTTATCCTTACCTGAGGATTTAGCGCTCGATTGAGTAGCGTTCTTCTGTCCTTTTTTTGCCGGCGGCGGGACAGTGCAGGCTTTGCTACCTGCTCTGTGTCCATGCGGGCGGTTTGCCGACTTGCATACCGGGCACGTCGGTGCCTTCTCATTGCATTCCGCAGCGCGGTGTCCCTTCTCACCGCACCGGTAACACGCCTCCGTTCGGTCCACGGTCGCGGAGCATTTCGCGATTACGTGCCCGATTTCCCAACATTTGAAGCAGGTAAGTTGTCGTGCTTCGATGGGTTCAACGCGGACGGACGTCCATCCGACCTTTACTTTACCGTTTTCGGTAACCTTCTTTGCGGCGGCGACCGGGCATTGCATAAGCATCGTGCCCATGCCGTTATACGCCGTCCTCCTGGGACCGGTTTTTATCTCGTCGGCGGTGCAGCCGCCTTGTGCGGCGACTGCTTCGACGACCTCACCGACCGTGATCGAGTCTTCCATCCTGAAGACCCTCAGGGCCGCTCTCTTGCAGGGGCGCGTGATTTTTACACCCCTCGTGATCGCGAATAGCCCGGTTAACTTGTTGGCGAGCGCGTTCGCCTTCTCTTCTTTACCTTCGCCGCTTATTTCGAGAATAAGCGCTCCGGTCAGCGCTTTCCTGGGTTTGACCTCACCGATTCCCAGGTCCGACAGTTTGATCTTCTGCCGCGCCGTTGTCATAAGCTCGGCGTATGTCGATTTACTGCCCTCCTCTATAGTGATTACGACAGCGGCCGTGCTCGGGGTTTTCATCACTATCGGCTTTTCTTTTGGCATCGACTTCGCAGCTGCTACCTTCTTGCCTGCCCTCACGGTCTTGTTTACGGTGGCCGTCGTCTCCTTTTTCGACTTTCTGCCGAGGACTTTCGTCCACGGCGTCTCCGTCTCCTTCTTGTCCTGCGGAGCAGGTGCGCTCGCTGCTGGACACTTCCCTTCGCTCTCCTTCCGAACCTGCTCCTTTTGAATCTGTTCCATCCTCTTCTGGATGGGTGATTTCTTTGTTTCCGCTTTCGCGGATTTTTTCACCGGTGGAAGGGGCATTGCCTCTCTCTTCCCAGCGGACTTCTCCTTCTTTATGATTGCGGCGCTTGTTCCCTCTTTCGCGGGTTCTTCGCGTCGCGCAACATTTCGTGCCTCCGACCGCGGACGATCCTCCTTCGGAGCGAAGCGCTTCTCCGCCTTCTCCCAAAATTGTGTAAGCCGTTCGTTGACAACGGCCCCAATCTGCTCCATTAGCAGTACGAGACCGGTGTCGGGGATGCTGGCTTCCTCCTGCTTCGTAGTCAGCGATTGCCGTCGTGTTCTTTTATCACTACGCTCGGCGATCTCCATGCTTTTGATCGCCGGCGATAATTGGCTGTTTGCCGTATTTTCGAGGGCGGTCAGCCTCTCCTTGAGAAGGGCATTCTCCTTCTCCAGTTTTTCAGCCTTAGCTTTAATAAGGCTGAATTCCTGATCTCCTGCTGTTCCGGCGATGGCGCGGCTGGCGCGTTGTTCAGCTTCCGTAGTCGCCGCTCGCAGGATTCGAACGCTGACGCGCATCGACCGTTTAATTGTGCCTTTCAGCTGCGACGACTTCGCAGCGGCATATTCAATTTTGGCCGCCGATTCCAGAGCCCAGGCTGCCAGATCCTCTATCGGCATTTTCCTGGCCTCTTCGTCAAAAACTTCCTGGTCCGGAATAGGATTTGACGTCCTTGATGGTGGCGGCGGCATGCAATCACCGTAGAGGAGCTCTCGCTCTAGAGCGTCCTCTGCATCCTTCTCGGCAGCTTTATCGGCTAGCAGTTTGGCTTCCGCCAATTTTATGTATTCCTCCGTTGTGGGGGGGCGTCCCTTCTTCTTCAGATGCTTCGTTGACTCGGACGGCGTCGTCGAGAGCAACGAAGCGAGTGACGTGTCCGAATCGTATTCGGACGTCTCCGCCTTTGACCTCTTCACGCTCCTGCGCGTGCGTGGAATTCTCCTCTCTGGTTCCCGCAGCATCCTGCCTTCCGTCCTCTCCGACTTGCTGCTGCCGCCGGTTCTGCAACTGATAAGGCCACTCGGGCCGGCCCCCTCTCCCCCACTCGCCACGGTCGCGTAATCGCGCGTCGCCATGCTTGGTTACCCAAGCAGGGCTTCGCACGATAATTAATTTGCCGACGAGTCGGTCGCGCAAACGCTATTCTCCTCCGTGGAGAAAATCACACCGCGCACCTCACTTGCTCCGCCGTGTGGGAACGTTCGCACTTCCCACGTTCAGCGCAGACCGGTTGTCTGTCTCTGTCCCGCACACAGTTCAACCGTCACTCTCTCTTTGTCTCTCTATTCGTCCTCTCACTCGCTCTTGCGTTCGCTTCGATTTCCGCGAACAGTTCACGGAGCGACGCCAGAGTTCAAGATTCGCGCTTTAAGAGTCTCTAGCACTTACCTTTTTTGTCTTCTTTGTCGCAATCTCCTGGAATAATCCGAGATTGATTACGGCTGGTAGCCTCTTTCTCGCCGAGTTCCCGCGTCGCACTTTTACACCGTTTTTTGCACTAATGTTATCGAAAATCAGTGTTTCTACAATCGTGCTTAACGACCGGAAGCGCTGAAAGTGCGGGAACACGTCGAAAAGGCCGGGAGAAGCCCTTGTTTCGCGACTGCCGTCTCGACGCGGCGTACGTGCCACGCCTGACTGTCAAGATGGCGGCGGCGACGCCTCGTTTTCTCCCGATGCTTTTCCACGTATTATCGCACCTTTTTCTCCAGTGCCCGCAACCACGGGAGCCACCTCACAGTCACTTTTGCCGCAAAGAGCACTTTAAGTTCGCAAACAAGCAGCAATCGCCGGAAAGAACGCCCTAATCGCGGTGGAACGCGTACGTGCCACGGCTGCGCGGCAATATGGCGGCGGTGACGCCCTGTTCCTTTCCGCCGATTTCCACTTGTTTTCGCACACTTTTGGCACTTTCCACTGCACAAACTGCGCACTGGTTGTGCCGCACGTGACACTGACTCTCAGGGAAGTGATCCAGACCACTTTCCAACTCCTTTTCTGCCGAAAACGCCGAATCAATTATCGACGCCACGTCACCGAAAGCGAACAAAGGACACGCAGAGCGTATATTCCTTTCTATCGCGTTATTCTTGCTACTAGCTTCTAGTTCTTACACTAGAAGTTTTCACAATCCTCCTCGGAAGGATATAAACCGAAGTATATATCCTTTATCGCCTAAAAAGTCGCGTCGTACAACTCAGGTAGCGGAGCGCACCGAAACACGTCCGCTCTCTACGGCTGCTCGAACGAGACTCCCGAACGTAACATAACCTAACCCAACCCATCTAGCCCCTCGCTGGTAATATTTTACAGAATCCCGTTCTTGTCGACCCGTACGTCTCGGTTGGGATATTATATACGTCTATAGTGTTATATATCCTAACCTAAGGCAGGCTAACATCTCGGATGCAGTATTTTACAACATTTCTGGCGTATCGGCCCATACTTCTCGGTGGGAACATTATATACGTCTATAACGTAACATAACCTAACCTATCCCATCTAGCCCCTCGCTGGCAATGTTTTACAGAATCCGGTTCGTGTCGTCCCGTACTTCTCGGTGGGAACATTATATACGTCTATAACATAATATATCCTTACCTAAGTCAGGCTAACATCTCGGATGCTGTATTTTACAACATTCCTGGCGTATCGGCCCATACTTCTCGGTGGGAACATTATATACGTATATAGCGTAACATAACCTAACCTATCCCATCTAGCCCCTCGCTGGCAATGTTTTACAGAATCCCGTTCGTGTCGTCCCGTACGTCTCGTATGGGACATTATATACGTCTACAGCGATATATATCCTAACGTAAGGCAGGCTAACTTTTCGGATGCAGTATTTTACAACATTCCCGGCGTATCGGCCCATACTTCTCGGTGGGAACATTATATACGTCTGTAACGTAACATAACCTAACCTATCCCATCTAGCCCGTCGTTGGCAATGTTTTACAGAATCCCGTTCGCGTCGCCCCGTACATCTCGGTTGGAATATTATATACGTCTATAGCGTTATATATCCTAACCTAAGGCAGGCTAACATCTCAGTTGTAGTATTTTACAACATTCCTGTCGTATCGGCCTCTACTTCTCGGTGGGAACATTATATTCGTCTATAACGTAATATAACCTAACCTAACACATCTAGCACCTCGCTGGTAATGTTTTACAGAATACCGTTCGTGACGTCCCGTACATCTCGGTTGGGATATTATATACGTCTATAGCGTTATATAACCTAACCTAAGGCAGGCTAACATCTCGGATGTAGTATTTTATACATTCCTGGCGTATCGGCCCCTACTTCACGGTGGGAACATTATACACGTCTATAACGTAACATAACCTAACCTAACACATCTAGCACCTCGCTGGTAATGTTTTACAGAATACCGTTCGTAACGTCCCGTACGTCTCGGTTGGGATATTATATACGTCTATAGCGTTATATATCCTAACCTAAGTCAGGCTATCATCTCGGATGCAGTATTTTACAACATTCTTGGAATCTCCGCCCCTACTTCTCGGTCGGAACACTATATACGTCTATAACGTAACATATCCTAACCCAACCCATCTAGCCCCTCGCTGGTAATGTTTTACAGAATCCCGTCCCTGTCGACCCGTACGTCTCGGATGAGACATTATAAACGTCTACAGCGATATATATCCTAACCTAAGGCAGGCTAACTTCTCGGATATAGTATTTTACAACATTTCTGTAGGATCGGCCTCTACTTCTCGGTGGGAACATTATATACGTCTATAACGTAATATAATCTAACCTAACACATCTAGACCCTCGCTGGTAATGTTTTACAGAATACCGTTCGTAACGTCCCGTACGTCTCGGTTGGGATATTATAAACGTCTACAGCAATATATATCCTAACCTAAGGCAGGCTAACATCTCGGTTGCAGTATTTTACAACATTCCTGGCATATCGGCCCATACCTCTCGGTGGGAACATTATATAGGTCTATAACGTAACATAGCCTAACCTAACACATCTAGCCCTTCGCTGGTAATGTTTTACAGAATCCCGTTCGTGTCGTCCCGTACGTCTCGGATGGGACATGATATACGTCTACAGCGTTATATATCCTAACGTAAGGCAGGCCAACATCTCGGATGCAGTATTTTACGCCATTACTGGCGTATCGGCCCCTACTTCTCAGTGGGAACATTATATACGTCTATAACGTATCACAACCTAACCTAACCCATCTAGCACCTCGCTGGTAATGTTTTACAGAATACCGTTCGTGACGTCCCGTACGTCTCGGATGAGACATTATAAACGTCCACAGCGATATATATCCTAACCTAAGGCAGGCTAACTGCTCGGATATAGTATTTTACAACATTTCTGTAGGATCGGCCTCTCCTTCTCCGTGGGAACATTATATTCGTCTATAACCTAATATAACCTAACCTTACACATCTAGCCCCTCGCTCGTAATGTTTTACAGAATCCCGTTCGTGTCGTCCCGTACGTCTCGGATGGGACATTATATCCGTCTACAGCGTTATATATCCTAACCTAAGGCAGGCTATCATCTCGGATGCAGTATTTTACAACATTCCTAGCGCATCGGCCTCTACTTCGCGGTGGGAACATTATATTCGTCTATAACGTAATATAACCTAACCTAACACATCTAGCCCCTCGCTGGTAATGTTTTGCAGTATCCCGTTCCTGCCGTCCCGTACGTCTCGGTTGGGACATTATAAACGTCTACAGCAATATATATCCTAACCTAAGGCAGGCTAACATCTCGGTTGCAGTATTTTACAACATTCCTGGCATATCGGCCCATACCTCTCGGTGGGAACATTATATAGGTCTATAACGTAACATAGCCTAACCTAACACATCTAGCCCTTCGCTGGTAATGTTTTACAGAATCCCGTTCGTGTCGTCCCGTACGTCTCGGATGGGACATGATATACGTCTACAGCGTTATATATCCTAACGTAAGGCAGGCCAACATCTCGGATGCAGTATTTTACGCCATTACTGGCGTATCGGCCCCTACTTCTCAGTGGGAACATTATATACGTCTATAACGTATCACAACCTAACCTAACCCATCTAGCACCTCGCTGGTAATGTTTTACAGAATACCGTTCGTGACGTCCCGTACGTCTCGGATGAGACATTATAAACGTCCACAGCGATATATATCCTAACCTAAGGCAGGCTAACTGCTCGGATATAGTATTTTACAACATTTCTGTAGGATCGGCCTCTCCTTCTCCGTGGGAACATTATATTCGTCTATAACGTAATATAACCTAACCTTACACATCTAGCCCCTCGCTCGTAATGTTTTACAGAATCCCGTTCGTGTCGTCCCGTACGTCTCGGTAGGGACATTATAAACGTCTACAGCGTTATATATCCTAACCTAAGCCAGGCTATAATCTCGGATGCAGTATTTTACGCCATTCCTGGCGTATCCGCCCCTACTTCACGGTGGGAACATTATACACGTCTATAACGTAACAAAACCTAATCTAACCCATCTAGCCCCTCGATGGTAATATTTCACAGAATCCCGTTCGTGTCGTCCCGTACGTCTCGGTTGGGATATTATATACGTCTATAGCGTTATATATCCTAACCTAAGGCAGGCTAACATCTCGGTTGCAGTATTTTACAACATTCCTGGCATATCGGCCCATACTTCTCGGTGGGAACATTATATAGGTCTATAACGTAACATAACCTAACCTAACACATCTAGCCCCTCGCTGGTAATGTTTTACAGAATCCCGTTCCTGTCGTCCCGTACATCTCGGTTGGAATGTTATATACGTCTACAGCGATATATATCCTAACGTAAGGCAGGCTAACATCTCGGATGCAGTATTTTACAACATTCCTGGCGTATCGGCCCATACTTCTCGGTGGGAACATTATATACGTTTGTAACGTAACATAACCTAACCTATCCCATCTAGCCCCTCGTTGGCAATGTTTTACAGAATCCCGTTCGTGACGTCCCGTACATCTCGGTTGGAATATTATATACGTCTATAGCGTTATATATCCTAACCTAAGGCAAGCTATCATCTCGGATGCAGTATTTTACAACATTCCTGGCATATCGGCCCCTACTTCTCGGTGGGAACATTATATACGTTTATAACGTATCACAACCTAACCTAACCCATCTAGCCCCTCGCTGGTAATGTTTTACACAATCCCGTTCCTGTCACCCCGTACGTCTCGGTTGGGACATTATAAACTTCTAAAGCGTTATATATCCCAACCTAAGCCAGGCTATAATCTCGGATGCAGTATTTTACAACATTCCTGGCATATCGGCCCCTACTTCTCAGTGGGAACATTATATACGCCTATAACGTATCACAACCTAAACTAACCCATCTAGCCCCTCGCTGGTAATGTTTTACAGAATCCCGTTCGTGTCGTCCCGTACGTCTCGGATGGGACATTATATCCGTCTACAGCGTTATATATCCTAACCTAAGGCAGGCTATCATCTCGGATGCAGTATTTTACAACATTCCTAGCGCATCGGCCTCTACTTCGCGGTGGGAACATTATATTCGTCTATAACGTAATATAACCTAACCTAACACATCTAGCCCCTCGCTGGTAATGTTTTGCAGTATCCCGTTCCTGCCGTCCCGTACGTCTCGGTTGGGAAATTATAAACGTCTACAGCAATATATATCCTAACCTAAGGCAGGCTAACATCTCGGTTGCAGTATTTTACAACATTCCTGGCATATCGGCCCATACCTCTCGGTGGGAACATTATATAGGTCTATAACGTAACATAGCCTAACCTAACACATCTAGCCCTTCGCTGGTAATGTTTTACAGAATCCCGTTCGTGTCGTCCCGTACGTCTCGGATGGGACATGATATACGTCTACAGCGTTATATATCCTAACGTAAGGCAGGCCAACATCTCGGATGCAGTATTTTACGCCATTACTGGCGTATCGGCCCCTACTTCTCAGTGGGAACATTATACACGTATATAACGTAACATAACCTAACCTAACCCATCTAGCTCCTCGCTGGTAATATTTTGCAGAATCCCGTCCTTGTCGACCCGTACGACTCGGTTGGGATATTATATACGTGTATAGCGTTATATATCGTAACCTAAGGCAGGCTATCATCTCGGATGCAGTATTCTACAACATTCATAGCGCATCGGCCTCTACTTCGCGGTGGGAACATTATATTCGTCTATAACGTAATATAACCTAACCTAACACATCTGGCCCCTCGCTGGTAATGTTTTGCAGTATCCCGTTCCTGCCGTCCCGTACGTCCCGGTTGGGACATTATAAACGTCTACAGCAATATATATACTAACCTAAGGCAGGCTAACATCTCGGATGCAGTATTTTACGCCATTCCTGGCGTATCCGCCCCTACTTCACGGTGGGAACATTATACACGTCTATAACGTAAGAAAACATAATCTAACACATCTAGCCCCTCGCTGGTAATGTTTTACAGAATCCCGTTCCTGTCGCCCCGTACGTCTCGGTTGGGACATTATAAACTTCTAAAGCTTTATATATCCAAACCTAAGGCAGGCTATCATCTCGTATGTAGTATTTTACAACATACCTGGCGTATCGTCTCCTACTTCTCGGTGGGAACGTTATATAGGTCTATAACGTAATATAACCTTACCAAACACATCTAGCCCCTCGCTGGTAATGTTTTACAGTATCCCGTTCCTGTCGTCCCGTACTTCTCGGTTGGGACATTATATACGCCTATAGCGTTATATATCCTAACCTAAGCCAGGCTATCATCTCGGATGCAGTATTTTGCAACATTCCTGGCATATCGGCCCCTACTTCTCGGTGGGAACATTATACACGTCTATAACGTAACATAACCTAACCTAACCCATCTAGCCCCTCGCTGGTAATATTTTACAGAATCCCGTTCGTGTCGTCACGTACGTCTCGGTTGGGATATTATATACGTCTACAGCGTTATATATCCTACCCTAAGGCAGACTATCATCTCGGATGCAGTATTTTGCAACATTCCTGGCATATCGGCCCCTACTTCTCGGTGGGAACATTATATACGTCTATAACGTATCACAACCTAACCTTACCCATCTAGCCCCTCGCTGGCAATGTTTTACAGAATCCCGTTCCTGTGGTCCCGTACGTCTCGGATGGGACACTATAATCGTCTACAGCGATATATATCCTAACGTAAGGCAGGCTAACATCTCGGATGAAGCATTTTACGCCATTCCTGGCGTATCGGCCCCTACTTCACGGTGGGAACATTATACACGTCTATAACGTATCACAACCTAACCTATCCCATCTAGCCCCTCGCTGGCAATGTTTTACAGAATCCCGTTCGTGTCGTCCCGTACGTCTCGGGTGGGATATTATATACGTCTATAGCGTTATACATCCTAACCTAAGGCAGGCTAACATCTCGGTTGCAGTATTTTACAACATTCCTGGCATATCGGCCCATACTCCTCGGTGGGAACATTATATAGGTCTATAACGTAACATAACCTAACCTAACACATCTAGCCCCTCGCTGGTAATGTTTTACAGAATCCCGTTCCTGTCGTCCCGTACATCTCGGTTGGGATGTTATATACGTCTACAGCGATATATATCCTAACGTAAGGCAGGCTAACATCTCGGATGCAGTATTTTACAACATTCCTGGCGTATCGGCCCATACTTCTCGGTGGGAACATTATATTCGTCTATAACGTAATATAACTTAACCTAACACATCTAGCCCCTCGCTGGTAATGTTTTCCAGAATCCCGTTCCTGTCGGCCCGTACATCTCGGTTGGGATGTTATATACGTCTACAGCGATATATATCCTAACGTAAGGCAGGCTAACATCTCGGATGCAGTATTTTACAACATTCCTGGCGTATCGGCCCATACTTCTCGGTGGGAACATTACATTCGTCTATAACGTAATATAACTTAACCTAACACATCTAGCCCCTCGCTGGCAATGTTTTACAGAATCCCGTTCGTGACGTCCCGTACATCTCGGTTGGAATATTATATACGTCTATAGCGTTATATATCCTAACCTAAGGCAAGCTATCATCTCGGATGCAGTATTTTACAACATTCCTGGCATATCGGCCCCTACTTCTCGGTGGGAACATTATATACGTTTATAACGTATCACAACCTAACCTAACCCATCTAGCCCCTCGCTGGTAATGTTTTACACAATCCCGTTCCTGTCACCCCGTACGTCTCGGTTGGGACATTATAAACTTCTAAAGCGTTATATATCCTAACCTAAGCCAGGCTATAATCTCGGATGCAGTATTTTACAACATTCCTGGCATATCGGCCCCTACTTCTCAGTGGGAACATTATATACGCCTATAACGTATCACAACCTAAACTAACCCATCTAGCCCCTCGCTGGTAATGTTTTACAGAATCCCGTTCGTGTCGTCCCGTACGTCTCGGATGGGACATTATATCCGTCTACAGCGTTATATATCCTAACCTAAGGCAAGCTATCATCTCGGATGCAGTATTTTACAACATTCCTGGCATATCGGCCCCTACTTCTCGGTGGGAACATTATATACGTTTATAACGTACCACAACCTAACCTAACCCATCTAGCCCCTCGCTGGTAATGTTTTACAGAATCCCGTTCTTGTCGACCCGTACGACTCGGTTGGGATATTATATACGTCTACAGCGTTATATATCCTAACCTAAGGCAGGCTAACATCTCGGATGAAGCATTTCACGTCATTCCTGGCGTATCGGCCCCTACTTCACGGTGGGAACATTATGCACGTCTATAACGTAACATAACCTAACCTAACACATCTAGCACCTCGCTGGTAATGTTTTACAGAATCCCGTTCCTGTCGCCCCGTACGTCTCGGGTGGGATATTATATACGTCTATAGCGTTATCTATCCTAACCTAAGGCTGGCTAACATCTCGGTTGCAGTATTTTACAACATTCCTGGCATATCGGCCCATACCTCTCGGTGGGAACATTATATAGGTCTATAACGTAACATAACCTAACCTAACACATCTAGCCCCTCGCTGGTAATGTTTTACAGAATCCCGTTCGTGTCGTCCCGTACGTCTCGGATGGGACATGATATACGTCTACAGCGTTATATATCCTAACGTAAGGCAGGCCAACATCTCGGATGCAGTATGTTACGCCATTACTGGCGTATCGGCCCCTACTTCTCAGTGGGAACATTATACACGTATATAACGTAACATAACCTAACCTAACCCATCTAGCTCCTCGCTGGTAATATTTTGCAGAATCCCGTCCTTGTCGACCCGTACGACTCGGTTGGGATATTATATACGTCTATAGCGTTATATATCGTAACCTAAGGCAGGCTATCATCTCGGATGCAGTATTTTACAACATTCCTAGCGCATCGGCCTCTACTTCGCGGTGGGAACATTATATTCGTCTATAACGTAATATAACCTAACCTAACACATCTAGCCCCTCGCTGGTAATGTTTTGCAGTATCCCGTTCCTGCCGTCCCGTACGTCTCGGTTGGGACATTATAAACGTCTACAGTAATATATATACTAACCTAAGGCAGGCTAACATCTCGGATGCAGTATTTTACGCCATTCCTGGCGTATCCGCCCCTACTTCACGGTGGGAACATTATACACGTCTATAACGTAAGAAAACATAATCTAACACATCTAGCCCCTCGCTGGTAATGTTTTACAGAATCCCGTTCCTGTCGCCCCGTACGTCTCGGTTGGGACATTATAAACTTCTAAAGCTTTATATATCCAAACCTAAGGCAGGCTATCATCTCGTATGTAGTATTTTACAACATACCTGGCGTATCGTCTCCTACTTCTCGGTGGGAACATTATATAGGTCTATAACGTAATATAACCTTACCAAACACATCTAGCCCCTCGCTGGTAATGTTTTACAGTATCCCGTTCCTGTCGTCCCGTACTTCTCGGTTGGGACATTATATACGCCTATAGCGTTATATATCCTAACCTAAGCCAGGCTATCATCTCGGATGCAGTATTTTGCAACATTCCTGGCATATCGGCCCCTACTTCTCTGTGGGAACATTATACACGTCTATAACGTAACATAACCTAACCTAACCCATCTAGCCCCTCGCTGGTAATATTTTACAGAATCCCGTTCGTGTCGTCACGTACGTCTCGGTTGGGATATTATATACGTCTACAGCGTTATATATCCTACCCTAAGGCAGACTATCATCTCGGATGCAGTATTTTGCAACATTCCTGGCATATCGGCCCCTACTTCTCGGTGGGAACATTATATACGTCTATAACGTATCACAACCTAACCTTACCCATCTAGCCCCTCGCTGGCAATGTTTTACAGAATCCCGTTCCTGTGGTCCCGTACGTCTCGGATGGGACACTATAATCGTCTACAGCGATATATATCCTAACGTAAGGCAGGCTAACATCTCGGATGCAGTATTTTACAACTTTCCTGGCGTATCGGCCCATACTTCTCGGTGGGAACATTATATTCGTCTATAACGTAATATAACTTAACCTAACACATCTAGCCCCTCGCTGGCAATGTTTTACAGAATCCCGTTCGTGACGTCCCGTACATCTCGGTTGGAATATTATATACGTCTATAGCGTTATATATCCTAACCTAAGGCAAGCTATCATCTCGGATGCAGTATTTTACAACATTCCTGGCATATCGGCCACTACTTCTCGGTGGGAACATTATATACGTTTATAACGTATCACAACCTAACCTAACCCATCTAGCCCCTCGCTGGTAATGTTTTACAGAATCCCGTTCCTGTCACCCCGTACGTCTCGGTTGGGACATTATAAACTTCTAAAGCGTTATATATCCTAACCTAAGCCAGGCTATAATCTCGGATGCAGTATTTTACAACATTCCTGGCATATCGGCCCCTACTTCTCAGTGGGAACATTATATACGTCTATAACGTAACATAACCTAACCTAACCCATCTAGCCCCTCGCCGGTAATGTTTTACAGAATCCCGTTCCTGTCACCCCGTACGTCTCGGTTGGGACATTATAAACTTCTAAAGCGTTATATATCCTAACCTAAGCCAGGCTATAATCTCGGATGCAGTATTTTACAACATTCCTGGCATATCGGCCCCTACTTCTCGGTGGGAACATTATATACGTTTATAACGTACCACAACCTAACCTAACCCATCTAGCCCCTCGCTGGTAATGTTTTACAGAATCCCGTTCTTGTCGACCCGTACGACTCGGTTGGGATATTATATACGTCTACAGCGTTATATATCCTAACCTAAGGCAGGCTAACATCTCGGATGAAGCATTTCACGTCATTCCTGGCGTATCGGCCCCTACTTCACGGTGGGAACATTATGCACGTCTATAACGTAACATAACCTAACCTAACACATCTAGCACCTCGCTGGTAATGTTTTACAGAATCCCGTTCCTGTCGCCCCGTACGTCTCGGGTGGGATATTATATACGTCTATAGCGTTATCTATCCTAACCTAAGGCTGGCTAACATCTCGGTTGCAGTATTTTACAACATTCCTGGCATATCGGCCCATACCTCTCGGTGGGAACATTATATAGGTCTATAACGTAACATAACCTAACCTAACACATCTAGCCCCTCGCTGGTAATGTTTTACAGAATCCCGTTCGTGTCGTCCCGTACGTCTCGGATGGGACATGATATACGTCTACAGCGTTATATATCCTAACGTAAGGCAGGCCAACATCTCGGATGCAGTATGTTACGCCATTACTGGCGTATCGGCCCCTACTTCTCAGTGGGAACATTATACACGTATATAACGTAACATAACCTAACCTAACCCATCTAGCTCCTCGCTGGTAATATTTTGCAGAATCCCGTCCTTGTCGACCCGTACGACTCGGTTGGGATATTATATACGTCTATAGCGTTATATATCGTAACCTAAGGCAGGCTATCATCTCGGATGCAGTATTTTACAACATTCCTAGCGCATCGGCCTCTACTTCGCGGTGGGAACATTATATTCGTCTATAACGTAACATAACCTAACCTAACACATCTAGCCCCTCGCTGGTAATGTTTTGCAGTATCCCGTTCCTGCCGTCCCGTACGTCTCGGTTGGGACATTATAAACGTCTACAGTAATATATATACTAACCTAAGGCAGGCTAACATCTCGGATGCAGTATTTTACGCCATTCCTGGCGTATCCGCCCCTACTTCACGGTGGGAACATTATACACGTCTATAACGTAAGAAAACATAATCTAACACATCTAGCCCCTCGCTGGTAATGTTTTACAGAATCCCGTTCCTGTCGCCCCGTACGTCTCGGTTGGGACATTATAAACTTCTAAAGCTTTATATATCCAAACCTAAGGCAGGCTATCATCTCGTATGTAGTATTTTACAACATACCTGGCGTATCGTCTCCTACTTCTCGGTGGGAACATTATATAGGTCTATAACGTAATATAACCTTACCAAACACATCTAGCCCCTCGCTGGTAATGTTTTACAGTATCCCGTTCCTGTCGTCCCGTACTTCTCGGTTGGGACATTATATACGCCTATAGCGTTATATATCCTAACCTAAGCCAGGCTATCATCTCGGATGCAGTATTTTGCAACATTCCTGGCATATCGGCCCCTACTTCTCGGTGGGAACATTATACACGTCTATAACGTAACATAACCTAACCTAACCCATCTAGCCCCTCGCTGGTAATATTTTACAGAATCCCGTTCGTGTCGTCACGTACGTCTCGGTTGGGATATTATATACGTCTACAGCGTTATATATCCTACCCTAAGGCAGACTATCATCTCGGATGCAGTATTTTGCAACATTCCTGGCATATCGGCCCCTACTTCTCGGTGGGAACATTATATACGTCTATAACGTATCACAACCTAACCTTACCCATCTAGCCCCTCGCTGGCAATGTTTTACAGAATCCCGTTCCTGTGGCCCCGTACGTCTCGGATGGGACACTATAATCGTCTACAGCGATATATATCCTAACGTAAGGCAGGCTAACATCTCGGATGCAGTATTTTACAACTTTCCTGGCGTATCGGCCCATACTTCTCGGTGGGAACATTATATTCGTCTATAACGTAATATAACTTAACCTAACACATCTAGCCCCTCGCTGGCAATGTTTTACAGAATCCCGTTCGTGACGTCCCGTACATCTCGGTTGGAATATTATATACGTCTATAGCGTTATATATCCTAACCTAAGGCAAGCTATCATCTCGGATGCAGTATTTTACAACATTCCTGGCATATCGGCCACTACTTCTCGGTGGGAACATTATATACGTTTATAACGTATCACAACCTAACCTAACCCATCTAGCCCCTCGCTGGTAATGTTTTACAGAATCCCGTTCCTGTCACCCCGTACGTCTCGGTTGGGACATTATAAACTTCTAAAGCGTTATATATCCTAACCTAAGCCAGGCTATAATCTCGGATGCAGTATTTTACAACATTCCTGGCATATCGGCCCCTACTTCTCAGTGGGAACATTATATACGTCTATAACGTAACATAACCTAACCTAACCCATCTAGCCCCTCGCCGGTAATGTTTTACAGAATCCCGTTCCTGTCACCCCGTACGTCTCGGTTGGGACATTATAAACTTCTAAAGCGTTATATATCCTAACCTAAGCCAGGCTATAATCTCTGATGCAGTATTTTACAACATTCCTGGCGTATCGGCCCCTACTTCACGGTGGGAACATTATACACGTCTATAACGTAACATAACCTATCCTAACACATCTAGCACCTCGCTGGTAATGTTTTACAGAATACCGTTCGTAACGTCCCGTACGTCTCGGTTGGGATATTATATACGTCTATAGCGTTATATATCCTAACCTAAGGCAGGCTATCATCTCGGATGCAGTATTTTACAACATTCTTGGAATCTCCGCCCCTACTTCTCGGTCGGAACACTATATACGTCTATAACGTAACATAACCTAACCCAACCCATCTAGCCCCTCGCTGGTAATGTTTTACAGAATCCCGTCCCTGTCGAACCGTACGTCTAGGATGAGGCATTATAAACGTCTACAGCGATATATATCCTAACCTAAGCCAGGCTAACTTCTCGGATATAGTATTTTACAATATTCCTGGCGTATCGGCCCATACTTCACGGTGGGAACATTATGCACGTCTATAACGTAACATAACCTAACCTAACAATCTAGCCCCTCGCTGGTAATGTTTTACAGAATCCCGTTCCTGTCGTCCCGTACATCTCGGTTGGAATGTTATATACGTCTACAGCGATATATATCCTAACGTAAGGCAGGCTAACATCTCGGATGCAGTATTTTACAACATTCCTGGCGTATCGGCCCATACTTCTCGGTGGGAACATTATATACGTTTGTAACGTAACATAACCTAACCTATCCCATCTAGCCCCTCGTTGGCAATGTTTTACAGAATCCCGTTCGTGACGTCCCGTACATCTCGGTTGGAATATTATATACGTCTATAGCGTTATATATCCTAACCTAAGGCAAGCTATCATCTCGGATGCAGTATTTTACAACATTCCTGGCATATCGGCCCCTACTTCTCAGTGGGAACATTATATACGCCTATAACGTATCACAACCTAAACTAACCCATCTAGCCCCTCGCTGGTAATGTTTTACAGAATCCCGTTCTTGTCGACCCGTACGACTCGGTTGGGATATTATATACGTCTACAGCGTTATATATCCTAACCTAAGGCAGGCTAACATCTCGGATGAAGCATTTCACGTCATTCCTGGCGTATCGGCCCCTACTTCACGGTGGAAACATTATGCACGTCTATAACGTAACATAACCTAACCTAACACATCTAGCCCCTCGCTGGTAATGTTTTACAGAATCCCGTTCGTGTCGTCCCGTACGTCTCGGATGGGACATGATATACGTCTACAGCGTTATATATCCTAACGTAAGGCAGGCCAACATCTCGGATGCAGTATTTTACGCCATTACTGACGTATCGGCCCCTACTTCTCAGTGGGAACATTATACACGTATATAACGTAACATAACCTAACCTAACCCATCTAGCTCCTCGCTGGTAATATTTTGCAGAATCCCGTCCTTGTCGACCCGTACGACTCGGTTGGGATATTATATACGTCTATAGCGTTATAAATCGTAACCTAAGGCAGGCTATCATCTCGGATGCAGTATTTTACAACATTCCTAGCGCATCGGCCTCTACTTCGCGGTGGGAACATTATATTCGTCTATAACGTAATATAACCTAACCTAACACATCTAGCCCCTCGCTGGTAATGTTTTGCAGTATCCCGTTCCTGCCGTCCCGTACGTCTCGGTTGGGACATTATAAACGTCTACAGCAATATATATCCTAACCTAAGGCAGGCTAACATCTCGGATGAAGCATTTCACGTCATTCCTGGCGTATCGGCCCCTACTTCACGGTAGGAACATTATGCACGTCTATAACGTAACAAAACCTAATCTAACCCATCTAGCCCCTCGATGGTAATATTTCACAGAATCCCGTTCGTGTCGTCCCGTACGTCTCGGGTGGGATATTATATACGTCTATAGCGTTATATATCCTAACCTAAGGCAGGCTAACATCTCGGTTGCAGTATTTTACAACATTCCTGGCATATCGGCCCATACCTCTCGGTGGGAACATTATATAGGTCTATAACGTAACATAACCTAACCTAACACATCTAGCCCCTCGCTGGTAATGTTTTACAGAATCCCGTTCGTGTCGTCCCGTACGCCTCGGATGGGACATGATATACGTCTACAGCGTTATATATCCTAACGTAAGGCAGGCCAACATCTCGGATGCAGTATTTTACGCCATTACTGGCGTATCGGCCCCTACTTCTCAGTGCGAACATTATACACGTATATAACGTAACATAACCTAACCTAACCCATCTAGCTCCTCGCTGGTAATATTTTGCAGAATCCCGTCCTTGTCGACCCGTACGACTCGGTTGGGAAATTATATACGTCTATAGCGTTATATATCGTAACCTAAGGCAGGCTATCATCTCGGATGCAGTATTCTACAACATTCATAGCGCATCGGCCTCTACTTCGCGGTGGGAACATTATATTCGTCTATAACGTAATATAACCTAACCTAACACATCTGGCCCCTCGCTGGTAATGTTTTGCAGTATCCCGTTCCTGCCGTCCCGTACGTCCCGGTTGGGACATTATAAACGTCTACAGCAATATATATACTAACCTAAGGCAGGCTAACATCTCGGATGCAGTATTTTACGCCATTCCTGGCGTATCCGCCCCTACTTCACGGTGGGAACATTATACACGTCTATAACGTAAGAAAACATAATCTAACACATCTAGCCCCTCGCTGGTAATGTTTTACAGAATCCCGTTCCTGTCGCCCCGTACGTCTCGGTTGGGACATTATAAACTTCTAAAGCTTTATATATCCAAACCTAAGGCAGGCTATCATCTCGTATGTAGTATTTTACAACATACCTGGCGTATCGTCTCCTACTTCTCGGTGGGAACGTTATATAGGTCTATAACGTAATATAACCTTACCAAACACATCTAGCCCCTTGCTGGTAATGTTTTACAGTATCCCGTTCCTGTCGTCCCGTACTTCTCGGTTGGGACATTATATACGCCTATAGCGTTATATATCCTAACCTAAGCCAGGCTATCATCTCGGATGCAGTATTTTGCAACATTCCTGGCATATCGGCCCCTACTTCTCGGTGGGAACATTATACACGTCTATAACGTAACATAACCTAACCTAACCCATCTAGCCCCTCGCTGGTAATATTTTACAGAATCCCGTTCCTGTGGTCCCGTACGTCTCGGATGGGACACTATAATCGTCTACAGCGATATATATCCTAACGTAAGGCAGGCTAACATCTCGGATGAAGCATTTTACGCCATTCCTGGCGTATCGGCCCCTACTTCACGGTGGGAACATTATACACGTCTATAACGTATCACAACCTAACCTATCCCATCTAGCCCCTCGCTGGCAATGTTTTACAGAATCCCGTTCGTGTCGTCCCGTACGTCTCGGGTGGGATATTATATACGTCTATAGCGTTATATATCCTAACCTAAGGCAGGCTAACATCTCGGTTGCAGTATTTTACAACATTCCTGGCATATCGGCCCATACTCCTCGGTGGGAACATTATATAGGTCTATAACGTAACATAACCTAACCTAACACATCTAGCCCCTCGCTGGTAATGTTTTACAGAATCCCGTTCCTGTCGTCCCGTACATCTCGGTTGGGATGTTATATACGTCTACAGCGATATATATCCTAACGTAAGGCAGGCTAACATCTCGGATGCAGTATTTTACAACATTCCTGGCGTATCGGCCCATACTTCTCGGTGGGAACATTATATTCGTCTATAACGTAATATAACTTAACCTAACACATCTAGCCCCTCGCTGGTAATGTTTTACAGAATCCCGTTCCTGTCGTCCCGTACATCTCGGTTGGGATGTTATATACGTCTACAGCGATATATATCCTAACGTAAGGCAGGCTAACATCTCGGATGCAGTATTTTACAACATTCCTGGCGTATCGGCCCATACTTCTCGGTGGGAACATTACATTCGTCTATAACGTAATATAACTTAACCTAACACATCTAGCCCCTCGCTGGCAATGTTTTACAGAATCCCGTTCGTGGCGTCCCGTACATCTCGGTTGGAATATTATATACGTCTATAGCGTTATATATCCTAACCTAAGGCAAGCTATCATCTCGGATGCAGTATTTTACAACATTCCTGGCATATCGGCCCCTACTTCTCGGTGGGAACATTATATACGTTTATAACGTATCACAACCTAACCTAACCCATCTAGCCCCTCGCTGGTAATGTTTTACAGAATCCCGTTCCTGTCACCCCGTACGTCTCGGTTGGGACATTATAAACTTCTAAAGCGTTATATATCCTAACCTAAGCCAGGCTATAATCTCGGATGCAGTATTTTACAACATTCCTGGCATATCGGCCCCTACTTCTCAGTGGGAACATTATATACGTCTATAACGTAACATAACCTAACCTAACCCATCTAGCCCCTCGCTGGTAATGTTTTGCAGTATCCCGTTCCTGCCGTCCCGTACGTCTCGGTTGGGACATTATAAACGTCTACAGCAATATATATCCTAACCTAAGGCAGGCTAACATCTCGGATGAAGCATTTCACGTCATTCCTGGCGTATCGGCCCCTACTTCACGGTAGGAACATTATGCACGTCTATAACGTAACAAAACCTAATCTAACCCATCTAGCCCCTCGATGGTAATATTTCACAGAATCCCGTTCGTGTCGTCCCGTACGTCTCGGGTGGGATATTATATACGTCTATAGCGTTATATATCCTAACCTAAGGCAGGCTAACATCTCGGTTGCAGTATTTTACAACATTCCTGGCATAACCGCCCATACCTCTCGGTGGGAACATTATATAGGTCTATAACGTAACATAACCTAACCTAACACATCTAGCCCCTCGCTGGTAATGTTTTACAGAATCCCGTTCGTGTCGTCCCGTACGTCTCGGATGGGACATGATATACGTCTACAGCGTTATATATCCTAACGTAAGGCAGGCCAACATCTCGGATGCAGTATTTTACGCCATTACTGGCGTATCGGCCCCTACTTCTCAGTGGGAACATTATACACGTATATAACGTAACATAACCTAACCTAACCCATCTAGCTCCTCGCTGGTAATATTTTGCAGAATCCCGTCCTTGTCGACCCGTACGTCTCGGTTGGGATATTATATACGTCTATAGCGTTATATATCCTAACCTAAGGCAGGCTAACATCTCGGTTGCAGTATTTTACAACATTCCTGGCATATCGGCCCATACTTCTCGGTGGGAACATTATATAGGTCTATAACGTAACATAACCTAACCTAACACATCTAGCCCCTCGCTGGTAATGTTTTACAGAATCCCGTTCCTGTCGTCCCGTACATCTCGGTTGGAATGTTATATACGTCTACAGCGATATATATCCTAACGTAAGGCAGGCTAACATCTCGGATGCAGTATTTTACAACATTCCTGGCGTATCGGCCCATACTTCTCGGTGGGAACATTATATACGTTTGTAACGTAACATAACCTAACCTATCCCATCTAGCCCCTCGTTGGCAATGTTTTACAGAATCCCGTTCGTGACGTCCCGTACATCTCGGTTGGAGTATTATATACGTCTATAGCGTTATATATCCTAACCTAAGGCAAGCTATCATCTCGGATGCAGTATTTTACAACATTCCTGGCATATCGGCCCCTGCTTCTCGGTGGGAACATTATATACGTTTATAACGTATCACAACCTAACCTAACCCATCTAGCCCCTCGCTGGTAATGTTTTACACAATCCCGTTCCTGTCACCCCGTACGTCTCGGTTGGGACATTATAAACTTCTAAAGCGTTATATATCCTAACCTAAGCCAGGCTATAATCTCGGATGCAGTATTTTACAACATTCCTGGCATATCGGCCCCTACTTCTCAGTGGGAACATTATATACGCCTATAACGTATCACAACCTAAACTAACCCATCTAGCCCCTCGCTGGTAATGTTTTACAGAATCCCGTTCGTGTCGTCCCGTACGTCTCGGATGGGACATTATATCCGTCTACAGCGTTATATATCCTAACCTAAGGCAAGCTATCATCTCGGATGCAGTATTTTAAAACATTCCTGGCATATCGGCCCCTACTTCTCGGTGGGAACATTATATACGTTTATAACGTATCACAACCTAACCTAACCCATCTAGCCCCTCGCTGGTAATGTTTTACAGAATCCCGTTCTTGTCGACCCGTACGACTCGGTTGGGATATTATATACGTCTACAGCGTTATATATCGTAACCTAAGGCAGGCTATCATCTCGGATGCAGTATTTTACAACATTCCTAGCGCATCGGCCTCTACTTCGCGGTGGGAACATTATATTCGTCTATAACGTAATATAACCTAACCTAACACATCTAGCCCCTCGCTGGTAATGTTTTGCAGTATCCCGTTCCTGCCGTCCCGTACGTCTCGGTTGGGTCATTATAAACGTCTACAGCAATATATATCCTAACCTAAGGCAGGCTAACATCTCGGATGAAGCATTTCACGTCATTCCTGGCGTATCGGCCCCTACTTCACGGTAGGTACATTATGCACGTCTATAACGTAACAAAACCTAATCTAACCCATCTAGCCCCTCGATGGTAATATTTCACAGAATCCCGTTCGTGTCGTCCCGTACGTCTCGGGTGGGATATTATATACGTCTATAGCGTTATATATCCTAACCTAAGGCAGGCTAACATCTCGGTTGCAGTATTTTACAACATTCCTGGCATATCGGCCCATACCTCTCGGTGGGAACATTATATAGGTCTATAACGTAACATAACCTAACCTAACACATCTAGCCCCTCGCTGGTAATGTTTTACAGAATCCCGTTCGTGTCGTCCCGTGCGTCTCGGATGGGACATGATATACGTCTACAGCGTTAGATATCCTAACGTAAGGCAGGCCAACATCTCGGATGCAGTATTTTACGCCATTACTGGCGTATCGGCCCCTACTTCTCAGTGGGAACATTATACACGTATATAACGTAACATAACCTAACCTAACCCATCTAGCACCTCGCTGGTAATATTTTGCAGAATCCCGTCCTTGTCGACCCGTACGACTCGGTTGGGATATTATATACGTCTATAGCGTTATATATCGTAACCTAAGGCAGGCTATCATCTCGGATGCAGTATTCTACAACATTCATAGCGCATCGGCCTCTACTTCGCGGTGGGAACATTATATTCGTCTATAACGTAATATAACCTAACCTAACACATCTGGCCCCTCGCTGGTAATGTTTTGCAGTATCCCATTCCTGCCGTCCCGTACGTCCCGGTTGGGACATTATAAACGTCTACAGCAATATATATACTAACCTAAGGCAGGCTAACATCTCGGATGCAGTATTTTACGCCATTCCTGGCGTATCCGCCCCTACTTCACGGTGGGAACATTATACACGTCTATAACGTAAGAAAACATAATCTAACACATCTAGCCCCTCGCTGGTAATGTTTTACAGAATCCCGTTCCTGTCACCCCGTACGTCTCGGTTGGGACATTATAAACTTCTAAAGCGTTATATATCCTAACCTAAGCCAGGCTATAATCTCGGATGCAGTATTTTACAACATTCCTGGCATATCGGCCCCTACTTCTCAGTGGGAACATTATATACGTCTATAACGTAACATAACCTAACCTAACCCATCTAGCCCCTCGCTGGTAATGTTTTGCAGTATCCCGTTCCTGCCGTCCCGTACGTCTCGGTTGGGACATTATAAACGTCTACAGCAATATATATCCTAACCTAAGGCAGGCTAACATCTCGGATGAAGCATTTCACGTCATTCCTGGCGTATCGGCCCCTACTTCACGGTAGGAACATTATGCACGTCTATAACGTAACAAAACCTAATCTAACCCATCTAGCCCCTCGATGGTAATATTTCACAGAATCCCGTTCGTGTCGTCCCGTACGTCTCGGGTGGGATATTATATACGTCTATAGCGTTATATATCCTAACCTAAGGCAGGCTAACATCTCGGTTGCAGTATTTTACAACATTCCTGGCATAACCGCCCATACCTCTCGGTGGGAACATTATATAGGTCTATAACGTAACATAACCTAACCTAACACATCTAGCCCCTCGCTGGTAATGTTTTACAGAATCCCGTTCGTGTCGTCCCGTACGTCTCGGATGGGACATGATATACGTCTACAGCGTTATATATCCTAACGTAAGGCAGGCCAACATCTCGGATGCAGTATTTTACGCCATTACTGGCGTATCGGCCCCTACTTCTCAGTGGGAACATTATACACGTATATAACGTAACATAACCTAACCTAACCCATCTAGCTCCTCGCTGGTAATATTTTGCAGAATCCCGTCCTTGTCGACCCGTACGTCTCGGTTGGGATATTATATACGTCTATAGCGTTATATATCCTAACCTAAGGCAAGCTATCATCTCGGATGCAGTATTTTACAACATTCCTGGCATATCGGCCCCTACTTCTCGGTGGGAACATTATATACGTTTATAACGTATCACAACCTAACCTAACCCATCTAGCCCCTCGCTGGTAATGTTTTACACAATCCCGTACCTGTCACCCCGTACGTCTCGGTTGGGACATTATAAACTTCTAAAGCGTTATATATCCTAACCTAAGCCAGGCTATAATCTCGGATGCAGTATTTTACAACATTCCTGGCATATCGGCCCCTACTTCTCAGTGGGAACATTATATACGCCTATAACGTATCACAACCTAAACTAACCCATCTAGCCCCTCGCTGGTAATGTTTTACAGAATCCCGTTCGTGTCGTCCCGTACGTCTCGGATGGGACATTATATCCGTCTACAGCGTTATATATCCTAACCTAAGGCAAGCTATCATCTCGGATGCAGTATTTTAAAACATTCCTGGCATATCGGCCCCTACTTCTCGGTGGGAACATTATATACGTTTATAACGTATCACAACCTAACCTAACCCATCTAGCCCCTCGCTGGTAATGTTTTACAGAATCCCGTTCTTGTCGACCCGTACGACTCGGTTGGGATATTATATACGTCTACAGCGTTATATATCGTAACCTAAGGCAGGCTATCATCTCGGATGCAGTATTTTACAACATTCCTAGCGCATCGGCCTCTACTTCGCGGTGGGAACATTATATTCGTCTATAACGTAATATAACCTAACCTAACACATCTAGCCCCTCGCTGGTAATGTTTTGCAGTATCCCGTTCCTGCCGTCCCGTACGTCTCGGTTGGGTCATTATAAACGTCTACAGCAATATATATCCTAACCTAAGGCAGGCTAACATCTCGGATGAAGCATTTCACGTCATTCCTGGCGTATCGGCCCCTACTTCACGGTAGGTACATTATGCACGTCTATAACGTAACAAAACCTAATCTAACCCATCTAGCCCCTCGATGGTAATATTTCACAGAATCCCGTTCGTGTCGTCCCGTACGTCTCGGGTGGGATATTATATACGTCTATAGCGTTATATATCCTAACCTAAGGCAGGCTAACATCTCGGTTGCAGTATTTTACAACATTCCTGGCATATCGGCCCATACCTCTCGGTGGGAACATTATATAGGTCTATAACGTAACATAACCTAACCTAACACATCTAGCCCCTCGCTGGTAATGTTTTACAGAATCCCGTTCGTGTCGTCCCGTACGTCTCGGATGGGACATGATATACGTCTACAGCGTTATATATCCTAACGTAAGGCAGGCCAACATCTCGGATGCAGTATTTTACGCCATTACTGGCGTATCGGCCCCTACTTCTCAGTGGGAACATTATACACGTATATAACGTAACATAACCTAACCTAACCCATCTAGCTCCTCGCTGGTAATATTTTGCAGAATCCCGTCCTTGTCGACCCGTACGACTCGGTTGGGATATTATATACGTCTATAGCGTTATATATCGTAACCTAAGGCAGGCTATCATCTCGGATGCAGTATTCTACAACATTCATAGCGCATCGGCCTCTACTTCGCGGTGGGAACATTATATTCGTCTATAACGTAATATAACCTAACCTAACACATCTGGCCCCTCGCTGGTAATGTTTTGCAGTATCCCATTCCTGCCGTCCCGTACGTCCCGGTTGGGACATTATAAACGTCTACAGCAATATATATACTAACCTAAGGCAGGCTAACATCTCGGATGCAGTATTTTACGCCATTCCTGGCGTATCCGCCCCTACTTCACGGTGGGAACATTATACACGTCTATAACGTAAGAAAACATAATCTAACACATCTAGCCCCTCGCTGGTAATGTTTTACAGAATCCCGTTCCTGTCGCCCCGTACGTCTCGGTTGGGACATTATAAACTTCTAAAGCTTTATATATCCAAACCTAAGGCAGGCTATCATCTCGTATGTAGTATTTTACAACATACCTGGCGTATCGTCTCCTACTTCTCGGTGGGAACATTATATAGGTCTATAACGTAATATAACCTTACCAAACACATCTAGCCCCTCGCTGGTAATATTTTACAGAATCCCGTTCGTGTCGTCACGTACGTCTCGGTTGGGATATTATATACGTCTACAGCGTTATATATCCTACCCTAAGGCAGACTATCATCTCGGATGCAGTATTTTGCAACATTCCTGGCATATCGGCCCCTACTTCTCGGTGGGAACATTATATACGTCTATAACGTATCACAACCTAACCTTACCCATCTAGCCCCTCGCTGGCAATGTTTTACAGAATCCCGTTCCTGTGGTCCCGTACGTCTCGGATGGGACACTATAATCGTCTACAGCGATATATATCCTAACGTAAGGCAGGCTAACATCTCGGATGAAGCATTTTACGCCATTCCTGGCGTATCGGCCCCTACTTCACGGTGGGAACATTATACACGTCTATAACGTATCACAACCTAACCTATCCCATCTAGCCCCTCGCTGGCAATGTTTTACAGAATCCCGTTCGTGTCGTCCCGTACGTCTCGGGTGGGATATTATATACGTCTATAGCGTTATATATCCTAACCTAAGGCAGGCTAACATCTCGGTTGCAGTATTTTACAACATTCCTGGCATATCGGCCCATACTCCTCGGTGGGAACATTATATAGGTCTATAACGTAACATAACCTAACCTAACACATCTAGCCCCTCGCTGGTAATGTTTTACAGAATCCCGTTCGTGTCGTCCCGTACGTCTCGGATGGGACATGATATACGTCTACAGCGTTATATATCCTAACGTAAGGCAGGCCAACATCTCGGATGCAGTATTTTACGCCATTACTGGCGTATCGGCCCCTACTTCTCAGTGGGAACATTATACACGTATATAACGTAACATAACCTAACCTAACCCATCTAGCTCCTCGCTGGTAATATTTTGCAGAATCCCGTCCTTGTCGACCCGTACGTCTCGGTTGGGATATTATATACGTCTATAGCGTTATATATCCTAACCTAAGGCAGGCTAACATCTCGGTTGCAGTATTTTACAACATTCCTGGCATATCGGCCCATACTTCTCGGTGGGAACATTATATAGGTCTATAACGTAACATAACCTAACCTAACACATCTAGCCCCTCGCTGGTAATGTTTTACAGAATCCCGTTCCTGTCGTCCCGTACATCTCGGTTGGAATGTTATATACGTCTACAGCGATATATATCCTAACGTAAGGCAGGCTAACATCTCGGATGCAGTATTTTACAACATTCCTGGCGTATCGGCCCATACTTCTCGGTGGGAACATTATATACGTTTGTAACGTAACATAACCTAACCTATCCCATCTAGCCCCTCGTTGGCAATGTTTTACAGAATCCCGTTCGTGACGTCCCGTACATCTCGGTTGGAGTATTATATACGTCTATAGCGTTATATATCCTAACCTAAGGCAAGCTATCATCTCGGATGCAGTATTTTACAACATTCCTGGCATATCGGCCCCTACTTCTCGGTGGGAACATTATATACGTTTATAACGTATCACAACCTAACCTAACCCATCTAGCCCCTCGCTGGTAATGTTTTACACAATCCCGTTCCTGTCACCCCGTACGTCTCGGTTGGGACATTATAAACTTCTAAAGCGTTATATATCCTAACCTAAGCCAGGCTATAATCTCGGATGCAGTATTTTACAACATTCCTGGCATATCGGCCCCTACTTCTCAGTGGGAACATTATATACGCCTATAACGTATCACAACCTAAACTAACCCATCTAGCCCCTCGCTGGTAATGTTTTACAGAATCCCGTTCGTGTCGTCCCGTACGTCTCGGATGGGACATTATATCCGTCTACAGCGTTATATATCCTAACCTAAGGCAAGCTATCATCTCGGATGCAGTATTTTAAAACATTCCTGGCATATCGGCCCCTACTTCTCGGTGGGAACATTATATACGTTTATAACGTATCACAACCTAACCTAACCCATCTAGCCCCTCGCTGGTAATGTTTTACAGAATCCCGTTCTTGTCGACCCGTACGACTCGGTTGGGATATTATATACGTCTACAGCGTTATATATCGTAACCTAAGGCAGGCTATCATCTCGGATGCAGTATTTTACAACATTCCTAGCGCATCGGCCTCTACTTCGCGGTGGGAACATTATATTCGTCTATAACGTAATATAACCTAACCTAACACATCTAGCCCCTCGCTGGTAATGTTTTGCAGTATCCCGTTCCTGCCGTCCCGTACGTCTCGGTTGGGTCATTATAAACGTCTACAGCAATATATATCCTAACCTAAGGCAGGCTAACATCTCGGATGAAGCATTTCACGTCATTCCTGGCGTATCGGCCCCTACTTCACGGTAGGTACATTATGCACGTCTATAACGTAACAAAACCTAATCTAACCCATCTAGCGCCTCGATGGTAATATTTCACAGAATCCCGTTCGTGTCGTCCCGTACGTCTCGGGTGGGATATTATATACGTCTATAGCGTTATATATCCTAACCTAAGGCAGGCTAACATCTCGGTTGCAGTATTTTACAACATTCCTGGCATATCGGCCCATACCTCTCGGTGGGAACATTATATAGGTCTATAACGTAACATAACCTAACCTAACACATCTAGCCCCTCGCTGGTAATGTTTTACAGAATCCCGTTCGTGTCGTCCCGTACGTCTCGGATGGGACATGATATACGTCTACAGCGTTATATACCCTAACGTAAGGCAGGCCAACATCTCGGATGCAGTATTTTACGCCATTACTGGCGTATCGGCCCCTACTTCTCAGTGGGAACATTATACACGTATATAACGTAACATAACCTAACCTAACCCATCTAGCTCCTCGCTGGTAATATTTTGCAGAATCCCGTCCTTGTCGACCCGTACGACTCGGTTGGGATATTATATACGTCTATAGCGTTATATATCGTAACCTAAGGCAGGCTATCATCTCGGATGCAGTATTCTACAACATTCATAGCGCATCGGCCTCTACTTCGCGGTGGGAACATTATATTCGTCTATAACGTAATATAACCTAACCTAACACATCTGGCCCCTCGCTGGTAATGTTTTGCAGTATCCCATTCCTGCCGTCCCGTACGTCCCGGTTGGGACATTATAAACGTCTACAGCAATATATATACTAACCTAAGGCAGGCTAACATCTCGGATGCAGTATTTTACGCCATTCCTGGCGTATCCGCCCCTACTTCACGGTGGGAACATTATACACGTCTATAACGTAAGAAAACATAATCTAACACATCTAGCCCCTCGCTGGTAATGTTTTACAGAATCCCGTTCCTGTCGCCCCGTACGTCTCGGTTGGGACATTATAAACTTCTAAAGCTTTATATATCCAAACCTAAGGCAGGCTATCATCTCGTATGTAGTATTTTACAACATACCTGGCGTATCGTCTCCTACTTCTCGGTGGG
Organism: Xylocopa violacea; assembly: GCA_963969225.1. Taxonomy (NCBI): domain Eukaryota; kingdom Metazoa; phylum Arthropoda; class Insecta; order Hymenoptera; family Apidae; genus Xylocopa; species Xylocopa violacea. Next base: position 520,163 of record CAXAJV010000481.1, read on the forward strand.
AACATTATATAGGTCTATAACGTAATATAACCTTACCAAACACATCTAGCCCCTCGCTGGTAATGTTTTACAGTATCCCGTTCCTGTCGTCCCGTACTTCTCGGTTGGGACATTATATACGCCTATAGCGTTATATATCCTAACCTAAGCCAGGCTATCATCTCGGATGCAGTATTTTGCAACATTCCTGGCATATCGGCCCCTACTTCTCGGTGGGAACATTATACACGTCTATAACGTAACATAACCTAACCTAACCCATCTAGCCCCTCGCTGGTAATATTTTACAGAATCCCGTTCGTGTCGTCACGTACGTCTCGGTTGGGATATTATATACGTCTACAGCGTTGTATATCCTACCCTAAGGCAGACTATCATCTCGGATGCAGTATTTTGCAACATTCCTGGCATATCGGCCCCTACTTCTCGGTGGGAACATTATATACGTCTATAACGTATCACAACCTAACCTTACCCATCTAGCCCCTCGCTGGCAATGTTTTACAGAATCCCGTTCCTGTGGTCCCGTACGTCTCGGATGGGACACTATAATCGTCTACAGCGATATATATCCTAACGTAAGGCAGGCTAACATCTCGGATGAAGCATTTTACGCCATTCCTGGCGTATCGGCCCCTACTTCACGGTGGGAACATTATACACGTCTATAACGTATCACAACCTAACCTATCCCATCTAGCCCCTCGCTGGCAATGCTTTACAGAATCCCGTTCGTGTCGTCCCGTACGTCTCGGGTGGGACATGATATACGTCTACAGCGTTATATATCCTAACGTAAGGCAGGCCAACATCTCGGATGCAGTATTTTACGCCATTACTGGCGTATCGGCCCCTACTTCTCAGTGGGAACATTATACACGTATATAACGTAACATAACCTAACCTAACCCATCTAGCTCCTCGCTGGTAATATTTTGCAGAATCCCGTCCTTGTCGACCCGTACGACTCGGTTGGGATATTATATACGTCTATAGCGTTATATATCGTAACCTAAGGCAGGCTATCATCTCGGATGCAGTATTCTACAACATTCATAGCGCATCGGCCTCTACTTCGCGGTGGGAACATTATATTCGTCTATAACGTAATATAACCTAACCTAACACATCTGGCCCCTCGCTGGTAATGTTTTGCAGTATCCCATTCCTGCCGTCCCGTACGTCCCGGTTGGGACATTATAAACGTCTACAGCAATATATATACTAACCTAAGGCAGGCTAACATCTCGGATGCAGTATTTTACGCCATTCCTGGCGTATCCGCCCCTACTTCACGGTGGGAACATTATACACGTCTATAACGTAAGAAAACATAATCTAACACATCTAGCCCCTCGCTGGTAATGTTTTACAGAATCCCGTTCCTGTCGCCCCGTACGTCTCGGTTGGGACATTATAAACTTCTAAAGCTTTATATATCCAAACCTAAGGCAGGCTATCATCTCGTATGTAGTATTTTACAACATACCTGGCGTATCGTCTCCTACTTCTCGGTGGGAACATTATATAGGTCTATAACGTAATATAACCTTACCAAACACATCTAGCCCCTCGCTGGTAATGTTTTACAGTATCCCGTTCCTGTCGTCCCGTACTTCTCGGTTGGGACATTATATACGCCTATAGCGTTATATATCCTAACCTAAGCCAGGCTATCATCTCGGATGCAGTATTTTGCAACATTCCTGGCATATCGGCCCCTACTTCTCGGTGGGAACATTATACACGTCTATAACGTAACATAACCTAACCTAACCCATCTAGCCCCTCGCTGGTAATATTTTACAGAATCCCGTTCGTGTCGTCACGTACGTCTCGGTTGGGATATTATATACGTCTACAGCGTTGTATATCCTACCCTAAGGCAGACTATCATCTCGGATGCAGTATTTTGCAACATTCCTGGCATATCGGCCCCTACTTCTCGGTGGGAACATTATATACGTCTATAACGTATCACAACCTAACCTTACCCATCTAGCCCCTCGCTGGCAATGTTTTACAGAATCCCGTTCCTGTGGTCCCGTACGTCTCGGATGGGACACTATAATCGTCTACAGCGATATATATCCTAACGTAAGGCAGGCTAACATCTCGGATGAAGCATTTTACGCCATTCCTGTCGTATCGGCCCCTACTTCACGGTGGGAACATTATACACGTCTATAACGTATCACAACCTAACCTATCCCATCTAGCCCCTCGCTGGCAATGTTTTACAGAATCCCGTTCGTTTCGTCCCGTACGTCTCGGGTGGGATATTATATACGTCTATAGCGTTATATATCCTAACCTAAGGCAGGCTAACATCTCGGTTGCAGTATTTTACAACATTCCTGGCATATCGGCCCATACTCCTCGGTGGGAACATTATATAGGTCTATAACGTAACATAACCTAACCTAACACATCTAGCCCCTCGCTGGTAATGTTTTACAGAATCCCGTTCCTGTCGTCCCGTACATCTCGGTTGGGATGTTATATACGTCTACAGCGATATATATCCTAACGTAAGGCAGGCTAACATCTCGGATGCAGTATTTTACAACATTCCTGGCGTATCGGCCCATACTTCTCGGTGGGAACATTATATTCGTCTATAACGTAATATAACTTAACCTAACACATCTAGCCCCTCGCTGGCAATGTTTTACAGAATCCCGTTCGTGACATCCCGTACATCTCGGTTGGAATATTATATACGTCTATAGCGTTATATATCCTAACCTAAGGCAAGCTATCATCTCGGATGCAGTATTTTACAACATTCCTGGCATATCGGCCCCTACTTCTCGGTGGGAACATTATATACGTTTATAACGTATCACAACCTAACCTAACCCATCTAGCCCCTCGCTGGTAATGTTTTACAGAATCCCGTTCCTGTCACCCCGTACGTCTCGGTTGGGACATTATAAACTTCTAAAGCGTTATATATCCTAACCTAAGCCAGGCTATAATCTCGGATGCAGTATTTTACAACATTCCTGGCATATCGGCCCCTACTTCTCAGTGGGAACATTATATACGTCTATAACGTAACATAACCTAACCTAACCCATCTAGCCCCTCGCCGGTAATGTTTTACAGAATCCCGTTCCTGTCACCCCGTACGTCTCGGTTGGGACATTATAAACTTCTAAAGCGTTATATATCCTAACCTAAGCCAGGCTATAATCTCGGATGCAGTATTTTACAACATTCCTGGCATATCGGCCCCTACTTCTCAGTGGGAACATTATATACGTCTATAACGTAACATAACCTAACCTAACCCATCTAGCCCCTCGCTGGTAATGTTTTACAGAATCCCGTTCGTGACGTCCCGTACATCTCGGTTGGAATATTATATACGTCTATAGCGTTATATATCCTAAGCTAAGGCAAGCTATCATCTCGGATGCAGTATTTTACAACATTCCTGGCATATCGGCCCCTACTTCTCGGTGGGAACATTATATACGTTTATAACGTATCACAACCTAACCTAACCCATCTAGCCCCTCGCTGGTAATGTTTTACAGAATCCCGTTCGTGTTGTCCCGTACGTCTCTCTTGGGACATTATAAACGTCTACAGCGTTATATATCCTAACCTAAGGCAGGCTAACATCTCGGATGCAGTATTTTACAACATTTCTGTCGTATCGGCCCGTTCTGCTCGGTGGGAACATTATATACGTTTGTAACGTAACATAACCTAACCTATCCCATCTAGCCCCTCGTTGGCAATGTTACAGAATCCCGTTCGTGACGTCCCGTACATCTCGTTTGGAATATTATATACGTCTATAGCGTTATATATCCTAACCAAAGGCAAGCTATCATCTCGGATGCAGTATTTTACAACATTCCTGGCATATCGGCCCCTACTTCTCGGTGGGAACATTATATACGTTTATAACGTATCACAACCTAACCTAACCCATCTATCCCCTCGCTGGTAATGTTTTACAGAATCCAGTTCGTGTCGTCCCGTACGTCTCGGATGGGACATTATATACGTCTACAGCGTTATATATCCTAACCTAAGCCAGGCTATAATCTCGGATGCAGTACTTTACAACATTCCTGGCATATCGGCCCCTACTTCTCAGTGGGAACATTATATACGCCTATAACGTATCACAACCTAACCTAACCCATCTAGCCCCTCGCTGGTAATGTTTTACAGTATCCCGTTCCTGCCGTCCCGTACGTCTCGGTTGGGACATTATAAACGTCTACAGCGTTATATATCCTAACCTAAGGCAGGCTAACATCTCGGATGAAGCATTTCACGTCATTTCTGGCGTATCGGCCCCTACTTCACGGTGGGAACATTATGCACGTCTATAACGTAACTATAACCTAACCTAACACATCTAGCACCTCGCTGGTAATGTTTTACAGAATACCGTTCGTGACGTCCCGTACATCTCGGTTGGGATGTTATATACGTCTGCAGCGATATATATCCTAACGTAAGGCAGACTATCATCTCGGATGCAGTATTTTGCAACATTCCTGGCATATCGGCCCCTACTTCTCGGTGGGAACATTATATACGTCTATAACGTATCACAACCTAACCTAACCCATCTAGCCCCTCGCTGGCAATGTTTTACAGAATCCCGTTCCTGTGGTCCCGTACGTCTCGGATGGGACACTATAATCGTCTACAGCGATATATATCCTAACGTAAGGCAGGCTAACATCTCGGATGAAGCATTTTACGCCACTCCTGGCGTATCGGCCCCTACTTCACGGTGGGAACATTATACACGTCTATAACGTATCACAACGTAACCTATCCCATCTAGCCCCTCGCTGGCAATGTTTTACAGAATCCCGTTCGTGTCGTCCCGTACGTCTCGGGTGGGAAATTATATACGTCTATAGCGTTATATATCCTAACCTAAGGCAGGCTAACATCTCGGTTGCAGTATTTTACAACATTCCTGGCATATCGGCCCATACTCCTCGGTGGGAACATTATATAGGTCTATAACGTAACATAACCTAACCTAACACATCTAGCCCCTCGCTGGTAATGTTTTACAGAATCCCGTTCCTGTCGTCCCGTACATCTCGGTTGGGATGTTATATACGTCTACAGCGATATATATCCCAACGTAAGGCAGGCTAACATCTCGGATGCAGTATTTTACAACATTCCTGGCGTATCGGCCCATACTTCTCGGTGGGAACATTATATTCGTCTATAACGTAATATAACTTAACCTAACACATCTAGCACCTCGCTGGCAATGTTTTACAGAATCCCGTTCGTGACGTCCCGTACATCTCGGTTGGAATATTATATACGTCTATAGCGTTATATATCCTAACCTAAGGCAAGCTATCATCTCGGATGCAGTATTTTACAACATTCCTGGCATATCGGCCCCTACTTCTCGGTGGGAACATTATATACGTTTATAACGTATCACAACCTAACCTAACCCATCTAGCACCCCGCTGGTAATGTTTTACAGAATCCCGTTCCTGTCACCCCGTACGTCTCGGTTGGGACATTATAAACTTCTAAAGCGTTATATATCCTAACCTAAGCCAGGCTATAATCTCGGATGCAGTATTTTACAACATTCCTGGCATATCGGCCCCTACTTCTCAGTGGGAACATTATATACGCCTATAACGTAACATAACCTAACCTAACCCATCTAGCCCCTCGCCGGTAATGTTTTACAGAATCCCGTTCCTGTCACCCCGTACGTCTCGGTTGGGACATTATAAACTTCTAAAGCGTTATATATCCTAACCTAAGCCAGGCTATAATCTCGGATGCAGTATTTTACAACATTCCTGGCATATCGGCCCCTACTTCTCAGTGGGAACATTATATACGCCTATAACGTATCACAACCTAACCTAACCCATCTAGCCCCTCGCTGGTAATGTTTTACAGTATCCCGTTCCTGCCGTCCCGTACGCCTCGGTTGGGACATTATAAACGTCTACAGCAATATATATCCTAACCTAAGGCAGGCTAACATCTCGGATGAAGCATTTCACGTCATTCCTGGCGTATCGGCCCCTACTTCACGGTGGGAACATTATGCACGTCTACAACGTAACTATAACCTAACCTAACCCATCTAGCCCCTCGCTGGTAATGTTTTACAGAATACCGTTCGTGACGTCCCGTACATCTCGGCTGGGATATTATATACGTCTATAGCGATATATATCCTAACGTAAGGCAGGCTAACATCTCGGATGAAGCATTTTACGCCATTCCTGGCGTATCGGCCCCTACTTCACGGTGGGAACATTATACACGTCTATAACGTATCACAACCTAACCTAACCCATCTAGCCCCTCGCTGGTGATGTTTTACAGAATACCGTTCGTGACGTCCCGTACATCTCGGCTGGGATATTATATACGTCTATAGCGTTGTATATCCTAACCTAAGGCAGCCTATCATCTCGGATGTAGTATTTTACAACATTCCTGCCGTATCGGGCCATACTTCTCGGTGGGAACATTATATACGTCTATAACGTATCACAACCTAACCCAACCCATCTAGCCCCTCGCTGGTAATGTTTTACAGAATCCCGTTCCTGTCGCCCCGTACGTCTCGGTTGGGACATTATAAACTTCTAAAGCGTTATATATCCTAACCTAAGGCAGGCTATCATCTCGTATGTAGTATTTTACAACATTCCTGGCGTATCGTCTCCTACTTCTCGGTGGGAACATTATATAGGTCTATAACGTAATATAACCTTACCTAACACATCTAGCCCCTCGCTGGTAATGTTTTACAGTATCCCGTTCCTGTCGTCCCGTACGTCTCGGTTGGGACATTATATACGTCTACAGCGTTATATATCCTAACCTAAGCCAGGCTATCATCTCGGATGCAGTATTTTGCAACATTCCTGACATATCGGCCCCTACTTCTCGGTGGGAACATTATACACGTCTATGACGTAACATAACCTAACCTAACCCATCTAGCCCCTCGCTGGTAATATTTTACAGAATCCCGTTCGTGTCGTCCCATACGTCTCGGTTGGGATATTATATACGTCTATAGCGTTATATATCCTACCCTAAGGCAGACTATCATCTCGGATGCAGTATTTTGCAACATTCCTGGCATATCGGCCCCTACTTCTCGGTGGGAACATTATATACGTCTATAACGTATCACAACCTAACCTAACCCATCTAGCCCCTCGCTGGTAATGTTTTACAGAATCCCGTTCCTGTCGACCCGTACGTCTCGGATTAGACATTATAAACGTCCACAGCGATATATATCCTAACCTAAGGCAGGCTAACTTCTCGGATATAGTATTTTGCAACATTTCTGTAGGATCGGCCTCTACTTCTCGGTGGGAACATTATATGCGTCTATAACGTAATATAACCTAACCTAACACATCTAGCCCTTCGCTGGTAATGTTTTACAGAATCCGGTTCGTGTCGTCCCGTACGTCTCGGTTGGGACATTATATACGTCTGCAGCGCTATATATCCTAACCTAAGGCAGGCTAACATCTCGGATGAAGTATTTTACGCCATTCCTGGCGTATGGGCCCCTACTTCAACGTGGGAACATTTTATAGGTCTATAACGTAATATAACCTAACCTAACACATCTAGCTCCTCGCTGGTAATGTTTTACAGAATCCCGTCCCTGTCGTCCCGTACGTCTCGCATGAGACATTATAGACGTCTACAGCGATATATATCCTAACCTAAGGCAGGCTAACTTCTCGGATATAGTATTTTACAACATTTCCGTAGGATCGGCCTCTACTTCTCGGTGGGAACATTATATACGTCTATAACGTAATATAATCTAACCTAACCCATCTAGCCCCTCGCTGGTAATGTTTTACAGAATCCCGTTCGTGTCGTCCCGTACGTCTCGGTTGGGACATTATATACGTCTACAGCGTTATATATCCTAACCTAAGGCAGGCTAACATCTCGGATGCAGTATTTTACAAAATTCCTGGCATATCGGCCCCTACTTCTCGGTGGGAACATTATATACGTCTATAACGTATCACAACCTAACCTAACCCATCTAGCCCCTCGCTGGTAATGTTTTACAGAATCCCGTTCCTGTCGTCCCGTACATCTCGGTTGGGATGTTATATACGTCTACAGCGAAATGTATCCTAACGTAAGGCAGGCTAATATCTCGGATGCAGTATTTTACAACATTCCTGGTGTATCGGCCCATACTTCTCGGTGGGAACATTATATACGTTTGTAACGTAACATAACCTAACCTATCCCATCTAGCCCCTCGTTGGCAATGTTTTACAGAATCCCGTTCGTGACTTCCCGTACATCTCGGTTGGAATATTATATACGTCTATAGCGTTACATATCCTAACCTATGGCAAGCTATCATCTCGGATGCAGTATTTTACAACATTCCTGGCATATCGGCCCCTACTTCTCGGTGGGAACATTATATACGTTTATAACGTATCACAACCTAACCTAACCCATCTAGCCCCTCGCTGGTAATGTTTTACAGAATACCGTTCGTGACGTCCCGTACGTCTCGAGTGGGACATTATATACGTCTACAGCGTTATATATCCTAACCTAAGGAAGGCTAACATCTCGGATGAAGTATTTTACGCAATTCCTGGCGTATGGGCCCCTACTTCAACGTGGGAACATTATATAGGTCTATAACGTAATATAACCTAACCTAACACATCTAGCTCCTCGCTGGTAATGTTTTACAGAATCCCGTCCCTGTCGTCCCGTACGTCTCGCATGAGACATTATAAACGTCTACAGCGATATATATCCTAACCTAAGGCAGGCTAACTTCTCGGATATAGTATTTTACAACATTTCTGTAGGATCGGCCTCTACTTCTCGGTGGGAACATTATATACGTCTATAACGTAATATAATCTAACCTAACCCATCTAGCCCCTCGCTGGTAATGTTTTACAGAATCCCGTTCCTGTGGTCCCGTACGTCTCGGATGGGACACTATAATCGTCTACAGCGATATATATCCTAACGTAAGGCAGGCTAACATCTCGGATGAAGCATTTTACGCCATTCCTGGCGTATCGGCCCCTACTTCACGGTGGGAACATTATAAACGTCTATAACGTATCACAACCTAACCTAACCCATCTAGCCCCTCGCTGGTAATGTTTTACAGAATACCGTTCGTGACGTCCCGTACGCCTCGGCTGGGATATTATATACGTCTATAGCGTTATATATCCTAACCTAAGGCAGCCTATCATCTCGGATGTAGTATTTTACAACATTCCTGCCGTATCGGGCCATACTTCTCGGTGGGAACATTACATAGGTCTATAACGTAATATAACCTAACCGAATACATCTAGCCCCTCGCTGGTAATGTTTTACAGAATCCCGTTCGTGTCGTCCCGTACGTCTCGGGTGGGACATTATATACGTCTACAGCGTTATATATCCTAACCTAAGGCAGGCTAACATCTCGGATGAAGTATTTTACGCCATTCCTGGCGTATGGGCCCCTACTTCAACGTGGGAACATTATATAGGTCTATAACGTAATATAACTAACCTAACACATCTAGCTCCTCGCTGGTAATGTTTTACAGAATCCCGTCCCTCTCGTCCCGTACGTCTCGCATGAGACATTATAAACGTCTACAGCGATATATATCCTAACCTAAGGCAGGCGAACTTCTCGGATATAGTATTTTACAACATTTCTGTAGGATCGGCCTCTACTTCTCGGTGGGAACATTATATACGTCTATAACGTAATATAATCTAACCTAACCCATCTAGCCCCTCGCTGGTAATGTTTTACCGAATCCCGTTCGTGTCGTCCCGTACGTCTCGGTTGGGACATTATATACGTCTACAGCGTTATATATCCTAACCTAAGGCAGGCTAACATCTCGGATGCAGTATTTTACGCCATTCCTGGCGTATCCGCCCCTACTTCACGGTGGGAACATTATACACGTCTATAATGTAACAAAACCTAATCTAACCCATCAAGCCCCTCGCTGGTAATATTTCACAGAATCCCGTTCGTGTCGACCCGTACGTCTCGGTTGGGATATTATATACGTCTATAGCGTTATATATCCTAACCTAAGGCAGGCTATCATCTCGGATGCAGTATTTTACAAAATTCCTGGCATATCGGCCCCTACTTCTCGGTGGGAACATTATATACGTCTATAACGTATCACAACCTAACCAAACCCATCTAGCCCCTCGCTGGTAATGTTTTACAGAATCCCGTTCCTGTCGTCCCGTACATCTCGGTTGGGATGTTATATACGTCTACAGCGAAATGTATCCTAACGTAAGGCAGGCTAATATCTCGGATGCAGTATTTTACAACATTCCTGGTGTATCGGCCCATACTTCTCGGTGGGAACATTATATACGTTTGTAACGTAACATAACCTAACCTATCCCATCTAGCCCCTCGTTGGCAATGTTTTACAGAATCCCGTTCGTGACGTCCCGTACATCTCGGTTGGAATATTATATACGTCTATAGCGTTACATATCCTAACCTATGGCAAGCTATCATCTCGGATGCAGTATTTTACAACATTCCTGGCATATCGGCCCCTACTTCTCGGTGGGAACATTATATACGTTTATAACGTATCACAACCTAACCTAACCCATCTAGCCCCTCGCTGGTAATGTTTTACAGAATACCGTTCGTGACGTCCCGTACGTCTCGAGTGGGACATTATATACGTCTACAGCGTTATATATCCTAACCTAAGGAAGGCTAACATCTCGGATGAAGTATTTTACGCAATTCCTGGCGTATGGGCCCCTACTTCAACGTGGGAACATTATATAGGTCTATAACGTAATATAACCTAACCTAACACATCTAGCTCCTCGCTGGTAATGTTTTACAGAATCCCGTCCCTGTCGTCCCGTACGTCTCGCATGAGACATTATAAACGTCTACAGCGATATATATCCTAACCTAAGGCAGGCTAATTTCTCGGATATAGTATTTTACAACATTTCTGTAGGATCGGCCTCTACTTCTCGGTGGGAACATTATATACGTCTATAACGTAATATAATCTAACCTAACCCATCTAGCCCCTCGCTGGTAATGTTTTACAGAATCCCGTTCCTGTGGTCCCTTACGTCTCGGATGGGACACTATAATCGTCTACAGCGATATATATCCTAACGTAAGGCAGGCTAACATCTCGGATGAAGCATTTTACGCCATTCCTGGCGTATCGGCCCCTACTTCACGGTGGGAACATTATACACGTCTATAACGTATCACAACCTAACCTAAGCCATCTAGCCCCTCGCTGGTAATGTTTTACAGAATACCGTTCGTGACGTCCCGTACGCCTCGGCTGGGATATTATATACGTCTATAGCGTTATATATCCTAACCTAAGGCAGCCTATCATCTCGGATGTAGTATTTTACAACATTCCTGCCGTATCGGGCCATACTTCTCGGTGGGAACATTACATAGGTCTATAACGTAATATAACCTAACCGAATACATCTAGCCCCTCGCTGGTAATGTTTTACAGAATCCCGTTCGTGTCGTCCCGTACGTCTCGGGTGGGACATTATATACGTCTACAGCGTTATATATCCTAACCTAAGGCAGGCTAACATCTCGGATGAAGTATTTTACGCCATTCCTGGCGTATGGGCCCCTACTTCAACGTGGGAACATTATATAGGTCTATAACGTAATATAACTAACCTAACACATCTAGCTCCTCGCTGGTAATGTTTTACAGAATCCCGTCCCTGTCGTCCCGTACGTCTCGCATGAGACATTATAAACGTCTACAGCGATATATATCCTAACCTAAGGCAGGCTAACTTCTCGGATATAGTATTTTACAACATTTCTGTAGGATCGGCCTCTACTTCTCGGTGGGAACATTATATACGTCTATAACGTAATATAATCTAACCTAACCCATCTAGCCCCTCGCTGGTAATGTTTTACAGAATCCCGTTCGTGTCGTCCCGTACGTCTCGGTTGGGACATTATATACGTCTACAGCGTTATATATCCTAACCTAAGGCAGGCTAACATCTCGGATGCAGTATTTTACAAAATTCCTGGCATATCGGCCCCTACTTCTCGGTGGGAACATTTTATACGTCTATAACGTATCACAACCTAACCTAACCCATCTAGCCCCTCGCTGGTAATGTTTTACAGAATCCCGTTCCTGTCGTTCCGTACATCTCGGTTGGGATGTTATATACGTCTACAGCGAAATGTATCCTAACGTAAGGCAGGCTAATATCTCGGATGCAGTATTTTACAACATTCCTGGTGTATCGGCCCATACTTCTCGGTGGGAACATTATATACGTTTGTAACGTAACATAACCTAACCTATCCCATCTAGCCCCTCGTTGGCAATGTTTTACAGAATCCCGTTCGTGACGTCCCGTACATCTCGGTTGGAATATTATATACGTCTATAGCGTTACATATCCTAACCTATGGCAAGCTATCATCTCGGATGCAGTATTTTACAACATTCCTGGCATATCGGCCCCTACTTCTCGGTGGGAACATTATATACGTTTATAACGTATCACAACCTAACCCAACCCATCTAGCCCCTCGCTGGTAATGTTTTGCAGAATCCCGTTCCAGTCGCCCCGTACGTCTCGGTTGGGACATTATAAACTTCTAAAGCGTTATATATCCTAACCTAAGGCAGGCTATCATCTCGTATGTAGTATTATACAACATTCCTGGCGTATCGTCTCCTACTTCTCGGTGGGAACATTATATAGGTCTATAACGTAATATAACCTTACCTAACACATCTAGCCCCTCGCTGGTAATGTTTTACAGTATCCCGTTCCTGTCGTCCCGTACGTCTCGGTTGGGACATTATATACGTCTACAGCGTTATATATCCTAACCTAAGCCAGGCTATCATCTCGGATGCAGTATTTTGCAACATTCCTGGCATATCGGCCCCTACTTCTCGGTGGGAACATTATACACGTCTATAACGTAATATAATCTAACCTGACCCATCTAGCCCCTCGCTGGTAATGTTTTACAGAATCCCGTTCGTGTCGTCCCGTACGTCTCGGTTGGGACATTATATACGTCTACAGCGATATATATCCTAACGTAAGGCAGGCTAACATCTCGGATGAAGCATTTTACGCCATTCCTGGCGTATCGGCCCCTACTTCACGGTGGGAACATTATACACGTCTATAACGTATCACAACCTAACCTAACCCATCTAGCCCCTCGCTGGTAATGTTTTACAGAATCCCGTTCCTGTGGTCCCGTATGTCTCGGATGGGACACTATAATCGTCTACAGCGATATGTATCCTAACGTAAGGCAGGCTAACATCTCGGATGAAGCATTTTACGCCATTCCTGGCGTATCGGCCCCTACTTCACGGTGGGAACATTATACACGTCTATAACGTATCACATCCTAACCTAACCCATCCAGCCCCTCGCTGGTAATGTTTTACAGAATACCGTTCGTGACGTCCCGTACGTCTCGGCTGGGATATTATATACGTCTATAGCGTTATATATCCTAACCTAAGGCAGCCTATCATCTCGGATATAGTATTTTACAACATTTCTGTAGGATCGGCCTCTACTTCTCGGTGGGAACATTATATACGTCTATAACGTAATATAATCTAACCTAACCCATCTAGCCCCTCGCTGGTAATGTTTTACAGAATCCCGTTCGTGTCGTCCCGTACGTCTCGGTTGGGTAATTATATACGTCTACAGCGTTATATATCCTAACCTAAGGCAGGCTAACATCTCGGATGCAGTATTTTACGCCATTCCTGGCGTATCCGCCCCTACTTCACGGTGCGAACATTATACACGTCTATAATGTAACAAAACCTAATCTAACCCATCAAGCCCCTCGCTGGTAATATTTCACAGAATCCCGTTCGTGTCGACCCGTACGTCTCGGTTGGGATATTATATACGTCTATAGCGTTATATATCCTAACCTAAGGCAGGCTATCATCTCGGATGCAGTATTTTTCAAAATTCCTGGCATATCGGCCCCTACTTCTCGGTGGGAACATTATATACGTCTATAACGTATCACAACCTAACCTAACCCATCTAGCCCCTCGCTGGTAATGTTTTACAGAATCCCGTTCCTGTCGTCCCGTACATCTCGGTTGGGATGTTATATACGTCTACAGCGAAATGTATCCTAACGTAAGGCAGGCTAATATCTCGGATGCAGTATTTTACAACATTCCTGGTGTATCGGCCCATACTTCTCGGTGGGAACATTATATACGTTTGTAACGTAACATAACCTAACCTATCCCATCTAGCCCCTCGTTGGCAATGTTTTACAGAATCCCGTTCGTGACGTCCCGTACATCTCGGTTGGAATATTATATACGTCTATAGCGTTACATATCCTAACCTATGGCAAGCTATCATCTCGGATGCAGTATTTTACAACATTCCTGGCATATCGGCCCCTACTTCTCGGTGGGAACATTATATACGTTTATAACGTATCACAACCTAACCCAACCCATCTAGCCCCTCGCTGGTAATGTTTTACAGAATCCCGTTCCAGTCGCCCCGTACGTCTCGGTTGGGACATTATATACGTCTATAGCGTTATATATCCTAACCTAAGGCAGGCTATCATCTCGGATGCAGTATTTTACAAAATTCCTGGCATATCGGCCCCTACTTCTCGGTGGGAACATTATATACGTCTGTAACGTATCACAACCTAACCTAACCCATCTAGCCCCTCGCTGGTAATATTTTACAGAATCCCGTTCCTGTCGTCCCGTACATCTCGGTTGGGATGTTATATACGTCTACAGCGAAATGTATCCTAACGTAAGGCAGGCTAATATCTCGGATGCAGTATTTTACAACATTCCTGGTGTATCGGCCCATACTTCTCGGTGGGAACATTATATACGTTTGTAACGTAACATAACCTAACCTATCCCATCTAGCCCCTCGTTGGCAATGTTTTACAGAATCCCGTTCGTGACGTCCCGTACATGTCGGTTGGAATATTATATACGTCTATAGCGTTACATATCCTAACCTATGGCAAGCTATCATCTCGGATGCAGTATTTTACAACATTCCTGGCATATCGGCCCCTACTTCTCGGTGGGAACATTATATACGTTTATAACGTATCACAACCTAACCTAACCCATCTAGCCCCTCGCTGGTAATGTTTTACAGAATCCCGTTCCTGTGGTCCCGTACGTCTCGGATGGGACACTATAATCGTCTACAGCGATATATATCCTAACGTAAGGCAGGCTAACATCTCGGATGAAGCATTTTACGCCATTCCTGGCGTATCGGCCCCTACTTCACGGTGGGAACATTATACACGTCTATAACGTATCACAACCTAACCTAACCCATCTAGCCCCTCGCTGGTAATGTTTTACAGAATACCGTTCGTGACGTCCCGTACGTCTCGGCTGGGATATTATATACGTCTATAGCGTTATATATCCTAACCTAAGGCAGCCTATCATCTCGGATGTAGTATTTTACAACATTCCTGCCGTATCGGGCCATACTTCTCGGTGGGAACATTACATAGGTCTATAACGTAATATAACCTAACCGAATACATCTAGCACCTCGCTGGTAATGTTTTACAGAATCCCGTTCGTGTCGTCCCGTACGTCTCGGGTGGGACATTATATACGTCTACAGCGTTATATATCCTAACCTAAGGCAGGCTAACATCTCGGATGAAGTATTTTACGCCATTCCTGGCGTATGGGCCCCTACTTCAACGTGGGAACATTATATAGGTCTATAACGTAATATAACCTAACCTAACACATCTAGCTCCTCGCTGGTAATGTTTTACAGAATCCCGTCCCTGTCGTCCCGTACGTCTCGCATGAGACATTATAAACGTCTACAGCGATATATATCCTAACCTAAGGCAGGCTAACTTCTCGGATATAGTATTTCACAACATTTCTGTAGGATCGGCCTCTACTTCTCGGTGGGAACATTATATACGTCTATAACGTAATATAATCTAACCTAACCCATCTAGCCCCTCGCTGGTAATGTTTTACAGAATCCCGTTCGTGTCGTCCCGTACGTCTCGGTTGGGACATTATATACGTCTACAGCGTTATATATCCTAACCTAAGGCAGGCTAACATCTCGGATGCAGTATTTTACGCCATTCGTGGCGTATCCGCCCCTACTTCACGGTGGGAACATTATACACGTCTATAATGTAACAAAACCTAATCTAACCCATCAAGCCCCGCGCTGGTAATATTTCACAGAATCCCGTTCGTGTCGACCCGTACGTCTCGGTTGGGATATTATATACGTCTATAGCGTTATATATCCTAACCTAAGGCAGGCTATCATCTCGGATGCAGTATTTTACAAAATTCCTGGCATATCGGCCCCTACTTCTCGGTGGGAACATTATATACGTCTATTACGTATCACAACCTAACCTAACCCATCTAGCCCCTCGCTGGTAATGTTTTACAGAATCCCGTTCCTGTCGTCCCGTACATCTCGGTTGGGATGTTATATACGTCTACAGCGAAATGTATCCTAACGTAAGGCAGGCTAATATCTCGGATGCAGTATTTTACAACATTCCTGGTGTATCGGCCCATACTTCTCGGTGGGAACATTATATACGTTTATAACGTATCACAACCTAACCTAACCCATCTAGCCCCTCGCTGGTAATGTTTTACAGAATCCCGTTCCTGTGGTCCCGTACGTCTCGGATGGGACACTATAATCGTCTACAGCGATATATATCCTAACGTAAGGCAGGCTAACATCTCGGATGAAGCATTTTACGCCATTCCTGGCGTATCGGCCCCTACTTCACGGTGGGAACATTATACACGTCTATAACGTATCACAACCTAACCTAACCCATCTAGCCCCTCGCTGGTAATGTTTTACAGAATACCGTTCGTGACGTCCCGTACGTCTCGGCTGGGATATTATATACGTCTATAGCGTTATATATCCTAACCTAAGGCAGCCTATCATCCCGGATGTAGTATTTTACAACATTCCTGCCGTATCGGGCCATACTTCTCGGTGGGAACATTACATAGGTCTATAACGTAATATAACCTAACCGAATACATCTAGCCCCTCGCTGGTAATGTTTTACAGAATCCCGTTCGTGTCGTCCCGTACGTCTCGGTTGGGACATTATATACGTCTACAGCGTTATATATCCTAACCTAAGGCAGGCTAATATCTCGGATGCAGTATTTTACGCCATTCCTGGCGTATCCGCCCCTACTTCACGGTGGGAACATTATACACGTCTATAATGTAACAAAACCTAATCTAATCCATCAAGCCCCTCGCTGGTAATATTTCACAGAATCCCGTTCCAGTCGCCCCGTACGTCTCGGTTGGGACATTATAAACTTCTAAAGCGTTATATATCCTAACCTAAGGCAGGCTATCATCTCGTATGTAGTATTTTACAACATTCCTGGCGTATCGTCTCCTACTTCTCGGTGGGAACATTATATAGGTCTATAACGTAATATAACCTTACCTAACACATCTAGCCCCTCGCTGGTAATGTTTTACAGTATCCCGTTCCTGTCGTCCCGTACGTCTCGGTTGGGACATTATATACGTCTACAGCGTTATATATCCTAACCTAAGCCAGGCAATCATCTCGGATGCAGTATTTTGCAACATTCCTGGCATATCGGCCCCTACTTCTCGGTGGGAACATTATACACGTCTATAACGTAACATAACCTAACCTAACCCATCTAGCCCCTCGCTGGTAATATTTTACAGAATCCCGTTCGTGTCGTCCCGTACGTCTCGGTTGGGATATTATATACGTCTATAGCGTTATATATCCTACCCTAAGGCAGACTATCATCTCGGATGCAGTATTTTGCAACATTCCTGGCATATCGGCCCCTACTTCTCGGTGGGAACATTATATACGTCTATAACGTATCACAACCTAACCTAACCCATCTAGCCCCTCGCTGGCAATGTTTTACAGAATCCCGTTCGTGTCGTCCCGTACGTCTCGGGTGGGACATTATATACGTCTACAGCGTTATATATCCTAACCTAAGGCAGGCTAACATCTCGGATGAAGTATTTTACGCCATTCCTGGCGTATGGGCCCCTACTTCAACGTGGGAACATTATATAGGTCTATAACGTAATATAACCTAACCTAACACATCTAGCTCCTCGCTGGTAATGTTTTACAGAATCCCGTCCCTGTCGTCCCGTACGTCTCGGATGAGACATTATAACCGTCTACAGCGATATATATCCTAACCTAAGGCAGGCTAACTTCTCGGATATAGTATTTTACAACATTTCTGTAGGATCGGCCTCTACTTCTCGGTGGGAACATTATATACATCTATAACGTAATATAATCTAGCCTAACCCATCTAGCCCCACGCTGGTAATGTTTTACAGAATCCCGTTCTTGTCGTCCCGTACGTCTCGGTTGGGACATTATATACGTCTACAGCGTTATATATCCTAACCTAAGGCAGGCTAACATCTCGAATGCAGTATTTTACGCCATTCCTGGCGTATCCGCCCCTACTTCACGGTGGGAACATTATACACGTCTATAACGTAACAAAACCTAATCTAACCCATCTAGCCCCTCGCTGGCAATCTTTCACAGAATCCCGTTCGTGTTGACCCGTACGTCTCGGTTGGGATATTATATACGTCTATAGCGTTATATATCCTAACCTAAGGCAGGCTATCATCTCGGATGCAGTATTTTACAAAATTCCTGGCATATCGGCCCCTACTTCTCGGTGGGAACATTATATATGTCTATAACGTAATATAACCTAACCTAACACATTTAGCCCCTCGCTGGTAATGTTTTACAGAATCCCGTTCCTGTCGTCCCGTACGTCTCGGATGGGACATTACATACGTCTACTGCGATATATATCCTAACGTAAGGCAGGCTAACATCTCGGATGTAGTATTATACAACATTCCTGGCGTATCGGCCCCTACTTCTCGGTGGGAACACTATATACGTCTATAACGTAATATAACCTAACCTAACACATCTAGCTCATCCCTGGTAATGTTTTACAAAATCCCGTTCGTGTCGTTCGGTACGTCTCGGTTGGGACATTATATACGTCTGCAGCGTTATATATCCTAACCTAAGGCAGGCTAACATCTCGGATGTAGTATTTTGCAACATTCCTGGCGTATCGGCCCCTACTTCTCGGTGGGAACATTATACACGTCTATAACGTAACATAACCTAACCTAACCCATCTAGCCCCTCACTGGTAATGTTTTACAGAATCCCGTTCGTGTTGACCCGTACGTCTCGGTTGGGATATTATATACGTCTATAGCGTTATATATCCTAACCTAAGGCAGGCTATCATCTCGGATGCAGTATTTTACAAAATTCCTGGCATATCGGCCCCTACTTCTCGGTGGGAACATTATATATGTCTATAACGTAATATAACCTAACCTAACACATTTAGCCCCTCGCTGGTAATGTTTTACAGAATCCCGTTCCTGTCGTCCCGTACGTCTCGGATGGGACATTACATACGTCTACTGCGATATATATCCTAACGTAAGGCAGGCTAATATCTCGGATGAAGTATTATACGCCATTCCTGGCGTATCGGGCCCTACTTCACGGTGGGAGCATTATACACGTCTATAACGTAATATAACCTAACCTAACACATCTAGAACCTCGCTGGTAATGTTTTACAGAATACCGTTCGTGACGTCCCGTACATCTCGGTTGGGATATTATATACGTCTATAGCGTTATATATCCTAACCTAAGGAAGGCTATCATCTCGGATGTAGTATTTTACAACATTCCTGGCGTATCGGCCCCTACTTCTCGGTGGGAACATTATATAGGTCTATAACTTAATATAACCTAACCTAACACATCTAGCCCCTCGCTGGTAATGTTTTACAGAATCCCGTTCGTGACGTCCCGTACATCGCGGTTGGAATATTATATACGTCTATAGCGTTATATATCCTAACCTAAGGCAGGCTATCATCTCGGATGTAGTATTTTACCACATTCCTGCCGTATCGGCCCCTACTTCTCGGTGGGAACATTATATACGTCTATAACGTATCACAACCTAACCTAACCCATCTAGCCCCTCGCTGGTAATATTTTACAGAATCCGGTTCGTGACGTCCAGTACATCTCGGTTGGAATATTATATACGTCTATAGCGTTACATATCCTAACCTAAGGCAGGCTATCATCTCGGTTGCAGTATCTTCCAACATTCCTGGCGTATCGGCCCCTACTTCTCGGTGGGAACATTATATAGGTCTATAACGTAATATAACCTAACGTTACACATCTAGAACCTCGCTGGTAATGTTTTACAGAATCCCGTTCCTGTGGTCCCGTACGTCTCGGATGGGACACTATAATCGTCTACAGCGATATATATCCTAACCTAAGGCAGGCTATCTTCGCGGATATAGTATTTTACAGCATTTCTGTAGGATCGGCCTCTACTTCTCGGTGGGAACATTATATACGTCTATAACGTAATATAATCAAACCTAACCCATCTAGCCCCTCGCTGGTATTGTTTTACAGAATCCCGTTCCTGTCGTCCCGTACATCTCGGTTGGGATGTTATATACGTCTACAGCGAAATGTATCCTAACGTAAGGCAGTCTAATATCTCGGATGCAGTATTTTACAACATTCCTGGTGTATCGGCCCATACTTCTCGGTGGGAACATTATATACGTTTGTAACGTAACATAACCTAACCTATCCCATCTAGCCCCTCGTTGGCAATGTTTTACAGAATCCCGTTCGTGACGTCCCGTACATCTCGGTTGGAATATTATATACGTCTATAGCGTTACATATCCTAACCTATGGCAAGCTATCATCTCGGATGCAGTATTTTACAACATTCCTGGCATATCGGCCCCTACATCTCGGTGGGAACATTATATACGTTTATAACGTTTCACAACCTAACCCAACCCATCTAGCCCCTCGCTGGTAATGTTTTACAGAATCCCGTTCCTGTCGCCCCGCACGTCTCGGTTGGGACATTATAAACTTCTAAAGCGTTATTTATCCTAACCTAAGGCAGGCTATCATCTCGTATGTTGTATTTTACAACATTCCTGGCGTATCGGCCCATACTTCTCGGTGGGAACATTATATACGTTTGTAACGTAACATAACCTAACCTATCCCATCTAGCCCCTCGTTGGCAATGATTTACAGAATCCCGTTCGTGACGTCCCGTACATCTCGGTTGGGATATTGTATACGTCTATAGCGTTATGTATCCTAACCTAAGGCAGGATAACATCTCGGTTGCAGTATTTTACAACATCCCTGGCATATCGGCCCCTACTTCTCGGTGGGAACATTATATAGGTCTATAACGTAATATAACCTAACCGAATACATCTAGCCCCTCGCTGGTAATGTTTTACAGAATCCCGTTCCTGTCGCCCCGTACGTCTCGGTTGGGACATTATAAACTTCTAAAGCGTTATATATCCTAACCTAAGGCAGGCTATCATCTCGTATGTTGTATTTTACAACATTCCTGGCGTATCGTCTCCTACTTCTCGGTGGGAACATTATATAGGTCTATAACGTAATATAACCTTACCTAATACATCTAGCCCCTCGCTGGTAATGTTTTACAGTATCCCGTTCCTGTCGTCCCGTACGTCTCGGTTGGGACATTATATACGTCTACAGCGTTATATATCCTAACCTAAGCCAGGCTATCATCTCGGATGCAGTATTTTGCAACATTCCTGGCATATCGGCCCCTACTTCTCGGTGGGAACATTATACACGTCTATAACGTAACATAACCTAACCTAACCCATCTAGCCCCTCGCTGGTAATATTTTACAGAATCCCGTTCGTGTCGTCCCGTACGTCTCGGTTGGGATATTATATACGTCTATAGCGTTATATATCCTACCCTAAGGCAGACTATCATCTCGGATGCAGTATTTTGCAACATTCCTGGCATATCGGCCCCTACTTCTCGGTGGGAACATTATATACGTCTATAACGTATCACAACCTAACCTAACCCATCTAGCCCCTCGCTGGTAATGTTTTACAGAATCCCGTTCCTGTGGTCCCGTACGTCTCGGATGGGACACTATAATCGTCTACAGCGATATATATCCTAACGTAAGGCAGGCTAACATCTCGGATGAAGCATTTTACGCCATTCCTGGCGTATCGGCCCCTACTTCACGATGGGAACATTATACACGTCTATAACGTATCACAACCTAACCTATCCCATCTAGCCACTCGCTGGCAATGTTTTACAGAATCCCGTTCGTGTCGTCCCGTACGTCTCGGGTGGGACATTATATACGTCTACAGCGTTATATATCCTAACCTAAGGCAGGCTAACATCTCGGATGAAGTATTTTACGCCATTCCTGGCGTATGGGCCCCTACTTCAACGTGGGAACATTATATAGGTCTATAACTTAATATAACCTAACCTAACACATCTAGCCCCTCGCTGGTAATGTTTTACAGAATCCCGTTCGTGACGTCCCGTACATCGCGGTTGGAATATTATATACGTCTATAGCGTTATATATCCTAACCTAAGGCAGGCTATCATCTCGGATGTAGTATTTTACCACATTCCTGCCGTATCGGCCCCTACTTCTCGGTGGGAACATTATATACGTCTATAACGTATCACAACCTAACCTAACCCATCTAGCCCCTCGCTGGTAATATTTTACAGAATCCGGTTCGTGACGTCCAGTACATCTCGGTTGGAATATTATATACGTCTATAGCGTTACATATCCTAACCTAAGGCAGGCTATCATCTCGGTTGCAGTATCTTCCAACATTCCTGGCGTATCGGCCCCTACTTCTCGGTGGGAACATTATATAGGTCTATAACGTAATATAACCTAACGTTACACATCTAGAACCTCGCTGGTAATGTTTTACAGAATCCCGTTCCTGTGGTCCCGTACGTCTCGGATGGGACACTATAATCGTCTACAGCGATATATATCCTAACCTAAGGCAGGCTATCTTCGCGGATATAGTATTTTACAGCATTTCTGTAGGATCGGCCTCTACTTCTCGGTGGGAACATTATATACGTCTATAACGTAATATAATCTAACCTAACCCATCTAGCCCCTCGCTGGTATTGTTTTACAGAATCCCGTTCCTGTCGTCCCGTACATCTCGGTTGGGATGTTATATACGTCTACAGCGAAATGTATCCTAACGTAAGGCAGGCTAATATCTCGGATGCAGTATTTTACAACATTCCTGGTGTATCGGCCCATACTTCTCGGTGGGAACATTATATACGTTTGTAACGTAACATAACCTAACCTATCCCATCTAGCCCCTCGTTGGCAATGTTTTACAGAATCCCGTTCGTGACGTCCCGTACATCTCGGTTGGAATATTATATACGTCTATAGCGTTACATATCCTAACCTATGGCAAGCTATCATCTCGGATGCAGTATTTTGCAACATTCCTGGCATATCGGTCCCTACTTCTCGGTGGGAACATTATACACGTCTATAACGTAACATAACCTAACCTAACCCATCTAGCCCCTCGCTGGTAATATTTTACAGAATCCCGTTCGTGTCGTCCCGTACGTCTCGGTTGGGATATTATATACGTCTATAGCGTTATATATCCTACCCTAAGGCAGACTATCATCTCGGATGCAGTATTTTGCAACATTCCTGGCATATCGGCCCCTACTTCTCGGTGGGAACATTATATACGTCTATAACGTATCACAACCTAACCTAACCCATCTAGCCCCTCGCTGGTAATGTTTTACAGAATCCCGTTCCTGTGGTCCCGTACGTCTCGGATGGGACACTATAATCGTCTACAGCGATATATATCCTAACGTAAGGCAGGCTAACATCTCGGATGAAGCATTTTACGCCATTCCTGGCGTATCGGCCCCTACTTCACGATGGGAACATTATACACGTCTATAACGTATCACAACCTAACCTATCCCATCTAGCCACTCGCTGGCAATGTTTTACAGAATCCCGTTCGTGTCGTCCCGTACGTCTCGGGTGGGACATTATATACGTCTACAGCGTTATATATCCTAACCTAAGGCAGGCTAACATCTCGGATGAAGTATTTTACGCCATTCCTGGCGTATGGGCCCCTACTTCAACGTGGGAACATTATATAGGTCTATAACGTAATATAACCTAACCTAACCCATCTAGCCCCTCGCTGGTAATGTTTTACAGAATCCCGTTCCTGTGGTCCCGTACGTCTCGGATGGGACACTATAATCGTCTACAGCGATATATATCCTAACGTAAGGCAGGCTAACATCTCGGATGAAGCATTTTACGCCATTCCTGGCGTATCGGCCCCTACTTCACGGTGGGAACATTATACACGTCTATAACGTATCACAACCTAACCTAACCCATCTAGCCCCTCGCTGGTAATGTTTTACAGAATACCGTTCGTGACGTCCCGTACGTCTCGGCTGGGATATTATATACGTCTATAGCGTTATATATCCTAACCTAAGGCAGCCTATCATCTCGGATGTAGTATTTTACAACATTCCTGCCGTATCGGGCCATACTTCTCGGTGGGAACATTACATAGGTCTATAACGTAATATAACCTAACCGAATACATCTAGCACCTCGCTGGTAATGTTTTACAGAATCCCGTTCGTGTCGTCCCGTACGTCTCGGGTGGGACATTATATACGTCTACAGCGTTATATATCCTAACCTAAGGCAGGCTAACATCTCGGATGAAGTATTTTACGCCATTCCTGGCGTATGGGCCCCTACTTCAACGTGGGAACATTATATAGGTCTATAACGTAATATAACCTAACCTAACACATCTAGCTCCTCGCTGGTAATGTTTTACAGAATCCCGTCCCTGTCGTCCCGTACGTCTCGCATGAGACATTATAAACGTCTACAGCGATATATATCCTAACCTAAGGCAGGCTAACTTCTCGGATATAGTATTTTACAACATTTCTGTAGGATCGGCCTCTACTTCTCGGTGGGAACATTATATACGTCTATAACGTAATATAATCTAACCTAACCCATCTAGCCCCTCGCTGGTAATGTTTTACAGAATCCCGTTCGTGTCGTCCCGTACGTCTCGGTTGGGACATTATATACGTCTACAGCGTTATATATCCTAACCTAAGGCAGGCTAACATCTCGGATGCAGTATTTTACGCCATTCGTGGCGTATCCGCCCCTACTTCACGGTGGGAACATTATACACGTCTATAATGTAACAAAACCTAATCTAGCCCATCAAGCCCCTCGCTGGTAATATTTCACAGAATCCCGTTCGTGTCGACCCGTACGTCTCGGTTGGGATATTATATACGTCTATAGCGTTATATATCCTAACCTAAGGCAGGCTATCATCTCGGATGCAGTATTTTACAAAATTCCTGGCATATCGGCCCCTACTTCTCGGTGGGAACATAATATACGTCTATAACGTATCACAACCTAACCTAACCCATCTAGCCCCTCGCTGGTAATGTTTTACAGAATCCCGTTCCTGTCGTCCCGTACATCTCGGTTGGGATGTTATATACGTCTACAGCGAAATGTATCCTAACGTAAGGCAGGCTAATATCTCGGATGCAGTATTTTACAACATTCCTGGTGTATCGGCCCATACTTCTCGGTGGGAACATTATATACGTTTATAACGTATCACAACCTAACCTAACCCATCTAGCCCCTCGCTGGTAATGTTTTACAGAATCCCGTTCCTGTGGTCCCGTACGTCTCGGATGGGACACTATAATCGTCTACAGCGATATATATCCTAACGTAAGGCAGGCTAACATCTCGGATGAAGCATTTTACGCCATTCCTGGCGTATCGGCCCCTACTTCACGGTGGGAACATTATACACGTCTATAACGTATCACAACCTAACCTAACCCATCTAGCCCCTCGCTGGTAATGTTTTACAGAATACCGTTCGTGACGTCCCGTACGTCTCGGCTGGGATATTATATAC
This sequence comes from Xylocopa violacea, assembly GCA_963969225.1. Taxonomy (NCBI): domain Eukaryota; kingdom Metazoa; phylum Arthropoda; class Insecta; order Hymenoptera; family Apidae; genus Xylocopa; species Xylocopa violacea. The sequence continues at coordinate 546,321 of CAXAJV010000481.1, forward strand.
GTCTATAGCGTTATATATCCTAACCTAAGGCAGCCTATCATCCCGGATGTAGTATTTTACAACATTCCTGCCGTATCGGGCCATACTTCTCGGTGGGAACATTACATAGGTCTATAACGTAATATAACCTAACCGAATACATCTAGCCCCTCGCTGGTAATGTTTTACAGAATCCCGTTCGTGTCGTCCCGTACGTCTCGGTTGGGACATTATATACGTCTACAGCGTTATATATCCTAACCTAAGGCAGGCTAACATCTCGGATGCAGTATTTTACGCCATTCCTGGCGTATCCGCCCCTACTTCACGGTGGGAACATTATACACGTCTATAATGTAACAAAACCTAATCTAACCCATCAAGCCCCTCGCTGGTAATATTTCACAGAATCCCGTTCCAGTCGCCCCGTACGTCTCGGTTGGGACATTATAAACTTCTAAAGCGTTATATATCCTAACCTAAGGCAGGCTATCATCTCGTATGTAGTATTTTACAACATTCCTGGCGTATCGTCTCCTACTTCTCGGTGGGAACATTATATAGGTCTATAACGTAATATAACCTTACCTAACACATCTAGCCCCTCGCTGGTAATGTTTTACAGTATCCCGTTCCTGTCGTCCCGTACGTCTCGGTTGGGACATTATATACGTCTACAACGTTATATATCCTAACCTAAGCCAGGCAATCATCTCGGATGCAGTATTTTGCAACATTCCTGGCATATCGGCCCCTACTTCTCGGTGGGAACATTATACACGTCTATAACGTAACATAACCTAACCTAACCCACCTAGCCCCTCGCTGGTAATATTTTACAGAATCCCGTTCGTGTCGTCCCGTACGTCTCGGTTGGGATATTATATACGTCTATAGCGTTATATATCCTACCCTAAGGCAGACTATCATCTCGGATGCAGTATTTTGCAACATTCCTGGCATATCGGCCCCTACTTCTCGGTGGGAACATTATATACGTCTATAACGTATCACAACCTAACCTAACCCATCTAGCCCCTCGCTGGCAATGTTTTACAGAATCCCGTTCGTGTCGTCCCGTACGTCTCGGGTGGGACATTATATACGTCTACAGCGTTATATATCCTAACCTAAGGCAGGCTAACATCTCGGATGAAGTATTTTACGCCATTCCTGGCGTATGGGCCCCTACTTCAACGTGGGAACATTATATAGGTCTATAACGTAATATAACCTAACCTAACACATCCAGCTCCTCGCTGGTAATGTTTTACAGAATCCCGTCCCTGTCGTCCCGTACGTCTCGGATGAGACATTATAACCGTCTACAGCGATATATATCCTAACCTAAGGCAGGCTAACTTCTCGGATATAGTATTTTACAACATTTCTGTAGGATCGGCCTCTACTTCTCGGTGGGAACATTATATACATCTATAACGTAATATAATCTAGCCTAACCCATCTAGCCCCACGCTGGTAATGTTTTACAGAATCCCGTTCTTGTCGTCCCGTACGTCTCGGTTGGGACATTATATACGTCTACAGCGTTATATATCCTAACCTAAGGCAGGCTAACATCTCGAATGCAGTATTTTACGCCATTCCTGGCGTATCCGCCCCTACTTCACGGTGGGAACATTATACACGTCTATAACGTAACAAAACCTAATCTAACCCATCTAGCCCCTCGCTGGCAATCTTTCACAGAATCCCGTTCGTGTTGACCCGTACGTCTCGGTTGGGATATTATATACGTCTATAGCGTTATATATCCTAACCTAAGGCAGGCTATCATCTCGGATGCAGTATTTTACAAAATTCCTGGCATATCGGCCCCTACTTCTCGGTGGGAACATTATATATGTCTATAACGTAATATAACCTAACCTAACACATTTAGCCCCTCGCTGGTAATGTTTTACAGAATCCCGTTCGTGTTGACCCGTACGTCTCGGTTGGGATATTATATACGTCTATAGCGTTATATATCCTAACCTAAGGCAGGCTATCATCTCGGATGCAGTATTTTACAAAATTCCTGGCATATCGGCCCCTGCTTCTCGGTGGGAACATTATATATGTCTATAACGTAATATAACCTAACCTAACACATTTAGCCCCTCGCTGGTAATGTTTTACAGAATCCCGTTCCTGTCGTCCCGTACGTCTCGGATGGGACATTACATACGTCTACTGCGATATATATCCTAACGTAAGGCAGGCTAATATCTCGGATGAAGTATTATACGCCATTCCTGGCGTATCGGGCCCTACTTCACGGTGGGAGCATTATACACGTCTACAACGTAATATAACCTAACCTAACACATCTAGAACCTCGCTGGTAATGTTTTACAGAATACCGTTCGTGACGTCCCGTACATCTCGGTTGGGATATTATATACGTCTATAGCGTTATATATCCTAACCTAAGGAAGGCTATCATCTCGGATGTAGTATTTTACAACATTCCTGGCATATCGGCCCCTACTTCTCGGTGGGAACATTATATACGTCTATAACGTATCACAACCTAACCTAACCCATCTAGCCCCTCGCTGGTAATGTTTTACAGAATCCCGTTCCTGTGGTCCCGTACGTCTCGGATGGGACACTATAATCGTCTACAGCGATATATATCCTAACGTAAGGCAGGCTAACATCTCGGATGAAGCATTTTACGCCATTCCTGGCGTATCGGCCCCTACTTCACGATGGGAACATTATACACGTCTATAACGTATCACAACCTAACCTATCCCATCTAGCCACTCGCTGGCAATGTTTTACAGAATCCCGTTCGTGTCGTCCCGTACGTCTCGGGTGGGACATTATATACGTCTACAGCGTTATATATCCTAACCTAAGGCAGGCTAACATCTCGGATGAAGTATTTTACGCCATTCCTGGCGTATGGGCCCCTACTTCAACGTGGGAACATTATATAGGTCTATAACGTAATATAACCTAACCTAACACATCTAGCTCCTCGCTGGTAATGTTTTACAGAATCCCGTCCCTGTCGTCCCGTACGTCTCTGATGAGACATTATAAACGTCTACAGCGATATATATCCTAACCTAAGGCAGGCTAACTTCTCGGATATAGTATTTTACAACATTTCTGTAGGATCGGCCTCTACTTCTCGGTGGGAACATTATATACATCTATAACGTAATATAATCTAGCCTAACCCATCTAGCCCCTCGCTGGTACTGTTTTACAGAATCCCGTTCGTGTCGTCCCGTACGTCTCGGTTGGGATATTGTATACGTCTATAGCGTTATGTATCCTAACCAAAGGCAGGATAACATCTCGGTTGCAGTATTTTACAACATCCCTGGCATATCGGCCCCTACTTCTCGGTGGGAACATTATATACGTCTATAACGTAATATAACCTAACCGAATACATCTAGCCCCTCGCTGGTAATGTTTTACAGAATCCCGTCCCTGTCGTCCCGTACGTCTCGCATGAGACATTATAAACGTCTACAGCGATATATATCCTAACCTAAGGCAGGCTATCTTCGCGGATATAGTATTTTACAACATTTCTGTAGGATCGGCCTCTACTTCTCGGTGGGAACATTATATACGTCTATAACGTAATATAATCTAACCTAACCCATCTAGCCCCTCGCTGGTAATGTTTTACAGAATCCCGTTCGTGTCGTCCCGTACGTCTCGGGTGGGACATTATATACGTCTACAGCGTTATATATCCTATCCTAAGGCAGGCTAACATCTCGGATGAAGTATTTTACGCCATTCCTGGCGTATGGGCCCCTACTTCAACGTGGGAACATTATATAGGTCTATAACGTAATATAACCTAACCTAACACATCTAGCTCCTCGCTGGTAATGTTTTACAGAATCCCGTCCCTGTCGTCCCGTACGTCTCGCATGAGACATTATAAACGTCTACAGCGATATATATCCTAACCTAAGGCAGGCTATCTTCGCGGATATAGTATTTTACAACATTTCTGTAGGATCGGCCTCTACTTCACGGTGGGAACATTATACACGTCTATAACGTAACAAAACCTAATCTAACCCATCTAGCCCCTCGCTGGTAATATTTCACAGAATCCCGTTCGTGTCGACCCGTACGTCTCGGTTGGGATATTATATACGTCTATAGCGTTATATATCCTAACCTAAGGCAGGCTATCATCACGGATGCAGTATTTTACAAAATTCCTGGCATATCGGCCCCTACTTCTCGGTGGGAACATTATATACGTCTATAACGTATCACAACCTAACCTAACCCATCTAGCCCCTCGCTGGTATTGTTTTACAGAATCCCGTTCCTGTCGTCCCGTACATCTCGGTTGGGATGTTATATACGTCTACAGCGAAATGTATCCTAACGTAAGGCAGGCTAATATCTCGGATGCAGTATTTTACAACATTCCTGGTGTATCGGCCCATACTTCTCGGTGGGAACATTATATACGTTTGTAACGTAACATAACCTAACCTATCCCATCTAGCCCCTCGTTGGCAATGTTTTACAGAATCCCGTTCGTGACGTCCCGTACATCTCGGTTGGAATATTATATACGTCTATAGCGTTACATATCCTAACCTATGGCAAGCTATCATCTCGGATGCAGTATTTTACAACATTCCTGGCATATCGGCCCCTACATCTCGGTGGGAACATTATATACGTTTATAACGTATCACAACCTAACCCAATCCATCTAGCCCCTCGCTGGTAATGTTTTACAGAATCCCGTTCCTGTCGCCCCGTACGTCTCGGTTGGGACATTATAATCTTCTAAAGCGTTATATATCCTAACCTAAGGCAGGCTATCATCTCGTATGTTGTATTTTACAACATTCCTGGCGTATCGTCTCCTACTTCTCGGTGGGAACATTATATAGGTCTATAACGTAATATAACCTTACCTAACACATCTAGCCCCTCGCTGGTAATGTTTTACAGTATCCCGTTCCTGTCGTCCCGTACGTCTCGGTTGGGACATTATATACGTCTACAGCGATATATATCCTAACCTAAGGCAGGCTATCTTCGCGGATATAGTATTTTACAACATTTCTGTAGGATCGGCCTCTACTTCTCGGTGGGAACATTATATACGTCTATAACGTAATATAATCTAACCTAACCCTTCTAGCCCCTCGCTGGTAATGTTTTACAGAATCCCGTTCGTGTCGTCCCGTACGTCTCGGTTGGGACATTATATACGTCTACAGCGTTATATATCCTAACCTAAGGCAGGCTAACATCTCGGATGCAGTATTTTACGCCATTCCTGGCGTATCCGCCCCTACTTCTGGGTGGGAACATTATATTCGTCTATAACGTATCACAACCTAACCTAAGCCATCTAGCCCCTCGCTGGTATTGTTTTACAGAATCCCGTTCCTGTCGTCCCGTACATCTCGGTTGGGATGTTATATACGTCTACAGCGAAATGTATCCTAACGTAAGGCAGGCTAATATCTCGGATGCAGTATTTTACAACATTCCTGGTGTATCGGCCCATACTTCTCGGTGGGAACATTATATACGTTTGTAACGTAACATAACCTAACCTATCCCGTCTAGCCCCTCGTTGGCAATGTTTTACAGAATCCCGTTCGTGACGTCCCGTACATCTCGGTTGGAATATTATATACGTCTATAGCGTTACATATCCTAACCTATGGCAAGCTATCATCTCAGATGCAGTATTTTACAACATTCCTGGCATATCGGCCCCTACATCTCGGTGGGAACATTATATACGTCTATAACGTATTACAACCTAACCTAACCTATCTAGCCCCTCGCTGGTAATATTTTACAGAATCCCGTTTGTGTCGTGCCGTACGTCTCAGTTGGGAAATTATATACTTCTATAGAGTTATATATCCTAACCTAAGGCAGGCTATCATCTCGGATGCAGTATTTTACAACATTCTTGGCATATCGGCCTCTACTTCTCGGTGGGAACATTATATACGTCTATAACGTAATATAATCTAACCTAACCCTTCTAGCCCCTCGCTGGTAATGTTTTACAGAATCCCGTTCGTGTCGTCCCGTACGTCTCGGTTGGGATATTATATACGTCTATAGCGTTATATATCCTACCCTAAGGCAGACTATCATCTCGGATGCAGTATTTTGCAACATTCCTGGCGTATGGGCCCCTACTTCACGGTGGGAACATTATACACGTCTATAACGTATCACAACCTAACATATCCCATCTAGCCCCTCGCTGGCAATGTTTTACAGAATCCCGTTCGTGTCGTCCCGCACGTCTCGGGTGGGACATTATATACGTCTACAGCGTTATATATCCTAACCTAAGGCAGGCTAACATCTCGGATGAAGTATTTTACGCCATTCCTGGCGTATGGGCCCCTACTTCAACGTGGGAACATTATATAGGTCTATAACGTAATATAACCTAACCTAACACATCTAGCTCCTCGCTGGTAATGTTTTACAGAATCCCGTCCCTGTCGTCCCGTACGTCTCGGATGAGACATTATAAACGTCTACAGCGATATATATCCTAACCTAAGGCATGCTAACTTCTCGGATATAGTATTTTACAACATTTCTGTAGGATCGGCCTCTACTTCTCGGTGGGAACATTATATACATCTATAACGTAATATAATCTAGCCTAACCCATCTAGCCCCTCGCTGGTAATGTTTTACAGAATCCCGTTCGTGTCGTCCCGTACGTCTCGGTTGGGATATTGTATACGTCTATAGCGTTATGTATCCTAACCTAAGGCAGGATAACATCTCGGTTGCAGTATTTTACAACATCCCTGGCATATCGGCCCCTACTTCTCGGTGGGAACATTATATACGTCTATAACGTATCACAACCTAACCTAACCCATCTAGCCCCTCGCTGGTAATGTTTTACACAATCCCGTTCCTGTCGTCCCGTACGTCTCGGATGGGACATTATAAACGTATACAGCGATATATATCCTAACCTAAGGCAGGCATATTCTCGGATATAGTATTTTACAACATTTCTGTAGGATCGGCCTCTACTTCTCGGTGGGAACATTATATACGTCTATAACGTAACATAACCTAACCTACCCCATCTAGCCCCTCGCTGGCAATGTTTTACAGAATCCCGTTCGTGTCGTCCCGCACGTCTCGGGTGGGACATTATATACGTCTACAGCGTTATATATCCTAACCTAAGGCAGGCTAACATCTCGGATGAAGTATTTTACGCCATTCCTGGCGTATGGGCCCCTACTTCAACGTGGGAACATTATATAGGTCTATAACGTAATATAACCTAACCTAACCCATCTAGCCCCTCGCTGGTAATGTTTTACAGAATCCCGTTCCTGTCGACCCGTACGTCTCGGATGAGACATTATAAACGTCCGCAGCGATATATATCCTAACCTAAGGCAGGCTAACTTCTCGGATATAGTATTTTACAACATTTCTGTAGGATCGGCCTCTACTTCTCGGTGGGAACATTATATGCGTCTATAACGTAATATAATCTAACCTAACACATCTAGCCCTTCGCTGGTAATGTTTTACAGAATCCAGTTCGTGTCGTCCCGTACGTCTCGGTTGGGACATTATATACGTTTACAGCGCTATATATCCTAACGTAAGGCAGGCTAACATCTCGGATGTAGTATTTAAAACATTCCTGGCGTATCGGCCCCTACTTCACGGTGGGAACATTATACACGTCTATAACGTATCACAACCTAACCTAACCCATCTAGCCCCTCGCTGGTAATGTTTTACAGAATACCGTTCGTGACGTCCCGTACATCTCGGCTGGGATATTATATACGTCTATAGCGTTATATATCCTAACCTAAGGCAGGCTATCATCTCGTATGTAGTATTTTACAACATTCCTGGCGTATCGTCTCCTACTTCTCGATGGGAACATTATACACGTCTATAACGTAACATAACCTAACCTAGCCCCTCTAGACCCTCGCTGGTAATATTTTACAGAATCCCGCTCGTGTCGTCCCGTACATCTCGGTTGGGACATTATATACGTCTACAGCGTTATATATCCTAATCTAAGGCAGGCTAACATCTCGGATGTAGTATTTTACAACAGTCTTGGAGTATCGTCCCCTACATCTCGGTGGGAACATTATATATGTCTATAACGTAATATAACCTAACCTAACACATTTAGCCCCTCGCTGGTAATGTTTTACAGAATCCCGTTCCTGTCGTCCCGTACGTCTCGGATGGGACATTACATACGTCTACAGCGATATATATCCTAACGTAAGGCAGGCTAACATCTCGGATGTAGTATTATACAACATTCCTGGCGTATCGGCCCCTACTTCTCGGTGGGAACACTATATACGTCTATAACGTAATATAACCTAACCTAACACATCTAGCTCATCCCTGGTAATGTTTTACAAAATCCCGTTCGTGTCGTTCCGTACGTCTCGGTTGGGACATTATATACGTCTACAGCGTTATATATCCTAACCTAAGGCAGGCTAACATCTCGGATGTAGTATATTACAACATGCCTGGCGTATCGGCCTCTACTTCTCGGTGGGAACATTATATTCGTCTATAACGTAATATAACCTAACCTAACACATCTAGCCCCTCGCTGGTAATGTTTTACAGAATCCCGTTCGTGACGTCCCGTACATCGCGGTTGGAATACTTTATACGTCTATAGCGTTATATATCCTAACCTAAGGCAGGCTATCATCTCGGATGTAGTATTTTACAACATTCCTGCCGTATCGGCCCCTACTTCTCTGTGGGTACATTATACACGTCTATAACGTAATATAACCTAACCTAACACATCTAGCCCCTCGCTGGTAATGTTTTACAGAATCCCGTTCGTGACGTCCCGTACATCGCGGTTGGAATATTATATACGTCTATTGCGTTATATAACCTAACCTAAGGCAGGCTATCATCTCGGATGTAGTATTTTACAACATTCCTGCCGTATCGGCCCCTACTTCTCGGTGGGAACATTATATACGTCTATAACGTATTACAACCTAACCTAACCTATCTAGCCCCTCGCTGGTAATATTTTACAGAATCCCGTTTGTGTCGTCCCGTACGTCTCAGTTGGGAAATTATATACTTCTATAGAGTTATATATCCTAACCTAAGGCAGGCTATCATCTCGGATGCAGTATTTTACAACATTCTTGGCATATCGGCCTCTACTTCTCGGTGGGAACATTATATACGTCTATAACGTAATATAATCTAACCTAACCCTTCTAGCCCCTCGCTGGTAATGTTTTACAGAATCCCGTTCGTGTCGTCCCGTACGTCTCGGTTGGGACATTATATACGTCTACAGCGTTATATATCCTAACCTAAGGCAGGCTAACATCTCGGATGCAGTATTTTACGCCATTCCTGGCGTATCCGCCCCTACTTCTGGGTGGGAACATTATATTCGTCTATAACGTATCACAACCTAACCTAAGCCATCTAGCCCCTCGCTGGTATTGTTTTACAGAATCCCGTTCCTGTCGTCCAGTACATCTCGGTTGGAATATTATATACGTCTATAGCGTTACATATCCTAACCTATGGCAAGCTATCATCTCGGATGCAGTATTTTACAACATTCCTGGCATATCGGCCCCTACATCTCGGTGGGAACATTATATACGTCTATAACGTATTACAACCTAACCTAACCTATCTAGCCCCTCGCTGGTAATATTTTACAGAATCCCGTTTGTGTCGTCCCGTACGTCTCAGTTGGGAAATTATATACTTCTATAGAGTTATATATCCTAACCTAAGGCAGGCTATCATCTCGGATGCAGTATTTTACAACATTCTTGGCATATCGGCCTCTACTTCTCGGTGGGAACATTATATACGTCTATAACGTAATATAATCTAACCTAACCCTTCTAGCCCCTCGCTGGTAATGTTTTACAGAATCCCGTTCGTGTCGTCCCGTACGTCTCGGTTGGGATATTATATACGTCTATAGCGTTATATATCCTACCCTAAGGCAGACTATCATCTCGGATGCAGTATTTTGCAACATTCCTGGCGTATGGGCCCCTACTTCACGGTGGGAACATTATACACGTCTATAACGTATCACAACCTAACATATCCCATCTAGCCCCTCGCTGGCAATGTTTTACAGAATCCCGTTCGTGTCGTCCCGCACGTCTCGGGTGGGACATTATATACGTCTACAGCGTTATATATCCTAACCTAAGGCAGGCTAACATCTCGGATGAAGTATTTTACGCCATTCCTGGCGTATGGGCCCCTACTTCAACGTGGGAACATTATATAGGTCTATAACGTAATATAACCTAACCTAACACATCTAGCTCCTCGCTGGTAATGTTTTACAGAATCCCGTCCCTGTCGTCCCGTACGTCTCGGATGAGACATTATAAACGTCTACAGCGATATATATCCTAACCTAAGGCATGCTAACTTCTCGGATATAGTATTTTACAACATTTCTGTAGGATCGGCCTCTACTTCTCGGTGGGAACATTATATACATCTATAACGTAATATAATCTAGCCTAACCCATCTAGCCCCTCGCTGGTAATGTTTTACAGAATCCCGTTCGTGTCGTCCCGTACGTCTCGGTTGGGATATTGTATACGTCTATAGCGTTATGTATCCTAACCTAAGGCAGGATAACATCTCGGTTGCAGTATTTTACAACATCCCTGGCATATCGGCCCCTACTTCTCGGTGGGAACATTATATACGTCTATAACGTATCACAACCTAACCTAACCCATCTAGCCCCTCGCTGGTAATGTTTTACACAATCCCGTTCCTGTCGTCCCGTACGTCTCGGATGGGACATTATAAACGTATACAGCGATATATATCCTAACCTAAGGCAGGCATATTCTCGGATATAGTATTTTACAACATTTCTGTAGGATCGGCCTCTACTTCTCGGTGGGAACATTATATACGTCTATAACGTAACATAACCTAACCTACCCCATCTAGCCCCTCGCTGGCAATGTTTTACAGAATCCCGTTCGTGTCGTCCCGCACGTCTCGGGTGGGACATTATATACGTCTACAGCGTTATATATCCTAACCTAAGGCAGGCTAACATCTCGGGTGAAGTATTTTACGCCATTCCTGGCGTATGGGCCCCTACATCAACGTGGGAACATTATATAGGTCTATAACGTAATATAACCTAACCTAACCCATCTAGCCCCTCGCTGGTAATGTTTTACAGAATCCCGTTCCTGTCGACCCGTACGTCTCGGATGAGACATTATAAACGTCCGCAGCGATATATATCCTAACCTAAGGCAGGCTAACTTCTCGGATATAGTATTTTACAACATTTCTGTAGGATCGGCCTCTACTTCTCGGTGGGAACATTATATGCGTCTATAACGTAATATAATCTAACCTAACACATCTAGCCCTTCGCTGGTAATGTTTTACAGAATCCAGTTCGTGTCGTCCCGTACGTCTCGGTTGGGACATTATATACGTTTACAGCGCTATATATCCTAACGTAAGGCAGGCTAACATCTCGGATGTAGTATTTAAAACATTCCTGGCGTATCGGCCCCTACTTCACGGTGGGAACATTATACACGTCTATAACGTATCACAACTTAACCTAACCCATCTAGCCCCTCGCTGGTAATGTTTTACAGAATACCGTTCGTGACGTCCCGTACATCTCGGCTGGGATATTATATACGTCTATAGCGTTATATATCCTAACCTAAGGCAGGCTATCATCTCGTATGTAGTATTTTACAACATTCCTGGCGTATCGTCTCCTACTTCTCGATGGGAACATTATACACGTCTATAACGTAACATAACCTAACCTAGCCCCTCTAGACCCTCGCTGGTAATATTTTACAGAATCCCGCTCGTGTCGTCCCGTACATCTCGGTTGGGACATTATATACGTCTACAGCGTTATATATCCTAATCTAAGGCAGGCTAACATCTCGGATGTAGTATTTTACAACAGTCTTGGAGTATCGTCCCCTACATCTCGGTGGGAACATTATATATGTCTATAACGTAATATAACCTAACCTAACACATTTAGCCCCTCGCTGGTAATGTTTTACAGAATCCCGTTCCTGTCGTCCCGTACGTCTCGGATGGGACATTACATACGTCTACAGCGATATATATCCTAACGTAAGGCAGGCTAACATCTCGGATGTAGTATTTAAAACATTCCTGGCGTATCGGCCCCTACTTCACGGTGGGAACATTATACACGTCTATAACGTATCACAACCTAACCTAACCCATCTAGCCCCTCGCTGGTAATGTTTTACAGAATACCGTTCGTGACGTCCCGTACATCTCGCTGGGATATTATACACGTCTGTAGCGTTATATATCCTAACCTAAGGCAGGCTATCATCTCGTATGTAGTATTTTACAACATTCCTGGCGTATCGTCTCCTACTTCTCGGTGGGAACATTATACACGTCTATAACGTAACATAACCTAACCTAGCCCCTCTAGACCCTCGCTGGTAATATTTTACAGAATCCCGCTCGTGTCGTCCCGTACGTCTCGGTTGGGACATTATATACGTCTACAGCGTTATATATCCTAATCTAAGGCAGGCTAACATCTCGGATGTAGTATTTTACAACAGTCTTGGAGTATCGTCCCCTACTTCTCGGTGGGAACATTATACACGTCTATAACGTAACATAACCTATCCTAACCCATCTAGCCCCTCGCTGGTAATGTTTTACAGAATCCCGTTCCTGTCGTCCCGTACGTCTCGGATGGGACATTATAATCGTCTACTGCGATATATATCCTAACGTAAGGCAGGCTAATATCTCGGATGAAGTATTATACGCCATTCCTGGCGTATCGGCCCCTACTTCACGGTGGGTGCATTATACACGTCTATAACGTAACATAACCTAACCTAACCCATCTAGCACCTCGCTGGTAGTGTTCTACAGAATACCGTTCGTGACGTACCGTACATCTCGGTTGGGACATTATATGCGTCTACAGCGTTATATATCCTAAGCTAATGCAGGCTAGCATCTCGGATGCAGTATTCTACGCCATTCCTGGCGTAACGGCCGCTACTTCTCGGTGGGAACATTATACACGTCTATAACGTAACATAACCTAACCTAGCCCCTCTAGACCCTCGCTGGTAATATTTTACAGAATCCCGCTCGTGTCGTCCCGTACGTCTCGGTTGGGATATTATATACGTCTATAGCGTTATTTATCCTAACCTAAGGCAGGCTATCATCTCGGTTGTAGTATTTTACAACATTCCTGGCGTATCGGCCCATACTTCTCGGTGGCAACATTATATAGGTCTATAACGTAATATAACCTAACCTAACACATTTAGCCCCTCGCTGGTAATGTTTTACAGAATCCCGTTCGTGTCGTTCCGTACGTCTCGGATGGGACATTATATACGTCTACAGCGTTATATATCCTAACCTAAGCCAGGCTATAATCTCGGATGCAGTATTTTACAACATTCCTGCCATATCGGCCCCTACTTCTCAGTGGGAACATTATATACGCCTATAACGTATCACCACCTAACCTAACCCATCTAGCCCCTCGCTGGTAATGTTTTACAGAATCCCGTTCCTGTCGACCCGTACGTCTCGGATGAGACATTATGAACGTCCACAGCGATATATATCCTAACCTAAGGCAGGCTAACTTCTCGGATATAGTATTTTACAACATTTCTGTAGGATCGGCCTCTACTTCTCGGTGGGAACATTATATACGTCTATAACGTATCACAACCTAACCTAACCCATCTAGCCCCTCGCTGGTAATGTTTTACAGAATCCCGTTCCTGTGGTCCCGTACGTCTCGGATGGGACACTATAATCGTCTACAGCGATATATATCCTAAAGTAAGGCAGGCTAACATCTCGGATGAAGCATTTTACGCCAATCCTGGCGTATCGGCCCCTACTTCACGGTGGGAACATTATACACGTCTATAACGTATCACAACCTAACCTATCCCATCTAGCCCCTCGCTGGCAATGTTTTACAGAATCCCGTTCGTGTCGTCCAGTACGTCTCGGGTGGGACATTGTATACGTCTACAGCGTTATATATCCTAACCTAAGGCAGGCTAACATGTCGGATGGAGTATTTTACGCCATTCCTGGCGTATGGGCCCCTACTTCAACGTGGGAACATTATATAGGTCTATAACGTAATATAACCTAACCTAACACATCTACCTCCTCGCTGGTAATGTTTTACAGAATCCCGTCCCTGTCGTCCCGTACGTCTCGGATGAGACATTATAAACGTCTACAGCGATATATATCCTAACCTAAGGCAGGCTAACTTCTCGGATATAGTATTTTACAACATTTCTGTAGGATCGGCCTCTACTTCTCGGTGGGAACATTATATACATCTATAACGTAATATAATCTAGCCTAACCCATCTAGCCCCTCGCTGGTAATGTTTTACAGAATCCCGTTCGTGTCGTCCCGTACGTCTCGGTTGGGATATTGTATACGTCTATAGCGTTATGTATCCTAACCTAAGGCAGGATAACATCTCGGTTGCAGTATTTTACAACATCCCTGGCATATCGGCCCCTACTTCTCGGTGGGAACATTATATACGTCTATAACGTATCACAACCTAACCTAACCCATCTAGCCCCTCGCTGGTAATGTTTTACACAATCCCGTTCCTGTCGTCCCGTACGTCTCGGATGGGACATTATAAACGTATACAGCGATATATATCCTAACCTAAGGCAGGCATATTCTCGGATATAGTATTTTACAACATTTCTGTAGGATCGGCCTCTACTTCTCGGTGGGAACATTATATACGTCTATAACGTAACATAACCTAACCTACCCCATCTAGCCCCTCGCTGGCAATGTTTTACAGAATCCCGTTCGTGTCGTCCCGCACGTCTCGGGTGGGACATTATATACGTCTACAGCGTTATATATCCTAACCTAAGGCAGGCTAACATCTCGGATGAAGTATTTTACGCCATTCCTGGCGTATGGGCCCCTACATCAACGTGGGAACATTATATAGGTCTATAACGTAATATAACCTAACCTAACCCATCTAGCCCCTCGCTGGTAATGTTTTACAGAATCCCGTTCCTGTCGACCCGTACGTCTCGGATGAGACATTATAAACGTCCGCAGCGATATATATCCTAACCTAAGGCAGGCTAACTTCTCGGATATAGTATTTTACAACATTTCTGTAGGATCGGCCTCTACTTCTCGGTGGGAACATTATATGCGTCTATAACGTAATATAATCTAACCTAACACATCTAGCCCTTCGCTGGTAATGTTTTACAGAATCCAGTTCGTGTCGTCCCGTACGTCTCGGTTGGGACATTATATACGTTTACAGCGCTATATATCCTAACGTAAGGCAGGCTAACATCTCGGATGTAGTATTTAAAACATTCCTGGCGTATCGGCCCCTACTTCACGGTGGGAACATTATACACGTCTATAACGTATCACAACTTAACCTAACCCATCTAGCCCCTCGCTGGTAATGTTTTACAGAATACCGTTCGTGACGTCCCGTACATCTCGGCTGGGATATTATATACGTCTATAGCGTTATATATCCTAACCTAAGGCAGGCTATCATCTCGTATGTAGTATTTTACAACATTCCTGGCGTATCGTCTCCTACTTCTCGATGGGAACATTATACACGTCTATAACGTAACATAACCTAACCTAGCCCCTCTAGACCCTCGCTGGTAATATTTTACAGAATCCCGCTCGTGTCGTCCCGTACATCTCGGTTGGGACATTATATACGTCTACAGCGTTATATATCCTAATCTAAGGCAGGCTAACATCTCGGATGTAGTATTTTACAACAGTCTTGGAGTATCGTCCCCTACATCTCGGTGGGAACATTATATATGTCTATAACGTAATATAACCTAACCTAACACATTTAGCCCCTCGCTGGTAATGTTTTACAGAATCCCGTTCCTGTCGTCCCGTACGTCTCGGATGGGACATTACATACGTCTACAGCGATATATATCCTAACGTAAGGCAGGCTAACATCTCGGATGTAGTATTTAAAACATTCCTGGCGTATCGGCCCCTACTTCACGGTGGGAACATTATACACGTCTATAACGTATCACAACCTAACCTAACCCATCTAGCCCCTCGCTGGTAATGTTTTACAGAATACCGTTCGTGACGTCCCGTACATCTCGGCTGGGATATTATACACGTCTGTAGCGTTATATATCCTAACCTAAGGCAGGCTATCATCTCGTATGTAGTATTTTACAACATTCCTGGCGTATCGTCTCCTACTTCTCGGTGGGAACATTATACACGTCTATAACGTAACATAACCTAACCTAGCCCCTCTAGACCCTCGCTGGTAATATTTTACAGAATCCCGCTCGTGTCGTCCCGTACGTCTCGGTTGGGACATTATATACGTCTACAGCGTTATATATCCTAATCTAAGGCAGGCTAACATCTCGGATGTAGTATTTTACAACAGTCTTGGAGTATCGTCCCCTACTTCTCGGTGGGAACATTATACACGTCTATAACGTAACATAACCTATCCTAACCCATCTAGCCCCTCGCTGGTAATGTTTTACAGAATCCCGTTCCTGTCGTCCCGTACGTCTCGGATGGGACATTATAATCGTCTACTGCGATATATATCCTAACGTAAGGCAGGCTAATATCTCGGATGAAGTATTATACGCCATTCCTGGCGTATCTGCCCCTACTTCACGGTGGGTGCATTATACACGTCTATAACGTAACATAACCTAACCTAACCCATCTAGCACCTCGCTGGTAGTGTTCTACAGAATACCGTTCGTGACGTACCGTACATCTCGGTTGGGACATTATATGCGTCTACAGCGTTATATATCCTAAGCTAATGCAGGCTAGCATCTCGGATGCAGTATTCTACGCCATTCCTGGCGTAACGGCCGCTACTTCTCGGTGGGAACATTATACACGTCTATAACGTAACATAACCTAACCTAGCCCCTCTAGACCCTCGCTGGTAATATTTTACAGAATCCCGCTCGTGTCGTCCCGTACGTCTCGGTTGGGATATTATATACGTCTATAGCGTTATTTATCCTAACCTAAGGCAGGCTATCATCTCGGTTGTAGTATTTTACAACATTCCTGGCGTATCGGCCCATACTTCTCGGTGGCAACATTATATAGGTCTATAACGTAATATAACCTAACCTAACACATTTAGCCCCTCGCTGGTAATGTTTTACAGAATCCCGTTCGTGTCGTTCCGTACGTCTCGGATGGGACATTATATACGTCTACAGCGTTATATATCCTAACCTAAGCCAGGCTATAATCTCGGATGCAGTATTTTACAACATTCCTGCCATATCGGCCCCTACTTCTCAGTGGGAACATTATATACGCCTATAACGTATCACCACCTAACCTAACCCATCTAGCCCCTCGCTGGTAATGTTTTACAGAATCCCGTTCCTGTCGACCCGTACGTCTCGGATGAGACATTATGAACGTCCACAGCGATATATATCCTAACCTAAGGCAGGCTAACATCTCGGATATAGTATTTTACAACATTTCTGTAGGATCGGCCTCTACTTCTCGGTGGGAACATTATATACGTCTATAACGTATCACAACCTAACCTAACCCATCTAGCCCCTCGCTGGTAATGTTTTACAGAATCCCGTTCCTGTGGTCCCGTACGTCTCGGATGGGACACTATAATCGTCTACAGCGATATATATCCTAAAGTAAGGCAGGCTAACATCTCGGATGAAGCATTTTACGCCAATCCTGGCGTATCGGCCCCTACTTCACGGTGGGAACATTATACACGTCTATAACGTATCACAACCTAACCTATCCCATCTAGCCCCTCGCTGGCAATGTTTTACAGAATCCCGTTCGTGTCGTCCAGTACGTCTCGGGTGGGACATTGTATACGTCTACAGCGTTATATATCCTAACCTAAGGCAGGCTAACATGTCGGATGAAGTATTTTACGCCATTCCTGGCGTATGGGCCCCTACTTCAACGTGGGAACATTATATAGGTCTATAACGTAATATAACCTAACCTAACACATCTACCTCCTCGCTGGTAATGTTTTACAGAATCCCGTCCCTGTCGTCCCGTACGTCTCGGATGAGACATTATAAACGTCTACAGCGATATATATCCTAACCTAAGGCAGGCTAACTTCTCGGATATAGTATTTTACAACATTTCTGTAGGATCGGCCTCTACTTCTCGGTGGGAACATTATATACATCTATAACGTAATATAATCTAGCCTAACCCATCTAGCCTCTCGCTGGCAATGTTTTACAGAATCCCGTTCGTGTCGTCTCGTACGTCTCAGTTGGGAAATTATATACGTCTATAGCGTTATATATCCTAACCTAAGGCAGGCTATCATCTCGGATGCAGTATTTTACAACATTCTTGGCATATCGGCCTCTACTTCTCGGTGGGAACATTATATGCGTCTATAACGTAATATAATCTAACCTAACACATCTAGCCCTTCGCTGGTAATGTTTTACAGAATCCAGTTCGTGTCGTCCCGTACATCTCGGTTGGGACATTATATACGTTTACAGCGCTATATATCCTAACGTAAGGCAGGCTAACATCTCGGATGTAGTATTTAAAACATTCCTGGCGTATCGGCCCCTACTTCACGGTGGGAACATTATACACGTCTATAACGTATCACAACCTAACCTAACCCATCTAGCCCCTCGCTGGTAATGTTTTACAGAATACCGTTCGTGACGTCCCGTACATCTCGGCTGGGATATTATATACGTCTATAGCGTTATATATCCTAACCTAAGGCAGGCTATCATCTCGTATGTAGTATTTTACAACATTCCTGGCGTATCGTCTCCTACTTCTCGATGGGAACATTATACACGTCTAAAACGTAACATAACCTAACCTAGCCCCTCTAGACCCTCGCTGGTAATATTTTACAGAATCCCGCTCGTGTCGTCCCGTACATCTCGGTTGGGACATTATATACGTCTACAGCGTTATATATCCTAATCTAAGGCAGGCTAACATCTCGGATGTAGTATTTTACAACAGTCTTGGAGTATCGTCCCCTACTTCTCGGTGGGAACATTATATATGTCTATAACGTAATATAACCTAACCTAACACATTTAGCCCCTCGCTGGTAATGTTTTACAGAATCCCGTTCCTGTCGTCCCGTACGTCTCGGATGGGACATTACATACGTCTACAGCGATATATATCCTAACGTAAGGCAGGCTAACATCTCGGATGTAGTATTATACAACATTCCTGGCGTATCGGCCCCTACTTCTCGGTGGGAACACTATATACGTCTATAACGTAATATAACCTAACCTAACACATCTAGCTCATCCCTGGTAATGTTTTACAAAATCCCGTTCGTGTCGTTCCGTACGTCTCGGTTGGGACATTATATACGTCTACGGCGTTATATATCCTAACCTAAGGCAGGCTATCATCTCGGATGTAGTATTTTACAACATTCCTGCCGTATCGGCCCCTACTTCTCGGTGGGAACATTATATACGTCTATAACGTATCACAACCTAACCTAACCCATCTAGCCCCTCGCTGGTAATATTTTACAGAATCCCGTTTGTCTCGTCCCGTACGTCTCAGTTGGGATATTATATACGTCTATAGCGTTATATATCATAACCTAAGGCAGGCTATCATCTCGGATGCAGTATTTTACAACATTCTTGGCATATCGGGCCCTAGTTCTCGGTGGGAACATTATATACGTCTATAACGTATCACAACCTAAACTAACACATCTAGCCCCTCGCTGGTAATGTTTTACAGAATCACGTTCGTGTCGTCCCGTACGTCTCGGTTGGGACATTATATACGACTATAGCGTTATATATCCTAACCTAAGGCAGGCTAACATCTCGGATGTAGTATTTTACAACATGCCTGGCGTATCGGCCTCTATTTCTCGGTGGGAACATTATATACGTCTATAACGTATCACAACCTAACCTAACCCATCTAGCCCCTCGCTGGTAATACTTTACAGAATCCCGTTTGTGTCGTCCCGTACGTCTCATTTGGGAAATTATATACGTCTATAGCGTTATATATCCTAACCTAAGGCAGGCTATCATCTCGGATGCAGTATTTTACAACATTCTTGGCATATCGGCCTCTACTTCTCGGTGGGAACATTATATACGTCTATAACGTATCACAACCAAACCTAACCCACCTAGCCCCTCGCTGGTAATGTTTTACAGAATCACGTTCGTGTCGTCCCGTACGTCTCGGTTGGGACATTATATACGACTATAGCGTTATATATCCTAACCTAAGGCAGGCTAACATCTCGGATGTAGTATATTACAACATGCCTGGCGTATCGGCCTCTACTTCTCGGTGGGAACATTATATTCGTCTATAACGTAATATAACCTAACCTAACACATCTAGAACCTCGCTGGTAATGTTTTACAGAATACCGTTCGTGACGTCCCGTACATCTCGGTTGGGATATTATATACGTCTATAGCGTTATATATCCTAACCTAAGGCAGGCTATCATCTCGGATGTAGTATTTTACAACATTCCTGGCGTATCGGCCCCTACTTCTCGGTGGGAACATTATATAGGTCTATAACTTAATATAACCTAACCTAACACATCTAGCCCCTCGCTGGTAATGTTTTACAGAATCCCGTTCGTGACGTCCCGTACATCGCGGTTGGAATATTATATACGTCTATAGCGTTATATATCCTAACCTAAGGCAGGCTATCATCTCGGATGTAGTATTTTACAACATTCCTGCCGTATCGGCCCCTACTTCTCTGTGGGTACATTATACACGTCTATAACGTAATATAACCTAACCTAACACATCTAGCCCCTCGCTGGTAATGTTTTACAGAATCCCGTTCGTGACGTCCCGTACATCGCGGTTGGAATATTATATACGTCTATTGCGTTATATAACCTAACCTAAGGCAGGCTATCATCTCGGATGTAGTATTTTACAACATTCCTGCCGTATCGGCACCTACTTCTCGGTGGGAACATTATACACGTCTATAACGTATCACAACCTAACCTATCCCATCTAGCCCCTCGCTGGCAATGTTTTACAGAATCCCGTTCGTGTCGTCCAGTACGTCTCGGGTGGGACATTGTATACGTCTACAGCGTTATATATCCTAACCTAAGGCAGGCTAACATGTCGGATGAAGTATTTTACGCCATTCCTGGCGTATGGGCCCCTACTTCAACGTGGGAACATTATATAGGTCTATAACGTAATATAACCTAACCTAACACATCTACCTCCTCGCTGGTAATGTTTTACAGAATCCCGTCCCTGTCGTGCCGTACGTCTCGGATGAGACATTATAAACGTCTACAGCGATATATATCCTAACCTAAGGCAGGCTAACTTCTCGGATATAGTATTTTACAACATTTCTGTAGGATCGGCCTCTACTTCTCGGTGGGAACATTATATACATCTATAACGTAATATAATCTAGCCTAACCCATCTAGCCCCTCGCTGGCAATGTTTTACAGAATCCCGTTCGTGTCGTCTCGTACGTCTCAGTTGGGAAATTATATACGTCTATAGCGTTATATATCCTAACCTAAGGCAGGCTATCATCTCGGATGCAGTATTTTACAACATTCTTGGCATATCGGCCTCTACTTCTCGGTGGGAACATTATATGCGTCTATAACGTAATATAATCCAACCTAACACATCTAGCCCTTCGCTGGTAATGTTTTACAGAATCCAGTTCGTGTCGTCCCGTACATCTCGGTTGGGACATTATATACGTTTACAGCGCTATATATCCTAACGTAAGGCAGGCTAACATCTCGGATGTAGTATTTAAAACATTCCTGGCGTATCGGCCCCTACTTCACGGTGGGAACATTATATACGTCTATAACGTATCACAACCTAAACTAACACATCTAGCCCCTCGCTGGTAATGTTTTACAGAATCACGTTCGTGTCGTCCCGTACGTCTCGGTTGGGACATTATATACGACTATAGCGTTATATATCCTAACCTAAGGCAGGCTAACATCTCGGATGTAGTATTTTACAACATGCCTGGCGTATCGGCCTCTATTTCTCGGTGGGAACATTATATACGTCTATAACGTATCACAACCTAACCTAACCCATCTAGCCCCTCGCTGGTAATACTTTACAGAATCCCGTTTGTGTCGTCCCGTACGTCTCATTTGGGAAATTATATACGTCTATAGCGTTATATATCCTAACCTAAGGCAGGCTATCATCTCGGATGCAGTATTTTACAACATTCTTGGCATATCGGCCTCTACTTCTCGGTGGGAACATTATATACGTCTATAACGTATCACAACCAAACCTAACCCACCTAGCCCCTCGCTGGTAATGTTTTACAGAATCACGTTCGTGTCGTCCCGTACGTCTCGGTTGGGACATTATATACGACTATAGCGTTATATATCCTAACCTAAGGCAGGCTAACATCTCGGATGTAGTATATTACAACATGCCTGGCGTATCGGCCTCTACTTCTCGGTGGGAACATTATATTCGTCTATAACGTAATATAACCTAACCTAACACATCTAGAACCTCGCTGGTAATGTTTTACAGAATACCGTTCGTGACGTCCCGTACATCTCGGTTGGGATATTATATATGTCTATAGCGTTATATATCCTAACCTAAGGCAGGCTATCATCTCGGATGTAGTATTTTACAACATTCCTGGCGTATCGGCCCCTACTTCTCGGTGGGAACATTATATAGGTCTATAACTTAATATAACCTAACCTAACACATCTAGCCCCTCGCTGGTAATGTTTTACAGAATCCCGTTCGTGACGTCCCGTACATCGCGGTTGGAATATTATATACGTCTATAGCGTTATATATCCTAACCTAAGGCAGGCTATCATCTCGGATGTAGTATTTTACAACATTCCTGCCGTATCGGCCCCTACTTCTCTGTGGGTACATTATACACGTCTATAACGTAATATAACCTAACCTAACACATCTAGCCCCTCGCTGGTAATGTTTTACAGAATCCCGTTCGTGACGTCCCGTACATCGCGGTTGGAATATTATATACGTCTATTGCGTTATATAACCTAACCTAAGGCAGGCTATCATCTCGGATGTAGTATTTTACAACATTCCTGCCGTATCGGCACCTACTTCTCGGTGGGAACATTATATACGTCTATAACGTATTACAACCTAACCTAACCTATCTAGCCCCTCGCTGGTAATATTTTACAGAATCCCGTTTGTGTCGTCCCGTACGTCTCAGTTGGGAAATTATATACTTCGATAGAGTTATATATCCTAACCTAAGGCAGGCTATCATCTCGTATGTAGCATTTTACAACATTCCTGACGTATCGGCCCCTGCTTCTCGGTGGGAACATTATATACGTCTATAACGTACCACAACCTAACCTAACCCATCTAGCCCCTCGCTGGTAATGTTTTACAGAATCCCGTTCCTGTCGTCCCGTACATCTCGGTTGGGATATTATTACGTCTACAGCGTTATATATCCTAACCTAAGGCAGGCTAACATCTCGGATGCAGTATTTTACGCCATTCCTGGCGTATCGGCCCCTACTTCTCTGTGGGTACATTATACACGTCTATAACGTAATATATCCTAACCTAACACATCTAGCCCCTCGCTGGTAATGTTTTACAGAATCCCGTTCGTGTCGTCACGTACGTCTCGGTTGGAATATTATATACGTCTATAGCGTTATTTATCCTACCCTAAGGCAGGCTATCATCTCGGATGCAGTATTTTACAACATTCCTGACGTATCGGCCCCTGCTTCTCGGTGGGAACATTATATACGTCTATAACGTACCACAACCTAACCTAACCCATCTAGCCCCTCGCTTGTAATGTTTTACAGAATCCCGTTCCTGTCGTCCCGTACGTCTCGGATGGGACATTATAATCGTCTACAGCGATATATATCGTAACGTAAGGCAGGCTATCATCTCGGATGTAGTATTTTACAGCATTCCTGCCGTATCGGCCCCTACTTCTCGGTGGGAACATTATATGCGTCTATAACGTATCACAACCTAACCTAACCCATCTAGCCCCTCGCTGGTAATGTTTTACAGAATCCCGTTCGTGTCATCACGTACGTCTTGGTTGGAATATTATATACGTCTATAGCGTTATTTATCCTACCCTAAGGCAGGCCATCATCTCGGATGCAGTATTTTACGCCATTGCTCGCGTATCGGGCCCTACTTCTCTGTGGGTACATTATACACGTCTATAACGTAATATATCCTAACCTAACCCATCTAGCCCCTCGCTGGTAATGTTTTACAGAATCCCGTTCCTGTCGTCCCGTACGTCTCGGATGGGACATTATAATCGTCTACAGCGATATATATCCTAACGTAAGGCAGGCTAATATCTCGGATGAAGTATTTTACGCCATTCCTGGCGTATTGGCCCCTACTTCACGGTGGGAACATTATACACGTCTATAACGTAACATAACCTAACCTAATCCATCTAGACCCTCGCTGGTAATATTTTACAGAATCCCGTTCGTGTCGTCCCGTATGTCTCGGTTGGGATATTATATACGTCTATAGCGTTATTTATCCTAACCTAAGGCAGGCTATCATCTCGGATGTAGTATTTTACAACATTCCTGACGTATCGGCCCCTACTTCTCGGTGGGAACATTATATACGTCTATAACGTATCACAACCTAACCTAACCCATCTAGCCCCACGCTGGTAATATTTTACAGAATCCCGTTTGTTGCGTCCCGTACGTCTCAGTTGGGATATTATATACGTCTATAGCGTTATATATCCTAACCTAAGGCAGGCTATCATCTCGGAATGCAGTGTTTTACAACATTCCTGGCATATCGGCCCCTACTTCTCATTGGGAACATTATATACGTCTATAACGTATCACAACCTAACCTAACCCATCTAGCCCCTCGCTGGTAATATTTTACAGAATCCTGTTTGTGTCGTCTCGTACGTCTCAGTTGGGAAATTATATACGTCTATAGCGTTATATATCCTAACCTAAGGCAGGCTATCATCTCGGATGCAGTATTTTACAACATTCTTGGCATATCGGCCTCTACTTCTCGGTGGGAACATTATATACGTCTATAACGTATCACAACCTAAACTAACACATCTAGCCCCTCGCTGGTAATGTTTTACAGAATCACGTTCGTGTCGTCCCGTCCGTCTCGGTTGGGACATTATATACGACTATAGCGTTATATATCCTAACCTAAGGCAGGCTAACATCTCAGATGTAGTATATTACAACATGCCTGGCGTATCGGCCTCTACTTCTCGGTGGGAACATTATATTCGTCTATAACGTAATATAACCTAACGTTACACATCTAGAACCTCGCTGGTAATGTTTTACAGAATACCGTTCGTGACGTCCCGTACATCTCGGTTGCGATATTATTACGTCTACAGCGTTATATATCCTAACCATAGGCAGGCTAACATCTCGGATGCAGTATTTTACGCCATTCCTGGCGTATCGGCCCCTACTTCTCTGTGGGTACATTATACACGTCTATAACGTAGTATATCCTAACCTAACACATCTAGCCCCTCGCTGGTAATGTTTTACAGAATCCCGTTCGTGTCGTCACGTACGTCTCGGTTGCAATATTATATACGTCTATAGCGTTATTTATCCTACCCTAAGGCAGGCCATCATCTCGTATGTAGCATTTTACAACATTCCTGACGTATCGGCCCCTGCTTCTCGGTGGGAACATTATATACGTCTATAACGTACCACAACCTAACCTAACCCATCTAGCCCCTCGCTGGTAATGTTTTACAGAATCCCGTTCCTGTCGTCCCGTACGTTTCGGATGGGACATTATAATCGTCTACAGCGATATATATCCTAACGTAACGCAGGCTAATATCTCGGATGAAGTATTTTACGCCATTCCTGGCGTATCGGCCCCTACTTCACGGTGGGAACATTATATACGTCTGTAACGTATCACAACCAAACCTAACCCATCTAGCCCCTCGATGGTAATGTTTTACAGAATCACGTTCCTGTCGTCCCGTACGTCTCGGTTGGGACATTATATACGACTATAGCGTTATATATCCTAACCTAAGGCAGGCTATCATCTCGGATGTAGTATTTTACAGCATTCCTGCCGTATCGGCCCCTACTTCTCGGTGGGAACATTATATACGTCTATAACGTACCACAACCTAACCTAACCCATCTAGCCCCTCGCTGGTAATATTTTACAGAATCCCGTTTGTGTCGTCTCGTACGTCTCAGTTGGGAAATTATATACGTCTATAGCGTTATATATCCTAACCTAAGGCAGGCTATCATCTCGGATGCAGTATTTTACAACATTCTTGGCATATCGGCCTCTACTTCTCGGTGGGAACATTATATACGTCTATAACGTAATATAACCAAACCTAACACATCTAGCCCCTCGCTGGTAATGTTTTACAGAATCCCGTTCGTGTCGTCCCGTACGTCTCGGTTGGGACATTATATACGTCTACAGCGTTATATATCCTAACCTAAGGCAGGCTATCATCTCGGATGTAGTATTTTACAGCATTCCTGCCGTATCGGCCCCTACTTCTCGGTGGGAACATTATATACGTCTATAACGTATCAAAACCTAACCTAACCCATCTCCCCCCACGCTGGTAATATTTTACAGAATCCCGTTTGTTGCGTCCCGTACGTCTCTGTAGGGATATTATATACGTCTATAGCGTTATATATCCTAACCTAAGGCAGGCTAACATCTCGGATGCAGTATTTTACGCCATTCCTGGCGTATCGGCCCCTACTTCTCTGTGGGTACATTATACACGTCTATAACGTAATATATCCTAACCTAACACATCTAGCCCCTCGCTGGTAATGTTTTACAGAATCCCGTTCGTGTCGTCACGTACGTCTCGGTTGGAATATTATATACGTCTATAGCGTTATTTATCCTACCCTAAGGCAGGCTATCATCTCGGATGCAGTATTTTACAACATTCCTGACGTATCGGCCCCTGCTTCTCGGTGGGAACATTATATACGTCTATAACGTATCACAACCAAACCTAACACATCTAGCCCCTCGCTGGTAATGTTTTACAGAATCCCGTTCGTGTCATCACGTACGTCTTGGTTGGAATATTATATACGTCTATAGCGTTATTTATCCTACCCTAAGGCAGGCCATCATCTCGTATGTAGCATTTTACAACATTCCTGGCATATCGGCCCCTACTTCTCATTGGGAACATTACATACGTCTATAAAGTATCACAACCTAAACTAACACAGCTAGCCCCTCGCTGGTAATGTTTTACAGAATCCCGTTCGTGTCGTCACGTACGTCTCGGTTGCAATATTATATACGTCTATAGCGTTATTTATCCTACCCTAAGGCAGGCCATCATCTCGTATGTAGCATTTTACAACATTCCTGACGTATCGGCCCCTGCTTCTCGGTGGGAACATTATATACGTCTATAACGTACCACAACCTAACCTAACCCATCTAGCCCCTCGCTGGTAATGTTTTACAGAATCCCGTTCCTGTCGTCCCGTACGTTTCGGATGGGACATTATAATCGTCTACAGCGATATATATCCTAACGTAACGCAGGCTAATATCTCGGATGAAGTATTTTACGCCATTCCTGGCGTATCGGCCCCTACTTCACGGTGGGAACATTATATACGTCTGTAACGTATCACAACCAAACCTAACCCATCTAGCCCCTCGATGGTAATGTTTTACAGAATCACGTTCCTGTCGTCCCGTACGTCTCGGTTGGGACATTATATACGACTATAGCGTTATATATCCTAACCTAAGGCAGGCTATCATCTCGGATGTAGTATTTTACAGCATTCCTGCCGTATCGGCCCCTACTTCTCGGTGGGAACATTATATACGTCTATAACGTACCACAACCTAACCTAACCCATCTAGCCCCTCGCTGGTAATATTTTACAGAATCCCGTTTGTGTCGTCTCGTACGTCTCAGTTGGGAAATTATATACGTCTATAGCGTTATATATCCTAACCTAAGGCAGGCTATCATCTCGGATGCAGTATTTTACAACATTCTTGGCATATCGGCCTCTACTTCTCGGTGGGAACATTATATACGTCTATAACGTAATATAACCAAACCTAACACATCTAGCCCCTCGCTGGTAATGTTTTACAGAATCCCGTTCGTGTCGTACCGTACGTCTCGGTTGGGACATTATATACGTCTACAGCGTTATATATCCTAACCTAAGGCAGGCCATCATCTCGTATGTAGCATTTTACAACATTCCTGACGTATCGGCCCCTGCTTCTCGGTGGGAACATTATATACGTCTATAACGTACCACAACCTAACCTAACCCATCTAGCCCCTCGCTGGTAATGTTTTACAGAATCCCGTTCCTGTCGTCCCGTACGTCTCGGATGGGACATTATAATCGTCTACAGCGATATATATCCTAACGTAAGGCAGGCTAATATCTCGGATGAAGTATTTTACGCCATTCCTGGCGTATCGGCCCCTACTTCACGGTGGGAACATTATACACGTCTATAACGTAACATAACCTAACCTAATCCATCTAGACCCTCGCTGGTAATATTTTACAGAATCCCGTTCGTGTCGTCCCGTATGTCTCGGTTGGGATATTATATACGTCTATAGCGTTATTTATCCTAACCTAAGGCAGGCTATCATCTCGGATGTAGTATTTTACAACATTCCTGACGTATCGGCCCCTACTTCTCGGTGGGAACATTATATACGTCTATAACGTATCACAACCAAACCTAACCCATCTAGCCCCTCGATGGTAATGTTTTACAGAATCACGTTCCTGTCGTCCCGTACCTCTCGGTTGGAATATTATATACGTCTATAGCGTTATATATCCTAACCTAAGGCAGGCTATCATCTCGGATGTAGTATTTTACAGCATTCCTGCCGTATCGGCCCCTACTTCTCGGTGGGAACATTATATACGTCTATAACGTATCAAAACCTAACCTAACCCATCTCCCCCCACGCTGGTAATATTTTACAGAATCCCGTTTGTTGCGTCCCGTACGTCTCTGTAGGGATATTATATACGTCTATAGCGTTATATATCCTAACCTAAGGCAGGCTAACATCTCGGATGCAGTATTTTACGCCATTCCTGGCGTATCGGCCCCTACTTCTCTGTGGGTACATTATACACGTCTATAACGTAATATATCCTAACCTAACACATCTAGCCCCTCGCTGGTAATGTTTTACAGAATCCCGTTCGTGTCGTCACGTACGTCTCGGTTGGAATATTATATACGTCTATAGCGTTATTTATCCTACCCTAAGGCAGGCTATCATCTCGGATGCAGTATTTTACAACATTCCTGACGTATCGGCCCCTGCTTCTCGGTGGGAACATTATATACGTCTATAACGTATCACAACCAAACCTAGCACATCTAGCCCCTCGCTGGTAATGTTTTACAGAATCCCGTTCGTGTCATCACGTACGTCTTGGTTGGAATATTATATACGTCTATAGCGTTATTTATCCTACCCTAAGGCAGGCCATCATCTCGTATGTAGCATTTTACAACATTCCTGGCATATCGGCCCCTACTTCTCATTGGGAACATTACATACGTCTATAAAGTATCACAACCTAAACTAACACAGCTAGCCCCTCGCTGGTAATGTTTTACAGAATCACGTTCGTGTCGTCCCGTACATCTCGGTTGGGACATTATATACGACTATAGCGTTATATATCCTAACCTAAGGCAGGCTATCATCTCGGATGTAGTATTTTACAATATTCCTGGCGTATCGGCCCCTACTTCTCGGTGGGAACATTATATAGGTCTATAACTTAATTTATCCTAACCTAACACATCTAGCCCCTCGCTGGTAATGTTTTACAGAATCCCGTTCCTGTCGTCCCGTACCTCTCGGTTGGAATATTATATACGTCTATAGCGTTATATATCCTAACCTAAGGCAGGCTATCATCTCGGATGTAGTATTTTACAGCATTCCTGCCGTATCGGCCCCTACTTCTCGGTGGGAACATTATATACGTCTATAACGTATCACAACCTAACCTAACCCATCTAGCCCCTCGCTGGTAATATTTTACAGAATCCCGTTCGTGTCGTCCCGTATGTCTCGGTTGGGATATTATATACGTCTATAGCGTTATTTATCCTAACCTAAGGCAGGCTATCATCTCGGATGTAGTATTTTACAACATTCCTGACGTATCGGCCCCTACTTCTCGGTGGGAACATTATATACGTCTATAACGAATCACAACCAAACCTAACCCATCTAGCCCCTCGATGGTAATGTTTTACAGAATCACGTTCCTGTCGTCCCGTACGTCTCGGTTGGGACATTATATACGACTATAGCGTTATATATCCTAACCTAAGGCAGGCTAACATTTCGGATGTAGTATTTTACATCATGCCTGGCGTATCGGCCCCTACTTCTCATTGGGAACATTACATACGTCTATAACGTAATATAACCTAACCTAACACATCTAGAACCTCGCTGGTAATGTTTTACAGAATACCGTTCGTGACGTCCCGTACATCTAGGTTGGGATATTATATACGTCTATAGCGTTATATATCCTAACCTAAGGCAGGCTATCATCTCGGATGTAGTATTTTACAACATTCCTGGCGTATCGGCCCCTACTTCTCGGTGGGAACATTATATAGGTCTATAACTTAATATAACCTAACCTAACACATCTAGCCCCTCGCTGGTAATGTTATACAGAATCCCGTTCCTGTCGTCCCGTACCTCTCGGTTGGAATATTATATACGTCTATAGCGTTATATATCCTAACCTAAGGCAGGCTATCATCTCGGATGTAGTATTTTACAGCATTCCTGCCGTATCGGCCCCTACTTCTCGGTGGGAACATTATATACGTCTATAACGTATCACAACCTAACCTAACCCATCTCCCCCCACGATGGTAATATTTTACAGAATCCCGTTTGTTGCGTCCCGTACGTCTCAGTAGGGATATTATATACGTCTATAGCGTTATATATCCTAACCTAAGGCAGGCTATCATCTCGGAATGCAGTGTTTTACAACATTCCTGGCATATCGACCCCTACTTCTCATTGGGAACATTATATACGTCTATAACGTATCACAACCTAACCTAACCCATCTAGCCCCTCGCTGGTAATATTTTACAGAATCCCGTTTGTGTCGTCTCGTACGTCTCAGTTGGGAAATTATATACGTCTATAGCGTTATATATCCTAACCTAAGGCAGGCTATTATCTCGGATGCAGTATTTTACAACATTCTTGGCATATCGGCCTCTACTTATCGGTGGGAACATTATATACGTCTATAACGTATCACAACCTAAACTAACACATCTAGCCCCTCGCTGGTAATGTTTTACAGAATCACGTTCGTGTCGTCCCGTACGTCTCGGTTGGGACATTATGTACGACTATAGCGTTATATATCCTAACCTAAGGCAGGCTAACATCTCGGATGTAGTATATTACAACATGCCTGGCGTATCGGCCTCTACTTCTCGGTGGGAACATTATATTCGTCTATAACGTAATATAACCTAACGTTACACATCTAGCCCCTCGCTGGTAATGTTTTACAGAATCCCGTTCGTGTCGTCACGTACGTCTCGGTTGGAATATTATATACGTCTATAGCGTTATTTATCCTACCCTAAGGCAGGCTATCATCTCGGATGCAGTATTTTACAACATTCCTGACGTATCGGCCCCTGCTTCTCGGTGGGAACATTATATACGTCTATAACGTATCACAACCAAACCTAACACATCTAGCCCCTCGCTGGTAATGTTTTACAGAATCCCGTTCGTGTCATCACGTACGTCTTGGTTGGAATATTATATACGTCTATAGCGTTATTTATCCTACCCTAAGGCAGGCCATCATCTCGTATGTAGCATTTTACAACATTCCTGACGTATCGGCCCCTGCTTCTCGGTGGGAACATTATATACGTCTATAACGTACCACAACCTAACCTAACCCATCTAGCCCCTCGCTTGTAATGTTTTACAGAATCCCGTTCCTGTCGTCCCGTACGTCTCGGATGGGACATTATAATCGTCTACAGCGATATATATCGTAACGTAAGGCAGGCTATCTTCTCGGATGTAGTATTTTACAGCATTCCTGCCGTATCGGCCCCTACTTCTCGGTGGGAACATTATATAGGTCTATAACTTAATATAACCTAACCTAACACATCTAGCCCCTCGCTGGTAATGTTTTACAGAATCCCGTTCCTGTCGTCCCGTACCTCTCGGTTGGAATATTATATACGTCTATAGCGTTATATATCCTAACCTAAGGCAGGCTCTCATCTCGGATGCAGTATTTTACAACATTCCTGGCATATCGGCCCCTGCTTCTCGGTGGGAACATTATATACGTCTATAACGTATCACAACCTAACCTAACCCATCTAGCCCCACGCTGGTAATGTTTTACAGAATCACGTTCGTGTCGTCCCGTACATCTCGGTTGGGACATTATATGCGACTATAGCGTTATATATCCTAACCTAAGGCAGACTAACATCCCGGATGTAGTATTTTACATCATGCCTGGCGTATCGGCCTCTACTTCTCGGTGGGAACATTATATTCGCCTATGACGTAATATAACCTAACTTAACACATCTAGAACCTCGCTGGTAATGTTTTACAGAATACCGTTCGTGACGTCCCTTACATCTCGGTTGGGATATTATATACGTCTATAGCGTTATATATCTTAACCTAAGGCAGGCTATCGTCTCGGATGTAGTATTTTACAACATTCCTGGCGTATCGGCCCCTATTTCTCGGTGGGAACATTATATAGGTCTATAACTTAATATAACCTAACCTAACACATGTAGCCCCTCGTAGGTAATGTTTTACAGAATCCCGTTCCTGTCGTCCCGTACCTTTCGGTTGGAATATTATATACGTCTATAGCGTTATATATCCTAACCTAAGGCAGGCTATCATCTCGGATGTAGTATTTTACAGCATTCCTGCCGTATCGGCCCCTACTTCTCGGTGGGAACATTATATACGTCTATAACGTATCACAACCTAACCTAACCCATCTAGCCCCTCGCTGGTAATGTTTTACAGAATCCCGTTTGTGTCGTCTCGTACGTCTCAGTTGGGAAATTATATACGTCTATAGCGTTATATATCCTAACCTAAGGCAGGCTATCATCTCGAATGCAGTATTTTACAACATTCTTGGCATATCGGCCCCTACTTCTCATTGGGAACATTACATACGTCTATAACGTAACATAACCTAACCTAATCCATCTAGCCCCACGCTGGTAATGTTTTACAGAATCACGTTCGTGTCGTCCCGTACATCTCGGTTGGGACATTATATGCGACTATAGCGTTATATATCCTAACCTAAGGCAGACTAACATCCCGGATGTAGTATTTTACATCATGCCTGGCGTATCGGCCTCTACTTCTCGGTGGGAACATTATATTCGCCTATGACGTAATATAACCTAACTTAACACATCTAGAACCTCGCTGGTAATGTTTTACAGAATACCGTTCGTGACGTCCCTTACATCTCGGTTGGGATATTATATACGTCTATAGCGTTATATATCTTAACCTAAGGCAGGCTATCGTCTCGGATGTAGTATTTTACAACATTCCTGGCGTATCGGCCCCTATTTCTCGGTGGGAACATTATATAGGTCTATAACTTAATATAACCTAACCTAACACATGTAGCCCCTCGTAGGTAATGTTTTACAGAATCCCGTTCCTGTCGTCCCGTACCTTTCGGTTGGAATATTATATACGTCTATAGCGTTATATATCCTAACCTAAGGCAGGCTATCATCTCGGATGTAGTATTTTACAGCATTCCTGCCGTATCGGCCCCTACTTCTCGGTGGGAACATTATATACGTCTATAACGTATCACAACCTAACCTAACCCATCTAGCCCCTCGCTGGTAATGTTTTACAGAATCCCGTTTGTGTCGTCTCGTACGTCTCAGTTGGGAAATTATATACGTCTATAGCGTTATATATCCTAACCTAAGGCAGGCTATCATCTCGAATGCAGTATTTTACAACATTCTTGGCATATCGGCCCCTACTTCTCATTGGGAACATTACATACGTCTATAACATATCACAACCTAAACTAACACATCTAGCCCCTCGCTGGTAATGTTTTACAGAATCACGTTCGTGTCGTCCCGTACATCTCGGTTGGGACATTATATGCGACTATAGCGTTATATATCCTAACCTAAGGCAGGCTATCATCTCGGATGTAGTATATTACAACATACCTGGCGTATCGGCCTCTACTTCTCGGTGGGAACATTATATTCGCCTATAACGTAATATAACCTAACGTTACACATCTAGAACCTCGCTGGGAATGTTTTACAGAATACCGTTCGTGACGTCCCGCACATCTCGGTTGGGATATTATTACGTCTATAGCGTTATATATCCCAACCTAAGGCAGGCTATCATCTCGGTTGCAGTATTTTACAACATTCCTGGCGTATCGGCCCCTACTTCTCGGTGGGAACATTATATAGGTCTATAACTTAATACAACCTAACCTAACACATCTAGCCCCTCACTGGTAATGTTTTACAGAATCCCGTTCGTGACGTCCCGTACATCTCGGTTGGAATATTATATACGTCTATAGCGTTATATATCCTAACCTAAGGCAGGCTATCATCTCGGATGTAGTATTTTACAACATTCCTGCCGTAACGGCCCCTACTTCTCGGTGGGAACATTATATACGTCTATAACGTATCACAACCTAACCTAACCCATCTAGCCCCTCGCTGGTAATATTTTACAGAATCCCGTTTGTGTCGTCCCGTACGTCTCAGTTGGGATATTATATACGTCTATAGCGTTATATATCATAACCTAAGGCAGGCTATCATCTCGGATGCAGTATTTTACAACATTCTTGGCATATCGGCCCCTACTTCTCGGTGGGAACATTATATACGTCTATAACGTATCACAACCTAACCTAACCCATCTAGCCCCTCGCTGGTAATGTTTTACAGAATCCCGTTTGTGTCGTCTCGTACGTCTCAGTTGGGAAATTATATAAGTCTATAGCGTTATATATCCTAACCTAAGGCAGGCTATCATCTCGAATGCAGTATTTTACAACATTCTTGGCATATCGGCCCCTACTTCTCATTGGGAACATTACATACGTCTATAACATATCACAACCTAAACTAACACATCTAGCCCCTCGCTGGTAATATTTTACAGAATCCCGTTTGTGTCGTCTCGTACGTCTCAGTTGGGAAATTATATACGTCTATAGCGTTATATATCCTAACCTAAGGCAGGCTATCATCTCGGATGCAGTATTTTACAACATTCTTGGCATATCGGCCTCTACTTCTCGGTGGGAACATTATATACGTCTATAACGTAATATAACCAAACCTAACACATCTAGCCCCTCGCTGGTAATGTTTTACAGAATCCCGTTCGTGTCGTCCCGTACGTCTCGGTTGGGACATTATATACGTCTACAGCGTTATATATCCTAACCT
The DNA here is from genome assembly GCA_963969225.1 of Xylocopa violacea. Lineage (NCBI taxonomy): Eukaryota > Metazoa > Arthropoda > Insecta > Hymenoptera > Apidae > Xylocopa > Xylocopa violacea. The sequence goes on from CAXAJV010000481.1 coordinate 582,140, forward strand.
AAGGCAGGCCATCATCTCGTATGTAGCATTTTACAACATTCCTGACGTATCGGCCCCTGCTTCTCGGTGGGAACATTATATACGTCTATAACGTACCACAACCTATCCTAACCCATCTAGCCCCTCGCTGGTAATGTTTTACAGAATCCCGTTCCTGTCGTCCCGTACGTCTCGGATGGGACATTATAATCGTCTACAGCGATATATATCCTAACGTAAGGCAGGCTAATATCTCGGATGAAGTATTTTACGCCATTCCTGGCGTATCGGCCCCTACTTCACGGTGGGAACATTATACACGTCTATAACGTAACATAACCTAACCTAATCCATCTAGACCCTCGCTGGTAATATTTTACAGAATCCCGTTCGTGTCGTCCCGTATGTCTCGGTTGGGATATTATATACGTCTATAGCGTTATTTATCCTAACCTAAGGCAGGCTATCATCTCGGATGTAGTATTTTACAGCATTCCTGCCGTATCGGCCCCTACTTCTCGGTGGGAACATTATATACGTCTATAACGTATCACAACCTAACCTAACCCATCTAGCCCCTCGCTGGTAATGTTTTACAGAATCCCGTTTGTGTCGTCTCGTACGTCTCAGTTGGGAAATTATATACGTCTATAGCGTTATATATCCTAACCTTAGGCAGGCTATCATCTCGAATGCAGTATTTTACAACATTCTTGGCATATCGGCCCCTACTTCTCATTGGGAACATTACATACGTCTATAACATATCACAACCTAAACTAACACATCTAGCCCCTCGCTGGTAATGTTTTACAGAATCACGTTCGTGTCGTCCCGTACATCTCGGTTGGGACATTATATGCGACTATAGCGTTATATATCCTAACCTAAGGCAGACTAACATCCCGGATGTAGTATTTTACATCATGCCTGGCGTATCGGCCTCTACTTCTCGGTGGGAACATTATATTCGCCTATGACGTAATATAACCTAACTTAACACATCTAGAACCTCGCTGGTAATGTTTTACAGAATACCGTTCGTGACGTCCCTTACATCTCGGTTGGGATATTATATACGTCTATAGCGTTATATATCTTAACCTAAGGCAGGCTATCGTCTCGGATGTAATATTTTACAACATTCCTGGCGTATCGGCCCCTATTTCTCGGTGGGAACATTATATAGGTCTATAACTTAATATAACCTAACCTAACACATGTAGCCCCTCGTAGGTAATGTTTTACAGAATCCCGTTCCTGTCGTCCCGTACCTCTCGGTTGGAATATTATATACGTCTATAGCGTTATATATCCTAACCTAAGGCAGGCTATCATCTCGGATGTAGTATTTTACAGCATTCCTGCCGTATCGGCCCCTACTTCTCGGTGGGAACATTATATACGTCTATAACGTATCACAACCTAACCTAACCCATCTCCCCCCACGCTGGTAATATTTTACAGAATCCCGTTTGTTGCGTCCCGTACGTCTCAGTAGGGATATTATATACGTCTATAGCGTTATATATCCTAACCTAAGGCAGGCTATCATCTCGGAATGCAGTGTTTTACAACATTCCTGGCATATCGACCCCTACTTCTCATTGGGAACATTATATACGTCTATAACGTATCACAACCTAACCTAACCCATCTAGCCCCTCGCTAGTAATATTTTACAGAATCCCGTTTGTGTCGTCTCGTACGTCTCAGTTGGGAAATTATATACGTCTATAGCGTTATATATCCTAACCTAAGGCAGGCTATCATCTCGGATGCAGTATTTTACAACATTCTTGGCATATCGGCCTCTACTTATTGGTGGGAACATTATATACGTCTATAACGTATCACAACCTAAACTAACACATCTAGCCCCTCGCTGGTAATGTTTTACAGAATCACGTTCGTGTCGTCCCGTACGTCTCGGTTGGGACATTATGTACGACTATAGCGTTATATATCCTAACCTAAGGCAGGCTAACATCTCGGATGTAGTATATTACAACATGCCTGGCGTATCGGCCTCTACTTCTCGGTGGGAACATTATATTCGTCTATAACGTAATATAACCTAACGTTACACATCTAGAACCTCGCTGGTAATGTTTTACAGAATACCGTTCGTGACGTCCCGTACATCTCGGTTGGGATATTATTACGTCTACACCGTTATATATCCTAACCTAAGGCAGGCTAACATCTCGGATGCAGTATTTTACGCCATTCCTGGCGTATCGGCCCCTACTTCTCTGTGGGTACATTATACACGTCTATAACGTAATATATCCTAACCTAACACATCTAGCCCCTCGCTGGTAATGTTTTACAGAATCCCGTTCGTGTCGTCACGTACGTCTCGGTTGGAATATTATATACGTCTATAGCGTTATTTATCCTACCCTAAGGCAGGCTATCATCTCGGATGCAGTATTTTACAACATTCCTGACGTATCGGCCCCTGCTTCTCGGTGGGAACATTATATACGTCTATAACGTATCACAACCAAACCTAACACATCTAGCCCCTCGCTGGTAATGTTTTACAGAATCCCGTTCGTGTCATCACGTACGTCTTGGTTGGAATATTATATACGTCTATAGCGTTATTTATCCTACCCTAAGGCAGGCCATCATCTCGTATGTAGCATTTTACAACATTCCTGACGTATCGGCCCCTGCTTCTCGGTGGGAACATTATATACGTCTATAACGTACCACAACCTAACCTAACCCATCTAGCCCCTCGCTTGTAATGTTTTACAGAATCCCGTTCCTGTCGTCCCGTACGTCTCGAATGGGACATTATAATCGTCTACAGCGATATATATCGTAACGTAAGGCAGGCTATCATCTCGGATGTAGTATTTTACAGCATTCCTGCCGTATCGGCCCCTACTTCTCGGTGGGAACATTATATAGGTCTATAACTTAATATAACCTAACCTAACACATCTAGCCCCTCACTGGTAATGTTTTACAGAATCCCGTTCCTGTCGTCCCGCACCTCTCGGTTGGAATATTATATACGTCTATAGCGTTATATATCCTAACCTAAGGCAGGCTCTCATCTCGGATGCAGTATTTTACAACATTCCTGGCATATCGGCCCCTGCTTCTCGGTGGGAACATTATATACGTCTATAACGTATCACAACCTAACTTAACCCATCTAGCCCCACGCTGGTAATATTTTACAGAATCCCGTTTGTTGCGTCCCGTACGTCTCAGTTGGGATATTATATACGTCTATAGCGTTATATATCCTAACCTAAGGCAGGCTATCATCTCGGAATGCAGTATTTTACAACATTCCTGGCATATCGGCCCCTACTTCTCATTGGGAACATTACATACGTCTATAAAGTATCACAACCTAAACTAACACATCTAGCCCCTCGCTGGTAATGTTTTACAGAATCACGTTCGTGTCGTCCCGTACATCTCGGTTGGGACATTATATACGACTATAGCGTTATATATCCTAACCTAAGGCAGGCTATCATCTCGGATGCAGTATTTTACAACATTCTTGGCATATCGGCCTCTACTTATCGGTGGGAACATTATATACGTCTATAACGTATCACAACCTAAACTAACACATCTAGCCCCTCGCTGGTAATGTTTTACAGAATCACGTTCGTGTCGTCCCGTACGTCTCGGTTGGGACATTATGTACGACTATAGCGTTATATATCCTAACCTAAGGCAGGCTAACATCTCGGATGTAGTATATTACAACATGCCTGGCGTATCGGCCTCTACTTCTCGGTGGGAACATTATATTCGTCTATAACGTAATATAACCTAACGTTACACATCTAGAACCTCGCTGGTAATGTTTTACAGAATACCGTTCGTGACGTCCCGTACATCTCGGTTGGGATATTATTACGTCTACACCGTTATATATCCTAACCTAAGGCAGGCTAACATCTCGGATGCAGTATTTTACGCCATTCCTGGCGTATCGGCCCCTACTTCTCTGTGGGTACATTATACACGTCTATAACGTAATATATCCTAACCTAACACATCTAGCCCCTCGCTGGTAATGTTTTACAGAATCCCGTTCGTGTCGTCACGTACGTCTCGGTTGGAATATTATATACGTCTATAGCGTTATTTATCCTACCCTAAGGCAGGCTATCATCTCGGATGCAGTATTTTACAACATTCCTGACGTATCGGCCCCTGCTTCTCGGTGGGAACATTATATACGTCTATAACGTATCACAACCAAACCTAACACATCTAGCCCCTCGCTGGTAATGTTTTACAGAATCCCGTTCGTGTCATCACGTACGTCTTGGTTGGAATATTATATACGTCTATAGCGTTATTTATCCTACCCTAAGGCAGGCCATCATCTCGTATGTAGCATTTTACAACATTCCTGACGTATCGGCCCCTGCTTCTCGGTGGGAACATTATATACGTCTATAACGTACCACAACCTAACCTAACCCATCTAGCCCCTCGCTTGTAATGTTTTACAGAATCCCGTTCCTGTCGTCCCGTACGTCTCGGATGGGACATTATAATCGTCTACAGCGATATATATCGTAACGTAAGGCAGGCTATCATCTCGGATGTAGTATTTTACAGCATTCCTGCCGTATCGGCCCCTACTTCTCGGTGGGAACATTATATAGGTCTATAACTTAATATAACCTAACCTAACACATCTAGCCCCTCACTGGTAATGTTTTACAGAATCCCGTTCCTGTCGTCCCGCACCTCTCGGTTGGAATATTATATACGTCTATAGCGTTATATATCCTAACCTAAGGCAGGCTCTCATCTCGGATGCAGTATTTTACAACATTCCTGGCATATCGGCCCCTGCTTCTCGGTGGGGACATTATATACGTCTATAACGTATCACAACCTAACCTAACCCATCTAGCCCCACGCTGGTAATATTTTACAGAATCCCGTTTGTTGCGTCCCGTACGTCTCAGTTGGGATATTATATACGTCTATAGCGTTATATATCCTAACCTAAGGCAGGCTATCATCTCGGAATGCAGTATTTTACAACATTCCTGGCATATCGGCCCCTACTTCTCATTGGGAACATTACATACGTCTATAAAGTATCACAACCTAAACTAACACATCTAGCCCCTCGCTGGTAATGTTTTACAGAATCACGTTCGTGTCGTCCCGTACATCTCGGTTCGGACATTATATACGACTATAGCGTTATATATCCTAACCTAAGGCAGGCTATCATCTCGGATGTAGTATTTTACAATATTCCTGGCGTATCGGCCCCTACTTCTCGGTGGGAACATTATATAGGTCTATAACTTAATTTATCCTAACCTAACACATCTAGCCCCTCGCTGGTAATGTTTTACAGAATCCCGTTCCTGTCGTCCCGTACCTCTCGGTTGGAATATTATATACGTCTATAGCGTTATATATCCTAACCTAAGGCAGGCTATCATCTCGGATGTAGTATTTTACAGCATTCCTGCCGTATCGGCCCCTACTTCTCGGTGGGAACATTATATACGTCTATAACGTATCACAACCTAACCTAACCCATCTAGCCCCTCGCTGGTAATGTTTTACAGAATCCCGTTTGTGTCGTCTCGTACGTCTCAGTTGGGAAATTATATACGTCTATAGCGTTATATATCCTAACCTTAGGCAGGCTATCATCTCGAATGCAGTATTTTACAACATTCTTGGCATATCGGCCCCTACTTCTCATTGGGAACATTACATACGTCTATAACATATCACAACCTAAACTAACACATCTAGCCCCTCGCTGGTAATGTTTTACAGAATCACGTTCGTGTCGTCCCGTACATCTCGGTTGGGACATTATATGCGACTATAGCGTTATATATCCTAACCTAAGGCAGACTAACATCCCGGATGTAGTATTTTACATCATGCCTGGCGTATCGGCCTCTACTTCTCGGTGGGAACATTATATTCGCCTATTACGTAATATAACCTAACTTAACACATCTAGAACCTCGCTGGTAATGTTTTACAGAATACCGTTCGTGACGTCCCTTACATCTCGGTTGGGATATTATATACGTCTATAGCGTTATATATCTTAACCTAAGGCAGGCTATCGTCTCGGATGTAGTATTTTACAACATTCCTGGCGTATCGGCCCCTATTTCTCGGTGGGAACATTATATAGGTCTATAACTTAATATAACCTAACCTAACACATGTAGCCCCTCGTAGGTAATGTTTTCCAGAATCCCGTTCCTGTCGTCCCGTACCTTTCGGTTGGAATATTATATACGTCTATAGCGTTATATATCCTAACCTAAGGCAGGCTATCATCTCGGATGTAGTATTTTACAGCATTCCTGCCGTATCGGCCCCTACTTCTCGGTGGGAACATTATATACGTCTATAACGTATCACAACCTAACCTAACCCATCTAGCCCCTCGCTGGTAATGTTTTACAGAATCCCGTTTGTGTCGTCTCGTACGTCTCAGTTGGGAAATTATATACGTCTATAGCGTTATATATCCTAACCTAAGGCAGGCTATCATCTCGAATGCAGTATTTTACAACATTCTTGGCATATCGGCCCCTACTTCTCATTGGGAACATTACATACGTCTATAACATATCACAACCTAAACTAACACATCTAGCCCCTCGCTGGTAATGTTTTACAGAATCACGTTCGTGTCGTCCCGTACATCTCGGTTGGGACATTATATGCGACTATAGCGTTATATATCCTAACCTAAGGCAGGCTATCATCTCGGATGTAGTATATTACAACATACCTGGCGTATCGGCCTCTACTTCTCGGTGGGAACATTATATTCGCCTATAACGTAATATAACCTAACGTTACACATCTAGAACCTCGCTGGGAATGTTTTACAGAATACCGTTCGTGACGTCCCGCACATCTCGGTTGGGATATTATTACGTCTATAGCGTTATATATCCCAACCTAAGGCAGGCTATCATCTCGGTTGCAGTATTTTACAACATTCCTGGCGTATCGGCCCCTACTTCTCGGTGGGAACATTATATAGGTCTATAACTTAATACAACCTAACCTAACACATCTAGCCCCTCGCTGGTAATGTTTTACAGAATCCCGTTCGTGACGTCCCGTACATCTCGGTTGGAATATTATATACGTCTATAGCGTTATATATCCTAACCTAAGGCAGGCTATCATCTCGGATGTAGTATTTTACAACATTCCTGCCGTATCGGCCCCTACTTCTCGGTGGGAACATTATATACGTCTATAACGTATCACAACCTAACCTAACCCATCTAGCCCCTCGCTGGTAATATTTTACAGAATCCCGTTTGTGTCGTCCCGTACGTCTCAGTTGGGATATTATATACGTCCATAGCGTTATATATCATAACCTAAGGCAGGCTATCATCTCGGATGCAGTATTTTACAACATTCTTGGCATATCGGCCCCTACTTCTCGGTGGGAACATTATATACGTCTATAACGTATCACAACCTAACCTAACCCATCTAGCCCCTCGCTGGTAATGTTTTACAGAATCCCGTTTGTGTCGTCTCGTACGTCTCAGTTGGGAAATTATATAAGTCTATAGCGTTATATATCCTAACCTAAGGCAGGCTATCATCTCGAATGCAGTATTTTACAACATTCTTGGCATATCGGCCCCTACTTCTCATTGGGAACATTACATACGTCTATAACATATCACAACCTAAACTAACACATCTAGCCCCTCGCTGGTAATATTTTACAGAATCCCGTTTGTGTCGTCTCGTACGTCTCAGTTGGGAAATTATATACGTCTATAGCGTTATATATCCTAACCTAAGGCAGGCTATCATCTCGGATGCAGTATTTTACAACATACTTGGCATATCGGCCTCTACTTCTCGGTGGGAACATTATATACGTCTGTAACGTAATATAACCAAACCTAACACATCTAGCCCCTCGCTGGTAATGTTTTACAGAATCCCGTTCGTGTCGTCCCGTACGTCTCGGTTGGGACATTATATACGTCTACAGCGTTATATATCCTAACCTAAGGCAGGCCATCATCTCGTATGTAGCATTTTACAACATTCCTGACGTATCGGCCCCTGCTTCTCGGTGGGAACATTATATACGTCTATAACGTACCACAACCTAACCTAACCCATCTAGCCCCTCGCTGGTAATGTTTTACAGAATCCCGTTCCTGTCGTCCCGTACGTCTCGGATGGGACATTATAATCGTCTACAGCGATATATATCCTAACGTAAGGCAGGCTAATATCTCGGATGAAGTATTTTACGCCATTCCTGGCGTATCGGCCCCTACTTCACGGTGGGAACATTATACACGTCTATAACGTAACATAACCTAACCTAATCCATCTAGACCCTCGCTGGTAATATTTTACAGAATCCCGTTCGTGTCGTCCCGTATGTCTCGGTTGGGATATTATATACGTCTATAGCGTTATTTATCCTAACCTAAGGCAGGCTATCATCTCGGATGTAGTATTTTACAACATTCCTGACGTATCGGCCCCTACTTCTCGGTGGGAACATTATATACGTCTATAACGTATCACAACCAAACCTAACCCATCTAGCCCCTCGATGGTAATGTTTTACAGAATCACGTTCCTGTCGTCCCGTACGTCTCGGTTGGGACATTATATACGACTATAGCGTTATATATCCTAACCTAAGGCAGGCTAACATTTCGGATGTAGTATTTTACATCATGCCTGGCGTATCGGCCCCTACTTCTCATTGGGAACATTACATACGTCTATAACGTAATATAACCTAACCTAACACATCTAGAACCTCGCTGGTAATGTTTTACAGAATACCGTTCGTGACGTCCCGTACATCTAGGTTGGGATATTATATACGTCTATAGCGTTATATATCCTAACCTAAGGCAGGCTATCATCTCGGATGTAGTATTTTACAACATTCCTGGCGTATCGGCCCCTACTTCTCGGTGGGAACATTATATAGGTCTATAACTTAATATAACCTAACCTAACAAATCTAGCCCCTCGCTGGTAATGTTATACAGAATCCCGTTCCTGTCGTCCCGTACCTCTCGGTTGGAATATTATATACGTCTATAGCGTTATATATCCTAACCTAAGACAGGCTATCATCTCGGATGTAGTATTTTACAGCATTCCTGCCGTATCGGCCCCTACTTCTCGGTGGGAACATTATATACGTCTATAACGTATCACAACCTAACCTAACCCATCTCCCCCCACGCTGGTAATATTTTACAGAATCCCGTTTGTTGCGTCCCGTACGTCTCAGTAGGGATATTATATACGTCTATAGCGTTATATATCCTAACCTAAGGCAGGCTATCATCTCGGAATGCAGTGTTTTACAACATTCCTGGCATATCGACCCCTACTTCTCATTGGGAACATTATATACGTCTATAACGTATCACAACCTAACCTAACCCATCTAGCCCCTCGCTGGTAATATTTTACAGAATCCCGTTTGTGTCGTCTCGTACGTCTCAGTTGGGAAATTATATACGTCTATAGAGTTATATATCCTAACCTAAGGCAGGCTAACATCTGGGATGTAGTATATTACAACATGCCTGGCGTATCGGCCTCTACTTCTCGGTGGGAACATTATATTCGTCTATAACGTAATATAACCTAACGTTACACATCTAGAACCTCGCTGGTAATGTTTTACAGAATACCGTTCGTGACGTCCCGTACATCTCGGTTGGGATATTATTACGTCTACAGCGTTATATATCCTAACCTAAGGCAGGCTAACATCTCGGATGCAGTATTTTACGCCATTCCTGGCGTATCGGCCCCTACTTCTCTGTGGGTACATTATACACGTCTATAACGTAATATATCCTAACCTAACACATCTAGCCCCTCGCTGGTAATGTTTTACAGAATCCCGTTCGTGTCGTCACGTACGTCTCGGTTGGAATATTATATACGTCTATAGCGTTATTTATCCTACCCTAAGGCAGGCTATCATCTCGGATGCAGTATTTTACAACATTCCTGACGTATCGGCCCCTGCTTCTCGGTGGGAACATTATATACGTCTATAACGTATCACAACCAAACCTAACACATCTAGCCCCTCGCTGGTAATGTTTTACAGAATCCCGTTCGTGTCATCACGTACGTCTTGGTTGGAATATTATATACGTCTATAGCGTTATTTATCCTACCCTAAGGCAGGCCATCATCTCGTATGTAGCATTTTACAACATTCCTGACGTATCGGCCCCTGCTTCTCGGTGGGAACATTATATACGTCTATAACGTACCACAACCTAATCTAACCCATCTAGCCCCTCGCTTGTAATGTTTTACAGAATCCCGTTCCTGTCGTCCCGTACGTCTCGGATGGGACATTATAATCGTCTACAGCGATATATATCGTAACGTAAGGCAGGCTATCATCTCGGATGTAGTATTTTACAGCATTCCTGCCGTATCGGCCCCTACTTCTCGGTGGGAACATTATATAGGTCTATAACTTAATATAACCTAACCTAACACATCTAGCCCCTCGCTGGTAATGTTTCACAGAATCCCGTTCCTGTCGTCCCGTACCTCTCGGTTGGAATATTATATACGTCTATAGCGTTATATATCCTAACCTAAGGCAGGCTCTCATCTCGGATGCAGTATTTTACAACATTCCTGGCATATCGGCCCCTGCTTCTCGGTGGGAACATTATATACGTCTATAACGTATCACAACCTAACCTAACCCATCTAGCCCCACGCTGGTAATATTTTACAGAATCCCGTTTGTTGCGTCCCGTACGTCTCAGTTGGGATATTATATACGTCTATAGCGTTATATATCCTAACCTAAGGCAGGCTATCATCTCGGAATGCAGTATTTTACAACATTCCTGGCATATCGGCCCCTACTTCTCATTGGGAACATTACATACGTCTATAAAGTATCACAACCTAAACTAACACATCTAGCCCCTCGCTGGTAATGTTTTACAGAATCACGTTCGTGTCGTCCCGTACATCTCGGTTGGGACATTATATACGACTATAGCGTTATATATCCTAACCTAAGGCAGGCTATCATCTCGGATGTAGTATTTTACAATATTCCTGGCGTATCGGCCCCTACTTCTCGGTGGGAACATTATATAGGTCTATAACTTAATTTATCCTAACCTAACACATCTAGCCCCTCGCTGGTAATGTTTTACAGAATCCCGTTCCTCTCGTCCCGTACCTCTCGGTTGGAATATTATATACGTCTATAGCGTTATATATCCTAACCTAAGGCAGGCTATCATCTCGGATGTAGTATTTCACAGCATTCCTGCCGTATCGGCCCCCACTTCTCGGTGGGAACATTATATACGTCTATAACGTATCACAACCTAACCTAACCCATCTAGCCCCTCGCTGGTAATATTTTACAGAATCCCGTTTGTTGCGTCCCGTACGTCTCAGTTGGGATATTATATACGTCTATAGCGTTATATATCCTAACCTAAGGCAGGCTATCATCTCGGAATGCAGTATTTTACAACATTCCTGGCATATCGGCCCCTACTTCTCATTGGGAACATTACATACATCTATAAAGTATCACAACCTAAACTAACACATCTAGCCCCTCGCTGGTAATGTTTTACAGAATCACGTTCGTGTCGTCCCGTACATCTCGGTTGGGACATTATATACGACTATAGCGTTATATATCCTAACCTAAGGCAGGCTATCATCTCGGATGTAGTATTTTACAATATTCCTGGCGTATCGGCCCCTACTTCTCGGTGGGAACATTATATAAGTCTATAACTTAATACAACCTAACCTAACACATCTAGCCCCTCGCTGGTAATGTTTTACAGAATCCCGTTCGTGACGTCCCGTACATCTCGGTTGGAATATTATATACGTCTATAGCGTTATATATCCTAACCTAAGGCAGGCTATCATCTCGGATGTAGTATTTTACAACATTCCTGCCGTATCGGCCCCTACTTCTCGGTGGGAACATTATATACGTCTATAACGTATCACAACCTAACCTAACCCATCTGGCCCCTCGCTGGTAATATTTTACAGAATCCCGTTTGTGTCGTCCCGTACGTCTCAGTTGGGATATTATATACGTCTATAGCGTTATATATCATAACCTAAGGCAGGCTATCATCTCGGATGCAGTATTTTACAACATTCTTGGCATATCGGCCCCTACTTCTCGGTGGGAACATTATATACTTCTATAACGTATCACAACCTAACCTAACCCATCTAGCCCCACGCTGGTAATATTTTACAGAATCCCGTTTGTTGCGTCCCGTACGTCTCAGTTGGGATATTATATACGTCTATAGCGTTATATATCCTAACCTAAGGCAGGCTATCATCTCGGAATGCAGTATTTTACAACATTCCTGGCATATCGGCCCCTACTTCTCATTGGGAACATTACATACGTCTATAAAGTATTACAACCTAAACTAACACATCTAGCCCCTCGCTGGTAATGTTTTACAGAATCACGTTCGTGTCGTCCCGTACATCTCGGTTGGGACATTATATACGACTATAGCGTTATATATCCTAACCTAAGGCAGGCTATCATCTCGGATGTAGTATTTTACAATATTCCTGGCGTATCGGCCCCTACTTCTCGGTGGGAACATTATATAGGTCTATAACTTAATTTATCCTAACCTAACACATCTAGCCCCTCGCTGGTAATGTTTTACAGAATCCCGTTCCTCTCGTCCCGTACCTCTCGGTTGGAATATTATATACGTCTATAGCGTTATATATCCTAACCTAAGGCAGGCTATCATCTCGGATGTAGTATTTTACAGCATTCCTGCCGTATCGGCCCCCACTTCTCGGTGGGAACATTATATACGTCTATAACGTATCACAACCTAACCTAACCCATCTAGCCCCTCGCTGGTAATATTTTACAGAATCCCGTTTGTTGCGTCCCGTACGTCTCAGTTGGGATATTATATACGTCTATAGCGTTATATATCCTAACCTAAGGCAGGCTATCATCTCGGAATGCAGTATTTTACAACATTCCTGGCATATCGGCCCCTACTTCTCATTGGGAACATTACATACGTCTATAAAGTATCACAAGCTAAACTAACACATCTAGCCCCTCGCTGGTAATGTTTTACAGAATCACGTTCGTGTCGTCCCGTACATCTCGGTTGGGACATTATATACGACTATAGCGTTATATATCCTAACCTAAGGCAGGCTATCATCTCGGATGTAGTATTTTACAATATTCCTGGCGTATCGGCCCCTACTTCTCGGTGGGAACATTATATAGGTCTATAACTTAATACAACCTAACCTAACACATCTAGCCCCTCGCTGGTAATGTTTTACAGAATCCCGTTCGTGACGTCCCGTACATCTCGGTTGGAATATTATATACGTCTATAGCGTTATATATCCTAACCTAAGGCAGGCTATCATCTCGGATGTAGTATTTTACAACATTCCTGCCGTATCGGCCCCTACTTCTCGGTGGGAACATTATATACGTCTATAACGTATCACAACCTAACCTAACCCATCTGGCCCCTCGCTGGTAATATTTTACAGAATCCCGTTTGTGTCGTCCCGTACGTCTCAGTTGGGATATTATATACGTCTATAGCGTTATATATCATAACCTAAGGCAGGCTATCATTTCGGATGCAGTATTTTACAACATTCTTGGCATATCGGCCCCTACTTCTCGGTGGGAACATTATATACGTCTATAACGTATCACAACCTAACCTAACCCATCTAGCCCCTCGCTGGTAATGTTTTACAGAATCCCGTTTGTGTCGTCTCGTACGTCTCAGTTGGGAAATTATATAAGTCTATAGCGTTATATATCCTAACCTAAGGCAGGCTATCATCTCGAATGCAGTATTTTACAACATTCTTGGCATATCGGCCCCTACTTCTCGGTGGGAACATTATATTCGCCTATAACGTAATATAACCTAACGTTACACATCTAGAACCTCGCTGGGAATGTTTTACAGAATACCGTTCGTGACGTCCCGCACATCTCGGTTGGGATATTATTACGTCTATAGCGTTATATATCCCAACCTAAGGCAGGCTATCATCTCGGTTGCAGTATTTTACAACATTCCTGGCGTATCGGCCCCTACTTCTCGGTGGGAACATTATATAGGTCTATAACTTAATACAACCTAACCTAACACATCTAGCCCCTCGCTGGTAATGTTTTACAGAATCCCGTTCGTGACGTCCCGTACATCTCGGTTGGAATATTATATACGTCTATAGCGTTATATATCCTAACCTAAGGCAGGCTATCATCTCGGATGTAGTATTTTACAACATCCCTGCCGTATCGGCCCCTACTTCTCGGTGGGAACATTATATACGTCTATAACGTATCACAACCTAACCTAACCCATCTAGCCCCTCGCTGGTAATATTTTACAGAATCCCGTTTGTGTCGTCCCGTACGTCTCAGTTGGGATATTATATACGTCTATAGCGTTATATATCATAACCTAAGGCAGGCTATCATCTCGGATGCAGTATTATACAACATTCTTGGCATATCGGCCCCTACTTCTCGGTGGGAACATTATATACGTCTATAACGTATCACAACCTAACCTAACCCATCTAGCCCCTCGCTGGTAATGTTTTACAGAATCCCGTTTGTGTCGTCTCGTACGTCTCAGTTGGGAAATTATATAAGTCTATAGCGTTATATATCCTAACCTAAGGCAGGCTATCATCTCGAATGCAGTATTTTACAACATTCTTGGCATATCGGCCCCTACTTCTCATTGGGAACATTACATACGTCTATAACATATCACAACCTAAACTAACACATCTAGCCCCTCGCTGGTAATATTTTACAGAATCCCGTTTGTGTCGTCTCGTACGTCTCAGTTGGGAAATTATATACGTCTATAGCGTTATATATCCTAACCTAAGGCAGGCTATCATCTCGGATGCAGTATTTTACAACATTCTTGGCATATCGGCCTCTACTTCTCGGTGGGAACATTATATACGTCTGTAACGTAATATAACCAAACCTAACACATCTAGCCCCTCGCTGGTAATGTTTTACAGAATCCCGTTCGTGTCGTCCCGTACGTCTCGGTTGGGACATTATATACGTCTACAGCGTTATATAGCCTAACCTAAGGCAGGCCATCATCTCGTATGTAGCATTTTACAACATTCCTGACGTATCGGCCCCTGCTTCTCGGTGGGAACATTATATACGTCTATAACGTACCACAACCTAACCTAACCCATCTAGCCCCTCGCTGGTAATGTTTTACAGAATCCCGTTCCTGTCGTCCCGTACGTCTCGGATGGGACATTATAATCGTCTACAGCGATATATATCCTAACGTAAGGCAGGCTAATATCTCGGATGAAGTATTTTACGCCATTCCTGGCGTATCGGCCCCTACTTCACGGTGGGAACATTATACACGTCTATAACGTAACATAAGCTAACCTAATCCATCTAGACCCTCGCTGGTAATATTTTACAGAATCCCGTTCGTGTAGTCCCGTATGTCTCGGTTGGGATATTATATACGTCTATAGCGTTATTTATCCTAACCTAAGGCAGGCTATCATCTCGGATGTAGTATTTTACAACATTCCTGACGTATCGGCCCCTACTTCTCGGTGGGAACATTATATACGTCTATAACGTATCACAACCAAACCTAACCCATCTAGCCCCTCGATGGTAATGTTTTACAGAATCACGTTCCTGTCGTCCCGTACGTCTCGGTTGGGACATTATATACGACTATAGCGTTATATATCCTAACCTAAGGCAGGCTAACATTTCGGATGTAGTATTTTACATCATGCCTGGCGTATCGGCCCCTACTTCTCATTGGGAACATTACATACGTCTATAACGTAATATAACCTAACCTAACACATCTAGAACCTCGCTGGTAATGTTTTACAGAATACCGTTCGTGACGTCCCGTACATCTAGGTTGGGATATTATATACGTCTATAGCGTTATATATCCTAACCTAAGGCAGGCTATCATCTCGGATGTAGTATTTTACAACATTCCTGGCGTATCGGCCCCTACTTCTCGGTGGGAACATTATATAGGTCTATAACTTAATATAACCTAACCTAACACATCTAGCCCCTCGCTGGTAATGTTATACAGAATCCCGTTCCTGTCGTCCCGTACCTCTCGGTTGGAATATTATATACGTCTATAGCGTTATATATCCTAACCTAAGGCAGGCTATCATCTCGGATGTAGTATTTTACAGCATTCCTGCCGTATCGGCCCCTACTTCTCGGTGGGAACATTATATACGTCTATAACGTATCACAACCTAACCTAACCCATCTCCCCCCACGCTGGTAATATTTTACAGAATCCCGTTTGTTGCGTCCCGTACGTCTCAGTAGGGATATTATATACGTCTATAGCGTTATATATCCTAACCTAAGGCAGGCTATCATCTCGGAATGCAGTGTTTTACAACATTCCTGGCATATCGACCCCTACTTCTCATTGGGAACATTATATACGTCTATAACGTATCACAACCTAACCTAACCCATCTAGCCCCTCGCTGGTAATATTTTACAGAATCCCGTTTGTGTCGTCTCGTACGTCTCAGTTGGGAAATTATATACGTCTATAGCGATATATATCCTAACCTAAGGCAGGCTATCATCTCGGATGCAGTATTTTACAACATTCTTGGCATATCGGCCTCTACTTATCGGTGGGAACATTATATACGTCTATAACGTATCACAACCTAAACTAACACATCTAGCCCCTCGCTGGTAATGTTTTACAGAATCACGTTCGTGTCGTCCCGTACGTCTCGGTTGGGACATTATGTACGACTATAGCGTTATATATCCTAACCTAAGGCAGGCTAACATCTCGGATGTAGTATATTACAACATGCCTGGCGTATCGGCCTCTACTTCTCGGTGGGAACATTATATTCGTCTATAACGTAATATAACCTAACGTTACACATCTAGAACCTCGCTGGTAATGTTTTACAGAATACCGTTCGTGACGTCCCGTACATCTCGGTTGGGATATTATTACGTCTACAGCGTTATATATCCTAACCTAAGGCAGGCTAACATCTCGGATGCAGTATTTTACGCCATTCCTGGCGTATCGGCCCCTACTTCTCTGTGGGTACATTATACACGTCTATAACGTAATATATCCTAACCTAACACATCTAGCCCCTCGCTGGTAATGTTTTACAGAATCCCGTTCGTGTCGTCACGTACGTCCCGGTTGGAATATTATATACGTCTATAGCGTTATTTATCCTACCCTAAGGCAGGCTATCATCTCGGATGCAGTATTTTACAACATTCCTGACGTATCGGCCCCTGCTTCTCGGTGGGAACATTATATACGTCTATAACGTATCACAACCAAACCTAACACATCTAGCCCCTCGCTGGTAATGTTTTACAGAATCCCGTTCGTGTCATCACGTACGTCTTGGTTGGAATATTATATACGTCTATAGCGTTATTTATCCTACCCTAAGGCAGGCCATCATCTCGTATGTAGCATTTTACAACATTCCTGACGTATCGGCCCCTGCTTCTCGGTGGGGACATTATATACGTCTATAACGTATCACAACCTAACCTAACCCATCTAGCCCCTCGCTGGTAATATTTTACAGAATCCCGTTTGTGTCGTCCCGTACGTCTCAGTTGGGATATTATATACGTCTATAGCGTTATATATCATAACCTAAGGCAGGCTATCATCTCGGATGCAGTATTATACAACATTCTTGGCATATCGGCCCCTACTTCTCGGTGGGAACATTATATACGTCTATAACGTATCACAACCTAACCTAACCCATCTAGCCCCTCGCTGGTAATGTTTTACAGAATCCCGTTTGTGTCGTCTCGTACGTCTCAGTTGGGAAATTATATAAGTCTATAGCGTTATATATCCTAACCTAAGGCAGGCTATCATCTCGAATGCAGTATTTTACAACATTCTTGGCATATCGGCCCCTACTTCTCATTGGGAACATTACATACGTCTATAACATATCACAACCTAAACTAACACATCTAGCCCCTCGCTGGTAATATTTTACAGAATCCCGTTTGTGTCGTCTCGTACGTCTCAGTTGGGAAATTATATACGTCTATAGCGTTATATATCCTAACCTAAGGCAGGCTATCATCTCGGATGCAGTATTTTACAACATTCTTGGCATATCGGCCTCTACTTCTCGGTGGGAACATTATATACGTCTGTAACGTAATATAACCAAACCTAACACATCTAGCCCCTCGCTGGTAATGTTTTACAGAATCCCGTTCGTGTCGTCCCGTACGTCTCGGTTGGGACATTATATACGTCTACAGCGTTATATAGCCTAACCTAAGGCAGGCCATCATCTCGTATGTAGCATTTTACAACATTCCTGACGTATCGGCCCCTGCTTCTCGGTGGGAACATTATATACGTCTATAACGTACCACAACCTAACCTAACCCATCTAGCCCCTCGCTGGTAATGTTTTACAGAATCCCGTTCCTGTCGTCCCGTACGTCTCGGATGGGACATTATAATCGTCTACAGCGATATATATCCTAACGTAAGGCAGGCTAATATCTCGGATGAAGTATTTTACGCCATTCCTGGCGTATCGGCCCCTACTTCACGGTGGGAACATTATACACGTCTATAACGTAACATAAGCTAACCTAATCCATCTAGACCCTCGCTGGTAATATTTTACAGAATCCCGTTCGTGTAGTCCCGTATGTCTCGGTTGGGATATTATATACGTCTATAGCGTTATTTATCCTAACCTAAGGCAGGCTATCATCTCGGATGTAGTATTTTACAACATTCCTGACGTATCGGCCCCTACTTCTCGGTGGGAACATTATATACGTCTATAACGTATCACAACCAAACCTAACCCATCTAGCCCCTCGATGGTAATGTTTTACAGAATCACGTTCCTGTCGTCCCGTACGTCTCGGTTGGGACATTATATACGACTATAGCGTTATATATCCTAACCTAAGGCAGGCTAACATTTCGGATGTAGTATTTTACATCATGCCTGGCGTATCGGCCCCTACTTCTCATTGGGAACATTACATACGTCTATAACGTAATATAACCTAACCTAACACATCTAGAACCTCGCTGGTAATGTTTTACAGAATACCGTTCGTGACGTCCCGTACATCTAGGTTGGGATATTATATACGTCTATAGCGTTATATATCCTAACCTAAGGCAGGCTATCATCTCGGATGTAGTATTTTACAACATTCCTGGCGTATCGGCCCCTACTTCTCGGTGGGAACATTATATAGGTCTATAACTTAATATAACCTAACCTAACACATCTAGCCCCTCGCTGGTAATGTTATACAGAATCCCGTTCCTGTCGTCCCGTACCTCTCGGTTGGAATATTATATACGTCTATAGCGTTATATATCCTAACCTAAGGCAGGCTATCATCTCGGATGTAGTATTTTACAGCATTCCTGCCGTATCGGCCCCTACTTCTCGGTGGGAACATTATATACGTCTATAACGTATCACAACCTAACCTAACCCATCTCCCCCCACGCTGGTAATATTTTACAGAATCCCGTTTGTTGCGTCCCGTACGTCTCAGTAGGGATATTATATACGTCTATAGCGTTATATATCCTAACCTAAGGCAGGCTATCATCTCGGAATGCAGTGTTTTACAACATTCCTGGCATATCGACCCCTACTTCTCATTGGGAACATTATATACGTCTATAACGTATCACAACCTAACCTAACCCATCTAGCCCCTCGCTGGTAATATTTTACAGAATCCCGTTTGTGTCGTCTCGTACGTCTCAGTTGGGAAATTATATACGTCTATAGCGATATATATCCTAACCTAAGGCAGGCTATCATCTCGGATGCAGTATTTTACAACATTCTTGGCATATCGGCCTCTACTTATCGGTGGGAACATTATATACGTCTATAACGTATCACAACCTAAACTAACACATCTAGCCCCTCGCTGGTAATGTTTTACAGAATCACGTTCGTGTCGTCCCGTACGTCTCGGTTGGGACATTATGTACGACTATAGCGTTATATATCCTAACCTAAGGCAGGCTAACATCTCGGATGTAGTATATTACAACATGCCTGGCGTATCGGCCTCTACTTCTCGGTGGGAACATTATATTCGTCTATAACGTAATATAACCTAACGTTACACATCTAGAACCTCGCTGGTAATGTTTTACAGAATACCGTTCGTGACGTCCCGTACATCTCGGTTGGGATATTATTACGTCTACAGCGTTATATATCCTAACCTAAGGCAGGCTAACATCTCGGATGCAGTATTTTACGCCATTCCTGGCGTATCGGCCCCTACTTCTCTGTGGGTACATTATACACGTCTATAACGTAATATATCCTAACCTAACACATCTAGCCCCTCGCTGGTAATGTTTTACAGAATCCCGTTCGTGTCGTCACGTACGTCCCGGTTGGAATATTATATACGTCTATAGCGTTATTTATCCTACCCTAAGGCAGGCTATCATCTCGGATGCAGTATTTTACAACATTCCTGACGTATCGGCCCCTGCTTCTCGGTGGGAACATTATATACGTCTATAACGTATCACAACCAAACCTAACACATCTAGCCCCTCGCTGGTAATGTTTTACAGAATCCCGTTCGTGTCATCACGTACGTCTTGGTTGGAATATTATATACGTCTATAGCGTTATTTATCCTACCCTAAGGCAGGCCATCATCTCGTATGTAGCATTTTACAACATTCCTGACGTATCGGCCCCTGCTTCTCGGTGGGGACATTATATACGTCTATAACGTACCACAACCTAACCTAACCCATCTAGCCCCTCGCTTGTAATGTTTTACAGAATCCCGTTCCTGTCGTCCCGTACGTCTCGGATGGGACATTATAATCGTCTACAGCGATATATATCGTAACGTAAGGCAGGCTATCATCTCGGATGTAGTATTTTACAATATTCCTGGCGTATCGGCCCCTACTTCTCGGTGGGAACATTATATAGGTCTATAACTTAATTTATCCTAACCTAACACATCTAGCCCCTCGCTGGTAATGTTTTACAGAATCCCGTTTCTGTCGTCCCGTACCTTTCGGTTGGAATATTATATACGTCTATAGCGTTATATATCCTAACCTAAGGCAGGCTATCATCTCGGATGTAGTATTTTACAGCATTCCTGCCGTATCGGCCCCTACTTCTCGGTGGGAACATTATATACGTCTATAACGTATCACAACCTAACCTAACCCATCTAGCCCCTCGCTGGTAATGTTTTACAGAATCCCGTTTGTGTCGTCTCGTACGTCTCAGTTGGGAAATTATATACGTCTATAGCGTTATATATCCTAACCTAAGGCAGGCTATCATCTCGAATGCAGTATTTTACAACATTCTTGGCATATCGGCCCCTACTTCTCATTGGGAACATTACATACGTCTATAACATATCACAACCTAAACTAACACATCTAGAACCTCGCTGGGAATGTTTTACAGAATACCGTTCGTGACGTCCCGCACATCTCGGTTGGGATATTATTACGTCTATAGCGTTATATATCCCAACCTAAGGCAGGCTATCATCTCGGATGTAGTATATTACAACATACCTGGCGTATCGGCCTCTACTTCTCGGTGGGAACATTATATTCGCCTATAACTTAATACAACCTAACCTAACACATCTAGCCCCTCGCTGGTAATGTTTTACAGAATCCCGTTCGTGACGTCCCGTACATCTCGGTTGGAATATTATATACGTCTATAGCGTTATATATCCTAACCTAAGGCAGGCTATCATCTCGGATGTAGTATTTTACAACATTCCTGCCGTATCGGCCCCTACTTCTCGGTGGGAACATTATATACGTCTATAACGTATCACAACCTAACCTAACCCATCTAGCCCCTCGCTGGTAATATTTTACAGAATCCCGTTTGTGTCGTCCCGTACGTCTCAGTTGGGATATTATATACGTCTATAGCGTTATATATCATAACCTAAGGCAGGCTATCATCTCGGATGCAGTATTTTACAACATTCTTGGCATATCGGCCCCTACTTCTCGGTGGGAACATTATATACGTCTATAACGTATCACAACCTAAACTAACACATCTAGCCCCTCGCTGGTAATGTTTTACAGAATCACGTTCGTGTCGTCCCGTACGTCTCGGTTGGGACATTATATACGACTATAGCGTTATATATCCTAACCTAAGGCAGGCTAACATCTCGGATGCAGTATTTTACGCCATTCCTGGCGTATCGGCCCCTACTTCTCTGTGGGTACATTATACACGTCTATAACGTAATATAACCTAACCTAACACATCTAGCCCCTCGCTGGTAATGTTTTACAGAATCCCGTTCGTGACGTCCCATACATCGCGGTTGGAATATTATATACGACTATAGCGTTATATATCCTAACCTAAGGCAGGCTAACATCTCGGATGCAGTATTTTACGCCATTCCTGGCGTATCGGCCCCTACTTCTCTGTGGGTACATTATACACGTCTATAACGTAATATAACCTAACCTAACACATCTAGCCCCTCGCTGGTAATGTTTTACAGAATCCCGTTCGTGACGTCCCATACATCGCGGTTGGAATATTATATACGTCTATTGCGTTATATATCCTAACCTAAGGCAGGCTATCATCTCGGATGTAGTATTTTACAACATGCCTGCCGTATCGGCCCCTACTTCTCGGTGGGAACATTATATACGTCTATAACGTATTACAACCTAACCTAACCCACCTAGCCCCTCGCTGGTAATGTTTTACAGAATCACGTTCGTGTCGTCCCGTACGTCTCGGTTGGGACATTATATACGACTATAGCGTTATATATCCTAACCTAAGGCAGGCTAACATCTCGGATGCAGTATTTTACGCCATTCCTGGCGTATCGGCCC
The DNA here is from genome assembly GCA_963969225.1 of Xylocopa violacea. Classification (NCBI taxonomy): domain Eukaryota; kingdom Metazoa; phylum Arthropoda; class Insecta; order Hymenoptera; family Apidae; genus Xylocopa; species Xylocopa violacea. Next base: position 605,200 of record CAXAJV010000481.1, read on the forward strand.
CTACTTCTCTGTGGGTACATTATACACGTCTATAACGTAATATATCCTAACCTAACACATCTAGCCCCTCGCTGGTAATGTTTTACAGAATCCCGTTCCTGTCGTCACGTACGTCTCGGTTGGAATATTATATATGTCTATAGCGTTATATATCCTAACCTAAGGCAGGCCATCATCTCGTATGTAGCATTTTACAACATTCCTGAAGTATCGGCTCCTGCTTCTCGGTGGGAACATTATATACGTCTATAACGTACCACAACCTAACCTAACCCATCTAGCCCCTCGCTGGTAATATTTTACAGAATCCCGTTTGTGTCGTCCCGTACATCTCGGTTGGGATATTATATACGTCTATAGCGTTATATATCCTAACCTAAGGCAGGCTATCATCTCGGATGCAGTATTTTACAACATTCTTGGCATATCGGCCTCTACTTCTCGGTGGGAACATTATATACGTCTATAACGTATCACAACCTAAACTAACACATCTAGCCCCTCGCTGGTAATGTTTTACAGAATCACGTTCGTGTCGTCCCGTACGTCTCGGTTGGGACATTATATACGACTATAGCGTTATATATCCTAACCTAAGGCAGGCTAACATCTCGGATGTAGTATATTACAACATGCCTGGCGTATCGGCCTCTACTTCTCGGTGGGAACATTATATTCGTCTATAACGTAATATAACCTAACGTTACACATCTAGAACCTCGATGGTAATGTTTTACAGAATACCGTTCGTGACGTCCCGTACATCTCGGTTGGGATATTATTACGTCTACAGCGTTATATATCCTAACCTAAGGCAGGCTAACATCTCGGATGCAGTATTTTACGCCATTCCTGGCGTATCGGCCCCTACTTCTCTGTGGGTACATTATACACGTCTATAACGTAATATATCCTAACCTAACACATCTAGCCCCTCGCTGGTAATGTTTTACGGAATCCCGTTCGTGTCGTCACGTACGTCTCGGTTGGAATATTATATATGTCTATAGCGTTATATATCCTACCCTAAGGCAGGCCATCATCTCGTATGTAGCATTTTACAACATTCTTGGCATATCGGCCTCTACTTCTCGGTGGGAACATTATATACGTCTATAGCGTATCACAACCTAAACTAACCCATCTAGCCCCTCGCTGGTAATATTTTACAGAATCCCGTTTGTGTCGTCCCGTACGTCTCAGTTGGGATATTATATACGTCTATAGCGTTATATATCATAACCTAAGGCAGGCTATCATCTCGGATGCAGTATTTTACAACATTCTTGGCATATCGGCCCCTACTTCTCGGTGGGAACATTATATACGTCTATAACGTATCACAACCTAAACTAACACATCTAGCCCCTCGCTGGTAATGTTTTACAGAATCACGTTCGTGTCGTCCCGTACGTCTCGGTTGGGACATTATATACGACTATAGCGTTATATATCCTAACCTAAGGCAGGCTAACATCTCGGATGCAGTATTTTACGCCATTCCTGGCGTATCGGCCCCTACTTCTCTGTGGGTACATTATACACGTCTAGAACGTAATATAACCTAACCTAACACATCTAGCCCCTCGCTGGTAATGTTTTACAGATTCCCGTTCGTGACGTCCCATACATCGCGGTTGGAATATTATATACGTCTATTGCGTTATATATCCTAACCTAAGGCAGGCTATCATCTCGGATGTAGTATTTTACAACATTCCTGCCGTATCGGCCCCTACTTCTCGGTGGGAACATTATATACGTCTATAACGTATTACAACCTAACCTAACCTATCTAGCCCCTCGCTGGTAATATTTTACAGAATCCCGTTTGTGTCGTCCCGTACGTCTCAGTTGGGAAATTATATACTTCTATAGAGTTATATATCCTAACCTAAGGCAGGCTATCATCTCGGATGCAGTATTTTACAACATTCTTGGCATATCGGCCCCTACTTCTCATTGGGAACATTACATACGTCTATAACATATCACAACCTAAACTAACACATCTAGCCCCTCGCTGGTAATGTTTTACAGAATCACGTTCGTGTCGTCCCGTACATCTCGGTTGGGACATTATATGCGACTATAGCGTTATATATCCTAACCTAAGGCAGGCTATCATCTCGGATGTAGTATATTACAACATACCTGGCGTATCGGCCTCTACTTCTCGGTGGGAACATTATATTCGCCTATAACGTAATATAACCTAACGTTACACATCTAGAACCTCGCTGGGAATGTTTTACAGAACACCGTTCGTGACGTCCCGCACATCTCGGTTGGGATATTATTACGTCTATAGCGTTATATATCCCAACCTAAGGCAGGCTATCATCTCGGTTGCAGTATTTTAGAACATTCCTGGCGTATCGGCCCCTACTTCTCGGTGGGAACATTATATAGGTCTATAACTTAATACAACCTAACCTAACACATCTAGCCCCTCGCTGGTAATGTTTTACAGAATCCCGTTCGTGAGGTCCCGTACATCTCGGTTGGAATATTATATACGTCTATAGCGTTATATATCCTAACCTAAGGCAGGCTATCATCTCGGATGTAGTATTTTACAACATTCCTGCCGTATCGGCCCCTACTTCTCGGTGGGAACATTATATACGTCTATAACGTATCACAACCTAACCTAACCCATCTAGCCCCTCGCTGGTAATATTTTACAGAATCCCGTTTGTGTCGTCCCGTACGTCTCAGTTGGGATATTATATACGTCTATAGCGTTATATATCATAACCTAAGGCAGGCTATCATCTCGGATGCAGTATTTTACAACATTCTTGGCATATCGGCCCCTACTTCTCGGTGGGAACATTATATACGTCTATAACGTATCACAACCTAAACTAACACATCTAGCCCCTCGCTGGTAATGTTTTACAGAATCACGTTCGTGTCGTCCCGTACGTCTCGGTTGGGACATTATATACGACTATAGCGTTATATATCCTAACCTAAGGCAGGCTAACATCTCGGATGCAGTATTTTACGCCATTCCTGGCGTATCGGCCCCTACTTCTCTGTGGGTACATTATACACGTCTATAACGTAATATAACCTAACCTAACACATCTAGCCCCTCGCTGGTAATGTTTTACAGAATCACGTTCGTGTCGTCCCGTACATCGCGGTTGGAATATTATATACGTCTATAGCGTTATATATCCTAACCTAAGGCAGGCTATCATCTCGGATGCAGTATTTTACAACATTCCTGTCGTATCGGCCCCTACTTCTCTGTGGGTACATTATATTCGTCTATAACGTAATATAACCTAACGTTACACATCTAGAACCTCGATGGTAATGTTTTACAGAATACCGTTCGTGACGTCCCGTACATCTCGGTTGGGATATTATTACGTCTACAGCGTTATATATCCTAACCTAAGGCAGGCTAACATCTCGGATGCAGTATTTTACGCCATTCCTGGCGTATCGGCCCCTACTTCTCTGTGGGTACATTATACACGTCTATAACGTAATATATCCTAACCTAACACATCTAGCCCCTCGCTGGTAATGTTTTACGGAATCCCGTTCGTGTCGTCACGTACGTCTCGGTTGGAATATTATATATGTCTATAGCGTTATTTATCCTACCCTAAGGCAGGCCATCATCTCGTATGTAGCATTTTACAACATACCTGACGTATCGGCCCCTGCTTCTCGGTGGGAACATTATATACGTCTATAACGTACCACAACCTAACCTAACCCATCTAGCCCCTCGCTGGTAATATTTTACAGAATCCCGTTTGTGTCGTCCCGTACGTCTCTGTTGGGAAATTATATACGTCTATAGAGTTATGTATCCTAACCTAAGGCAGGCTATCATCTCGGATGCAGTATTTTACAACATTCTTGGCATATCGGCCTCTACTTCTCGGTGGGAACATTATATACGTCTATAGCGTATCACAACCTAAACTAACACATCTAGCCCCTCGCTGGTAATGTTTTACAGAATCACGTTCGTGTCGTCCCGTACGTCTCGGTTGGGACATTATATACGACTATAGCGTTATATATCCTAACCTAAGGCAGGCTAACATCTCGGATGTAGTATATTACAACATGCCTGGCGTATCGGCCTCTACTTCTCGGTGGGAACATTATATTCGTCTATAACGTAATATAACCTAACGTTACACATCTAGAACCTCGCTGGTAATGTTTTACAGAATACCGTTCGTGACGTCCCGTACATCTCGGTTGGGATATTATTACGTCTGCAGCGTTATATATCCTAACCTAAGGCAGGCTAACATCTCGGATGCAGTATTTTACGCCATTCCTGGCGTATCGGCCCCTACTTCTCTGTGGGTACATTATACACGTCTATAACGTAATATATCCTAACCTAACACATCTAGCCCCTCGCTGGTAATGTTTTACGGAATCCCGTTCGTGTCGTCACGTACGTCTCGGTTGGAATATTATATATGTCTATAGCGTTATTTATCCTACCCTAAGGCAGGCCGTCATCTCGTATGTAGCATTTTACAACATTCCTGACGTATCGGCTCCTGCTTCTCGGTGGGAACATTATATATGTCTATAACGTACCACAACCTAACCTAACCCATCTAGCCCCTCGCTGGTAATATTTTACAGAATCCCGTTTGTGTCGTCCCGTACGTCTCAGTTGGGAAATTATATACGTCTATAGAGTTATGTATCCTAACCTAAGGCAGGCTATCATCTCGGATGCAGTATTTTACAACATTCTTGGCATATCGGCCTCTACTTCTCGGTGGGAACATTATATACGTCTATAGCGTATCACAACCTAAACTAACACATCTAGCCCCTCGCTGGTAATGTTTTACAGAATCACGTTCGTGTCGTCCCGTACGTCTCGGTTGGGTCATTATATACGACTATAGCGTTATATATCCTAACCTAAGGCAGGCTAACATCTCGGATGTAGTATATTACAACATGCCTGGCGTATCGGCCTCTACTTCTCTGTGGGTACATTATACACGTCTATAACGTAATATAACCTAACCTAACACATCTAGCCCCTCGCTGGTAATGTTTTACAGAATCCCGTTCGTGACGTCCCGTACATCGCGGTTGGAATATTATATACGTCTATTGCGTTATATATCCTAACCTAAGGCAGGCTATCATCTCGGATGTAGTATTTTACAACATTCCTGCCGTATCGGCCCCTACTTCTCGGTGGGAACATTATATACGTCTATAACGTATTACAACCTAACCTAACCTATCTAGGCCCTCGCTGGTAATATTTTACAGAATCCCGTTTGTGTCGTCCCGTACGTCTCAGTTGGGAAATTATATACTTCCATAGAGTTATATATCCTAACCTAAGGCAGGCTATCATCTCGGATGCAGTATTTTACAACATTCTTGGCATATCGGCCTCTACTTCTCGGTGGGAACATTATATACGTCTATAACGTATCACAACCTAAACTAACACATCTAGCCCCTCGCTGGTAATGTTTTACAGAATCACGTTCGTATCGTCCCGTACATCGCGGTTGGAATATTATATACGTCTATTGCGTTATATATCCTAACCTAAGGCAGGCTATCATCTCGGATGTAGTATTTTACAACATTCCTGCCGTATCGGCCCCTACTTCTCGGTGGGAACATTATATACGTCTATAACGTATTACAACCTAACCTAACCTATCTAGGCCCTCGCTGGTAATATTTTACAGAATCCCGTTTGTGTCGTCCCGTACGTCTCAGTTGGGAAATTATATACTTCCATAGAGTTATATATCCTAACCTAAGGCAGGCTATCATCTCGGATGCAGTATTTTACAACATTCTTGGCATATCGGCCTCTACTTCTCGGTGGGAACATTATATACGTCTATAACGTATCACAACCTAAACTAACACATCTAGCCCCTCGCTGGTAATGTTTTACAGAATCACGTTCGTATCGTCCCGTACATCGCGGTTGGAATATTATATACGTCTATAGCGTTATATATCCTAACCTAAGGCAGGCTAACATCTCGGATGTAGTATATTACAACATGCCTGGCGTATCGGCCTCTACTTCTCGGTGGGAACATTATATTCGTCTATAACGTAATATAACCGAACGTTACACATCTAGAACCTCGCTGGTAATGTTTTACAGAATACCGTTCGTGACGTCCCGTACATCTCGGTTGGGATATTATTACGTCTACAGCGTTATATATCCTAACCTAAGGCAGGCTATCATCTCGGATGCAGTATTTTACGCCATTCCTGGCGTATCGGCCCCTACTTCTCTGTGGGTACATTATACACGTCTATAACGTAATATAACCTAACCTAACACATCTAGCCCCTCGCTGGTAATGTTTTACAGAATCCCGTTCGTGACGTCCCATACATCGCGGTTGGAATATTATATACGTCTATTGCGTTATATATCCTAACCTAAGGCAGGCTATCATCTCGGATGTAGTATTTTACAACATTCCTGCCGTATCGGCCCCTACTTCTGGGTGGGAACATTATATACGTCTATAACGTATTACAACCTAACCTAACCTATCTAGCCCCTCGCTGGTAATATTTTACAGAATCCCGTTTGTGTCGTCCCGTACGTCTCAGTTGGGAAATTATATACTTCTATAGAGTTATATATCCTAACCTAAGGCAGGCTATCATCTCGGATGCAGTATTTTACAACATTCTTGGCATATCGGCCTCTACTTCTCGGTGGGAACATTATATACGTCTATAACGTATCACAACCTAAACTAACACATCTAGCCCCTCGCTGGTAATGTTTTACAGAATCACGTTCGTGTCGTCCCGTACGTCTCGGTTGGGACATTATATACGACTATAGCGTTATATATCCTAACCTAAGGCAGGCTAACGTCTCGGATGTAGTATATTACAACATGCCTGGCGTATCGGCCTCTACTTCTCGGTGGGAACATTATATTCGTCTATAACGTAATATAACCTAACGTTACACATCTAGAACCTCGCTGGTAATGTTTTACAGAATACCGTTCGTGACGTCCCGTACATCTCGGTTGGGATATTATTACGTCTACAGCGTTATATATCCTAACCTAAGGCAGGCTAACATCTCGGATGCAGTATTTTACGCCATTCCTGGCGTATCGGCCCCTACTTCTCTGTGGGTACATTATACACGTCTATAACGTAATATAACCTAACCTAACACATCTAGCCCCTCGCTGGTAATGTTTTACAGAATCCCGTTCGTGACGTCCCGTACATCGCGGTTGGAATATTATATACGTCTATTGCGTTATATATCCTAACCTAAGGCAGGCTATCATCTCGGATGTAGTATTTTACAACATTCCTGCCGTATCGGCCCCTACTTCTCGGTGGGAACATTATATACGTCTATAACGTATTACAACCTAACCTAACCTATCTAGGCCCTCGCTGGTAATATTTTACAGAATCCCGTTTGTGTCGTCCCGTACGTCTCAGTTGGGAAATTATATACTTCCATAGAGTTATATATCCTAACCTAAGGCAGGCTATCATCTCGGATGCAGTATTTTACAACATTCTTGGCATATCGGCCTCTACTTCTCGGTGGGAACATTATATACGTCTATAACGTATCACAACCTAAACTAACACATCTAGCCCCTCGCTGGTAATGTTTTACAGAATCACGTTCGTGTCGTCCCGTACATCGCGGTTGGAATATTATATACGTCTATAGCGTTATATATCCTAACCTAAGGCAGGCTATCATCTCGGATGTAGTATTTTACAACATTCCTGCCGTATCGGCCCCTACTTCTCTGTGGGTACATTATACACGTCTATAACGTAATATAACCTAACCTAACACATCTAGCCCCTCGCTGGTAATGTTTTACAGAATCCCGTTCGTGACGTCCCGTACATCGCGGTTGGAATATTATATACGTCTATTGCGTTATATATCCTAACCTAAGGCAGGCTATCATCTCGGATGTAGTATTTTACAACATTCCTGACGTATCGGCCCCTGCTTCTCGGTGGGAACATTATATACGTCTATAACGTACCACAACCTAACCTAACCCATCTAGCCCCTCGCTGGTAATATTTTACAGAATCCCGTTTGTGTCGTCCCGTACGTCTCAGTTGGGAAATTATATACTTCCATAGAGTTATATATCCTAACCTAAGGCAGGCTATCATCTCGGATGCAGTATTTTACGCCATTCCTGGCGTATCGGCCCCTACTTCTCTGTGGGTACATTATACACGTCTATAACGTAATATAACCTAACCTAACACATCTAGCCCCTCGCTGGTAATGTTTTACAGAATCCCGTTCGTGACGTCCCGTACATCGCGGTTGGAATATTATATACGTCTATTGCGTTATATATCCTAACCTAAGGCAGGCTATCATCTCGGATGTAGTATTTTACAACATTCCTGCCGTATCGGCCCCTACTTCTCGGTGGGAACATTATATACGTCTATAACGTATTACAACCTAACCTAACCTATCTAGGCCCTCGCTGGTAATATTTTACAGAATCCCGTTTGTGTCGTCCCGTACGTCTCAGTTGGGAAATTATATACTTCCATAGAGTTATATATCCTAACCTAAGGCAGGCTATCATCTCGGATGCAGTATTTTACAACATTCTTGGCATATCGGCCTCTACTTCTCGGTGGGAACATTATATACGTCTATAACGTATCACAACCTAAACTAACACATCTAGCCCCTCGCTGGTAATGTTTTACAGAATCACGTTCGTGTCGTCCCGTACATCGCGGTTGGAATATTATATACGTCTATAGCGTTATATATCCTAACCTAAGGCAGGCTATCATCTCGGATGTAGTATTTTACAACATTCCTGCCGTATCGGCCCCTACTTCTCTGTGGGTACATTATACACGTCTATAACGTAATATAACCTAACCTAACACATCTAGCCCCTCGCTGGTAATGTTTTACAGAATCCCGTTCGTGACGTCCCGTACATCGCGGTTGGAATATTATATACGTCTATTGCGTTATATATCCTAACCTAAGGCAGGCTATCATCTCGGATGTAGTATTTTACAACATTCCTGACGTATCGGCCCCTGCTTCTCGGTGGGAACATTATATACGTCTATAACGTACCACAACCTAACCTAACCCATCTAGCCCCTCGCTGGTAATATTTTACAGAATCCCGTTTGTGTCGTCCCGTACGTCTCAGTTGGGAAATTATATACTTCCATAGAGTTATATATCCTAACCTAAGGCAGGCTATCATCTCGGATGCAGTATTTTACAACATTCTTGGCATATCGGCCTCTACTTCTCGGTGGGAACATTATATACGTCTATAACGTATCACAACCTAAACTAACACATCTAGCCCCTCGCTGGTAATGTTTTACAGAATCACGTTCGTATCGTCCCGTACATCGCGGTTGGAATATTATATACGTCTATAGCGTTATATATCCTAACCTAAGGCAGGCTAACATCTCGGATGTAGTATATTACAACATGCCTGGCGTATCGGCCTCTACTTCTCGGTGGGAACATTATATTCGTCTATAACGTAATATAACCGAACGTTACACATCTAGAACCTCGCTGGTAATGTTTTACAGAATACCGTTCGTGACGTCCCGTACATCTCGGTTGGGATATTATTACGTCTACAGCGTTATATATCCTAACCTAAGGCAGGCTATCATCTCGGATGCAGTATTTTACGCCATTCCTGGCGTATCGGCCCCTACTTCTCTGTGGGTACATTATACACGTCTATAACGTAATATAACCTAACCTAACACATCTAGCCCCTCGCTGGTAATGTTTTACAGAATCCCGTTCGTGACGTCCCATACATCGCGGTTGGAATATTATATACGTCTATTGCGTTATATATCCTAACCTAAGGCAGGCTATCATCTCGGATGTAGTATTTTACAACATTCCTGCCGTATCGGCCCCTACTTCTGGGTGGGAACATTATATACGTCTATAACGTATTACAACCTAACCTAACCTATCTAGCCCCTCGCTGGTAATATTTTACAGAATCCCGTTTGTGTCGTCCCGTACGTCTCAGTTGGGAAATTATATACTTCTATAGAGTTATATATCCTAACCTAAGGCAGGCTATCATCTCGGATGCAGTATTTTACAACATTCTTGGCATATCGGCCTCTACTTCTCGGTGGGAACATTATATACGTCTATAACGTATCACAACCTAAACTAACACATCTAGCCCCTCGCTGGTAATGTTTTACAGAATCACGTTCGTGTTGTCCCGTACGTCTCGGTTGGGACATTATATACGACTATAGCGTTATATATCCTAACCTAAGGCAGGCTAACGTCTCGGATGTAGTATATTACAACATGCCTGGCGTATCGGCCTCTACTTCTCGGTGGGAACATTATATTCGTCTATAACGTAATATAACCTAACGTTACACATCTAGAACCTCGCTGGTAATGTTTTACAGAATACCGTTCGTGACGTCCCGTACATCTCGGTTGGGATATTATTACGTCTACAGCGTTATATATCCTAACCTAAGGCAGGCTATCATCTCGGATGCAGTATTTTACGCCATTCCTGGCGTATCGGCCCCTACTTCTCTGTGGGTACATTATACACGTCTATAACGTAATATATCCTAACCTAACACATCTAGCCCCTCGCTGGTAATGTTTTACGGAATCCCGTTCGTGTCGTCACGTACGTCTCGGTTGGAATATTATATATGTCTATAGCGTTATTTATCCTACCCTAAGGCAGGCCATCATCTCGTATGTAGCATTTTACAACATTCCTGACGTATCGGCCCCTGCTTCTCGGTGGGAACATTATATACGTCTATAACGTACCACAACCTAACCTAACCCATCTAGCCCCTCGCTGGTAATATTTTACAGAATGCCGTTTGTGTCGTCCCGTACGTCTCAGTTGGGAAATTATATACGTCTATAGAGTTATGTATCCTAACGTAAGGCAGGCTATCATCTCGGATGCAGTATTTTACAACATTCGTGGCATATCGGCCTCTACTTCTCGGTGGGAACATTATATACGTCTATAGCGTATCACAACCTAAACTAACACATCTAGCCCCTCGCTGGTAATGTTTTACAGAATCACGTTCGTGTCGTCCCGTACGTCTCGGTTGGGACATTATATACGACTATAGCGTTATATATCCTAACCTAAGGCAGGCTAACGTCTCGGATGTAGTATATTACAACATGCCTGGCGTATCGGCCTCTACTTCTCGGTGGGAACATTATATTCGTCTATAACGTAATATAACCTAACGTTACACATCTAGAACCTCGCTGGTAATGTTTTACAGAATACCGTTCGTGACGTCCCGTACATCTCGGTTGGGATATTATTACGTCTACAGCGTTATATATCCTAACCTAAGGCAGGCTATCATCTCGGATGCAGTATTTTACGCCATTCCTGGCGTATCGGCCCCTACTTCTCTGTGGGTACATTATACACGTCTATAACGTAATATATCCTAACCTAACACATCTAGCCCCTCGCTGGTAATGTTTTACGGAATCCCGTTCGTGTCGTCACGTACGTCTCGGTTGGAATATTATATATGTCTATAGCGTTATTTATCCTACCCTAAGGCAGGCCATCATCTCGTATGTAGCATTTTACAACATTCCTGACGTATCGGCCCCTGCTTCTCGGTGGGAACATTATATACGTCTATAACGTACCACAACCTAACCTAACCCATCTAGCCCCTCGCTGGTAATATTTTACAGAATCCCGTTTGTGTCGTCCCGTACGTCTCAGTTGGGAAATTATATACGTCTATAGAGTTATGTATCCTAACGTAAGGCAGGCTATCATCTCGGATGCAGTATTTTACAACATTCGTGGCATATCGGCCTCTACTTCTCGGTGGGAACATTATATACGTCTATAGCGTATCACAACCTAAACTAACACATCTAGCCCCTCGCTGGTAATGTTTTACAGAATCACGTTCGTGTCGTCCCGTACGTCTCGGTTGGGACATTATATACGACTATAGCGTTATATATCCTAACCTAAGGCAGGCTAACATCTCGGATGTAGTATATTACAACATGCCTGGCGTATCGGCCTCTACTTCTCGGTGGGAACATTATATTCGTCTATAACGTAATACAACCTAACGTTACACATCTAGAACCTCGCTGGTAATGTTTTACAGAATACCGTTCGTGACGTCCCGTACATCTCGGTTGGGATATTATTACGTCTACAGCGTTATATATCCTAACCTAAGGCAGGCTAACATCTCGGATGCAGTATTTTACGCCATTCCTGGCGTATCGGCCCCTACTTCTCTGTGGGTACATTATACACGTCTATAACGTAATATAACCTAACCTAACACATCTAGCCCCTCGCTGGTAATGTTTTACAGAATCCCGTTCGTGACGTCCCGTACATCGCGGTTGGAATATTATATACGTCTATTGCGTTATATATCCTAACCTAAGGCAGGCTATCATCTCGGATGTAGTATTTTACAACATTCCTGCCGTATCGGCCCCTACTTCTCGGTGGGAACATTATATACGTCTATAACGTATTACAACCTAACCTAACCTATCTAGGCCCTCGCTGGTAATATTTTACAGAATCCCGTTTGTGTCGTCCCGTACGTCTCAGTTGGGAAATTATATACTTCCATAGAGTTATATATCCTAACCTAAGGCAGGCTATCATCTCGGATGCAGTATTTTACAACATTCTTGGCATATCGGCCTCTACTTCTCGGTGGGAACATTATATACGTCTATAACGTATCACAACCTAAACTAACACATCTAGCCCCTCGCTGGTAATGTTTTACAGAATCACGTTCGTGTCGTCCCGTACATCGCGGTTGGAATATTATATACGTCTATAGCGTTATATATCCTAACCTAAGGCAGGCTATCATCTCGGATGTAGTATTTTACAACATTCCTGCCGTATCGGCCCCTACTTCTCTGTGGGTACATTATACACGTCTATAACGTAATATAACCTAACCTAACACATCTAGCCCCTCGCTGGTAATGTTTTACAGAATCCCGTTCGTGACGTCCCGTACATCGCGGTTGGAATATTATATACGTCTATTGCGTTATATATCCTAACCTAAGGCAGGCTATCATCTCGGATGTAGTATTTTACAACATTCCTGACGTATCGGCCCCTGCTTCTCGGTGGGAACATTATATACGTCTATAACGTACCACAACCTAACCTAACCCATCTAGCCCCTCGCTGGTAATATTTTACAGAATCCCGTTTGTGTCGTCCCGTACGTCTCAGTTGGGAAATTATATACTTCCATAGAGTTATATATCCTAACCTAAGGCAGGCTATCATCTCGGATGCAGTATTTTACAACATTCTTGGCATATCGGCCTCTACTTCTCGGTGGGAACATTATATACGTCTATAGCGTATCACAACCTAAACTAACACATCTAGCCCCTCGCTGGTAATGTTTTACAGAATCACGTTCGTGTCGTCCCGTACGTCTCGGTTGGGACATTATATACGACTATAGCGTTATATATCCTAACCTAAGGCAGGCTAACATCTCGGATGTAGTATATTACAACATGCCTGGCGTATCGGCCTCTACTTCTCGGTGGGAACATTATATTCGTCTATAACGTAATACAACCTAACGTTACACATCTAGAACCTCGCTGGTAATGTTTTACAGAATACCGTTCGTGACGTCCCGTACATCTCGGTTGGGATATTATTACGTCTACAGCGTTATATATCCTAACCTAAGGCAGACTAACATCTCGGATGCAGTATTTTACGCCATTCCTGGCGTATCGGCCCCTACTTCTCTGTGGGTACATTATACACGTCTATAACGTAATATAACCTAACCTAACACATCTAGCCCCTCGCTGGTAATGTTTTACAGAATCCCGTTCGTGACGTCCCGTACATCGCGGTTGGAATATTATATACGTCTATTGCGTTATATATCCTAACCTAAGGCAGGCTATCATCTCGGATGTAGTATTTTACAACATTCCTGCCGTATCGGCCCCTACTTCTCGGTGGGAACATTATATACGTCTATAACGTATTACAACCTAACCTAACCTATCTAGGCCCTCGCTGGTAATATTTTACAGAATCCCGTTTGTGTCGTCCAGTACGTCTCAGTTGGGAAATTATATACTTCCATAGAGTTATATATCCTAACCTAAGGCAGGCTATCATCTCGGATGCAGTATTTTACAACATTCTTGGCATATCGGCCTCTACTTCTCGGTGGGAACATTATATACGTCTATAACGTATCACAACCTAACCTAACACATCTAGCCCCTCGCTGGTAATGTTTTACAGAATCCCGTTCGTGACGTCCCGTACATCTCGGTTGGAATATTATATACGTCTATAGCGTTATATATCCTAACCTAAGGCAGGCTATCATCTCGGATGTAGTATTTTACAACATTCCTGCCGTATCGGCCCCTACTTCTCGGTGGGAACATTATATACGTCTATAACGTATCACAACCTAACCTAACCCATCTAGCCCCTCGCTGGTAATATTTTACAGAATCCCGTTTGTGTCGTCCCGTACGTCTCAGTTGGGATATTATATACGTCTATAGCGTTATATATCATAACCTAAGGCAGGCTATCATCTCGGATGCAGTATTTTACAACATTCTTGGCATATCGGCCCCTACTTCTCGGTGGGAACATTATATACGTCTATAACGTATCACAACCTAAACTAACACATCTAGCCCCTCGCTGGTAATGTTTTACAGAATCACGTTCGTGTCGTCCCGTACGTCTCGGTTGGGACATTATATACGACTATAGCGTTATATATCCTAACCTAAGGCAGGCTAACATCTCGGATGCAGTATTTTACGCCATTCCTGGCGTATCGGCCCCTACTTCTCTGTGGGTACATTATACACGTCTATAACGTAATATATCCTAACCTAACACATCTAGCCCCTCGCTGGTAATGTTTTACAGAATCCCGTTCCTGTCGTCACGTACGTCTCGGTTGGAATATTATATATGTCTATAGCGTTATATATCCTAACCTAAGGCAGGCCATCATCTCGTATGTAGCATTTTACAACATTCCTGAAGTATCGGCTCCTGCTTCTCGGTGGGAACATTATATACGTCTATAACGTACCACAACCTAACCTAACCCATCTAGCCCCTCGCTGGTAATATTTTACAGAATCCCGTTTGTGTCGTCCCGTACATCTCGGTTGGGATATTATATACGTCTATAGCGTTATATATCCTAACCTAAGGCAGGCTATCATCTCGGATGCAGTATTTTACAACATTCTTGGCATATCGGCCTCTACTTCTCGGTGGGAACATTATATACGTCTATAACGTATCACAACCTAAACTAACACATCTAGCCCCTCGCTGGTAATGTTTTACAGAATCACGTTCGTGTCGTCCCGTACGTCTCGGTTGGGACATTATATACGACTATAGCGTTATATATCCTAACCTAAGGCAGGCTAACATCTCGGATGTAGTATATTACAACATGCCTGGCGTATCGGCCTCTACTTCTCGGTGGGAACATTATATTCGTCTATAACGTAATATAACCTAACGTTACACATCTAGAACCTCGATGGTAATGTTTTACAGAATACCGTTCGTGACGTCCCGTACATCTCGGTTGGGATATTATTACGTCTACAGCGTTATATATCCTAACCTAAGGCAGGCTAACATCTCGGATGCAGTATTTTACGCCATTCCTGGCGTATCGGCCCCTACTTCTCTGTGGGTACATTATACACGTCTATAACGTAATATATCCTAACCTAACACATCTAGCCCCTCGCTGGTAATGTTTTACGGAATCCCGTTCGTGTCGTCACGTACGTCTCGGTTGGAATATTATATATGTCTATAGCGTTATTTATCCTACCCTAAGGCAGGCCATCATCTCGTATGTAGCATTTTACAACATTCCTGACGTATCGGCCCCTGCTTCTCGGTGGGAACATTATATACGTCTATAACGTACCACAACCTAACCTAACCCATCTAGCCCCTCGCTGGTAATATTTTACAGAATCCCGTTTGTGTCGTCCCGTACGTCTCAGTTGGGAAATTATATACGTCTATAGAGTTATGTATCCTAACGTAAGGCAGGCTATCATCTCGGATGCAGTATTTTACAACATTCGTGGCATATCGGCCTCTACTTCTCGGTGGGAACATTATATACGTCTATAGCGTATCACAACCTAAACTAACACATCTAGCCCCTCGCTGGTAATGTTTTACAGAATCACGTTCGTGTCGTCCCGTACGTCTCGGTTGGGACATTATATACGACTATAGCGTTATATATCCTAACCTAAGGCAGGCTATCATCTCGGATGTAGTATTTTACAACATTCCTGCCGTATCGGCCCCTACTTCTCGGTGGGAACATTATATACGTCTATAACGTATCACAACCTAACCTAACCCATCTAGCCCCTCGCTGGTAATATTTTACAGAATCCCGTTTGTGTCGTCCCGTACGTCTCAGTTGGGATATTATATACGTCTATAGCGTTATATATCATAACCTAAGGCAGGCTATCATCTCGGATGCAGTATTTTACAACATTCTTGGCATATCGGCCCCTACTTCTCGGTGGGAACATTATATACGTCTATAACGTATCACAACCTAAACTAACACATCTAGCCCCTCGCTGGTAATGTTTTACAGAATCACGTTCGTGTCGTCCCGTACGTCTCGGTTGGGACATTATATACGACTATAGCGTTATATATCCTAACCTAAGGCAGGCTAACATCTCGGATGCAGTATTTTACGCCATTCCTGGCGTATCGGCCCCTACTTCTCTGTGGGTACATTATACACGTCTATAACGTAATATATCCTAACCTAACACATCTAGCCCCTCGCTGGTAATGTTTTACAGAATCCCGTTCCTGTCGTCACGTACGTCTCGGTTGGAATATTATATATGTCTATAGCGTTATATATCCTAACCTAAGGCAGGCCATCATCTCGTATGTAGCATTTTACAACATTCCTGAAGTATCGGCTCCTGCTTCTCGGTGGGAACATTATATACGTCTATAACGTACCACAACCTAACCTAACCCATCTAGCCCCTCGCTGGTAATATTTTACAGAATCCCGTTTGTGTCGTCCCGTACATCTCGGTTGGGATATTATATACGTCTATAGCGTTATATATCCTAACCTAAGGCAGGCTATCATCTCGGATGCAGTATTTTACAACATTCTTGGCATATCGGCCTCTACTTCTCGGTGGGAACATTATATACGTCTATAACGTATCACAACCTAAACTAACACATCTAGCCCCTCGCTGGTAATGTTTTACAGAATCACGTTCGTGTCGTCCCGTACGTCTCGGTTGGGACATTATATACGACTATAGCGTTATATATCCTAACCTAAGGCAGGCTAACATCTCGGATGTAGTATATTACAACATGCCTGGCGTATCGGCCTCTACTTCTCGGTGGGAACATTATATTCGTCTATAACGTAATATAACCTAACGTTACACATCTAGAACCTCGATGGTAATGTTTTACAGAATACCGTTCGTGACGTCCCGTACATCTCGGTTGGGATATTATTACGTCTACAGCGTTATATATCCTAACCTAAGGCAGGCTAACATCTCGGATGCAGTATTTTACGCCATTCCTGGCGTATCGGCCCCTACTTCTCTGTGGGTACATTATACACGTCTATAACGTAATATATCCTAACCTAACACATCTAGCCCCTCGCTGGTAATGTTTTACGGAATCCCGTTCGTGTCGTCACGTACGTCTCGGTTGGAATATTATATATGTCTATAGCGTTATTTATCCTACCCTAAGGCAGGCCATCATCTCGTATGTAGCATTTTACAACATTCCTGACGTATCGGCCCCTGCTTCTCGGTGGGAACATTATATACGTCTATAACGTACCACAACCTAACCTAACCCATCTAGCCCCTCGCTGGTAATATTTTACAGAATCCCGTTTGTGTCGTCCCGTACGTCTCAGTTGGGAAATTATATACGTCTATAGAGTTATGTATCCTAACGTAAGGCAGGCTATCATCTCGGATGCAGTATTTTACAACATTCGTGGCATATCGGCCTCTACTTCTCGGTGGGAACATTATATACGTCTATAGCGTATCACAACCTAAACTAACACATCTAGCCCCTCGCTGGTAATGTTTTACAGAATCACGTTCGTGTCGTCCCGTACGTCTCGGTTGGGACATTATATACGACTATAGCGTTATATATCCTAACCTAAGGCAGGCTAACATCTCGGATGTAGTATATTACAACATGCCTGGCGTATCGGCCTCTACTTCTCGGTGGGAACATTATATTCGTCTATAACGTAATACAACCTAACGTTACACATCTAGAACCTCGCTGGTAATGTTTTACAGAATACCGTTCGTGACGTCCCGTACATCTCGGTTGGGATATTATTACGTCTACAGCGTTATATATCCTAACCTAAGGCAGGCTAACATCTCGGATGCAGTATTTTACGCCATTCCTGGCGTATCGGCCCCTACTTCTCTGTGGGTACATTATACACGTCTATAACGTAATATAACCTAACCTAACACATCTAGCCCCTCGCTGGTAATGTTTTACAGAATCCCGTTCGTGACGTCCCGTACATCGCGGTTGGAATATTATATACGTCTATTGCGTTATATATCCTAACCTAAGGCAGGCTATCATCTCGGATGTAGTATTTTACAACATTCCTGCCGTATCGGCCCCTACTTCTCGGTGGGAACATTATATACGTCTATAACGTATTACAACCTAACCTAACCTATCTAGGCCCTCGCTGGTAATATTTTACAGAATCCCGTTTGTGTCGTCCCGTACGTCTCAGTTGGGAAATTATATACTTCCATAGAGTTATATATCCTAACCTAAGGCAGGCTATCATCTCGGATGCAGTATTTTACAACATTCTTGGCATATCGGCCTCTACTTCTCGGTGGGAACATTATATACGTCTATAACGTATCACAACCTAAACTAACACATCTAGCCCCTCGCTGGTAATGTTTTACAGAATCACGTTCGTGTCGTCCCGTACATCGCGGTTGGAATATTATATACGTCTATAGCGTTATATATCCTAACCTAAGGCAGGCTATCATCTCGGATGTAGTATTTTACAACATTCCTGCCGTATCGGCCCCTACTTCTCTGTGGGTACATTATACACGTCTATAACGTAATATAACCTAACCTAACACATCTAGCCCCTCGCTGGTAATGTTTTACAGAATCCCGTTCGTGACGTCCCGTACATCGCGGTTGGAATATTATATACGTCTATTGCGTTATATATCCTAACCTAAGGCAGGCTATCATCTCGGATGTAGTATTTTACAACATTCCTGACGTATCGGCCCCTGCTTCTCGGTGGGAACATTATATACGTCTATAACGTATCACAACCTAACCTAACCCATCTAGCCCCTCGCTGGTAATATTTTACAGAATCCCGTTTGTGTCGTCCCGTACGTCTCAGTTGGGATATTATATACGTCTATAGCGTTATATATCATAACCTAAGGCAGGCTATCATCTCGGATGCAGTATTTTACAACATTCTTGGCATATCGGCCCCTACTTCTCGGTGGGAACATTATATACGTCTATAACGTATCACAACCTAAACTAACACATCTAGCCCCTCGCTGGTAATGTTTTACAGAATCACGTTCGTGTCGTCCCGTACGTCTCGGTTGGGACATTATATACGACTATAGCGTTATATATCCTAACCTAAGCCAGGCTAACATCTCGGATGCAGTATTTTACGCCATTCCTGGCGTATCGGCCCCTACTTCTCTGTGGGTACATTATACACGTCTATAACGTAATATAACCTAACCTAACACATCTAGCCCCTCGCTGGTAATGTTTTACAGAATCCCGTTCGTGACGTCCCATACATCGCGGTTGGAATATTATATACGACTATAGCGTTATATATCCTAACCTAAGGCAGGCTAACATCTCGGATGCAGTATTTTACGCCATTCCTGGCGTATCGGCCCCTACTTCTCTGTGGGTACATTATACACGTCTATAACGTAATATAACCTAACCTAACACATCTAGCCCCTCGCTGGTAATGTTTTACAGAATCCCGTTCGTGACGTCCCATACATCGCGGTTGGAATATTATATACGTCTATTGCGTTATATATCCTAACCTAAGGCAGGCTATCATCTCGGATGTAGTATTTTACAACATTCCTGCCGTATCGGCCCCTACTTCTCGGTGGGAACATTATATACGTCTATAACGTATTACAACCTAACCTAACCCACCTAGCCCCTCGCTGGTAATGTTTTACAGAATCACGTTCGTGTCGTCCCGTACGTCTCGGTTGGGACATTATATACGACTATAGCGTTATATATCCTAACCTAAGGCAGGCTAACATCTCGGATGCAGTATTTTACGCCATTCCTGGCGTATCGGCCCCTACTTCTCTGTGGGTACATTATACACGTCTATAACGTAATATATCCTAACCTAACACATCTAGCCCCTCGCTGGTAATGTTTTACAGAATCCCGTTCCTGTCGTCACGTACGTCTCGGTTGGAATATTATATATGTCTATAGCGTTATATATCCTAACCTAAGGCAGGCCATCATCTCGTATGTAGCATTTTACAACATTCCTGAAGTATCGGCTCCTGCTTCTCGGTGGGAACATTATATACGTCTATAACGTACCACAACCTAACCTAACCCATCTAGCCCCTCGCTGGTAATATTTTACAGAATCCCGTTTGTGTCGTCCCGTACATCTCGGTTGGGATATTATATACGTCTATAGCGTTATATATCCTAACCTAAGGCAGGCTATCATCTCGGATGCAGTATTTTACAACATTCTTGGCATATCGGCCTCTACTTCTCGGTGGGAACATTATATACGTCTATAACGTATCACAACCTAAACTAACACATCTAGCCCCTCGCTGGTAATGTTTTACAGAATCACGTTCGTGTCGTCCCGTACGTCTCGGTTGGGACATTATATACGACTATAGCGTTATATATCCTAACCTAAGGCAGGCTAACATCTCGGATGTAGTATATTACAACATGCCTGGCGTATCGGCCTCTACTTCTCGGTGGGAACATTATATTCGTCTATAACGTAATATAACCTAACGTTACACATCTAGAACCTCGATGGTAATGTTTTACAGAATACCGTTCGTGACGTCCCGTACATCTCGGTTGGGATATTATTACGTCTACAGCGTTATATATCCTAACCTAAGGCAGGCTAACATCTCGGATGCAGTATTTTACGCCATTCCTGGCGTATCGGCCCCTACTTCTCTGTGGGTACATTATACACGTCTATAACGTAATATATCCTAACCTATCACATCTAGCCCCTCGCTGGTAATGTTTTACGGAATCCCGTTCGTGTCGTCACGTACGTCTCGGTTGGAATATTATATATGTCTATAGCGTTATTTATCCTACCCTAAGGCAGGCCATCATCTCGTATGTAGCATTTTACAACATTCTTGGCATATCGGCCTCTACTTCTCGGTGGGAACATTATATACGTCTATAGCGTATCACAACCTAAACTAACCCATCTAGCCCCTCGCTGGTAATATTTTACAGAATCCCGTTTGTGTCGTCCCGTACGTCTCAGTTGGGATATTATATACGTCTATAGCGTTATATATCATAACCTAAGGCAGGCTATCATCTCGGATGCAGTATTTTACAACATTCTTGGCATATCGGCCCCTACTTCTCGGTGGGAACATTATATACGTCTATAACGTATCACAACCTAAACTAACACATCTAGCCCCTCGCTGGTAATGTTTTACAGAATCACGTTCGTGTCGTCCCGTACGTCTCGGTTGGGACATTATATACGACTATAGCGTTATATATCCTAACCTAAGGCAGGCTAACATCTCGGATGCAGTATTTTACGCCATTCCTGGCGTATCGGCCCCTACTTCTCTGTGGGTACATTATACACGTCTAGAACGTAATATAACCTAACCTAACACATCTAGCCCCTCGCTGGTAATGTTTTACAGAATCCCGTTCGTGACGTCCCATACATCGCGGTTGGAATATTATATACGTCTATTGCGTTATATATCCTAACCTAAGGCAGGCTATCATCTCGGATGTAGTATTTTACAACATTCCTGCCGTATCGGCCCCTACTTCTCGGTGGGAACATTATATACGTCTATAACGTATTACAACCTAACCTAACCTATCTAGCCCCTCGCTGGTAATATTTTACAGAATCCCGTTTGTGTCGTCCCGTACGTCTCAGTTGGGAAATTATATACTTCTATAGAGTTATATATCCTAACCTAAGGCAGGCTATCATCTCGGATGCAGTATTTTACAACATTCTTGGCATATCGGCCCCTACTTCTCATTGGGAACATTACATACGTCTATAACATATCACAACCTAAACTAACACATCTAGCCCCTCGCTGGTAATGTTTTACAGAATCACGTTCGTGTCGTCCCGTACATCTCGGTTGGGACATTATATGCGACTATAGCGTTATATATCCTAACCTAAGGCAGGCTATCATCTCGGATGTAGTATATTACAACATACCTGGCGTATCGGCCTCTACTTCTCGGTGGGAACATTATATTCGCCTATAACGTAATATAACCTAACGTTACACATCTAGAACCTCGCTGGGAATGTTTTACAGAATACCGTTCGTGACGTCCCGCACATCTCGGTTGGGATATTATTACGTCTATAGCGTTATATATCCCAACCTAAGGCAGGCTATCATCTCGGTTGCAGTATTTTACAACATTCCTGGCGTATCGGCCCCTACTTCTCGGTGGGAACATTATATAGGTCTATAACTTAATACAACCTAACCTAACACATCTAGCCCCTCGCTGGTAATGTTTTACAGAATCCCGTTCGTGAGGTCCCGTACATCTCGGTTGGAATATTATATACGTCTATAGCGTTATATATCCTAACCTAAGGCAGGCTATCATCTCGGATGTAGTATTTTACAACATTCCTGCCGTATCGGCCCCTACTTCTCGGTGGGAACATTATATACGTCTATAACGTATCACAACCTAACCTAACCCATCTAGCCCCTCGCTGGTAATATTTTACAGAATCCCGTTCGTGTCGTCCCGTACGTCTCGGTTGGGATATTATATACGTCTATAGCGTTATATATCCTAACCTAAGGCAGGCTATCATCTCGGATGTAGTATTTTACAACATTCCTGCCGTATCGGCCCCTACTTCTCTGTGGGTACATTATACACGTCTATAACGTAATATAACCTAACCTAACACATCTAGCCCCTCGCTGGTAATGTTTTACAGAATCCCGTTCGTGACGTCCCGTACATCGCGGTTGGAATATTATATACGTCTATTGCGTTATATATCCTAACCTAAGGCAGGCTATCATCTCGGATGTAGTATTTTACAACATTCCTGACGTATCGGCCCCTGCTTCTCGGTGGGAACATTATATACGTCTATAACGTATCACAACCTAACCTAACCCATCTAGCCCCTCGCTGGTAATATTTTACAGAATCCCGTTTGTGTCGTCCCGTACGTCTCAGTTGGGATATTATATACGTCTATAGCGTTATATATCATAACCTAAGGCAGGCTATCATCTCGGATGCAGTATTTTACAACATTCTTGGCATATCGGCCCCTACTTCTCGGTGGGAACATTATATACGTCTATAACGTATCACAACCTAAACTAACACATCTAGCCCCTCGCTGGTAATGTTTTACAGAATCACGTTCGTGTCGTCCCGTACGTCTCGGTTGGGACATTATATACGACTATAGCGTTATATATCCTAACCTAAGCCAGGCTAACATCTCGGATGCAGTATTTTACGCCATTCCTGGCGTATCGGCCCCTACTTCTCTGTGGGTACATTATACACGTCTATAACGTAATATAACCTAACCTAACACATCTAGCCCCTCGCTGGTAATGTTTTACAGAATCCCGTTCGTGACGTCCCATACATCGCGGTTGGAATATTATATACGACTATAGCGTTATATATCCTAACCTAAGGCAGGCTAACATCTCGGATGCAGTATTTTACGCCATTCCTGGCGTATCGGCCCCTACTTCTCTGTGGGTACATTATACACGTCTATAACGTAATATAACCTAACCTAACACATCTAGCCCCTCGCTGGTAATGTTTTACAGAATCCCGTTCGTGACGTCCCATACATCGCGGTTGGAATATTATATACGTCTATTGCGTTATATATCCTAACCTAAGGCAGGCTATCATCTCGGATGTAGTATTTTACAACATTCCTGCCGTATCGGCCCCTACTTCTCGGTGGGAACATTATATACGTCTATAACGTATTACAACCTAACCTAACCCACCTAGCCCCTCGCTGGTAATGTTTTACAGAATCACGTTCGTGTCGTCCCGTACGTCTCGGTTGGGACATTATATACGACTATAGCGTTATATATCCTAACCTAAGGCAGGCTAACATCTCGGATGCAGTATTTTACGCCATTCCTGGCGTATCGGCCCCTACTTCTCTGTGGGTACATTATACACGTCTATAACGTAATATATCCTAACCTAACACATCTAGCCCCTCGCTGGTAATGTTTTACAGAATCCCGTTCCTGTCGTCACGTACGTCTCGGTTGGAATATTATATATGTCTATAGCGTTATATATCCTAACCTAAGGCAGGCCATCATCTCGTATGTAGCATTTTACAACATTCCTGAAGTATCGGCTCCTGCTTCTCGGTGGGAACATTATATACGTCTATAACGTACCACAACCTAACCTAACCCATCTAGCCCCTCGCTGGTAATATTTTACAGAATCCCGTTTGTGTCGTCCCGTACATCTCGGTTGGGATATTATATACGTCTATAGCGTTATATATCCTAACCTAAGGCAGGCTATCATCTCGGATGCAGTATTTTACAACATTCTTGGCATATCGGCCTCTACTTCTCGGTGGGAACATTATATACGTCTATAACGTATCACAACCTAAACTAACACATCTAGCCCCTCGCTGGTAATGTTTTACAGAATCACGTTCGTGTCGTCCCGTACGTCTCGGTTGGGACATTATATACGACTATAGCGTTATATATCCTAACCTAAGGCAGGCTAACATCTCGGATGTAGTATATTACAACATGCCTGGCGTATCGGCCTCTACTTCTCGGTGGGAACATTATATTCGTCTATAACGTAATATAACCTAACGTTACACATCTAGAACCTCGATGGTAATGTTTTACAGAATACCGTTCGTGACGTCCCGTACATCTCGGTTGGGATATTATTACGTCTACAGCGTTATATATCCTAACCTAAGGCAGGCTAACATCTCGGATGCAGTATTTTACGCCATTCCTGGCGTATCGGCCCCTACTTCTCTGTGGGTACATTATACACGTCTATAACGTAATATATCCTAACCTATCACATCTAGCCCCTCGCTGGTAATGTTTTACGGAATCCCGTTCGTGTCGTCACGTACGTCTCGGTTGGAATATTATATATGTCTATAGCGTTATTTATCCTACCCTAAGGCAGGCCATCATCTCGTATGTAGCATTTTACAACATTCTTGGCATATCGGCCTCTACTTCTCGGTGGGAACATTATATACGTCTATAGCGTATCACAACCTAAACTAACCCATCTAGCCCCTCGCTGGTAATATTTTACAGAAT
Source organism: Xylocopa violacea (assembly GCA_963969225.1). Taxonomy (NCBI): domain Eukaryota; kingdom Metazoa; phylum Arthropoda; class Insecta; order Hymenoptera; family Apidae; genus Xylocopa; species Xylocopa violacea. Next base: position 631,097 of record CAXAJV010000481.1, read on the forward strand.
CCCGTTTGTGTCGTCCCGTACGTCTCAGTTGGGATATTATATACGTCTATAGCGTTATATATCATAACCTAAGGCAGGCTATCATCTCGGATGCAGTATTTTACAACATTCTTGGCATATCGGCCCCTACTTCTCGGTGGGAACATTATATACGTCTATAACGTATCACAACCTAAACTAACACATCTAGCCCCTCGCTGGTAATGTTTTACAGAATCACGTTCGTGTCGTCCCGTACGTCTCGGTTGGGACATTATATACGACTATAGCGTTATATATCCTAACCTAAGGCAGGCTAACATCTCGGATGCAGTATTTTACGCCATTCCTGGCGTATCGGCCCCTACTTCTCTGTGGGTACATTATACACGTCTAGAACGTAATATAACCTAACCTAACACATCTAGCCCCTCGCTGGTAATGTTTTACAGAATCCCGTTCGTGACGTCCCATACATCGCGGTTGGAATATTATATACGTCTATTGCGTTATATATCCTAACCTAAGGCAGGCTATCATCTCGGATGTAGTATTTTACAACATTCCTGCCGTATCGGCCCCTACTTCTCGGTGGGAACATTATATACGTCTATAACGTATTACAACCTAACCTAACCTATCTAGCCCCTCGCTGGTAATATTTTACAGAATCCCGTTTGTGTCGTCCCGTACGTCTCAGTTGGGAAATTATATACTTCTATAGAGTTATATATCCTAACCTAAGGCAGGCTATCATCTCGGATGCAGTATTTTACAACATTCTTGGCATATCGGCCCCTACTTCTCATTGGGAACATTACATACGTCTATAACATATCACAACCTAAACTAACACATCTAGCCCCTCGCTGGTAATGTTTTACAGAATCACGTTCGTGTCGTCCCGTACATCTCGGTTGGGACATTATATGCGACTATAGCGTTATATATCCTAACCTAAGGCAGGCTATCATCTCGGATGTAGTATATTACAACATACCTGGCGTATCGGCCTCTACTTCTCGGTGGGAACATTATATTCGCCTATAACGTAATATAACCTAACGTTACACATCTAGAACCTCGCTGGGAATGTTTTACAGAATACCGTTCGTGACGTCCCGCACATCTCGGTTGGGATATTATTACGTCTATAGCGTTATATATCCCAACCTAAGGCAGGCTATCATCTCGGTTGCAGTATTTTACAACATTCCTGGCGTATCGGCCCCTACTTCTCGGTGGGAACATTATATAGGTCTATAACTTAATACAACCTAACCTAACACATCTAGCCCCTCGCTGGTAATGTTTTACAGAATCCCGTTCGTGAGGTCCCGTACATCTCGGTTGGAATATTATATACGTCTATAGCGTTATATATCCTAACCTAAGGCAGGCTATCATCTCGGATGTAGTATTTTACAACATTCCTGCCGTATCGGCCCCTACTTCTCGGTGGGAACATTATATACGTCTATAACGTATCACAACCTAACCTAACCCATCTAGCCCCTCGCTGGTAATATTTTACAGAATCCCGTTTGTGTCGTCCCGTACGTCTCAGTTGGGATATTATATACGTCTATAGCGTTATATATCATAACCTAAGGCAGGCTATCATCTCGGATGCAGTATTTTACAACATTCTTGGCATATCGGCCCCTACTTCTCGGTGGGAACATTATATACGTCTATAACGTATCACAACCTAAACTAACACATCTAGCCCCTCGCTGGTAATGTTTTACAGAATCACGTTCGTGTCGTCCCGTACGTCTCGGTTGGGACATTATATACGACTATAGCGTTATATATCCTAACCTAAGGCAGGCTAACATCTCGGATGCAGTATTTTACGCCATTCCTGGCGTATCGGCCCCTACTTCTCTGTGGGTACATTATACACGTCTATAACGTAATATAACCTAACCTAACACATCTAGCCCCTCGCTGGTAATGTTTTACAGAATCACGTTCGTGTCGTCCCGTACATCGCGGTTGGAATATTATATACGTCTATAGCGTTATATATCCTAACCTAAGGCAGGCTATCATCTCGGATGCAGTATTTTACAACATTCCTGTCGTATCGGCCCCTACTTCTCTGTGGGTACATTATATTCGTCTATAACGTAATATAACCTAAAGTTACACATCTAGAACCTCGATGGTAATGTTTTACAGAATACCGTTCGTGACGTCCCGTACATCTCGATTGGGATATTATTACGTCTACAGCGTTATATATCCTAACCTAAGGCAGGCTAACATCTCGGATGCAGTATTTTACGCCATTCCTGGCGTATCGGCCCCTACTTCTCTGTGGGTACATTATACACGTCTATAACGTAATATATCCTAACCTAACACATCTAGCCCCTCGCTGGTAATGTTTTACGGAATCCCGTTCGTGTCGTCACGTACGTCTCGGTTGGAATATTATATATGTCTATAGCGTTATTTATCCTACCCTAAGGCAGGCCATCATCTCGTATGTAGCATTTTACAACATACCTGACGTATCGGCCCCTGCTTCTCGGTGGGAACATTATATACGTCTATAACGTACCACAACCTAACCTAACCCATCTAGCCCCTCGCTGGTAATATTTTACAGAATCCCGTTTGTGTCGTCCCGTACGTCTCTGTTGGGAAATTATATACGTCTATAGAGTTATGTATCCTAACCTAAGGCAGGCTATCATCTCGGATGCAGTATTTTACAACATTCTTGGCATATCGGCCTCTACTTCTCGGTGGGAACATTATATACGTCTATAGCGTATCACAACCTAAACTAACACATCTAGCCCCTCGCTGGTAATGTTTTACAGAATCACGTTCGTGTCGTCCCGTACGTCTCGGTTGGGACATTATATACGACTATAGCGTTATATATCCTAACCTAAGGCAGGCTAACATCTCGGATGTAGTATATTACAACATGCCTGGCGTATCGGCCTCTACTTCTCGGTGGGAACATTATATTCGTCTATAACGTAATATAACCTAACGTTACACATCTAGAACCTCGCTGGTAATGTTTTACAGAATACCGTTCGTGACGTCCCGTACATCTCGGTTGGGATATTATTACGTCTACAGCGTTATATATCCTAACCTAAGGCAGGCTAACATCTCGGATGCAGTATTTTACGCCATTCCTGGCGTATCGGCCCCTACTTCTCTGTGGGTACATTATACACGTCTATAACGTAATATATCCTAACCTATCACATCTAGCCCCTCGCTGGTAATGTTTTACGGAATCCCGTTCGTGTCGTCACGTACGTCTCGGTTGGAATATTATATATGTCTATAGCGTTATTTATCCTACCCTAAGGCAGGCCATCATCTCGTATGTAGCATTTTACAACATTCTTGGCATATCGGCCTCTACTTCTCGGTGGGAACATTATATACGTCTATAGCGTATCACAACCTAAACTAACCCATCTAGCCCCTCGCTGGTAATATTTTACAGAATCCCGTTTGTGTCGTCCCGTACGTCTCAGTTGGGATATTATATACGTCTATAGCGTTATATATCATAACCTAAGGCAGGCTATCATCTCGGATGCAGTATTTTACAACATTCTTGGCATATCGGCCCCTACTTCTCGGTGGGAACATTATATACGTCTATAACGTATCACAACCTAAACTAACACATCTAGCCCCTCGCTGGTAATGTTTTACAGAATCACGTTCGTGTCGTCCCGTACGTCTCGGTTGGGACATTATATACGACTATAGCGTTATATATCCTAACCTAAGGCAGGCTAACATCTCGGATGCAGTATTTTACGCCATTCCTGGCGTATCGGCCCCTACTTCTCTGTGGGTACATTATACACGTCTAGAACGTAATATAACCTAACGTTACACATCTAGAACCTCGCTGGGAATGTTTTACAGAATACCGTTCGTGACGTCCCGCACATCTCGGTTGGGATATTATTACGTCTATAGCGTTATATATCCCAACCTAAGGCAGGCTATCATCTCGGTTGCAGTATTTTACAACATTCCTGGCGTATCGGCCCCTACTTCTCGGTGGGAACATTATATAGGTCTATAACTTAATACAACCTAACCTAACACATCTAGCCCCTCGCTGGTAATGTTTTACAGAATCCCGTTCGTGAGGTCCCGTACATCTCGGTTGGAATATTATATACGTCTATAGCGTTATATATCCTAACCTAAGGCAGGCTATCATCTCGGATGTAGTATTTTACAACATTCCTGCCGTATCGGCCCCTACTTCTCGGTGGGAACATTATATACGTCTATAACGTATCACAACCTAACCTAACCCATCTAGCCCCTCGCTGGTAATATTTTACAGAATCCCGTTTGTGTCGTCCCGTACGTCTCAGTTGGGATATTATATACGTCTATAGCGTTATATATCATAACCTAAGGCAGGCTATCATCTCGGATGCAGTATTTTACAACATTCTTGGCATATCGGCCCCTACTTCTCGGTGGGAACATTATATACGTCTATAACGTATCACAACCTAAACTAACACATCTAGCCCCTCGCTGGTAATGTTTTACAGAATCACGTTCGTGTCGTCCCGTACGTCTCGGTTGGGACATTATATACGACTATAGCGTTATATATCCTAACCTAAGGCAGGCTAACATCTCGGATGCAGTATTTTACGCCATTCCTGGCGTATCGGCCCCTACTTCTCTGTGGGTACATTATACACGTCTATAACGTAATATAACCTAACCTAACACATCTAGCCCCTCGCTGGTAATGTTTTACAGAATCACGTTCGTGTCGTCCCGTACATCGCGGTTGGAATATTATATACGTCTATAGCGTTATATATCCTAACCTAAGGCAGGCTATCATCTCGGATGCAGTATTTTACAACATTCCTGTCGTATCGGCCCCTACTTCTCTGTGGGTACATTATATTCGTCTATAACGTAATATAACCTAAAGTTACACATCTAGAACCTCGATGGTAATGTTTTACAGAATACCGTTCGTGACGTCCCGTACATCTCGATTGGGATATTATTACGTCTACAGCGTTATATATCCTAACCTAAGGCAGGCTAACATCTCGGATGCAGTATTTTACGCCATTCCTGGCGTATCGGCCCCTACTTCTCTGTGGGTACATTATACACGTCTATAACGTAATATATCCTAACCTAACACATCTAGCCCCTCGCTGGTAATGTTTTACGGAATCCCGTTCGTGTCGTCACGTACGTCTCGGTTGGAATATTATATATGTCTATAGCGTTATTTATCCTACCCTAAGGCAGGCCATCATCTCGTATGTAGCATTTTACAACATACCTGACGTATCGGCCCCTGCTTCTCGGTGGGAACATTATATACGTCTATAACGTACCACAACCTAACCTAACCCATCTAGCCCCTCGCTGGTAATATTTTACAGAATCCCGTTTGTGTCGTCCCGTACGTCTCTGTTGGGAAATTATATACGTCTATAGAGTTATGTATCCTAACCTAAGGCAGGCTATCATCTCGGATGCAGTATTTTACAACATTCTTGGCATATCGGCCTCTACTTCTCGGTGGGAACATTATATACGTCTATAGCGTATCACAACCTAAACTAACACATCTAGCCCCTCGCTGGTAATGTTTTACAGAATCACGTTCGTGTCGTCCCGTACGTCTCGGTTGGGACATTATATACGACTATAGCGTTATATATCCTAACCTAAGGCAGGCTAACATCTCGGATGTAGTATATTACAACATGCCTGGCGTATCGGCCTCTACTTCTCGGTGGGAACATTATATTCGTCTATAACGTAATATAACCTAACGTTACACATCTAGAACCTCGCTGGTAATGTTTTACAGAATACCGTTCGTGACGTCCCGTACATCTCGGTTGGGATATTATTACGTCTACAGCGTTATATATCCTAACCTAAGGCAGACTAACATCTCGGATGCCGTATTTTACGCCATTCCTGGCGTATCGGCCCCTACTTCTCTGTGGGTACATTATACACGTCTATAACGTAATATAACCTAACCTAACACATCTAGCCCCTCGCTGGTAATGTTTTACAGAATCCCGTTCGTGACGTCCCGTACATCGCGGTTGGAATATTATATACGTCTATTGCGTTATATATCCTAACCTAAGGCAGGCTATCATCTCGGATGTAGTATTTTACAACATTCCTGCCGTATCGGCCCCTACTTCTCGGTGGGAACATTATATACGTCTATAACGTATTACAACCTAACCTAACCTATCTAGGCCCTCGCTGGTAATATTTTACAGAATCCCGTTTGTGTCGTCCCGTACGTCTCAGTTGGGAAATTATATACTTCCATAGAGTTATATATCCTAACCTAAGGCAGGCTATCATCTCGGATGCAGTATTTTACAACATTCTTGGCATATCGGCCTCTACTTCTCGGTGGGAACATTATATACGTCTATAACGTATCACAACCTAAACTAACACATCTAGCCCCTCGCTGGTAATGTTTTACAGAATCACGTTCGTATCGTCCCGTACATCGCGGTTGGAATATTATATACGTCTATAGCGTTATATATCCTAACCTAAGGCAGGCTAACATCTCGGATGTAGTATATTACAACATGCCTGGCGTATCGGCCTCTACTTCTCGGTGGGAACATTATATTCGCCTATGACGTAATATAACCTAACCTAACACATCTAGAACCTCGCTGGTAATGTTTTACAGAATACCGTTCGTGACGGCCCGTACATCTCGGTTGGGATATTATATACGTCTATAGCGTTATATATCCTAACCTAAGGCAGGCTATCATCTCGGATGCAGTATTTTACAACATTCTTGGCATATCGGCCTCTACTTCTCGGTGGGAACATTATATACGTCTATAACGTATCACAACCAAACCTAACCCACCTAGCCCCTCGCTGGTAATGTTTTACAGAATCACGTTCGTGTCGTCCCGTACGTCTCTGTTGGGAAATTATATACGTCTATAGAGTTATGTATCCTAACCTAAGGCAGGCTATCATCTCGGATGCAGTATTTTACAACATTCTTGGCATATCGGCCTCTACTTCTCGGTGGGAACATTATATACGTCTATAGCGTATCACAACCTAAACTAACACATCTAGCCCCTCGCTGGTAATGTTTTACAGAATCACGTTCGTGTCGTCCCGTACGTCTCGGTTGGGACATTATATACGACTATAGCGATATATATCCTAACCTAAGGCAGGCTAACATCTCGGATGTAGTATATTACAACATGCCTGGCGTATCGGCCTCTACTTCTCGGTGGGAACATTATATTCGTCTATAACGTAATATAACCTAACGTTACACATCTAGAACCTCGCTGGTAATGTTTTACAGAATACCGTTCGTGACGTCCCGTACATCTCGGTTGGGATATTATTACGTCTGCAGCGTTATATATCCTAACCTAAGGCAGGCTAACATCTCGGATGCAGTATTTTACGCCATTCCTGGCGTATCGGCCCCTACTTCTCTGTGGGTACATTATACACGTCTATAACGTAATATATCCTAACCTAACACATCTAGCCCCTCGCTGGTAATGTTTTACGGAATCCCGTTCGTGTCGTCACGTACGTCTCGGTTGGAATATTATATATGTCTATAGCGTTATTTATCCTACCCTAAGGCAGGCCATCATCTCGTATGTAGCATTTTACAACATTCCTGACGTATCGGCTCCTGCTTCTCGGTGGGAACATTATATATGTCTATAACGTTCCACAACCTAACCTAACCCATCTAGCCCCTCGCTGGTAATATTTTACAGAATCCCGTTTGTGTCGTCCCGTACGTCTCAGTTGGGAAATTATATACGTCTATAGAGTTATGTATCCTAACCTAAGGCAGGCTATCATCTCGGATGCAGTATTTTACAACATTCTTGGCATATCGGCCTCTACTTCTCGGTGGGAACATTATATACGTCTATAGCGTATCACAACCTAAACTAACACATCTAGCCCCTCGCTGGTAATGTTTTACAGAATCACGTTCGTGTCGTCCCGTACGTCTCGGTTGGGTCATTATATACGACTATAGCGTTATATATCCTAACCTAAGGCAGGCTAACATCTCGGATGTAGTATATTACAACATGCCTGGCGTATCGGCCTCTACTTCTCTGTGGGTACATTATACACGTCTATAACGTAATATAACCTAACCTAACACATCTAGCCCCTCGCTGGTAATGTTTTACAGAATCCCGTTCGTGACGTCCCGTACATCGCGGTTGGAATATTATATACGTCTATTGCGTTATATATCCTAACCTAAGGCAGGCTATCATCTCGGATGTAGTATTTTACAACATTCCTGACGTATCGGCCCCTGCTTCTCGGTGGGAACATTATATACGTCTATAACGTACCACAACCTAACCTAACCCATCTAGCCCCTCGCTGGTAATATTTTACAGAATCCCGTTTGTGTCGTCCCGTACGTCTCAGTTGGGAAATTATATACTTCCATAGAGTTATATATCCTAACCTAAGGCAGGCTATCATCTCGGATGCAGTATTTTACAACATTCTTGGCATATCGGCCTCTACTTCTCGGTGGGAACATTATATACGTCTATAACGTATCACAACCTAAACTAACACATCTAGCCCCTCGCTGGTAATGTTTTACAGAATCACGTTCGTATCGTCCCGTACATCGCGGTTGGAATATTATATACGTCTATAGCGTTATATATCCTAACCTAAGGCAGGCTAACATCTCGGATGTAGTATATTACAACATGCCTGGCGTATCGGCCTCTACTTCTCGGTGGGAACATTATATTCGTCTATAACGTAATATAACCGAACGTTACACATCTAGAACCTCGCTGGTAATGTTTTACAGAATACCGTTCGTGACGTCCCGTACATCACGGTTGGGATATTATTACGTCTACAGCGTTATATATCCTAACCTAAGGCAGGCTATCATCTCGGATGCAGTATTTTACGCCATTCCTGGCGTATCGGCCCCTACTTCTCTGTGGGTACATTATACACGTCTATAACGTAATATAACCTAACCTAACACATCTAGCCCCTCGCTGGTAATGTTTTACAGAATCCCGTTCGTGACGTCCCATACATCGCGGTTGGAATATTATATACGTCTATTGCGTTATATATCCTAACCTAAGGCAGGCTATCATCTCGGATGTAGTATTTTACAACATTCCTGCCGTATCGGCCCCTACTTCTGGGTGGGAACATTATATACGTCTATAACGTATTACAACCTAACCTAACCTATCTAGCCCCTCGCTGGTAATATTTTACAGAATACCGTTTGTGTCGTCCCGTACGTCTCAGTTGGGAAATTATATACTTCTATAGAGTTATATATCCTAACCTAAGGCAGGCTATCATCTCGGATGCAGTATTTTACAACATTCTTGGCATATCGGCCTCTACTTCTCGGTGGGAACATTATATACGTCTATAACGTATCACAACCTAAACTAACACATCTAGCCCCTCGCTGGTAATGTTTTACAGAATCACGTTCGTGTCGTCCCGTACGTCTCGGTTGGGACATTATATACGACTATAGCGTTATATATCCTAACCTAAGGCAGGCTAACGTCTCGGATGTAGTATATTACAACATGCCTGGCGTATCGGCCTCTACTTCTCGGTGGGAACATTATATTCGTCTATAACGTAATATAACCTAACGTTACACATCTAGAACCTCGCTGGTAATGTTTTACAGAATACCGTTCGTGACGTCCCGTACATCTCGGTTGGGATATTATTACGTCTACAGCGTTATATATCCTAACCTAAGGCAGGCTATCATCTCGGATGCAGTATTTTACGCCATTCCTGGCGTATCGGCCCCTACTTCTCTGTGGGTACATTATACACGTCTATAACGTAATATATCCTAACCTAACACATCTAGCCCCTCGCTGGTAATGTTTTACGGAATCCCGTTCGTGTCGTCACGTACGTCTCGGTTGGAATATTATATATGTCTATAGCGTTATTTATCCTACCCTAAGGCAGGCCATCATCTCGTATGTAGCATTTTACAACATTCCTGACGTATCGGCCCCTGCTTCTCGGTGGGAACATTATATACGTCTATAACGTACCACAACCTAACCTAACCCATCTAGCCCCTCGCTGGTAATATTTTACAGAATCCCGTTTGTGTCGTCCCGTACGTCTCAGTTGGGAAATTATATACGTCTATAGAGTTATGTATCCTAACGTAAGGCAGGCTATCATCTCGGATGCAGTATTTTACAACATTCGTGGCATATCGGCCTCTACTTCTCGGTGGGAACATTATATACGTCTATAGCGTATCACAACCTAAACTAACACATCTAGCCCCTCGCTGGTAATGTTTTACAGAATCACGTTCGTGTCGTCCCGTACGTCTCGGTTGGGACATTATATACGACTATAGCGTTATATATCCTAACCTAAGGCAGGCTAACGTCTCGGATGTAGTATATTACAACATGCCTGGCGTATCGGCCTCTACTTCTCGGTGGGAACATTATATTCGTCTATAACGTAATATAACCTAACGTTACACATCTAGAACCTCGCTGGTAATGTTTTACAGAATACCGTTCGTGACGTCCCGTACATCTCGGTTGGGATATTATTACGTCTACAGCGTTATATATCCTAACCTAAGGCAGGCTATCATCTCGGATGCAGTATTTTACGCCATTCCTGGCGTATCGGCCCCTACTTCTCTGTGGGTACATTATACACGTCTATAACGTAATATATCCTAACCTAACACATCTAGCCCCTCGCTGGTAATGTTTTACGGAATCCCGTTCGTGTCGTCACGTACGTCTCGGTTGGAATATTATATATGTCTATAGCGTTATTTATCCTACCCTAAGGCAGGCCATCATCTCGTATGTAGCATTTTACAACATTCCTGACGTATCGGCCCCTGCTTCTCGGTGGGAACATTATATACGTCTATAACGTACCACAACCTAACCTAACCCATCTAGCCCCTCGCTGGTAATATTTTACAGAATCCCGTTTGTGTCGTCCCGTACGTCTCAGTTGGGAAATTATATACGTCTATAGAGTTATGTATCCTAACGTAAGGCAGGCTATAATCTCGGATGCAGTATTTTACAACATTCGTGGCATATCGGCCTCTACTTCTCGGTGGGAACATTATATACGTCTATAGCGTATCACAACCTAAACTAACACATCTAGCCCCTCGCTGGTAATGTTTTACAGAATCACGTTCGTGTCGTCCCGTACGTCTCGGTTGGGACATTATATACGACTATAGCGTTATATATCCTAACCTAAGGCAGGCTAACATCTCGGATGTAGTATATTACAACATGCCTGGCGTATCGGCCTCTACTTCTCGGTGGGAACATTATATTCGTCTATAACGTAATACAACCTAACGTTACACATCTAGAACCTCGCTGGTAATGTTTTACAGAATACCGTTCGTGACGTCCCGTACATCTCGGTTGGGATATTATTACGTCTACAGCGTTATATATCCTAACCTAAGGCAGGCTAACATCTCGGATGCAGTATTTTACGCCATTCCTGGCGTATCGGCCCCTACTTCTCTGTGGGTACATTATACACGTCTATAACGTAATATAACCTAACCTAACACATCTAGCCCCTCGCTGGTAATGTTTTACAGAATCCCGTTCGTGACGTCCCGTACATCGCGGTTGGAATATTATATACGTCTATTGCGTTATATATCCTAACCTAAGGCAGGCTATCATCTCGGATGTAGTATTTTACAACATTCCTGCCGTATCGGCCCCTACTTCTCGGTGGGAACATTATATACGTCTATAACGTATTACAACCTAACCTAACCTATCTAGGCCCTCGCTGGTAATATTTTACAGAATCCCGTTTGTGTCGTCCCGTACGTCTCAGTTGGGAAATTATATACTTCCATAGAGTTATATATCCTAACCTAAGGCAGGCTATCATCTCGGATGCAGTATTTTACAACATTCTTGGCATATCGGCCTCTACTTCTCGGTGGGAACATTATATACGTCTATAACGTATCACAACCTAAACTAACACATCTAGCCCCTCGCTGGTAATGTTTTACAGAATCACGTTCGTGTCGTCCCGTACATCGCGGTTGGAATATTATATACGTCTATAGCGTTATATATCCTAACCTAAGGCAGGCTATCATCTCGGATGTAGTATTTTACAACATTCCTGCCGTATCGGCCCCTACTTCTCTGTGGGTACATTATACACGTCTATAACGTAATATAACCTAACCTAACACATCTAGCCCCTCGCTGGTAATGTTTTACAGAATCCCGTTCGTGACGTCCCGTACATCGCGGTTGGAATATTATATACGTCTATTGCGTTATATATCCTAACCTAAGGCAGGCTATCATCTCGGATGTAGTATTTTACAACATTCCTGACGTATCGGCCCCTGCTTCTCGGTGGGAACATTATATACGTCTATAACGTACCACAACCTAACCTAACCCATCTAGCCCCTCGCTGTTAATATTTTACAGAATCCCGTTTGTGTCGTCCCGTACGTCTCAGTTGGGAAATTATATACTTCCATAGAGTTATATATCCTAACCTAAGGCAGGCTATCATCTCGGATGCAGTATTTTACAACATTCTTGGCATATCGGCCTCTACTTCTCGGTGGGAACATTATATACGTCTATAGCATATCACAACCTAAACTAACACATCTAGCCCCTCGCTGGTAATGTTTTACAGAATCACGTTCGTGTCGTCCCGTACGTCTCGGTTGGGACATTATATACGACTATAGCGTTATATATCCTAACCTAAGGCAGGCTAACATCTCGGATGTAGTATATTACAACATGCCTGGCGTATCGGCCTCTACTTCTCGGTGGGAACATTATATTCGTCTATAACGTAATACAACCTAACGTTACACATCTAGAACCTCGCTGGTAATGTTTTACAGAATACCGTTCGTGACGTCCCGTACATCTCGGTTGGGATATTATTACGTCTACAGCGTTATATATCCTAACCTAAGGCAGACTAACATCTCGGATGCAGTATTTTACGCCATTCCTGGCGTATCGGCCCCTACTTCTCTGTGGGTACATTATACACGTCTATAACGTAATATAACCTAACCTAACACATCTAGCCCCTCGCTGGTAATGTTTTACAGAATCCCGTTCGTGACGTCCCGTACATCGCGGTTGGAATATTATATACGTCTATTGCGTTATATATCCTAACCTAAGGCAGGCTATCATCTCGGATGTAGTATTTTACAACATTCCTGCCGTATCGGCCCCTACTTCTCGGTGGGAACATTATATACGTCTATAACGTATTACAACCTAACCTAACCTATCTAGGCCCTCGCTGGTAATATTTTACAGAATCCCGTTTGTGTCGTCCAGTACGTCTCAGTTGGGAAATTATATACTTCCATAGAGTTATATATCCTAACCTAAGGCAGGCTATCATCTCGGATGCAGTATTTTACAACATTCTTGGCATATCGGCCTCTACTTCTCGGTGGGATCATTATATACGTCTATAACGTATCACAACCTAAACTAACACATCTAGCCCCTCGCTGGTAATGTTTTACAGAATCACGTTCGTATCGTCCCGTACATCGCGGTTGGAATATTATATACGTCTATAGCGTTATATATCCTAACCTAAGGCAGGCTAACATCTCGGATGTAGTATATTACAACATGCCTGGCGTATCGGCCTCTACTTCTCGGTGGGAACATTATATTCGTCTATAACGTAATATAACCGAACGTTACACATCTAGAACCTCGCTGGTAATGTTTTACAGAATACCGTTCGTGACGTCCCGTACATCTCGGTTGGGATATTATTACGTCTGCAGCGTTATATATCCTAACCTAAGGCAGGCTATCATCTCGGATGCAGTATTTTACGCCATTCCTGGCGTATCGGCCCCTACTTCTCTGTGGGTACATTATACGCGTCTATAACGTAATATAACCTAACCTAACACATCTAGCCCCTCGCTGGTAATGTTTTACAGAATCCCGTTCGTGACGTCCCATACATCGCGGTTGGAATATTATATACGTCTATTGCGTTATATATCCTAACCTAAGGCAGGCTATCATCTCGGATGTAGTATTTTACAACATTCCTGCCGTATCGGCCCCTACTTCTCGGTGGGAACACTATATACGTCTATAACGTATTACAACCTAACCAAACCTATCTAGCACCTCGCTGGTAATATTTTACAGAATCCCGTTTGTGTCGTCCCGTACGTCTCAGTTGGGAAATTATATACTTCTATAGAGTTATGTATCCTAACCTAAGGCAGGCTATCATCTCGGATGCAGTATTTTACAACATTCTTGGCATATCGGCCTCTACTTCTCGGTGGGAACATTATATACGTCTATAGCGTATCACAACCTAAACTAACACATCTAGCCCCTCGCTGGTAATGTTTTACAGAATCACGTTCGTATCGTCCCGTACATCGCGGTTGGAATATTATATACGTCTATAGCGTTATATATCCTAACCTAAGGCAGGCTAACATCTCGGATGTAGTGTATTACAACATGCCTGGCGTATCGGCCTCTACTTCTCGGTGGGAACATTATATTCGTCTATAACGTAATATAACCGAACGTTACACATCTAGAACCTCGCTGGTAATGTTTTACAGAATACCGTTCGTGACGTCCCGTACATCTCGGTTGGGATATTATTACGTCTGCAGCGTTATATATCCTAACCTAAGGCAGGCTATCATCTCGGATGCAGTATTTTACGCCATTCCTGGCGTATCGGCCCCTACTTCTCTGTGGGTACATTATACACGTCTATAACGTAATATAACCTCACCTAACACATCTAGCCCCTCGCTGGTAATGTTTTACAGAATCCCGTTCGTGACGTCCCATACATCGCGGTTGGAATATTATATACGTCTATTGCGTTATATATCCTAACCTAAGGCAGGCTATCATCTCGGATGTAGTATTTTACAACATTCCTGCCGTATCGGCCCCTACTTCTCGGTGGGAACATTATATACGTCTATAACGTATTACAACCTAACCTAACCTATCTAGCCCCTCGCTGGTAATATTTTACAGAATCCCGTTTGTGTCGTCCCGTACGTCTCAGTTGGGAAATTATATACTTCTATAGAGTTATATATCCTAACCTAAGGCAGGCTATCATCTCGGATGCAGTATTTTACAACATTCTTGGCATATCGGCCTCTACTTCTCGGTGGGAACATTATATACGTCTATAACGTATCACAACCTAAACTAACATATCTAGCCCCTCGCTGGTAATGTTTTACAGAATCACGTTCGTGTCGTCCCGTACGTCTCGGTTGGGACATTATATACGACTATAGCGTTATATATCCTAACCTAAGGCAGGCTAACGTCTCGGATGTAGTATATTACAACATGCCTGGCGTATCGGCCTCTATTTCTCGGTGGGAACATTATATTCGTCTATAACGTAATATAACCTAACGTTACACATCTAGAACCTCGCTGGTAATGTTTTACAGAATACCGTTCGTGACGTCCCGTACATCTCGGTTGGGATATTATTACGTCTACAGCGTTATATATCCTAACCTAAGGCAGGCTATCATCTCGGATGCAGTATTTTACGCCATTCCTGGCGTATAGGCCCCTACTTCTCTGTGGGTACATTATACACGTCTATAACGTAATATATCCTAACCTAACACATCTAGCCCCTCGCTGGTAATGTTTTACGGAATCCCGTTCGTGTCGTCACGTACGTCTCGGTTGGAATATTATATATGTCTATAGCGTTATTTATCCTACCCTAAGGCAGGCCATCATCTCGTATGTAGCATTTTACAACATTCCTGACGTATCGGCCCCTGCTTCTCGGTGGGAACATTATATACGTCTATAACGTACCACAACCTAACCTAACCCATCTAGCCCCTCGCTGGTAATATTTTACAGAATCCCGTTTGTGTCGTCCCGTACGTCTCAGTTGGGAAATTATATACTTCTATAGAGTTATATATCCTAACCTAAGGCAGGCTATCATCTCGGATGCAGTATTTTACAACATTCTTGGCATATCGGCCTCTACTTCTCGGTGGGAACATTATATACGTCTATAACGTATCACAACCTAAACTAACACATCTAGCCCCTCGCTGGTAATGTTTTACAGAATCACGTTCGTGTCGTCCCGTACGTCTCGGTTGGGACATTATATACGACTATAGCGTTATATATCCTAACCTAAGGCAGGCTAACGTCTCGGATGTAGTATATTACAACATGCCTGGCGTATCGGCCTCTACTTCTCGGTGGGAACATTATATTCGTCTATAACGTAATATAACCTAACGTTACACATCTAGAACCTCGCTGGTAATGTTTTACAGAATACCGTTCGTGACGTCCCGTACATCTCGGTTGGGATATTATTACGTCTACAGCGTTATATATCCTAACCTAAGGCAGGCTATCATCTCGGATGCAGTATTTTACGCCATTCCTGGCGTATCGGCCCCTACTTCTCTGTGGGTACATTATACACGTCTATAACGTAATATATCCTAACCTAACACATCTAGCCCCTCGCTGGTAATGTTTTACGGAATCCCGTTCGTGTCGTCACGTACGTCTCGGTTGGAATATTATATATGTCTATAGCGTTATTTATCCTACCCTAAGGCAGGCCATCATCTCGTATGTAGCATTTTACAACATTCCTGACGTATCGGCCCCTGCTTCTCGGTGGGAACATTATATACGTCTATAACGTACCACAACCTAACCTAACCCATCTAGCCCCTCGCTGGTAATATTTTACAGAATCCCGTTTGTGTCGTCCCGTACGTCTCAGTTGGGAAATTATATACGTCTATAGAGTTATGTATCCTAACGTAAGGCAGGCTATCATCTCGGATGCAGTATTTTACAACATTCGTGGCATATCGGCCTCTACTTCTCGGTGGGAACATTATATACGTCTATAACGTAATATAACCTAACCTAACACATCTAGCCCCTCGCTGGTAATGTTTTACAGAATCCCGTTCGTGACGTCCCATACATCGCGGTAGGAATATTATATACGTCTATTGCGTTATATATCCTAACCTAAGGCAGGCTATCATCTCGGATGTAGTATTTTACAACATTCCTGCCGTATCGGCCCCTACTTCTCGGTGGGAACATTATATACGTCTATAACGTATTACAACCTAACCTAACCTATCTAGGCCCTCGCTGGTAATATTTTACAGAATCCCGTTTGTGTCGTCCCGTACGTCTCAGTTGGGAAATTATATACTTCCATAGAGTTATATATCCTAACCTAAGGCAGGCTATCATCTCGGATGCAGTATTTTACAACATTCTTGGCATATCGGCCTCTACTTCTCGGTGGGAACATTATATACGTCTATAACGTATCACAACCTAAACTAACACATCTAGCCCCTCGCTGGTAATGTTTTACAGAATCACGTTCGTGTCGTCCCGTACATCGCGGTTGGAATATTATATACGTCTATAGCGTTATATATCCTAACCTAAGGCAGGCTATCATCTCGGATGTAGTATTTTACAACATTCCTGCCGTATCGGCCCCTACTTCTCTGTGGGTACATTATACACGTCTATAACGTAATATAACCTAACCTAACACATCTAGCCCCTCGCTGGTAATGTTTTACAGAATCCCGTTCGTGACGTCCCGTACATCGCGGTTGGAATATTATATACGTCTATTGCGTTATATATCCTAACCTAAGGCAGGCTATCATCTCGGATGTAGTATTTTACAACATTCCTGACGTATCGGCCCCTGCTTCTCGGTGGGAACATTATATACGTCTATAACGTACCACAACCTAACCTAACCCATCTAGCCCCTCGCTGGTAATATTTTACAGAATCCCGTTTGTGTCGTCCCGTACGTCTCAGTTGGGAAATTATATACGTCTATAGAGTTATGTATCCTAACCTAAGGCAGGCTATCATCTCGGATGCAGTATTTTACAACATTCTTGGCATATCGGCCTCTACTTCTCGGTGGGAACATTATATACGTCTCTAACGTATCACAACCTAAACTAACACATCTAGCCCCTCGCTGGTAATGTTTTACAGAATCACTTTCGTGTCGTCCCGTACGTCTCGGTTGGGACATTATATTCGACTATAGCGTTATATATCCTAACCTAAGGCAGGCTAACATCTCGGATGTAGTATATTACAACATGCCTGGCGTATCGGCCTCTACTTCTCGGTGGGAACATTATATTCGTCTATAACGTAATATAACCTAACGTTACATATCTAGAACCTCGCTGGTAATGTTTTACAGAATACCGTTCGTGACGTCCCGTACATCTCGGTTGGGATATTATTACGTCTACAGCGTTATATATCCTAACCTAAGGCAGGCTAACATCTCGGATGCAGTATTTTACGCCATTCCTGCCGTATCGGCCCCTACTTCTCTGTGGGTACATTATACACGTCTATAACGTAATATAACCTAACCTAACACATCTAGCCCCTCGCTGGTAATGTTTTACAGAATCCCGTTCGTGACGTCCCGTACATCGCGGTTGGAGTATTATATACGTCTATTGCGTTATATATCCTAACCTAAGACAGGCTATCATCTCGGATGTAGTATTTTACAACATTCCTGCCGTATCGGCCCCTACTTCTCGGTGGGAACATTATATACGTCTATAACGTATCACAACCTAACCTAACCCATCTGGCCCCTCGCTGGTAATATTTTACAGAATCCCGTTTGTGTCGTCTCGTACGTCTCAGTTGGGAAATTATATACGTCTATAGCGTTATATATCCTAACCTAAGGCAGGCTATCATCTCGGATGCAGTATTTTACAACATTCTTGGCATATCGGCCTCTACTTCTCGGTGGGAACATTATATACGTCTATAACGTATCACAACCTAAACTAACACATCTAGCCCCTCGCTGGTAATGTTTTACAGAATCACGTTCGTGTCGACCCGTACATCGCGGTTGGAATATTATATACGTCTATAGCGTTATATATCCTAACCTAAGGCAGGCTATCATCTCGGATGTAGTATTTTACAACATTCCTGCCGTATCGGCCCCTACTTCTCTGTGGGTACATTATACACGCCTATAACGTAATATAACCTAACCTAACACATCTAGCCCCTCGCTGGTAATGTTTTACAGAATCCCGTTCGTGACGTCCCGTACATCGCGGTTGGAATATTATATACGTCTATTGCGTTATATATCCTAACCTAAGGCAGGCTATCATCTCGGATGTTGTATTTTACAACATTCCTGACGTATCGGCCCCTGCTTCTCGGTGGGAACATTATATACGTCTATAACGTACCACAACCTAACCTAACCCATCTAGCCCCTCGCTGGTAATATTTTACAGAATCCCGTTTGTGTCGTCCCGTACGTCTCAGTTGGGAAATTATATACGTCTATAGAGTTATGTATCCTGACCTAAGGCAGGCTATCATCTCGGATGCAGTATTTTACAACATTCTTGGCATATCGGCCTCTACTTCTCGGTGGGAACATTATATACGTCTATAACGTATCACAACCTAAACTAACACATCTAGCCCCTCGCTGGTAATGTTTTAGAGAATCACGTTCGTGTCGTCCCGTACGTCTCGGTTGGGACATTATATACGACTATAGCGTTATATATCCTAACCTAAGGCAGGCTAACATCTCGGATGTAGTATATTACACCATGCCTGGCGTATCGGCCTCTACTTCTCGGTGGGAACATTATATTCGTCTATAACGTAATATAACCTAACGTTACATATCTAGAACCTCGCTGGTAATGTTTTACAGAATACCGTTCGTGACGTCCCGTACATCTCGGTTGGGATATTATATACGTCTATAGCGTTATATATCCTAACCTAAGGCAGGCTATCATCTCGGATGTAGTATTTTACAACATTCCTGGCGTATCGGCCCCTACTTCTCGGTGGGAACATTATATAGGTCTATAACTTAATATAACCTAACCTAACACATCTAGCCCCTCGCTGGTAATGTTATACAGAATCCCGTTCCTGTCGTCCCGTACCTCTCGGTTGGAATATTATATACGTCTATAGCGTTATATATCCTAACCTAAGGCAGGCTATCATCTCGGATGTAGTATTTTACAGCATTCCTGCCGTAACGGCCCCTACTTCTCGGTGGGATCATTATATACGTCTATAACGTATCACAACCTAACCTAACCCATCTAGCCCCTCGATGGTAATGTTTTACAGAATCACGTTCCTGTCGTCCCGTACGTCTCGGTTGGGACATTATATACGACTATAGCGTTATATATCCTAACCTAAGGCAGGCTAACATCTCGGATGTAGTATTTTACATCATGCCTGGCGTATCGGCCCCTACTTCTCATTGGGAACATTACATACGTCTATAACGTAATATAACCTAACCTAACACATCTAGAACCTCGCTGGTAATGTTTTACAGAATACCGTTCGTGACGTCCCGTACATCTCGGTTGGGATATTATATACGTCTATAGCGTTATATATCCTAACCTAAGGCAGGCTATCATCTCGGATGTAGTATTTTACAACATTCCTGGCGTATCGGCCCCTACTTCTCGGTGGGAACATTATATAGGTCTATAACTTAATATAACCTAACCTAACACATCTAGCCCCTCGCTGGTAATGTTTTACAGAATTCCGTTCCTGTCGTCCCGCACCTCTCGGTTGGAATATTATATACGTCTATAGCGTTATATATCCTAACCTAAGGCAGGCTATCATCTCGGATGTAGTATTTTACAGCATTCCTGCCGTATCGGCCCCTACTTCTCGGTGGAACATTATATACGTCTATAACGTATCACAACCTAACCTAACCCATCTGGCCCCTCGCTGGTAATATTTTACAGAATCCCGTTTGTGTCGTCTCGTACGTCTCAGTTGGGAAATTATATACGTCTATAGCGTTATATATCCTAACCTAAGGCAGGCTATCATCTCGGATGCAGTATTTTACAACATTCTTGGCATATCGGCCTCTACTTCTCGGTGGGAACATTATATACGTCTATAACGTATCACAACCTAAACTAACACATCTAGCCCCTCGCTGGTAATGTTTTACAGAATCACGTTCGTGTCGTCCCGTACATCTCGGTTGGGATATTATTACGTCTACAGCGTTATATATCCTAACCTAAGGCAGGCTATCATCTCGGATGCAGTATTTTACGCCATTCCTGGCGTATCGGCCCCTACTTCTCTGTGGGTACATTATACACGTCTATAACGTAATATATCCTAACCTAACACATCTAGCCCCTCGCTGGTAATGTTTTACGGAATCCCGTTCGTGTCGTCACGTACGTCTCGGTTGGAATATTATATATGTCTATAGCGTTATTTATCCTACCCTAAGGCAGGCCATCATCTCGTATGTAGCATTTTACAACATTCCTGACGTATCGGCCCCTGCTTCTCGGTGGGAACATTATATACGTCTATAACGTACCTCAACCTAACCTAACCCATCTAGCCCCTCGCTGGTAATATTTTACAGAATCCCGTTTGTGTCGTCCCGTACGTCTCAGTTGGGAAATTATATACGTCTATAGAGTTATGTATCCTAACGTAAGGCAGGCCATCATCTCGGATGCAGTATTTTACAACATTCGTGGCATATCGGCCTCTACTTCTCGGTGGGAACATTATATACGTCTATAACGTAATATAACCTAACCTAACACATCTAGCCCCTCGCTGGTAATGTTTTACAGAATCCCGTTCGTGACGTCCCATACATCGCGGTAGGAATATTATATACGTCTATTGCGTTATATATCCTAACCTAAGGCAGGCTATCATCTCGGATGTAGTATTTTACAACATTCCTGCCGTATCGGCCCCTACTTCTCGGTGGGAACATTATATACGTCTATAACGTATTACAACCTAACCTAACCTATCTAGGCCCTCGCTGGTAATATTTTACAGAATCCCGTTTGTGTCGTCCCGTACGTCTCAGTTGGGAAATTATATACTTCCATAGAGTTATATATCCTAACCTAAGGCAGGCTATCATCTCGGATGCAGTATTTTACAACATTCTTGGCATATCGGCCTCTACTTCTCGGTGGGAACATTATATACGTCTATAACGTATCACAACCTAAACTAACACATCTAGCCCCTCGCTGGTAATGTTTTACAGAATCACGTTCGTGTCGTCCCGTACATCGCGGTTGGAATATTATATACGTCTATAGCGTTATATATCCTAACCTAAGGCAGGCTATCATCTCGGATGTAGTATTTTACAACATTCCTGCCGTATCGGCCCCTACTTCTCTGTGGGTACATTATACACGTCTATAACGTAATATAACCTAACCTAACACATCTAGCCCCTCGCTGGTAATGTTTTACAGAATCCCGTTCGTGACGTCCCGTACATCGCGGTTGGAATATTATATACGTCTATTGCGTTATATATCCTAACCTAAGGCAGGCTATCATCTCGGATGTAGTATTTTACAACATTCCTGACGTATCGGCCCCTGCTTCTCGGTGGGAACATTATATACGTCTATAACGTACCACAACCTAACCTAACCCATCTAGCCCCTCGCTGGTAATATTTTACAGAATCCCGTTTGTGTCGTCCCGTACGTCTCAGTTGGGAAATTATATACGTCTATAGAGTTATGTATCCTAACCTAAGGCAGGCTATCATCTCGGATGCAGTATTTTACAACATTCTTGGCATATCGGCCTCTACTTCTCGGTGGGAACATTATATACGTCTCTAACGAATCACAACCTAAACTAACACATCTAGCCCCTCGCTGGTAATGTTTTAGAGAATCACTTTCGTGTCGTCCCGTACGTCTCGGTTGGGACATTATATTCGACTATAGCGTTATATATCCTAACCTAAGGCAGGCTAACATCTCGGATGTAGTATATTACAACATGCCTGGCGTATCGGCCTCTACTTCTCGGTGGGAACACTATATTCGTCTATAACGTAATATAACCTAACGTTACATATCTAGAACCTCGCTGGTAATGTTTTACAGAATACCGTTCGTGACGTCCCGTACATCGCGGTTGGAGTATTATATACGTCTATTGCGTTATATATCCTAACCTAAGACAGGCTATCATCTCGGATGTAGTATTTTACAACATTCCTGCCGTATCGGCCCCTACTTCTCGGTGGGAACATTATATACGTCTATAACGTATTACAACCTAACCTAACCTATCTAGCCCCTCGCTGGTAATATTTTACAGAATCCCGTTTGTGTCGTCCCGTTCGTCTCAGTTGGGAAATTATATACTTCTATAGAGTTATATATCCTAACCTAAGGCAGGCTATCATCTCGGATGCAGTATTTTACAACATTCTTGGCATATCGGCCTCTACTTCTCGGTGGGAACATTATATACGTCTATAACGTATCACAACCTAAACTAAGACATCTAGCCCCTCGCTGGTAATGTTTTACAGAATCACGTTCGTGTCGTCCCGTACGTCTCGGTTGGGACATTATATACGACTATAGCGTTATATATCCTAACCTAAGGCAGGCTAACATCTCGGATGTAGTATATTACAACATGCCTGGCGTGTCGGCCTCTACTTCTCGGTGGGAACATTATATTCGTCTATAACGTAATATAACCTAACGTTACACATCTAGAACCTCGCTGGTAATGTTTTACAGAATACCGTTCGTGACGTCCCGTACATCTCGGTTGGGATATTATTACGTCTACAGCGTTATATATCCTAACCTAAGGCAGGCTAACATCTCGGATGCAGTATTTTACGCCATTCCTGGCGTATCGGCCCCTACTTCTCTGTGGGTACATTATACACGTCTATAACGTAATATATCCTAACCTAACACATCTAGCCCCTCGCTGGTAATGTTATACAGAATCCCGTTCCTGTCGTCCCGTACCTCTCGGTTGGAATATTATATACGTCTATAGCGTTATATATCCTAACCTAAGGCAGGCTATCATCTCGGATGTAGTATTTTACAGCATTCGTGCCGTATCGGGCCCTGCTTCTCGGTGGGAACATTATATACGTCTATAACGTACCACAACCTAACCTAACCCATCTAGCCCCTCGCTGGTAATGTTTTACAGAATCCCGTTCCTGTCGTCCCGTACCTCTCGGTTGGAATATTATATACGTCTATAGCGTTATATATCCTAACCTAAGGCAGGCTATCATCTCGGATGTAGTATTTTACAGCATTCCTGCCGTATCGGCCCCTACTTCTCGGTGGGAACATTATATACGTCTATAACGTATCACAACCTAACCTAACCCATCTAGCCCCTCGATGGTAATGTTTTACAGAATCACGTTCCTGTCGTCCCGTACGTCTCGGTTGGGACATTATATACGACTATAGCGTTATATATCCTAACCTAAGGCAGGCTAACATCTCGGATGTAGTATTTTACATCATGCCTGGCGTATCGGCCCCTACTTCTCATTGGGAACATTACATACGTCTATAACGTAATATAACCTAACCTAACACATCTAGAACCTCGCTGGTAATGTTTTACAGAATACCGTTCGTGACGTCCCGTACATCTCGGTTGGGATATTATATACGTCTATAGCGTTATATATCCTAACCTAAGGCAGGCTATCATCTCGGATGTAGTATTTTACAACATTCCTGGCGTATCGGCCCCTACTTCTCGGTGGGAACATTATATAGGTCTACAACTTAATATAACCTAACCTAACACATCTAGCCCCTCGCTGGTAATGTTTTACAGAATTCCGTTCCTGTCGTCCCGCACCTCTCGGTTGGAATATTATATACGTCTATAGCGTTATATATCCTAACCTAAGGCAGGCTATCATCTCGGATGTAGTATTTTACAGCATTCCTGCCGTATCGGCCCCTACTTCTCGGTGGAACATTATATACGTCTATAACGTATCACAACCTAACCTAACCCATCTGGCCCCTCGCTGGTAATATTTTACAGAATCCCGTTTGTGTCGTCTCGTACGTCTCAGTTGGGAAATTATATACGTCTATAGCGTTATATATCCTAACCTAAGGCAGGCTATCATCTCGGATGCAGTATTTTACAACATTCTTGGCATATCGGCCTCTACTTCTCGGTGGGAACATTATATACGTCTATAACGTATCACAACCTAAACTAACACATCTAGCCCCTCGCTGGTAATGTTTTACAGAATCACGTTCGTGTCGTCCCGTACATCGCGGTTGGAATATTATATACGTCTATAGCGTTATATATCCTAACCTAAGGCAGGCTATCATCTCGGATGTAGTATTTTACAACATTCCTGCCGTATCGGCCCCTACTTCTCTGTGGGTACATTATACACGCCTATAACGTAATATAACCTAACCTAACACATCTAGCCCCTCGCTGGTAATGTTTTACAGAATCCCGTTCGTGACGTCCCGTACATCGCGGTTGGAATATTATATACGTCTATTGCGTTATATATCCTAACCTAAGGCAGGCTATCATCTCGGATGTAGTATTTTACAACATTCCTGACGTATCGGCGCCTGCTTCTCGGTGGGAACATTATATACGTCTATAACGTACCACAACCTAACCTAACCCATCTAGCCCCTCGCTGGTAATATTTTACAGAATCCCGTTTGTGTCGTCCCGTACGTCTCAGTTGGGAAATTATATACGTCTATAGAGTTATGTATCCTGACCTAAGGCAGGCTATCATCTCGGATGCAGTATTTTACAACATTCTTGGCATATCGGCCTCTACTTCTCGGTGGGAACATTATATACGTCTATAACGTATCACAACCTAAACTAACACATCTAGCCCCTCGCTGGTAATGTTTTAGAGAATCACGTTCGTGTCGTCCCGTACGTCTCGGTTGGGACATTATATACGACTATAGCGTTATATATCCTAACCTAAGGCAGGCTAACATCTCGGATGTAGTATATTACACCATGCCTGGCGTATCGGCCTCTACTTCTCGGTGGGAACATTATATTCGTCTATAACGTAATATAACCTAACGTTACATATCTAGAACCTCGCTGGTAATGTTTTACAGAATACCGTTCGTGACGTCCCGTACATCTCGGTTGGGATATTATATACGTCTATAGCGTTATATATCCTAACCTAAGGCAGGCTATCATCTCGGATGTAGTATTTTACAGCATTCGTGCCGTATCGGGCCCTGCTTCTCGGTGGGAACATTATATACGTCTATAACGTACCACAACCTAACCTAACCCATCTAGCCCCTCGCTGGTAATGTTTTACAGAATCCCGTTCCTGTCGTCCCGTACCTCTCGGTTGGAATATTATATACGTCTATAGCGTTATATATCCTAACCTAAGGCAGGCTATCATCTCGGATGTAGTATTTTACAGCATTCCTGCCGTATCGGCCCCTACTTCTCGGTGGGAACATTATATACGTCTATAACGTATCACAACCTAACCTAACCCATCTAGCCCCTCGATGGTAATGTTTTACAGAATCACGTTCCTGTCGTCCCGTACGTCTCGGTTGGGACATTATATACGACTATAGCGTTATATATCCTAACCTAAGGCAGGCTAACATCTCGGATGTAGTATTTTACATCATGCCTGGCGTATCGGCCCCTACTTCTCATTGGGAACATTACATACGTCTATAACGTAATATAACCTAACCTAACACATCTAGAACCTCGCTGGTAATGTTTTACAGAATACCGTTCGTGACGTCCCGTACATCTCGGTTGGGATATTATATACGTCTATAGCGTTATATATCCTAACCTAAGGCAGGCTATCATCTCGGATGTAGTATTTTACAACATTCCTGGCGTATCGGCCCCTACTTCTCGGTGGGAACATTATATAGGTCTACAACTTAATATAACCTAACCTAACACATCTAGCCCCTCGCTGGTAATGTTTTACAGAATTCCGTTCCTGTCGTCCCGCACCTCTCGGTTGGAATATTATATACGTCTATAGCGTTATATATCCTAACCTAAGGCAGGCTATCATCTCGGATGTAGTATTTTACAGCATTCCTGCCGTATCGGCCCCTACTTCTCGGTGGAACATTATATACGTCTATAACGTATCACAACCTAACCTAACCCATCTGGCCCCTCGCTGGTAATATTTTACAGAATCCCGTTTGTGTCGTCTCGTACGTCTCAGTTGGGAAATTATATACGTCTATAGCGTTATATATCCTAACCTAAGGCAGGCTATCATCTCGGATGCAGTATTTTACAACATTCTTGGCATATCGGCCTCTACTTCTCGGTGGGAACATTATATACGTCTATAACGTATCACAACCTAAACTAACACATCTAGCCCCTCGCTGGTAATGTTTTACAGAATCACGTTCGTGTCGTCCCGTACATCGCGGTTGGAATATTATATACGTCTATAGCGTTATATATCCTAACCTAAGGCAGGCTATCATCTCGGATGTAGTATTTTACAACATTCCTGCCGTATCGGCCCCTACTTCTCTGTGGGTACATTATACACGCCTATAACGTAATATAACCTAACCTAACACATCTAGCCCCTCGCTGGTAATGTTTTACAGAATCCCGTTCGTGACGTCCCGTACATCGCGGTTGGAATATTATATACGTCTATTGCGTTATATATCCTAACCTAAGGCAGGCTATCATCTCGGATGTAGTATTTTACAACATTCCTGACGTATCGGCGCCTGCTTCTCGGTGGGAACATTATATACGTCTATAACGTACCACAACCTAACCTAACCCATCTAGCCCCTCGCTGGTAATATTTTACAGAATCCCGTTTGTGTCGTCCCGTACGTCTCAGTTGGGAAATTATATACGTCTATAGAGTTATGTATCCTGACCTAAGGCAGGCTATCATCTCGGATGCAGTATTTTACAACATTCTTGGCATATCGGCCTCTACTTCTCGGTGGGAACATTATATACGTCTATAACGTATCACAACCTAAACTAACACATCTAGCCCCTCGCTGGTAATGTTTTAGAGAATCACGTTCGTGTCGTCCCGTACGTCTCGGTTGGGACATTATATACGACTATAGCGTTATATATCCTAACCTAAGGCAGGCTAACATCTCGGATGTAGTATATTACACCATGCCTGGCGTATCGGCCTCTACTTCTCGGTGGGAACATTATATTCGTCTATAACGTAATATAACCTAACGTTACATATCTAGAACCTCGCTGGTAATGTTTTACAGAATACCGTTCGTGACGTCCCGTACATCTCGGTTGGGATATTATATACGTCTATAGCGTTATATATCCTAACCTAAGGCAGGCTATCATCTCGGATGTAGTATTTTACAACATTCCTGGCGTATCGGCCCCTACTTCTCGGTGGGAACATTATATAGGTCTATAACTTAATATAACCTAACCTAACACATCTAGCCCCTCGCTGGTAATGTTATACAGAATCCCGTTCCTGTCGTCCCGTACCGCTCGGTTGGAATATTATATACGTCTATAGCGTTATATATCCTAACCTAAGGCAGGCTATCATCTCGGATGTAGTATTTTACAGCATTCCTGCCGTAACGGCCCCTACTTCTCGGTGGGAACATTATATACGTCTATAACGTATCACAACCTAACCTAACCCATCTAGCCCCTCGATGGTAATGTTTTACAGAATCACGTTCCTGTCGTCCCGTACGTCTCGGTTGGGACATTATATACGACTATAGCGTTATATATCCTAACCTAAGGCAGGCTAACATCTCGGATGTAGTATTTTACATCATGCCTGGCGTATCGGCCCCTACTTCTCATTGGGAACATTACATACGTCTATAACGTAATATAACCTAACCTAACACATCTAGAACCTCGCTGGTAATGTTTTACAGAATACCGTTCGTGACGTCCCGTACATCTCGGTTGGGATATTATATACGTCTATAGCGTTATATATCCTAACCTAAGGCAGGCTATCATCTCGGATGTAGTATTTTACAACATTCCTGGCGTATCGGCCCCTACTTCTCGGTGGGAACATTATATAGGTCTATAACTTAATATAACCTAACCTAACACATCTAGCCCCTCGCTGGTAATGTTTTACAGAATTCCGTTCCTGTCGTCCCGCACCTCTCGGTTGGAATATTATATACGTCTATAGCGTTATATATCCTAACCTAAGGCAGGCTATCATCTCGGATGTAGTATTTTACAGCATTCCTGCCGTATCGGCCCCTACTTCTCGGTGGAACATTATATACGTCTATAACGTATCACAACCTAACCTAACCCATCTGGCCCCTCGCTGGTAATATTTTACAGAATCCCGTTTGTGTCGTCTCGTACGTCTCAGTTGGGAAATTATATACGTCTATAGCGTTATATATCCTAACCTAAGGCAGGCTATCATCTCGGATGCAGTATTTTACAACATTCTTGGCATATCGGCCTCTACTTCTCGGTGGGAACATTATATACGTCTATAACGTATCACAACCTAAACTAACACATCTAGCCCCTCGCTGGTAATGTTTTACAGAATCACGTTCGTGTCGTCCCGTACGTCTCGGTTGGGACATTATATACGACTATAGCGTTATATATCCTAACCTAAGGCAGGCTAACGTCTCGGATGTAGTATATTACAACATGCCTGGCGTATCGGCCTCTACTTCTCGGTGGGAACATTATATTCGTCTATAACGTAATATAACCTAACGTTACACATCTAGAACCTCGCTGGTAATGTTTTACAGAATACCGTTCGTGACGTCCCGTACATCTCGGTTGGGATATTATTACGTCTACAGCGTTATATATCCTAACCTAAGGCAGGCTATCATCTCGGATGCAGTATTTTACGCCATTCCTGGCGTATCGGCCCCTACTTCTCTGTGGGTACATTATACACGTCTATAACGTAATATATCCTAACCTAACACATCTAGCCCCTCGCTGGTAATGTTTTACGGAATCCCGTTCGTGTCGTCACGTACGTCTCGGTTGGAATATTATATATGTCTATAGCGTTATTTATCCTACCCTAAGGCAGGCCATCATCTCGTATGTAGCATTTTACAACATTCCTGACGTATCGGCCCCTGCTTCTCGGTGGGAACATTATATACGTCTATAACGTACCACAACCTAACCTAACCCATCTAGCCCCTCGCTGGTAATATTTTACAGAATCCCGTTTGTGTCGTCCCGTACGTCTCAGTTGGGAAATTATATACGTCTATAGAGTTATGTATCCTAACGTAAGGCAGGCTATCATCTCGGATGCAGTATTTTACAACATTCGTGGCATATCGGCCTCTACTTCTCGGTGGGAACATTATATACGTCTATAACGTAATATAACCTAACCTAACACATCTAGCCCCTCGCTGGTAATGTTTTACAGAATCCCGTTCGTGACGTCCCATACATCGCGGTAGGAATATTATATACGTCTATTGCGTTATATATCCCAACCTAAGGCAGGCTATCATCTCGGATGTAGTATTTTACAACATTCCTGCCGTATCGGCCCCTACTTCTCGGTGGGAACATTATATACGTCTATAACGTATTACAACCTAACCTAACCTATCTAGGCCCTCGCTGGTAATATTTTACAGAATCCCGTTTGTGTCGTCCCGTACGTCTCAGTTGGGAAATTATATACTTCCATAGAGTTATATATCCTAACCTAAGGCAGGCTATCATCTCGGATGCAGTATTTTACAACATTCTTGGCATATCGGCCTCTACTTCTCGGTGGGAACATTATATACGTCTATAACGTATCACAACCTAAACTAACACATCTAGCCCCTCGCTGGTAATGTTTTACAGAATCACGTTCGTGTCGTCCCGTACATCGCGGTTGGAATATTATATACGTCTATAGCGTTATATATCCTAACCTAAGGCAGGCTATCATCTCGGATGTAGTATTTTACAACATTCCTGCCGTATCGGCCCCTACTTCTCTGTGGGTACATTATACACGTCTATAACGTAATATAACCTAACCTAACACATCTAGCCCCTCGCTGGTAATGTTTTACAGAATCCCGTTCGTGACGTCCCGTACATCGCGGTTGGAATATTATATACGTCTATTGCGTTATATATCCTAACCTAAGGCAGGCTATCATCTCGGATGTAGTATTTTACAACATTCCTGACGTATCGGCCCCTGCTTCTCGGTGGGAACATTATATACGTCTATAACGTACCACAACCTAACCTAACCCATGTAGCCCCTCGCTGGTAATATTTTACAGAATCCCGTTTGTGTCGTCCCGTACGTCTCAGTTGGGAAATTATATACGTCTATAGAGTTATGTATCCTAACCTAAGGCAGGCTATCATCTCGGATGCAGTATTTTACAACATTCTTGGCATATCGGCCTCTACTTCTCGGTGGGAACATTATATACGTCTCTAACGAATCACAACCTAAACTAACACATCTAGCCCCTCGCTGGTAATGTTTTACAGAATCACTTTCGTGTCGTCCCGTACGTCTCGGTTGGGACATTATATTCGACTATAGCGTTATATATCCTAACCTAAGGCAGGCTAACATCTCGGATGTAGTATATTACAACATGCCTGGCGTATCGGCCTCTACTTCTCGGTGGGAACATTATATTCGTCTATAACGTAATATAACCTAACGTTACATATCTAGAACCTCGCTGGTAATGTTTTACAGAATACCGTTCGTGACGTCCCGTACATCGCGGTTGGAGTATTATATACGTCTATTGCGTTATATATCCTAACCTAAGACAGGCTATCATCTCGGATGTAGTATTTTACAACATTCCTGCCGTATCGGCCCCTACTTCTCGGTGGGAACATTATATACGTCTATAACGTATTACAACCTAACCTAACCTATCTAGCCCCTCGCTGGTAATATTTTACAGAATCCCGTTTGTGTCGTCCCGTACGTCTCAGTTGGGAAATTATATACTTCTATAGAGTTATATATCCTAACCTAAGGCAGGCTATCATCTCGGATGCAGTATTTTACAACATTCTTGGCATATCGGCCTCTACTTCTCGGTGGGAACATTATATACGTCTATAACGTATCACAACCTAAACTAAGACATCTAGCCCCTCGCTGGTAATGTTTTACAGAATCACGTTCGTGTCGTCCCGTACGTCTCGGTTGGGACATTATATACGACTATAGCGTTATATATCCTAACCTAAGGCAGGCTAACATCTCGGATGTAGTATATTACAACATGCCTGGCGTGTCGGCCTCTACTTCTCGGTGGGAACATTATATTCGTCTATAACGTAATATAACCTAACGTTACACATCTAGAACCGCGCTGGTAATGTTTTACAGAATACCGTTCGTGACGTCCCGTACATCTCGGTTGGGATATTATTACGTCTACAGCGTTATATATCCTAACCTAAGGCAGGCTAACATCTCGGATGCAGTATTTTACGCCATTCCTGGCGTATCGGCCCCTACTTCTCTGTGGGTACATTATACACGTCTATAACGTAATATATCCTAACCTAACACATCTAGCCCCTCGCTGGTAATGTTATACAGAATCCCGTTCCTGTCGTCCCGTACCTCTCGGTTGGAATATTATATACGTCTATAGCGTTATATATCCTAACCTAAGGCAGGCTATCATCTCGGATGTAGTATTTTACAGCATTCGTGCCGTATCGGGCCCTGCTTCTCGGTGGGAACATTATATACGTCTATAACGTACCACAACCTAACCTAACCCATCTAGCCCCTCGCTGGTAATGTTTTACAGAATCCCGTTCCTGTCGTCCCGTACGTCTCGGATGGGACATTATAATCGTCTACAGCGATATATATCCTAACCTAAGGCAGGCTAACATTTCGGATGTAGTATTTTACATCATGCCTGGCGTATCGGCCCCTACTTCTCATTGGGAACATTACATACATCTATAACGTAATATAACCTAACCTAACACATCTAGAACCTCGCTGGTAATGTTTTACAGAATACCGTTCGTGACGTCCCGTACATCTCGGTTGGGATATTATATACGTCTATAGCGTTATATATCCTAACCTAAGGCAGGCTATCATCTCGGATGTAGTATTTTACAACATTCCTGGCGTATCGGCCCCTACTTCTCGGTGGGAACATTATATAGGTCTATAACTTAATATAACCTAACCTAACACATCTAGCCCCTCGCTGGTAATGTTATACAGAATCCCGTTCCTGTCGTCCCGTACCTCTCGGTTGGAATATTATATACGTCTATAGCGTTATATATCCTAACCTAAGGCAGGCTATCATCTCGGATGTAGTATTTTACAGCATTCCTGCCGTATCGGCCCCTACTTCTCGGTGGGAACATTATATACGTCTATAACGTATCACAACCTAACCTAACCCATCTAGCCCCTCGATGGTAATGTTTTACAGAATCACGTTCCTGTCGTCCCGTACGTCTCGGTTGGGACATTATATACGACTATAGCGTTATATATCCTAACCTAAGGCAGGCTAACATCTCGGATGTAGTATTTTACATCATGCCTGGCGTATCGGCCCCTACTTCTCATTGGGAACATTACATACGTCTATAACGTAATATAACCTAACCTAACACATCTAGAACCTCGCTGGTAATGTTTTACAGAATACCGTTCGTGACGTCCCGTACATCTCGGTTGGGATATTATATACGTCTATAGCGTTATATATCCTAACCTAAGGCAGGCTATCATCTCGGATGTAGTATTTTACAACATTCCTGGCGTATCGGCCCCTACTTCTCGGTGGGAACATTATATAGGTCTATAACTTAATATAACCTAACCTAACACATCTAGCCCCTCGCTGGTAATGTTTTACAGAATTCCGTTCCTGTCGTCCCGCACCTCTCGGTTGGAATATTATATACGTCTATAGCGTTATATATCCTAACCTAAGGCAGGCTATCATCTCGGATGTAGTATTTTACAGCATTCCTGCCGTATCGGCCCCTACTTCTCGGTGGAACATTATATACGTCTATAACGTATCACAACCTAACCTAACCCATCTGGCCCCTCGCTGGTAATATTTTACAGGATCCCG
The DNA here is from genome assembly GCA_963969225.1 of Xylocopa violacea. Classification (NCBI taxonomy): domain Eukaryota; kingdom Metazoa; phylum Arthropoda; class Insecta; order Hymenoptera; family Apidae; genus Xylocopa; species Xylocopa violacea. The sequence continues at coordinate 665,361 of CAXAJV010000481.1, forward strand.
TTTGTGTCGTCTCGTACGTCTCAGTTGGGAAATTATATACGTCTATAGCGTTATATATCCTAACCTAAGGCAGGCTATCATCTCGGATGCAGTATTTTACAACATTCTTGGCATATCGGCCTCTACTTCTCGGTGGGAACATTATATACGTCTATAACGTATCACAACCTAAACTAACACATCTAGCCCCTCGCTGGTAATGTTTTACAGAATCACGTTCGTGTCGTCCCGTACATCGCGGTTGGAATATTATATACGTCTATAGCGTTATATATCCTAACCTAAGGCAGGCTATCATCTCGGATGTAGTATTTTACAACATTCCTGCCGTATCGGCCCCTACTTCTCCGTGGGTACATTATACACGTCTATAACGTAATATAACCTAACCTAACACATCTAGCCCCTCGCTGGTAATGTTTTACAGAATCCCGTTCGTGACGTCCCGTACATCGCGGTTGGAATATTATATACGTCTATTGCGTTATATATCCTAACCTAAGGCAGGCTATCATCTCGGATGTAGTATTTTACAACATTCCTGACGTATCGGCCCCTGCTTCTCGGTGGGAACATTATATACGTCTATAACGTACCACAACCTAACCTAACCCATCTAGCCCCTCGCTGGTAATATTTTACAGAATCCCGTTTGTGTCGTCTCGTACGTCTCAGTTGGGAAATTATATACGTCTAAAGCGTTATATATCCTAACCTAAGGCAGGCTATCATCTCGGATGCAGTATTTTACAACATTCTTGGCATATCGGCCTCTACTTCTCGGTGGGAACATTATATACGTCTATAACGTATCACAACCTAACCTAACACATCTAGCCCCTCGCTGGTAATGTTTTACAGAATCACGTTCGTGTCGTCCCGTACATCGCGGTTGGAATATTATATACGTCTATAGCGTTATATATCCTAACCTAAGGCAGGCTATCATCTCGGATGTAGTATTTTACAACATTCCTGCCGTATCGGCCCCTACTTCTCTGTGGGTACATTATACACGCCTATAACGTAATATAACCTAACCTAACACATCTAGCCCCTCGCTGGTAATGTTTTACAGAATCCCGTTCGTGACGTCCCGTACATCGCGGTTGGAATATTATATACGTCTATTGCGTTATATATCCTAACCTAAGGCAGGCTATCATCTCGGATGTAGTATTTTACAACATTCCTGACGTATCGGCCCCTGCTTCTCGGTGGGAACATTATATACGTCTATAACGTACCACAACCTAACCTAACCCATCTAGCCCCTCGCTGGTAATGTTTTACAGAATCACGTTCGTGTCGTCCCGTACGTCTCGGTTGGGACATTATATACGACTATAGCGTTATATATCCTAACCTAAGGCAGGCTAACATCTCGGATGTAGTATTTTACATCATGCCTGGCGTATCGGCCCCTACTTCTCATTGGGAACATTACATACGTCTATAACGTATCACAACCTAACCTAACACATCTAGCCCCTCGCTGGTAAGGTTTTACAGAATCACGTTCGTGTCGTCCCGTACATCGCGGTTGGAATATTATATACGTCTATAGCGTTATATATCCTAACCTAAGGCAGGCTATCATCTCGGATGTAGTATTTTACAGCATTCCTGCCGTATCGGCCCCTACTTCCCGGTGGAACATTATATACGTCTATAACGTATCACAACCTAACCTAACCCATCTGGCCCCTCGCTGGTAATATTTTACAGAATCCCGTTTGTGTCGTCTCGTACGTCTCAGTTGGGAAATTATATACGTCTATAGCGTTATATATCCTAACCTAAGGCAGGCTATCATCTCGGATGCAGTATTTTACAACATTCTTGGCATATCGGCCTCTACTTCTCGGTGGGAACATTATATACGTCTATAACGTATCACAACCTAAACTAACACATCTAGCCCCTCGCTGGTAATGTTTTACAGAATCACGTTCGTGTCGTCCCGTACATCGCGGTTGGAATATTATATACGTCTATAGCGTTATATATCCTAACCTAAGGCAGGCTATCATCTCGGATGTAGTATTTTACAACATTCCTGCCGTATCGGCCCCTACTTCTCTGTGGGTACATTATACACGTCTATAACGTAATATAACCTAACCTAACACATCTAGCCCCTCGCTGGTAATGTTTTACAGAATCCCGTTCGTGACGTCCCGTACATCGCGGTTGGAATATTATATACGTCTATTGCGTTATATATCCTAACCTAAGGCAGGCTATCATCTCGGATGTAGTATTTTACAACATTCCTGACGTATCGGCCCCTGCTTCTCGGTGGGAACATTATATACGTCTATAACGTACCACAACCTAACCTAACCCATCTAGCCCCTCGCTGGTAATATTTTACAGAATCCCGTTTGTGTCGTCCCGTACGTCTCAGTTGGGAAATTATATACGTCTATAGCGTTATATATCCTAACCTAAGGCAGGCTATCATCTCGGATGTAGTATTTTACAACATTCCTGGCGTATCGGCCCCTACTTCTCGGTGGGAACATTATATAGGTCTATAACTTAATATAACCTAACCTAACACATCTAGCCCCTCGCTGGTAATGTTTTACAGAATCCCGTTCCTGTCGTCCCGCACCTCTCGGTTGGAATATTATATACGTCTATAGCGTTATATATCCTAACCTAAGGCAGGCTATCATCTCGGATGTAGTATTTTACAGCATTCCTGCCGTATCGGCCCCTACTTCTCGGTGGAACATTATATACGTCTATAACGTATCACAACCTAACCCAACCCATCTGGCCCCTCGCTGGTAATATTTTACAGAATCCCGTTTGTGTCGTCTCGTACGTCTCAGTTGGGAAATTATATACGTCTAAAGCCTTATATATCCTAACCTAATGCAGGCTATCATCTCGGATGCAGTATTTTACAACATTCTTGGCATATCGGCCTCTACTTCTCGGTGGGAACATTATATACGTCTATAACGTATCACAACCTAACCTAACACATCTAGCCCCTCGCTGGTAAGGTTTTACAGAATCACGTTCGTGTCGTCCCGTACATCGCGGTTGGAATATTATATACGTCTATAGCGTTATATATCCTAACCTAAGGCAGGCTATCATCTCGGATGTAGTATTTTACAACATTCCTGCCGTATCGGCCCCTACTTCTCTGTGGGTACATTATACACGCCTATAACGTAATATAACCTAACCTAACACATCTAGCCCCTCGCTGGTAATGTTTTACAGGATCCCGTTCGTGACGTCCCGTACATCGCGGTTGGAATATTATATACGTCTATAGCGTTATATATCCTAACCTAAGGCAGGCTATCATCTCGGATGTAGTATTTTACAGCATTCCTGCCGTATCGGCCCCTACTTCTCGGTGGGAACATTATATACGTCTATAACGTATCACAACCTAACCTAACCCATCTAGCCCCTCGATGGTAATGTTTTACAGAATCACGTTCCTGTCGTCCCGTACGTCTCGGTTGGGACATTAGATACGACTATAGCGTTATATATCCTAACCTAAGGCAGGCTAACATCTCGGATGTAGTATTTTACATCATGCCTGGCGTATCGGCCCCTACTTCTCATTGGGAACATTACATACGTCTATAACGTAATATAACCTAACCTAACACATCTAGAACCTCGCTGGTAATGTTTTACAGAATACCGTTCGTGACGTCCCGTACATCTCGGTTGGGATATTATATACGTCTATAGCGTTATATATCCTAACCTAAGGCAGGCTATCATCTCGGATGTAGTATTTTACAACATTCCTGCCGTATCGGCCCCTACTTCTCTGTGGGTACATTATGCACGTCTATAACGTAATATAACCTAACCTAACACATCTAGCCCCTCGCTGGTAATGTTTTACAGAATCCCGTTCGTGACGTCCCGTACATCGCGGTTGGAATATTATATACGTCTATTGCGTTATATATCCTAACCTAAGGCAGGCTATCATCTCGGATGTAGTATTTTACAACATTCCTGACGTATCGGCCCCTGCTTCTCGGTGGGAACATTATATACGTCTATAACGTACCACAACCTAACCTAACCCATCTAGCCCCTCGCTGGTAATATTTTACAGAATCCCGTTTGTGTCGTCCCGTACGTCTCAGTTGGGAAATTATATACGTCTATAGCGTTATATATCCTAACCTAAGGCAGGCTATCATCTCGGATGTAGTATTTTACAACATTCCTGGCGTATCGGCCCCTACTTCTCGGTGGGAACATTATATAGGTCTATAACTTAATATAACCTAACCTAACACATCTAGCCCCTCGCTGGTAATGTTTTACAGAATCCCGTTCCTGTCGTCCCGCACCTCTCGGTTGGAATATTATATACGTCTATAGCGTTATATATCCTAACCTAAGGCAGGCTATCATCTCGGATGTAGTATTTTACAGCATTCCTGCCGTATCGGCCCCTACTTCTCGGTGGAACATTATATACGTCTATAACGTATCACAACCTAACCTAACCCATCTGGCCCCTCGCTGGTAATATTTTACAGAATCCCGTTTGTGTCGTCTCGTACGTCTCAGTTGGGAAATTATATACGTCTAAAGCGTTATATATCCTAACCTAAGGCAGGCTATCATCTCGGATGTAGTATTTTACAACATTCCTGGCGTATCGGCCCCTACTTCTCGGTGGGAACATTATATAGGTCTATAACTTAATATAACCTAACCTAACACATCTAGCCCCTCGCTGGTAATGTTTTACAGAATCCCGTTCCTGTCGTCCCGCACCTCTCGGTTGGAATATTATATACGTCTATAGCGTTATATATCCTAACCTAAGGCAGGCTATCATCTCGGATGTAGTATTTTACAGCATTCCTGCCGTATCGGCCCCTACTTCTCGGTGGAACATTATATACGTCTATAACGTATCACAACCTAACCTAACCCATCTGGCCCCTCGCTGGTAATATTTTACAGAATCCCGTTTGTGTCGTCTCGTACGTCTCAGTTGGGAAATTATATACGTCTAAAGCGTTATATATCCTAACCTAAGGCAGGCTATCATCTCGGATGCAGTATTTTACAACATTCTTGGCATATCGGCCTCTACTTCTCGGTGGGAACATTATATACGTCTATAACGTATCACAACCTAAACTAACACATCTAGCCCCTCGCTGGTAATGTTTTAGAGAATCACGTTAGTGTCGTCCCGTACGTCTCGGTTGGGACATTATATACGACTATAGCGTTATATATCCTAACCTAAGGCAGGCTAACATCTCGGATGTAGTATATTACAACATGAGTGGCGTATCGGCCTCTACTTCTCGGTGGGAACATTATATTCGTCTATAACGTAATATAACCTAACGTTACATATCTAGAACCTCGCTGGTAATGTTTTACAGAATACCGTTCGTGACGTCCCGTACATCTCGGTTGGGATATTATTACGTCTACAGCGTTATATATCCTAACCTAAGGCAGGCTAACATCTCGGATGCAGTATTTTACGCCATTCCTGGCGTATCGGCCCCTACTTCTCTGTGGGTACATTATACACGTCTATAACGTAATATAACCTAACCTAACACATCTAGCCCCTCGCTGGTAATGTTTTACAGAATCCCGTTCGTGACGTCCCGTACATCGCGGTTGGAGTATTATATACGTCTATTGCGTTATATATCCTAACCTAAGACAGGCTATCATCTCGGATGTAGTATTTTACAACATTCCTGCCGTATCGGCCCCTACTTCTCGGTGGGAACATTATATACGTCTATAACGTATTACAACCTAACCTATCCTATCTAGCCCCTCGCTGGTAATATTTTACAGAATCCCGTTTGTGTCGTCCCGTACGTCTCAGTTGGGAAATTATATACTTCTATAGAGTTATATATCCTAACCTAAGGCAGGCTATCATCTCGGATGCAGTATTTTACAACATTCTTGGCATATCGGCCTCTACTTCTCGGTGGGAACATTATATACGTCTATAACGTATCACAACCTAAACTAAGACATCTAGCCCCTCGCTGGTAATGTTTTACAGAATCACGTTCGTGTCGTCCCGTACGTCTCGGTTGGGACATTATATACGACTATAGCGTTATATATCCTAACCTAAGGCAGGCTAACATCTCGGATGTAGTATATTACAACATGCCTGGCGTATCGGCCTCTACTTCTCGGTGGGAACATTATATTCGTCTATAACGTAATATAACCTAACGTTACACATCTAGAACCTCACTGGTAATGTTTTACAGAATACCGTTCGTGACGTCCCGTACATCTCGGTTGGGATATTATTACGTCTACAGCGTTATATATCCTAACCTAAGGCAGGCTAACATCTCGGATGCAGTATTTTACGCCATTCCTGGTGTATCGGCCCCTACTTCTCTGTGGGTACATTATACACGTCTATAACGTAATATATCCTAACTTAACACATCTAGCCCCTCGCTGGTAATGTTTTACAGAATCCCGTTCGTGTCGTCACGTACGTCTTGGTTGGAATATTATATACGTCTATAGCGTTATTTATCCTACCCTAAGGCAGGCCATCATCCCGTATGTAGCATTTTACAACATTCCTGACGTATCGGCCCCTGCTTCTCGGTGGGAACATTATATACGTCTATAACGTACCACAACCTAACCTAACCCATCTAGCCCCTCGCTGGTAATGTTTTACAGAATCCCGTTCCTGTCGTCCCGTACGTCTCGGATGGGACATTATAATCGTCTACAGCGATATATATCCTAACCTAAGGCAGGCTAACATTTCGGATGTAGTATTTTACACCATGCCTGGCGTATCGGCCCCTACTTCTCATTGGGAACATTACATACATCTATAACGTAATATAACCTAACCTAACACATCTAGAACCTCGCTGGTAATGTTTTACAGAATACCGTTCGTGACGTCCCGTACATCTCGGTTGGGATATTATATACGTCTATAGCGTTATATATCCTAACCTAAGGCAGGCTATCATCTCGGATGTAGTATTTTACAACATTCCTGGCGTATCGGCCCCTACTTCTCGGTGGGAACATTATATAGGTCTATAACTTAATATAACCTAACCTAACACATCTAGCCCCTCGCTGGTAATGTTATACAGAATCCCGTTCCTGTCGTCCCTTACCTCTCGGTTGGAATATTATATACGTCTATTGCGTTATATATCCTAACCTAAGACAGGCTATCATCTCGGATGTAGTATTTTACAACATTCATGCCGTATCGGCCCTCTACTTCTCGGTGGGAACATTATATACGTCTATAACGTACCACAACCTAACCTAACCCATCTAGCCCCTCGCTGGTAATATTTTACAGAATCCCGTTTGTGTCGTCCCGTACGTCTCAGTTGGGAAATTATATACGTCTATAGAGTTATGTATCCTAACGTAAGGCAGGCTATCATCTCGGATGCAGTATTTTACAACATTCGTGGCATATCGGCCTCTACTTCTCGGTGGGAACATTATATACGTCTATAACGTAATATAACCTAACCTAACACATCTAGCCCCTCGCTGGTAATGTTTTACAGAATCCCGTTCGTGACGTCCCATACATCGCGGTTGGAATATTATATACGTCTATTGCGTTATATATCCTAACCTAAGGCAGGCTATCATCTCGGATGTAGTATTTTACAACATTCCTGACGTATCGGCCCCTGCTTCTCGGTGGGAACATTATATACGTCTATAACGTACCACAACCTAACCTAACCCATCTAGCCCCTCGCTGGTAATATTTTACAGAATCCCGTTTGTGTCGTCCCGTACGTCTCAGTTGGGAAATTATATACGTCTATAGCGTTATATATCCTAACCTAAGGCAGGCTATCATCTCGGATGTAGTATTTTACAACATTCCTGGCGTATCGGCCCCTACTTCTCGGTGGGAACATTATATAGGTCTATAACTTAATATAACCTAACCTAACACATCTAGCCCCTCGCTGGTAATGTTTTACAGAATCCCGTTCCTGTCGTCCCGCACCTCTCGGTTGGAATATTATATACGTCTATAGCGTTATATATCCTAACCTAAGGCAGGCTATCATCTCGGATGTAGTATTTTACAGCATTCCTGCCGTATCGGCCCCTACTTCTCGGTGGAACATTATATACGTCTATAACGTATCACAACCTAACCTAACCCATCTGGCCCCTCGCTGGTAATATTTTACAGAATCCCGTTTGTGTCGTCTCGTACGTCTCAGTTGGGAAATTATATACGTCTAAAGCGTTATATATCCTAACCTAAGGCAGGCTATCATCTCGGATGTAGTATTTTACAACATTCCTGGCGTATCGGCCCCTACTTCTCGGTGGGAACATTATATAGGTCTATAACTTAATATAACCTAACCTAACACATCTAGCCCCTCGCTGGTAATGTTTTACAGAATCCCGTTCCTGTCGTCCCGCACCTCTCGGTTGGAATATTATATACGTCTATAGCGTTATATATCCTAACCTAAGGCAGGCTATCATCTCGGATGTAGTATTTTACAGCATTCCTGCCGTATCGGCCCCTACTTCTCGGTGGAACATTATATACGTCTATAACGTATCACAACCTAACCTAACCCATCTGGCCCCTCGCTGGTAATATTTTACAGAATCCCGTTTGTGTCGTCTCGTACGTCTCAGTTGGGAAATTATATACGTCTAAAGCGTTATATATCCTAACCTAAGGCAGGCTATCATCTCGGATGCAGTATTTTACAACATTCTTGGCATATCGGCCTCTACTTCTCGGTGGGAACATTATATACGTCTATAACGTATCACAACCTAAACTAACACATCTAGCCCCTCGCTGGTAATGTTTTAGAGAATCACGTTAGTGTCGTCCCGTACGTCTCGGTTGGGACATTATATACGACTATAGCGTTATATATCCTAACCTAAGGCAGGCTAACATCTCGGATGTAGTATATTACAACATGAGTGGCGTATCGGCCTCTACTTCTCGGTGGGAACATTATATTCGTCTATAACGTAATATAACCTAACGTTACATATCTAGAACCTCGCTGGTAATGTTTTACAGAATACCGTTCGTGACGTCCCGTACATCTCGGTTGGGATATTATTACGTCTACAGCGTTATATATCCTAACCTAAGGCAGGCTAACATCTCGGATGCAGTATTTTACGCCATTCCTGGCGTATCGGCCCCTACTTCTCTGTGGGTACATTATACACGTCTATAACGTAATATAACCTAACCTAACACATCTAGCCCCTCGCTGGTAATGTTTTACAGAATCCCGTTCGTGACGTCCCGTACATCGCGGTTGGAGTATTATATACGTCTATTGCGTTATATATCCTAACCTAAGACAGGCTATCATCTCGGATGTAGTATTTTACAACATTCCTGCCGTATCGGCCCCTACTTCTCGGTGGGAACATTATATACGTCTATAACGTATTACAACCTAACCTATCCTATCTAGCCCCTCGCTGGTAATATTTTACAGAATCCCGTTTGTGTCGTCCCGTACGTCTCAGTTGGGAAATTATATACTTCTATAGAGTTATATATCCTAACCTAAGGCAGGCTATCATCTCGGATGCAGTATTTTACAACATTCTTGGCATATCGGCCTCTACTTCTCGGTGGGAACATTATATACGTCTATAACGTATCACAACCTAAACTAAGACATCTAGCCCCTCGCTGGTAATGTTTTACAGAATCACGTTCGTGTCGTCCCGTACGTCTCGGTTGGGACATTATATACGACTATAGCGTTATATATCCTAACCTAAGGCAGGCTAACATCTCGGATGTAGTATATTACAACATGCCTGGCGTATCGGCCTCTACTTCTCGGTGGGAACATTATATTCGTCTATAACGTAATATAACCTAACGTTACACATCTAGAACCTCACTGGTAATGTTTTACAGAATACCGTTCGTGACGTCCCGTACATCTCGGTTGGGATATTATTACGTCTACAGCGTTATATATCCTAACCTAAGGCAGGCTAACATCTCGGATGCAGTATTTTACGCCATTCCTGGTGTATCGGCCCCTACTTCTCTGTGGGTACATTATACACGTCTATAACGTAATATATCCTAACTTAACACATCTAGCCCCTCGCTGGTAATGTTTTACAGAATCCCGTTCGTGTCGTCACGTACGTCTTGGTTGGAATATTATATACGTCTATAGCGTTATTTATCCTACCCTAAGGCAGGCCATCATCCCGTATGTAGCATTTTACAACATTCCTGACGTATCGGCCCCTGCTTCTCGGTGGGAACATTATATACGTCTATAACGTACCACAACCTAACCTAACCCATCTAGCCCCTCGCTGGTAATGTTTTACAGAATCCCGTTCCTGTCGTCCCGTACGTCTCGGATGGGACATTATAATCGTCTACAGCGATATATATCCTAACCTAAGGCAGGCTAACATTTCGGATGTAGTATTTTACACCATGCCTGGCGTATCGGCCCCTACTTCTCATTGGGAACATTACATACATCTATAACGTAATATAACCTAACCTAACACATCTAGAACCTCGCTGGTAATGTTTTACAGAATACCGTTCGTGACGTCCCGTACATCTCGGTTGGGATATTATATACGTCTATAGCGTTATATATCCTAACCTAAGGCAGGCTATCATCTCGGATGTAGTATTTTACAACATTCCTGGCGTATCGGCCCCTACTTCTCGGTGGGAACATTATATAGGTCTATAACTTAATATAACCTAACCTAACACATCTAGCCCCTCGCTGGTAATGTTATACAGAATCCCGTTCCTGTCGTCCCTTACCTCTCGGTTGGAATATTATATACGTCTATAGCGTTATATATCCTAACCTAAGGCAGGCTATCATCTCGGATGTAGTATTTTACAGCATTCCTGCCGTATCGGCCCCTACTTCTCGGTGGGAACATTATATACGTCTATAACGTACCACAACCTAACCTAACCCATCTAGCCCCTCGCTGGTAATATTTTACAGAATCCCGTTTGTGTCGTCCCGTACGTCTCAGTTGGGAAATTATATACGTCTATAGAGTTATGTACCCTAACCTAAGGCAGGCTATCATCTCGAATGCAGTATTTTACAACATTCTTGGCATATCGGCCTCTACTTCTCGGTGGGAACATTATATACGTCTATAACGTATCACAACCTAAACAAACACATCTAGCCCCTCGCTGGTAATGTTTTACAGAATCACGTTCGTGTCGTCCCGTACGTCTCGGTTGGGACATTATATACGACTATAGCGTTATGTATCGTAACCTAAGGCAGGCTAACATCTCGGATGTAGTATATTACAACATGCCTGGCGTATCGGCCTCTACTTCTCGGTGGGAACATTATATTCGTCTATAACGTAATATAACCTAACGTTACATATCTAGAACCTCGCTGGTAATGTTTTACAGAATACCGTTCGTGACGTCCCGTACATCTCGGTTGGGATATTATTACGTCTACAGCGTTATATATCCTAACCTAAGGCAGGCTAACATCTCGGATGCAGTATTTTACGCCATTCCTGGCGTATCGGCCCCTACTCTGTGGGTACATTATACACGTCTATAACGTAATATAACCTAACCTAACACATCTAGCCCCTCGCTGGTAATGTTTTACAGAATCCCGTTCGTGACGTCCCGTACATCGCGGTTGGAGTATTATATACGTCTATTGCGTTATATATCCTAACCTAAGACAGGCTATCATCTCGGATGTAGTATTTTACAACATTCCTGCCGTATCGGCCCTCTACTTCTCGGTGGGAACATTATATACGTCTATAACGTACCACAACCTAACCTAACCCATCTAGCCCCTCGCTGGTAATATTTTACAGAATCCCGTTTGTGTCGTCCCGTACGTCTCAGTTGGGAAATTATATACGTCTATAGAGTTATGTATCCTAACGTAAGGCAGGCTATCATCTCGGATGCAGTATTTTACAACATTCGTGGCATATCGGCCTCTACTTCTCGGTGGGAACATTATATACGTCTATAACGTAATATAACCTAACCTAACACATCTAGCCCCTCGCTGGTAATGTTTTACAGAATCCCGTTCGTGACGTCCCATACATCGCGGTTGGAATATTATATACGTCTATTGCGTTATATATCCTAACCTAAGGCAGGCTATCATCTCGGATGTAGTATTTTACAACATTCCTGCCGTATCGGCCCCTACTTCTCGGTGGGAACATTATATACGTCTATAACGTATTACAACCTAACCTAACCTATCTAGCATCTCGCTGGTAATATTTTACAGAATCCCGTTTGTGTCGTCCCGTACGTCTCAGTTGGGAAATTATATACTTCCATAGAGTTATATATCCTAACCTAAGGCAGGCTATCATCTCGGATGCAGTATTTTACAACATTCTTGGCATATCGGCCTCTACTTCTCGGTGGGAACATTATATACGTCTATAACGTATCACAACCTAAACTAACACATCTAGCCCCTCGCTGGTAATGTTTTACAGAATCACGTTCGTGTCGTCCCGTACATCGCGGTTGGAATATTATATACGTCTATAGCGTTATATATCCTAACCTAAGGCAGGCTATCATCTCGGATGTAGTATTTTACAACATTCCTGCCGTATCGGCCCCTACTTCTCTGTGGGTACATTATACACGTCTATAACGTAATATAACCTAACCTAACACATCTAGCCCCTCGCTGGTAATGTTTTACAGAATCCCGTTCGTGACGTCCCGTACATCGCGGTTGGAATATTATATACGTCTATTGCGTTATATATCCTAACCTAAGGCAGGCTATCATCTCGGATGCAGTATTTTACAACATTCTTGGCATATCGGCCTCTACTTCTCGGTGGGAACATTATATACGTCTATAACGCATCACAACCTAAACTAACACATCTAGCCCCTCGCTGGTAATGTTTTACAGAATCACGTTCGTGTCGTCCCGTACATCGCGGTTGGAATATTATATACGTCTATAGCGTTATATATCCTAACCTAAGGCAGGCTATCATCTCGGATGTAGTATTTTACAACATTCCTGCCGTATCGGCCCCTACTTCTCTGTGGGTACATTATACACGTCTATAACGTAATATAACCTAACCTAACACATCTAGCCCCTCGCTGGTAATGTTTTACAGAATCCCGTTCGTGACGTCCCGTACATCGCGGTTGGAATATTATATACGTCTATTGCGTTATATATCCTAACCTAAGGCAGGCTATCATCTCGGATGTAGTATTTTACAACATTCCTGACGTATCGGCCCCTGCTTCTCGGTGGGAACATTATATACGTCTATAACGTACCACAACCTAACCTAACCCATCTAGCCCCTCGCTGGTAATATTTTACAGAATCCCGTTTGTGTCGTCCCGTACGTCTCAGTTGGGAAATTATATACGTCTATAGAGTTATGTATCCTAACCTAAGGCAGGCTATCATCTCGGATGCAGTATTTTACAACATTCTTGGCATATCGGCCTCTACTTCTCGGTGGGAACATTATATACGTCTCTAACGTATCACAACCTAAACTAACACATCTAGCCCCTCGCTGGTAATGTTTTACAGAATCACTTTCGTGTCGTCCCGTACGTCTCGGTTGGGACATTATATTCGACTATAGCGTTATATATCCTAACCTAAGGCAGGCTAACATCTCGGATGTAGTATATTACAACATGCCTGGCGTATCGGCCTCTACTTCTCGGTGGGAACATTATATTCGTCTATAACGTAATATAACCTAACGTTACATATCTAGAACCTCGCTGGTAATGTTTTACAGAATACCGTTCGTGACGTCCCGTACATCTCGGTTGGGATATTATTACGTCTACAGCGTTATATATCCTAACCTAAGGCAGGCTAACATCTCGGATGCAGTATTTTACGCCATTCCTGGCGTATCGGCCCCTACTTCTCTGTGGGTACATTATACACGTCTATAACGTAATATAACCTAACCTAACACATTTAGCCCCTCGCTGGTAATGTTTTACAGAATCCCGTTCGTGACGTCCCGTACATCGCGGTTGGAGTATTATATACGTCTATTGCGTTATATATCCTAACCTAAGACAGGCTATCATCTCGGATGTAGTATTTTACAACATTCCTGCCGTATCGGCCCCTACTTCTCGGTGGGAACATTATATACGTCTATAACGTATTACAACCTAACCTAACCTATCTAGCCCCTCGCTGGTAATATTATACAGAATCCCGTTTGTGTCGTCCCGTACGTCTCAGTTGGGAAATTATATACTTCTATAGAGTTATATATCCTAACCTAAGGCAGGCTATCATCTCGGATGCAGTATTTTACAACATTCTTGGCATATCGGCCTCTACTTCTCGGTGGGAACATTATATACGTCTATAACGTATCACAACCTAAACTAAGACATCTAGCCCCTCGCTGGTAATGTTTTACAGAATCACGTTCGTGTCGTCCCGTACGTCTCTGTTGGGACATTATATACGACTATAGCGTTATATATCCTAACCTAAGGCAGGCTAACATCTCGGATGTAGTATATTACAACATGCCTGGCGTATCGGCCTCTACTTCTCGGTGGGAACATTATATTCGTCTATAACGTAATATAACCTAACGTTACACATCTAGAACCTCGCTGGTAATGTTTTACAGAATACCGTTCGTGACGTCCCGTACATCTCGGTTGGGATATTATTACGTCTACAGCGTTATATATCCTAACCTAAGGCAGGCTAACATCTCGGATGCAGTATTTTACGCCATTCCTGGCGTATCGGCCCCTACTTCTCTGTGGGTACATTATACACGTCTATAACGTAATATATCCTAACCTAACACATCTAGCCCCTCGCTGGTAATGTTATACAGAATCCCGTTCCTGTCGTCCCGTACCTCTCGGTTGGAATATTATATACGTCTATAGCGTTATATATCCTAACCTAAGGCAGGCTATCATCTCGGATGTAGTATTTTACAGCATTCGTGCCGTATCGGGCCCTGCTTCTCGGTGGGAACATTATATACGTCTATAACGTACCACAACCTAACCTAACCCATCTAGCCCCTCGCTGGTAATGTTTTACAGAATCCCGTTTGTGTCGCCCCGTACGTCTCAGTTGGGAAATTATATACTTCTATAGAGTTATATATCCTAACCTAAGGCAGGCTATCATCTCGGATGCAGTATTTTACAACATTCTTGGCATATCGGCCTCTACTTCTCGGTGGGAACATTATATACGTCTATAACGTATCACAACCTAAACTAAGACATCTAGCCCCTCGCTGGTAATGTTTTACAGAATCACGTTCGTGTCGTCCCGTACGTCTCGGTTGGGACATTATATACGACTATAGCGTTATATATCCTAACCTAAGGCAGGCTAACATCTCGGATGTAGTATATTACAACATGCCTGGCGTATCGGCCTCTACTTCTCGGTGGGAACATTATATTCGTCTATAACGTAATATAACCTAACGTTACACATCTAGAACCTCGCTGGTAATGTTTTACAGAATACCGTTCGTGACGTCCCGTACATCTCGGTTGGGATATTATTACGTCTACAGCGTTATATATCCTAACCTAAGGCAGGCTAACATCTCGGATGCAGTATTTTACGCCATTCCTGGCGTATCGGCCCCTACTTCTCTGTGGGTACATTATACACGTCTATAACGTAATATATCCTAACCTAACACATCTAGCCCCTCGCTGGTAATGTTATACAGAATCCCGTTCCTGTCGTCCCGTACCTCTCGGTTGGAATATTATATACGTCTATAGCGTTATATATCCTAACCTAAGGCAGGCTATCATCTCGGATGTAGTATTTTACAGCATTCGTGCCGTATCGGGCCCTGCTTCTCGGTGGGAACATTATATACGTCTATAACGTACCACAACCTAACCTAACCCATCTAGCCCCTCGCTGGTAATGTCTTACAGAATCCCGTTCCTGTCGTCCCGTACGTCTCGGATGGGACATTATAATCGTCTACAGCGATATATATCCTAACCTAAGGCAGGCTAACATTTCGGATGTAGTATTTTACATCATGCCTGGCGTATCGGCCCCTACTTCTCATTGGGAACATTACATACATCTATAACGTAATATAACCTAACCTAACACATCTAGAACCTCGCTGGTAATGTTTTACAGAATACCGTTCGTGACGTCCCGTACATCTCGGTTGGGATATTATATACGTCTATAGCGTTATATATCCTAACCTAAGGCAGGCTATCATCTCGGATGTAGTATTTTACAACATTCCTGGCGTATCGGCCCCTACTTCTCGGTGGGAACATTATATAGGTCTATAACTTAATATAACCTAACCTAACACATCTAGCCCCTCGCTGGTAATGTTATACAGAATCCCGTTCCTGTCGTCCCGTACCTCTCGGTTGGAATATTATATACGTCTATAGCGTTATATATCCTAACCTAAGGCAGGCTATCATCTCGGATGTAGTATTTTACAGCATTCCTGCCGTATCGGCCCCTACTTCTCGGTGGGAACATTATATACGTCTATAACGTATCACAACCTAACCTAACCCATCTAGCCCCTCGATGGTAATGTTTTACAGAATCACGTTCCTGTCGTCCCGTACGTCTCGGTTGGGACATTATATACGACTATAGCGTTATATATCCTAACCTAAGGCAGGCTAACATCTCGGATGTAGTATTTTACATCATGCCTGGCGTATCGGCCCCTACTTCTCATTGGGAACATTACATACGTCTATAACGTAATATAACCTAACCTAACACATCTAGAACCTCGCTGGTAATGTTTTACAGAATACCGTTCGTGACGTCCCGTACATCCCGGTTGGGATATTATATACGTCTATAGCGTTATATATCCTAACCTAAGGCAGGCTATCATCTCGGATGTAGTATTTTACAACATTCCTGGCGTATCGGCCCCTACTTCTCGGTGGGAACATTATATAGGTCTATAACTTAATATAACCTAACCTAACACATCTAGCCCCTCGCTGGTAATGTTTTACAGAATTCCGTTCCTGTCGTCCCGCACCTCTCGGTTGGAATATTATATACGTCTATAGCGTTATATATCCTAACCTAAGGCAGGCTATCATCTCGGATGTAGTATTTTACAGCATTCCTGCCGTATCGGCCCCTACTTCTCGGTGGAACATTATATACGTCTATAACGTATCACAACCTAACCTAACCCATCTGGCCCCTCGCTGGTAATATTTTACAGAATCCCGTTTGTGTCGTCTCGTACGTCTCAGTTGGGAAATTATATACGTCTATAGCGTTATATATCCTAACCTAAGGCAGGCTATCATCTCGGATGCAGTATTTTACAACATTCTTGGCATATCGGCCTCTACTTCTCGGTGGGAACATTATATACGTCTATAACGTATCACAACCTAAACTAACACATCTAGCCCCTCGCTGGTAATGTTTTACAGAATCACGTTCGTGTCGTCCCGTACATCGCGGTTGGAATATTATATACGTCTATAGCGTTATATATCCTAACCTAAGGCAGGCTATCATCTCGGATGTAGTATTTTACAACATTCCTGCCGTATCGGCCCCTACTTCTCTGTGGGTACATTATACACGTCTATAACGTAATATAACCTAACCTAACACATCTAGCCCCTCGCTGGTAATGTTTTACAGAATCCCGTTCGTGACGTCCCGTACATCGCGGTTGGAATATTATATACGTCTATTGCGTTATATATCCTAACCTAAGGCAGGCTATCATCTCGGATGTAGTATTTTACAACATTCCTGACGTATCGGCCCCTGCTTCTCGGTGGGAACATTATATACGTCTATAACGTACCACAACCTAACCTAACCCATCTAGCCCCTCGCTGGTAATATTTTACAGAATCCCGTTTGTGTCGTCCCGTACGTCTCAGTTGGGAAATTATATACGTCTATAGCGTTATATATCCTAACCTAAGGCAGGCTATCATCTCGGATGTAGTATTTTACAACATTCCTGGCGTATCGGCCCCTACTTCTCGGTGGGAACATTATATAGGTCTATAACTTAATATAACCTAACCTAACACATCTAGCCCCTCGCTGGTAATGTTTTACAGAATCCCGTTCCTGTCGTCCCGCACCTCTCGGTTGGAATATTATATACGTCTATAGCGTTATATATCCTAACATAAGGCAGGCTATCATCTCGGATGTAGTATTTTACAGCATTCCTGCCGTATCGGCCCCTACTTCTCGGTGGAACATTATATACGTCTATAACGTATCACAACCTAACCTAACCCATCTGGCCCCTCGCTGGTAATATTTTACAGAATCCCGTTTGTGTCGTCTCGTACGTCTCAGTTGGGAAATTATATACGTCTAAAGCGTTATATATCCTAACCTAAGGCAGGCTATCATCTCGGATGCAGTATTTTACAACATTCTTGGCATATCGGCCTCTACTTCTCGGTGGGAACATTATATACGTCTATAACGTATCACAACCTAAACTAACACATCTAGCCCCTCGCTGGTAATGTTTTACAGAATCACGTTCGTGTCGTCCCGTACATCGCCGTTGGAATATTATATACGTCTATAGCGTTATATATCCTAACCTAAGGCAGGCTATCATCTCGGATGTAGTATTTTACAACATTCCTGCCGTATCGGCCCCTACTTCTCTGTGGGTACATTATACACGCCTATAACGTAATATAACCTAACCTAACACATCTAGCCCCTCGCTGGTAATGTTTTACAGAATCCCGTTCGTGACGTCCCATACATCGCGGTTGGAATATTATATACGTCTATTGCGTTATATATCCTAACCTAAGGCAGGCTATCATCTCGGATGTAGTATTTTACAACATTCCTGCCGTATCGGCCCCTACTTCTCGGTGGGAACATTATATACGTCTATAACGTATTACAACCTAACCTAACCTATCTAGCCCCTCGCTGGTAATATTTTACAGAATCCCGTTTGTGTCGTCCCGTACGTCTCAGTTGGGAAATTATATACTTCCATAGAGTTATATATCCTAACCTAAGGCAGGCTATCATCTCGGATGCAGTATTTTACAACATTCTTGGCATATCGGCCTCTACTTCTCGGTGGGAACATTATATACGTCTATAACGTATCACAACCTAAACTAACACATCTAGCCCCTCGCTGGTAATGTTTTACAGAATCACGTTCGTGTCGTCCCGTACATCGCGGTTGGAATATTATATACGTCTATAGCGTTATATATCCTAACCTAAGGCAGGCTATCATCTCGGATGTAGTATATTACAACATGCCTGGCGTATCGGCCTCTACTTCTCGGTGGGAACATTATATTCGTCTATAACGTAATATAACCTAACGTTACATATCTAGAACCTCGCTGGTAATGTTTTACAGAATACCGTTCGTGACGTCCCGTACATCTCGGTTGGGATATTATATACGTCTATAGCGTTATATATCCTAACCTAAGGCAGGCTATCATCTCGGATGTAGTATTTTACAACATTCCTGGCGTATCGGCCCCTACTTCTCGGTGGGAACATTATATAGGTCTATAACTTAATATAACCTAACCTAACACATCTAGCCCCTCGCTGGTAATGTTATACAGAATCCCGTTCCTGTCGTCCCGTACCTCTCGGTTGGAATATTATATACGTCTATAGCGTTATATATCCTAACCTAAGGCAGGCTATCATCTCGGATGTAGTATTTTACAGCATTCCTGCCGTAACGGCCCCTACTTCTCGGTGGGAACATTATATACGTCTATAACGTATCACAACCTAACCTAACCCATCTAGCCCCTCGATGGTAATGTTTTACAGAATCACGTTCCTGTCGTCCCGTACGTCTCGGTTGGGACATTATATACGACTATAGCGTTATATATCCTAACCTAAGGCAGGCTAACATCTCGGATGTAGTATTTTACATCATGCCTGGCGTATCGGCCCCTACTTCTCATTGGGAACATTACATACGTCTATAACGTAATATAACCTAACCTAACACATCTAGAACCTCGCTGGTAATGTTTTACAGAATACCGTTCGTGACGTCCCGTACATCTCGGTTGGGATATTATATACGTCTATAGCGTTATATATCCTAACCTAAGGCAGGCTATCATCTCGGATGTAGTATTTTACAACATTCCTGGCGTATCGGCCCCTACTTCTCGGTGGGAACATTATATAGGTCTATAACTTAATATAACCTAACCTAACACATCTAGCCCCTCGCTGGTAATGTTTTACAGAATTCCGTTCCTGTCGTCCCGCACCTCTCGGTTGGAATATTATATACGTCTATAGCGTTATATATCCTAACCTAAGGCAGGCTATCATCTCGGATGTAGTATTTTACAGCATTCCTGCCGTATCGGCCCCTACTTCTCGGTGGAACATTATATACGTCTATAACGTATCACAACCTAACCTAACCCATCTGGCCCCTCGCTGGTAATATTTTACAGAATCCCGTTTGTGTCGTCTCGTACGTCTCAGTTGGGAAATTATATACGTCTATAGCGTTATATATCCTAACCTAAGGCAGGCTATCATCTCGGATGCAGTATTTTACAACATTCTTGGCATATCGGCCTCTACTTCTCGGTGGGAACATTATATACGTCTATAACGTATCACAACCTAAACTAACACATCTAGCCCCTCGCTGGTAATGTTTTACAGAATCACGTTCGTGTCGTCCCGTACATCGCGGTTGGAATATTATATACGTCTATAGCGTTATATATCCTAACCTAAGGCAGGCTATCATCTCGGATGTAGTATTTTACAACATTCCTGCCGTATCGGCCCCTACTTCTCTGTGGGTACATTATACACGCCTATAACGTAATATAACCTAACCTAACACATCTAGCCCCTCGCTGGTAATGTTTTACAGAATCCCGTTCCTGTCGTCCCGTACGTCTCGGATGGGACATTATAATCGTCTACAGCGATATATATCCTAACCTAAGGCAGGCTAACATTTCGGATGTAGTATTTTACATCATGCCTGGCATATCGGCCCCTACTTCTCATTGGGAACATTACATACATCTATAACGTAATATAACCTAACCTAACACATCTAGAACCTCGCTGGTAATGTTTTACAGAATACCGTTCGTGACGTCCCGTACATCTCGGTTGGGATATTATATACGTCTATAGCGTTATATATCCTAACCTAAGGCAGGCTATCATCTCGGATGTAGTATTTTACAACATTCCTGGCGTATCGGCCCCTACTTCTCGGTGGGAACATTATATAGGTCTATAACTTAATATAACCTAACCTAACACATCTAGCCCCTCGCTGGTAATGTTATACAGAATCCCGTTCCTGTCGTCCCGTACCTCTCGGTTGGAATATTATATACGTCTATAGCGTTATATATCCTAACCTAAGGCAGGCTATCATCTCGGATGTAGTATTTTACAGCATTCCTGCCGTATCGGCCCCTACTTCTCGGTGGGAACATTATATACGTCTATAACGTATCACAACCTAACCTAACCCATCTAGCCCCTCGATGGTAATGTTTTACAGAATCACGTTCCTGTCGTCCCGTACGTCTCGGTTGGGACATTATATACGACTATAGCGTTATATATCCTAACCTAAGGCAGGCTAACATCTCGGATGTAGTATTTTACATCATGCCTGGCGTATCGGCCCCTACTTCTCATTGGGAACATTACATACGTCTATAACGTAATATAACCTAACCTAACACATCTAGAACCTCGCTGGTAATGTTTTACAGAATACCGTTCGTGACGTCCCGTACATCTCGGTTGGGATATTATATACGTCTATAGCGTTATATATCCTAACCTAAGGCAGGCTATCATCTCGGATGTAGTATATTACAACATGCCTGGCGTATCGGCCTCTACTTCTCGGTGGGAACATTATATTCGTCTATAACGTAATATAACCTAACGTTACATATCTAGAACCTCGCTGGTAATGTTTTACAGAATACCGTTCGTGACGTCCCGTACATCTCGGTTGGGATATTATATACGTCTATAGCGTTATATATCCTAACCTAAGGCAGGCTATCATCTCGGATGTAGTATTTTACAACATTCCTGGCGTATCGGCCCCTACTTCTCGGTGGGAACATTATATAGGTCTATAACTTAATATAACCTAACCTAACACATCTAGCCCCTCGCTGGTAATGTTATACAGAATCCCGTTCCTGTCGTCCCGTACCTCTCGGTTGGAATATTATATACGTCTATAGCGTTATATATCCTAACCTAAGGCAGGCTATCATCTCGGATGTAGTATTTTACAGCATTCCTGCCGTAACGGCCCCTACTTCTCGGTGGGAACATTATATACGTCTATAACGTATCACAACCTAACCTAACCCATCTAGCCCCTCGATGGTAATGTTTTACAGAATCACGTTCCTGTCGTCCCGTACGTCTCGGTTGGGACATTATATACGACTATAGCGTTATATATCCTAACCTAAGGCAGGCTAACATCTCGGATGTAGTATTTTACATCATGCCTGGCGTATCGGCCCCTACTTCTCATTGGGAACATTACATACGTCTATAACGTAATATAACCTAACCTAACACATCTAGAACCTCGCTGGTAATGTTTTACAGAATACCGTTCGTGACGTCCCGTACATCTCGGTTGGGATATTATATACGTCTATAGCGTTATATATCCTAACCTAAGGCAGGCTATCATCTCGGATGTAGTATTTTACAACATTCCTGGCGTATCGGCCCCTACTTCTCGGTGGGAACATTATATAGGTCTATAACTTAATATAACCTAACCTAACACATCTAGCCCCTCGCTGGTAATGTTTTACAGAATTCCGTTCCTGTCGTCCCGCACCTCTCGGTTGGAATATTATATACGTCTATAGCGTTATATATCCTAACCTAAGGCAGGCTATCATCTCGGATGTAGTATTTTACAGCATTCCTGCCGTATCGGCCCCTACTTCTCGGTGGAACATTATATACGTCTATAACGTATCACAACCTAACCTAACCCATCTGGCCCCTCGCTGGTAATATTTTACAGAATCCCGTTTGTGTCGTCTCGTACGTCTCAGTTGGGAAATTATATACGTCTATAGCGTTATATATCCTAACCTAAGGCAGGCTATCATCTCGGATGCAGTATTTTACAACATTCTTGGCATATCGGCCTCTACTTCTCGGTGGGAACATTATATACGTCTATAACGTATCACAACCTAAACTAACACATCTAGCCCCTCGCTGGTAATGTTTTACAGAATCACGTTCGTGTCGTCCCGTACATCGCGGTTGGAATATTATATACGTCTATAGCGTTATATATCCTAACCTAAGGCAGGCTATCATCTCGGATGTAGTATTTTACAACATTCCTGCCGTATCGGCCCCTACTTCTCTGTGGGTACATTATACACGCCTATAACGTAATATAACCTAACCTAACACATCTAGCCCCTCGCTGGTAATGTTTTACAGAATCCCGTTCCTGTCGTCCCGTACGTCTCGGATGGGACATTATAATCGTCTACAGCGATATATATCCTAACCTAAGGCAGGCTAACATTTCGGATGTAGTATTTTACATCATGCCTGGCATATCGGCCCCTACTTCTCATTGGGAACATTACATACATCTATAACGTAATATAACCTAACCTAACACATCTAGAACCTCGCTGGTAATGTTTTACAGAATACCGTTCGTGACGTCCCGTACATCTCGGTTGGGATATTATATACGTCTATAGCGTTATATATCCTAACCTAAGGCAGGCTATCATCTCGGATGTAGTATTTTACAACATTCCTGGCGTATCGGCCCCTACTTCTCGGTGGGAACATTATATAGGTCTATAACTTAATATAACCTAACCTAACACATCTAGCCCCTCGCTGGTAATGTTATACAGAATCCCGTTCCTGTCGTCCCGTACCTCTCGGTTGGAATATTATATACGTCTATAGCGTTATATATCCTAACCTAAGGCAGGCTATCATCTCGGATGTAGTATTTTACAGCATTCCTGCCGTATCGGCCCCTACTTCTCGGTGGGAACATTATATACGTCTATAACGTATCACAACCTAACCTAACCCATCTAGCCCCTCGATGGTAATGTTTTACAGAATCACGTTCCTGTCGTCCCGTACGTCTCGGTTGGGACATTATATACGACTATAGCGTTATATATCCTAACCTAAGGCAGGCTAACATCTCGGATGTAGTATTTTACATCATGCCTGGCGTATCGGCCCCTACTTCTCATTGGGAACATTACATACGTCTATAACGTAATATAACCTAACCTAACACATCTAGAACCTCGCTGGTAATGTTTTACAGAATACCGTTCGTGACGTCCCGTACATCTCGGTTGGGATATTATATACGTCTATAGCGTTATATATCCTAACCTAAGGCAGGCTATCATCTCGGATGTAGTATTTTACAACATTCCTGGCGTATCGGCCCCTACTTCTCGGTGGGAACATTATATAGGTCTATAACTTAATATAACCTAACCTAACACATCTAGCCCCTCGCTGGTAATGTTTTACAGAATTCCGTTCCTGTCGTCCCGCACCTCTCGGTTGGAATATTATATACGTCTATAGCGTTATATATCCTAACCTAAGGCAGGCTATCATCTCGGATGTAGTATTTTACAGCATTCCTGCCGTATCGGCCCCTACTTCTCGGTGGAACATTATATACGTCTATAACGTATCACAACCTAACCTAACCCATCTGGCCCCTCGCTGGTAATATTTTACAGAATCCCGTTTGTGTCGTCTCGTACGTCTCAGTTGGGAAATTATATACGTCTATAGCGTTATATATCCTAACCTAAGGCAGGCTATCATCTCGGATGCAGTATTTTACAACATTCTTGGCATATCGGCCTCTACTTCTCGGTGGGAACATTATATACGTCTATAACGTATCACAACCTAAACTAACACATCTAGCCCCTCGCTGGTAATGTTTTACAGAATCACGTTCGTGTCGTCCCGTACATCGCGGTTGGAATATTATATACGTCTATAGCGTTATATATCCTAACCTAAGGCAGGCTATCATCTCGGATGTAGTATTTTACAACATTCCTGCCGTATCGGCCCCTACTTCTCTGTGGGTACATTATACACGCCTATAACGTAATATAACCTAACCTAACACATCTAGCCCCTCGCTGGTAATGTTTTACAGAATCCCGTTCCTGTCGTCCCGTACGTCTCGGATGGGACATTATAATCGTCTACAGCGATATATATCCTAACCTAAGGCAGGCTAACATTTCGGATGTAGTATTTTACATCATGCCTGGCATATCGGCCCCTACTTCTCATTGGGAACATTACATACATCTATAACGTAATATAACCTAACCTAACACATCTAGAACCTCGCTGGTAATGTTTTACAGAATACCGTTCGTGACGTCCCGTACATCTCGGTTGGGATATTATATACGTCTATAGCGTTATATATCCTAACCTAAGGCAGGCTATCATCTCGGATGTAGTATTTTACAACATTCCTGGCGTATCGGCCCCTACTTCTCGGTGGGAACATTATATAGGTCTATAACTTAATATAACCTAACCTAACACATCTAGCCCCTCGCTGGTAATGTTATACAGAATCCCGTTCCTGTCGTCCCGTACCTCTCGGTTGGAATATTATATACGTCTATAGCGTTATATATCCTAACCTAAGGCAGGCTATCATCTCGGATGTAGTATTTTACAGCATTCCTGCCGTATCGGCCCCTACTTCTCGGTGGGAACATTATATACGTCTATAACGTATCACAACCTAACCTAACCCATCTAGCCCCTCGATGGTAATGTTTTACAGAATCACGTTCCTGTCGTCCCGTACGTCTCGGTTGGGACATTATATACGACTATAGCGTTATATATCCTAACCTAAGGCAGGCTAACATCTCGGATGTAGTATTTTACATCATGCCTGGCGTATCGGCCCCTACTTCTCATTGGGAACATTACATACGTCTATAACGTAATATAACCTAACCTAACACATCTAGCCCCTCGCTGGTAATGTTTTACAGAATCCCGTTCCTGTCGTCCCGCACCTCTCGGTTGGAATATTATATACGTCTATAGCGTTATATATCCTAACCTAAGGCAGGCTATCATCTCGGATGTAGTATTTTACAGCATTCCTGCCGTATCGGCCCCTACTTCTCGGTGGAACATTATATACGTCTATAACGTATCACAACCTAACCTAACCCATCTGGCCCCTCGCTGGTAATATTTTACAGAATCCCGTTTGTGTCGTCTCGTACGTCTCAGTTGGGAAATTATATACGTCTAAACCGTTATATATCCTAACCTAAGGCAGGCTATCATCTCGGATGCAGTATTTTACAACATTCTTGGCATATCGGCCTCTACTTCTCGGTGGGAATATTATATACGTCTATAACGTATCACAACCTAAACTAACACATCTAGCCCCTCGCTGGTAATGTTTTACAGAATCCCGTTCGTGTCGTCACGTACGTCTTGGTTGGAATATTATATACGTCTATAGCGTTATTTATCCTACCCTAAGGCAGGCCATCATCTCGTATGTAGCATTTTACAACATTCCTGACGTATCGGCCCCTGCTTCTCGGTGGGAACATTATATACGTCTATAACGTATCACAACCTAACCTAACCCATCTAGCCCCTCGATGGTAATGTTTTACAGAATCACGTTCCTGTCGTCCCGTACGTCTCGGTTGGGACATTATATACGACTATAGCGTTATATATCCTAACCTAAGGCAGGCTAACATCTCGGATGTAGTATTTTACATCATGCCTGGCGTATCGGCCCCTACTTCTCATTGGGAACATTACATACGTCTATAACGTATCACAACCTAACCTAACACATCTAGCCCCTCGCTGGTAATGTTTTACAGAATCACGTTCGTGTCGTCCCGTACGTCTCGGTTGGGACATTATATACGACTATAGCGTTATATATCCTAACCTAAGGCAGACTAACATCCCGGATGTAGTATTTTACATCATGCCTGGCGTATCGGCCTCTACTTCTCGGTGGGAACATTATATTCGCCTATGACGTAATATAACCTAACCTAACACATCTAGAACCTCGCTGGTAATGTTTTACAGAATACCGTTCGTGACGGCCCGTACATCTCGGTTGGGATATTATATACGTCTATAGCGTTATATATCCTAACCTAAGGCAGGCTATCATTACGGATGCAGTATTTTACAACATTCTTGGCATATCGGCCTCTACTTCTCGGTGGGAACATTATATACGTCTATAACGTATCACAACCAAACCTAACCCACCTAGCCCCTCGCTGGTAATGTTTTACAGAATCTCGTTCGTGTCGTCCCGTACGTCTCGGTTGGGACATTATATACGACTATAGCGTTATATATCCTAACCTAAGGCAGGCTAACATCTCGGATGTAGTATATTACAACATGCCTGGCGTATCGGCCTCTACTTCTCGGTGGGAACATTATATTCGTCTATAACGTAATATAACCTAACGTTACACATCTAGAACCTCGCTGGTAATGTTTTACAGAATACCGTTCGTGACGTCCCGTACATCTCGGTTGGGATATTATTACGTCTACAGCGTTATATATCCTAACCTAAGGCAGGCTAACATCTCGGATGCAGTATTTTACGCCATTCCTGGCGTATCGGCCCCTACTTCTCTGTGGGTACATTATACACGTCTATAACGTAATATAACCTAACCTAACACATCTAGCCCCTCGCTGGTAATGTTCTACAGAATCCCGTTCGTGACGTCCCGTACATCGCGGTTGGAGTATTATATACGTCTATTGCGTTATATATCCTAACCT
This sequence comes from Xylocopa violacea, assembly GCA_963969225.1. Taxonomy (NCBI): domain Eukaryota; kingdom Metazoa; phylum Arthropoda; class Insecta; order Hymenoptera; family Apidae; genus Xylocopa; species Xylocopa violacea. The sequence goes on from CAXAJV010000481.1 coordinate 693,398, forward strand.
AAGACAGGCTATCATCTCGGATGTAGTATTTTACAACATTCCTGCCGTATCGGCCCCTACTTCTCGGTGGGAACATTATATACGTCTATAACGTATTACAACCTAACCTAACCTATCTAGCCCCTCGCTGGTAATATTTTACAGAATCCCGTTTGTGTCGTCCCGTACGTCTCAGTTGGGAAATTAGATACTTCTATAGAGTTATATATCCTAACCTAAGGCAGGCTATCATCTCGGATGCAGTATTTTACAACATTCTTGGCATATCGGCCTCTACTTCTCGGTGGGAACATTATATACGTCTATAACGTATCACAACCTAAACTAACACATCTAGCCCCTCGCTGGTAATGTTTTACAGAATCCCGTTCGTGTCGTCACGTACGTCTTGGTTGGAATATTATATACGTCTATAGCGTTATTTATCCTACCCTAAGGCAGGCCATCATCTCGTATGTAGCATTTTACAACATTCCTGACGTATCGGCCCCTGCTTCTCGGTGGGAACATTATATACGTCTATAACGTATCACAACCTAACCTAACCCATCTAGCCCCTCGATGGTAATGTTTTACAGAATCACGTTCCTGTCGTCCCGTACGTCTCGGTTGGGACATTATATACGACTATAGCGTTATATATCCTAACCTAAGGCAGGCTAACATCTCGGATGTAGTATTTTACATCATGCCTGGCGTATCGGCCCCTACTTCTCATTGGGAACATTACATACGTCTATAACGTATCACAACCTAACCTAACACATCTAGCCCCTCGCTGGTAATGTTTTACAGAATCACGTTCGTGTCGTCCCGTACGTCTCGGTTGGGACATTATATACGACTATAGCGTTATATATCCTAACCTAAGGCAGACTAACATCCCGGATGTAGTATTTTACATCATGCCTGGCGTATCGGCCTCTACTTCTCGGTGGGAACATTATATTCGCCTATGACGTAATATAACCTAACCTAACACATCTAGAACCTCGCTGGTAATGTTTTACAGAATACCGTTCGTGACGGCCCGTACATCTCGGTTGGGATATTATATACGTCTATAGCGTTATATATCCTAACCTAAGGCAGGCTATCATTACGGATGCAGTATTTTACAACATTCTTGGCATATCGGCCTCTACTTCTCGGTGGGAACATTATATACGTCTATAACGTATCACAACCAAACGTAACCCACCTAGCCCCTCGCTGGTAATGTTTTACAGAATCACGTTCGTGTCGTCCCGTACGTCTCGGTTGGGACATTATATACGACTATAGCGTTATATATCCTAACCTAAGGCAGGCTAACATCTCGGATGTAGTATATTACAACATGCCTGGCGTATCGGCCTCTACTTCTCGGTGGGAACATTATATTCGTCTATAACGTAATATAACCTAACGTTACACATCTAGAACCTCGCTGGTAATGTTTTACAGAATACCGTTCGTGACGTCCCGTACATCTCGGTTGGGATATTATTACGTCTACAGCGTTATATATCCTAACCTAAGGCAGGCTAACATCTCGGATGCAGTATTTTACGCCATTCCTGGCGTATCGGCCCCTACTTCTCTGTGGGTACATTATACACGTCTATAACGTAATATAACCTAACCTAACACATCTAGCCCCTCGCTGGTAATGTTCTACAGAATCCCGTTCGTGACGTCCCGTACATCGCGGTTGGAGTATTATATACGTCTATTGCGTTATATATCCTAACCTAAGACAGGCTATCATCTCGGATGTAGTATTTTACAACATTCCTGCCGTATCGGCCCCTACTTCTCGGTGGGAACATTATATACGTCTATAACGTATTACAACCTAACCTAACCTATCTAGCCCCTCGCTGGTAATATTTTACAGAATCCCGTTTGTGTCGTCCCGTACGTCTCAGTTGGGAAATTAGATACTTCTATAGAGTTATATATCCTAACCTAAGGCAGGCTATCATCTCGGATGCAGTATTTTACAACATTCTTGGCATATCGGCCTCTACTTCTCGGTGGGAACATTATATACGTCTATAACGTATCACAACCTAAACTAAGACATCTAGCCCCTCGCTGGTAATGTTTTACAAAATCACGTTCGTGTCGTCCCGTACGTCTCGGTTGGGACATTATATACGACTATAGCGTTATATATCCTAACCTAAGGCAGGCTAACATCTCGGATGTAGTATATTACAACATGCCTGGCGTATCGGCCTCTACTTCTCGGTGGGAACATTATATTCGTCTATAACGTAATATAACCTAACGTTACACATCTAGAACCTCGCTGGTAATGTTTTACAGAATACCGTTCGTGACGTCCCGTACATCTCGGTTGGGATATTATTACGTCTACAGCGTTATATATCCTAACCTAAGGCAGGCTAACATCTCGGATGCAGTATTTTACGCCATTCCTGGCGTATCGGCCCCTACTTCTCTGTGGGTACATTATACACGTCTATAACGTAATATATCCTAACCTAACACATCTAGAACCTCGCTGGTAATGTTTTACAGAATACCGTTCGTGACGTCCCGTACATCTCGGTTGGGATATTATATACGTCTATAGCGTTATATATCCTAACCTAAGGCAGGCTATCATCTCGGATGTAGTATTTTACAACATTCCTGGCGTATCGGCCCCTACTTCTCGGTGGGAACATTATATAGGTCTATAACTTAATATAACCTAACCTAACACATCTAGCCCCTCGCTGGTAATGTTATACAGAATCCCGTTCCTGTCGTCCCGTACCTCTCGGTTGGAATATTATATACGTCTATAGCGTTATATATCCTAACCTAAGGCAGGCTATCATCTCGGATGTAGTATTTTACAGCATTCCTGCCGTAACGGCCCCTACTTCTCGGTGGGAACATTATATACGTCTATAACGTATCACAACCTAACCTAACCCATCTAGCCCCTCGATGGTAATGTTTTACAGAATCACGTTCCTGTCGTCCCGTACGTCTCGGTTGGGACATTATATACGACTATAGCGTTATATATCCTAACCTAAGGCAGGCTAACATCTCGGATGTAGTATTTTACATCATGCCTGGCGTATCGGCCCCTACTTCTCATTGGGAACATTACATACGTCTATAACGTAATATAACCTAACCTAACACATCTAGAACCTCGCTGGTAATGTTTTACAGAATACCGTTCGTGACGTCCCGTACATCTCGGTTGGGATATTATATACGTCTATAGCGTTATATATCCTAACCTAAGGCAGGCTATCATCTCGGATGTAGTATTTTACAACATTCCTGGCGTATCGGCCCCTACTTCTCGGTGGGAACATTATATAGGTCTATAACTTAATATAACCTAACCTAACACATCTAGCCCCTCGCTGGTAATGTTTTACAGAATTCCGTTCCTGTCGTCCCGCACCTCTCGGTTGGAATATTATATACGTCTATAGCGTTATATATCCTAACCTAAGGCAGGCTATCATCTCGGATGTAGTATTTTACAGCATTCCTGCCGTATCGGCCCCTACTTCTCGGTGGAACATTATATACGTCTATAACGTATCACAACCTAACCTAACCCATCTGGCCCCTCGCTGGTAATATTTTACAGAATCCCGTTTGTGTCGTCTCGTACGTCTCAGTTGGGAAATTATATACGTCTATAGCGTTATATATCCTAACCTAAGGCAGGCTATCATCTCGGATGCAGTATTTTACAACATTCTTGGCATATCGGCCTCTACTTCTCGGTGGGAACATTATATACGTCTATAACGTATCACAACCTAAACTAACACATCTAGCCCCTCGCTGGTAATGTTTTACAGAATCACGTTCGTGTCGTCCCGTACATCGCGGTTGGAATATTATATACGTCTATAGCGTTATATATCCTAACCTAAGGCAGGCTATCATCTCGGATGTAGTATTTTACAACATTCCTGCCGTATCGGCCCCTACTTCTCTGTGGGTACATTATACACGCCTATAACGTAATATAACCTAACCTAACACATCTAGCCCCTCGCTGGTAATGTTTTACAGAATCCCGTTCCTGTCGTCCCGTACGTCTCGGATGGGACATTATAATCGTCTACAGCGATATATATCCTAACCTAAGGCAGGCTAACATTTCGGATGTAGTATTTTACATCATGCCTGGCATATCGGCCCCTACTTCTCATTGGGAACATTACATACATCTATAACGTAATATAACCTAACCTAACACATCTAGAACCTCGCTGGTAATGTTTTACAGAATACCGTTCGTGACGTCCCGTACATCTCGGTTGGGATATTATATACGTCTATAGCGTTATATATCCTAACCTAAGGCAGGCTATCATCTCGGATGTAGTATTTTACAACATTCCTGGCGTATCGGCCCCTACTTCTCGGTGGGAACATTATATAGGTCTATAACTTAATATAACCTAACCTAACACATCTAGCCCCTCGCTGGTAATGTTATACAGAATCCCGTTCCTGTCGTCCCGTACCTCTCGGTTGGAATATTATATACGTCTATAGCGTTATATATCCTAACCTAAGGCAGGCTATCATCTCGGATGTAGTATTTTACAGCATTCCTGCCGTATCGGCCCCTACTTCTCGGTGGGAACATTATATACGTCTATAACGTATCACAACCTAACCTAACCCATCTAGCCCCTCGATGGTAATGTTTTACAGAATCACGTTCCTGTCGTCCCGTACGTCTCGGTTGGGACATTATATACGACTATAGCGTTATATATCCTAACCTAAGGCAGGCTAACATCTCGGATGTAGTATTTTACATCATGCCTGGCGTATCGGCCCCTACTTCTCATTGGGAACATTACATACGTTTATAACGTAATATAACCTAACCTAACACATCTAGCCCCTCGCTGGTAATGTTTTACAGAATCCCGTTCCTGTCGTCCCGCACCTCTCGGTTGGAATATTATATACGTCTATAGCGTTATATATCCTAACCTAAGGCAGGCTATCATCTCGGATGTAGTATTTTACAGCATTCCTGCCGTATCGGCCCCTACTTCTCGGTGGAACATTATATACGTCTATAACGTATCACAACCTAACCTAACCCATCTGGCCCCTCGCTGGTAATATTTTACAGAATCCCGTTTGTGTCGTCTCGTACGTCTCAGTTGGGAAATTATATACGTCTAAACCGTTATATATCCTAACCTAAGGCAGGCTATCATCTCGGATGCAGTATTTTACAACATTCTTGGCATATCGGCCTCTACTTCTCGGTGGGAACATTATATACGTCTATAACGTATCACAACCTAAACTAACACATCTAGCCCCTCGCTGGTAATGTTTTACAGAATCCCGTTCGTGTCGTCACGTACGTCTTGGTTGGAATATTATATACGTCTATAGCGTTATTTATCCTACCCTAAGGCAGGCCATCATCTCGTATGTAGCATTTTACAACATTCCTGACGTATCGGCCCCTGCTTCTCGGTGGGAACATTATATACGTCTATAACGTATCACAACCTAACCTAACCCATCTAGCCCCTCGATGGTAATGTTTTACAGAATCACGTTCGTGTCGTCCCGTACATCGCGGTTGGAATATTATATACGTCTATAGCGTTATATATCCTAACCTAAGGCAGGCTATCATCTCGGATGTAGTATTTTACAACATTCCTGCCGTATCGGCCCCTACTTCTCTGTGGGTACATTATACACGCCTATAACGTAATATAACCTAACCTAACACATCTAGCCCCTCGCTGGTAATGTTTTACAGAATCCCGTTCCTGTCGTCCCGTACGTCTCGGATGGGACATTATAATCGTCTACAGCGATATATATCCTAACCTAAGGCAGGCTAACATTTCGGATGTAGTATTTTACATCATGCCTGGCATATCGGCCCCTACTTCTCATTGGGAACATTACATACATCTATAACGTAATATAACCTAACCTAACACATCTAGAACCTCGCTGGTAATGTTTTACAGAATACCGTTCGTGACGTCCCGTACATCTCGGTTGGGATATTATATACGTCTATAGCGTTATATATCCTAACCTAAGGCAGGCTATCATCTCGGATGTAGTATTTTACAACATTCCTGGCGTATCGGCCCCTACTTCTCGGTGGGAACATTATATAGGTCTATAACTTAATATAACCTAACCTAACACATCTAGCCCCTCGCTGGTAATGTTATACAGAATCCCGTTCCTGTCGTCCCGTACCTCTCGGTTGGAATATTATATACGTCTATAGCGTTATATATCCTAACCTAAGGCAGGCTATCATCTCGGATGTAGTATTTTACAGCATTCCTGCCGTATCGGCCCCTACTTCTCGGTGGGAACATTATATACGTCTATAACGTATCACAACCTAACCTAACCCATCTAGCCCCTCGATGGTAATGTTTTACAGAATCACGTTCCTGTCGTCCCGTACGTCTCGGTTGGGACATTATATACGACTATAGCGTTATATATCCTAACCTAAGGCAGGCTAACATCTCGGATGTAGTATTTTACATCATGCCTGGCGTATCGGCCCCTACTTCTCATTGGGAACATTACATACGTTTATAACGTAATATAACCTAACCTAACACATCTAGCCCCTCGCTGGTAATGTTTTACAGAATCCCGTTCCTGTCGTCCCGCACCTCTCGGTTGGAATATTATATACGTCTATAGCGTTATATATCCTAACCTAAGGCAGGCTATCATCTCGGATGTAGTATTTTACAGCATTCCTGCCGTATCGGCCCCTACTTCTCGGTGGAACATTATATACGTCTATAACGTATCACAACCTAACCTAACCCATCTGGCCCCTCGCTGGTAATATTTTACAGAATCCCGTTTGTGTCGTCTCGTACGTCTCAGTTGGGAAATTATATACGTCTAAACCGTTATATATCCTAACCTAAGGCAGGCTATCATCTCGGATGCAGTATTTTACAACATTCTTGGCATATCGGCCTCTACTTCTCGGTGGGAATATTATATACGTCTATAACGTATCACAACCTAAACTAACACATCTAGCCCCTCGCTGGTAATGTTTTACAGAATCCCGTTCGTGTCGTCACGTACGTCTTGGTTGGAATATTATATACGTCTATAGCGTTATTTATCCTACCCTAAGGCAGGCCATCATCTCGTATGTAGCATTTTACAACATTCCTGACGTATCGGCCCCTGCTTCTCGGTGGGAACATTATATACGTCTATAACGTATCACAACCTAACCTAACCCATCTAGCCCCTCGATGGTAATGTTTTACAGAATCACGTTCCTGTCGTCCCGTACGTCTCGGTTGGGACATTATATACGACTATAGCGTTATATATCCTAACCTAAGGCAGGCTAACATCTCGGATGTAGTATTTTACATCATGCCTGGCGTATCGGCCCCTACTTCTCATTGGGAACATTACATACGTCTATAACGTAATATAACCTAACCTAACACATCTAGAACCTCGCTGGTAATGTTTTACAGAATACCGTTCGTGACGTCCCGTACATCTCGGTTGGGATATTATATACGTCTATAGCGTTATATATCCTAACCTAAGGCAGGCTATCATCTCGGATGTAGTATTTTACAACATTCCTGGCGTATCGGCCCCTACTTCTCGGTGGGAACATTATATAGGTCTATAACTTAATATAACCTAACCTAACACATCTAGCCCCTCGCTGGTAATGTTTTACAGAATTCCGTTCCTGTCGTCCCGCACCTCTCGGTTGGAATATTATATACGTCTATAGCGTTATATATCCTAACCTAAGGCAGGCTATCATCTCGGATGTAGTATTTTACAGCATTCCTGCCGTATCGGCCCCTACTTCTCGGTGGAACATTATATACGTCTATAACGTATCACAACCTAACCTAACCCATCTGGCCCCTCGCTGGTAATATTTTACAGAATCCCGTTTGTGTCGTCTCGTACGTCTCAGTTGGGAAATTATATACGTCTATAGCGTTATATATCCTAACCTAAGGCAGGCTATCATCTCGGATGCAGTATTTTACAACATTCTTGGCATATCGGCCTCTACTTCTCGGTGGGAACATTATATACGTCTATAACGTATCACAACCTAAACTAACACATCTAGCCCCTCGCTGGTAATGTTTTACAGAATCACGTTCGTGTCGTCCCGTACATCGCGGTTGGAATATTATATACGTCTATAGCGTTATATATCCTAACCTAAGGCAGGCTATCATCTCGGATGTAGTATTTTACAACATTCCTGCCGTATCGGCCCCTACTTCTCTGTGGGTACATTATACACGCCTATAACGTAATATAACCTAACCTAACACATCTAGCCCCTCGCTGGTAATGTTTTACAGAATCCCGTTCCTGTCGTCCCGTACGTCTCGGATGGGACATTATAATCGTCTACAGCGATATATATCCTAACCTAAGGCAGGCTAACATTTCGGATGTAGTATTTTACATCATGCCTGGCATATCGGCCCCTACTTCTCATTGGGAACATTACATACATCTATAACGTAATATAACCTAACCTAACACATCTAGAACCTCGCTGGTAATGTTTTACAGAATACCGTTCGTGACGTCCCGTACATCTCGGTTGGGATATTATATACGTCTATAGCGTTATATATCCTAACCTAAGGCAGGCTATCATCTCGGATGTAGTATTTTACAACATTCCTGGCGTATCGGCCCCTACTTCTCGGTGGGAACATTATATAGGTCTATAACTTAATATAACCTAACCTAACACATCTAGCCCCTCGCTGGTAATGTTATACAGAATCCCGTTCCTGTCGTCCCGTACCTCTCGGTTGGAATATTATATACGTCTATAGCGTTATATATCCTAACCTAAGGCAGGCTATCATCTCGGATGTAGTATTTTACAGCATTCCTGCCGTATCGGCCCCTACTTCTCGGTGGGAACATTATATACGTCTATAACGTATCACAACCTAACCTAACCCATCTAGCCCCTCGATGGTAATGTTTTACAGAATCACGTTCCTGTCGTCCCGTACGTCTCGGTTGGGACATTATATACGACTATAGCGTTATATATCCTAACCTAAGGCAGGCTAACATCTCGGATGTGGTATTTTACATCATGCCTGGCGTATCGGCCCCTACTTCTCATTGGGAACATTACATACGTCTATAACGTAATATAACCTAACCTAACACATCTAGCCCCTCGCTGGTAATGTTTTACAGAATCCCGTTCCTGTCGTCCCGCACCTCTCGGTTGGAATATTATATACGTCTATAGCGTTATATATCCTAACCTAAGGCAGGCTATCATCTCGGATGTAGTATTTTACAGCATTCCTGCCGTATCGGCCCCTACTTCTCGGTGGAACATTATATACGTCTATAACGTATCACAACCTAACCTAACCCATCTGGCCCCTCGCTGGTAATATTTTACAGAATCCCGTTTGTGTCGTCTCGTACGTCTCAGTTGGGAAATTATATACGTCTAAACCGTTATATATCCTAACCTAAGGCAGGCTATCATCTCGGATGCAGTATTTTACAACATTCTTGGCATATCGGCCTCTACTTCTCGGTGGGAACATTATATACGTCTATAACGTATCACAACCTAAACTAACACATCTAGCCCCTCGCTGGTAATGTTTTACAGAATCCCGTTCGTGTCGTCACGTACGTCTTGGTTGGAATATTATATACGTCTATAGCGTTATTTATCCTACCCTAAGGCAGGCCATCATCTCGTATGTAGCATTTTACAACATTCCTGACGTATCGGCCCCTGCTTCTCGGTGGGAACATTATATACGTCTATAACGTATCACAACCTAACCTAACCCATCTAGCCCCTCGATGGTAATGTTTTACAGAATCACGTTCCTGTCGTCCCGTACGTCTCGGTTGGGACATTATATACGACTATAGCGTTATATATCCTAACCTAAGGCAGGCTAACATCTCGGATGTAGTATTTTACATCATGCCTGGCGTATCGGCCCCTACTTCTCATTGGGAACATTACATACGTCTATAACGTATCACAACCTAACCTAACACATCTAGCCCCTCGCTGGTAATGTTTTACAGAATCACGTTCGTGTCGTCCCGTACGTCTCGGTTGGGACATTATATACGACTATAGCGTTATATATCCTAACCTAAGGCAGACTAACATCCCGGATGTAGTATTTTACATCATGCCTGGCGTATCGGCCTCTACTTCTCGGTGGGAACATTATATTCGCCTATGACGTAATATAACCTAACCTAACACATCTAGAACCTCGCTGGTAATGTTTTACAGAATACCGTTCGTGACGGCCCGTACATCTCGGTTGGGATATTATATACGTCTATAGCGTTATATATCCTAACCTAAGGCAGGCTATCATTACGGATGCAGTATTTTACAACATTCTTGGCATATCGGCCTCTACTTCTCGGTGGGAACATTATATACGTCTATAACGTATCACAACCAAACCTAACCCACCTAGCCCCTCGCTGGTAATGTTTTACAGAATCTCGTTCGTGTCGTCCCGTACGTCTCGGTTGGGACATTATATACGACTATAGCGTTATATATCCTAACCTAAGGCAGGCTAACATCTCGGATGTAGTATATTACAACATGCCTGGCGTATCGGCCTCTACTTCTCGGTGGGAACATTATATTCGTCTATAACGTAATATAACCTAACGTTACACATCTAGAACCTCGCTGGTAATGTTTTACAGAATACCGTTCGTGACGTCCCGTACATCTCGGTTGGGATATTATTACGTCTACAGCGTTATATATCCTAACCTAAGGCAGGCTAACATCTCGGATGCAGTATTTTACGCCATTCCTGGCGTATCGGCCCCTACTTCTCTGTGGGTACATTATACACGTCTATAACGTAATATAACCTAACCTAACACATCTAGCCCCTCGCTGGTAATGTTCTACAGAATCCCGTTCGTGACGTCCCGTACATCGCGGTTGGAGTATTATATACGTCTATTGCGTTATATATCCTAACCTAAGACAGGCTATCATCTCGGATGTAGTATTTTACAGCATTCCTGCCGTATCGGCCCCTACTTCTCGGTGGAACATTATATACGTCTATAACGTATCACAACCTAACCTAACCCATCTGGCCCCTCGCTGGTAATATTTTACAGAATCCCGTTTGTGTCGTCTCGTACGTCTCAGTTGGGAAATTATATACGTCTAAACCGTTATATATCCTAACCTAAGGCAGGCTATCATCTCGGATGCAGTATTTTACAACATTCTTGGCATATCGGCCTCTACTTCTCGGTGGGAACATTATATACGTCTATAACGTATCACAACCTAAACTAACACATCTAGCCCCTCGCTGGTAATGTTTTACAGAATCCCGTTCGTGTCGTCACGTACGTCTTGGTTGGAATATTATATACGTCTATAGCGTTATTTATCCTACCCTAAGGCAGGCCATCATCTCGTATGTAGCATTTTACAACATTCCTGACGTATCGGCCCCTGCTTCTCGGTGGGAACATTATATACGTCTATAACGTATCACAACCTAACCTAACCCATCTAGCCCCTCGATGGTAATGTTTTACAGAATCACGTTCCTGTCGTCCCGTACGTCTCGGTTGGGACATTATATACGACTATAGCGTTATATATCCTAACCTAAGGCAGGCTAACATCTCGGATGTAGTATTTTACATCATGCCTGGCGTATCGGCCCCTACTTCTCATTGGGAACATTACATACGTCTATAACGTATCACAACCTAACCTAACACATCTAGCCCCTCGCTGGTAATGTTTTACAGAATCACGTTCGTGTCGTCCCGTACGTCTCGGTTGGGACATTATATACGACTATAGCGTTATATATCCTAACCTAAGGCAGACTAACATCCCGGATGTAGTATTTTACATCATGCCTGGCGTATCGGCCTCTACTTCTCGGTGGGAACATTATATTCGCCTATGACGTAATATAACCTAACCTAACACATCTAGAACCTCGCTGGTAATGTTTTACAGAATACCGTTCGTGACGGCCCGTACATCTCGGTTGGGATATTATATACGTCTATAGCGTTATATATCCTAACCTAAGGCAGGCTATCATTACGGATGCAGTATTTTACAACATTCTTGGCATATCGGCCTCTACTTCTCGGTGGGAACATTATATACGTCTATAACGTATCACAACCAAACCTAACCCACCTAGCCCCTCGCTGGTAATGTTTTACAGAATCTCGTTCGTGTCGTCCCGTACGTCTCGGTTGGGACATTATATACGACTATAGCGTTATATATCCTAACCTAAGGCAGGCTAACATCTCGGATGTAGTATATTACAACATGCCTGGCGTATCGGCCTCTACTTCTCGGTGGGAACATTATATTCGTCTATAACGTAATATAACCTAACGTTACACATCTAGAACCTCGCTGGTAATGTTTTACAGAATACCGTTCGTGACGTCCCGTACATCTCGGTTGGGATATTATTACGTCTACAGCGTTATATATCCTAACCTAAGGCAGGCTAACATCTCGGATGCAGTATTTTACGCCATTCCTGGCGTATCGGCCCCTACTTCTCTGTGGGTACATTATACACGTCTATAACGTAATATAACCTAACCTAACACATCTAGCCCCTCGCTGGTAATGTTCTACAGAATCCCGTTCGTGACGTCCCGTACATCGCGGTTGGAGTATTATATACGTCTATTGCGTTATATATCCTAACCTAAGACAGGCTATCATCTCGGATGTAGTATTTTACAACATTCCTGCCGTATCGGCCCCTACTTCTCGGTGGGAACATTATATACGTCTATAACGTATTACAACCTAACCTAACCTATCTAGCCCCTCGCTGGTAATATTTTACAGAATCCCGTTTGTGTCGTCCCGTACGTCTCAGTTGGGAAATTAGATACTTCTATAGAGTTATATATCCTAACCTAAGGCAGGCTATCATCTCGGATGCAGTATTTTACAACATTCTTGGCATATCGGCCTCTACTTCTCGGTGGGAACATTATATACGTCTATAACGTATCACAACCTAAACTAACACATCTAGCCCCTCGCTGGTAATGTTTTACAGAATCCCGTTCGTGTCGTCACGTACGTCTTGGTTGGAATATTATATACGTCTATAGCGTTATTTATCCTACCCTAAGGCAGGCCATCATCTCGTATGTAGCATTTTACAACATTCCTGACGTATCGGCCCCTGCTTCTCGGTGGGAACATTATATACGTCTATAACGTATCACAACCTAACCTAACCCATCTAGCCCCTCGATGGTAATGTTTTACAGAATCACGTTCCTGTCGTCCCGTACGTCTCGGTTGGGACATTATATACGACTATAGCGTTATATATCCTAACCTAAGGCAGGCTAACATCTCGGATGTAGTATTTTACATCATGCCTGGCGTATCGGCCCCTACTTCTCATTGGGAACATTACATACGTCTATAACGTATCACAACCTAACCTAACACATCTAGCCCCTCGCTGGTAATGTTTTACAGAATCACGTTCGTGTCGTCCCGTACGTCTCGGTTGGGACATTATATACGACTATAGCGTTATATATCCTAACCTAAGGCAGACTAACATCCCGGATGTAGTATTTTACATCATGCCTGGCGTATCGGCCTCTACTTCTCGGTGGGAACATTATATTCGCCTATGACGTAATATAACCTAACCTAACACATCTAGAACCTCGCTGGTAATGTTTTACAGAATACCGTTCGTGACGGCCCGTACATCTCGGTTGGGATATTATATACGTCTATAGCGTTATATATCCTAACCTAAGGCAGGCTATCATTACGGATGCAGTATTTTACAACATTCTTGGCATATCGGCCTCTACTTCTCGGTGGGAACATTATATACGTCTATAACGTATCACAACCAAACCTAACCCACCTAGCCCCTCGCTGGTAATGTTTTACAGAATCACGTTCGTGTCGTCCCGTACGTCTCGGTTGGGACATTATATACGACTATAGCGTTATATATCCTAACCTAAGGCAGGCTAACATCTCGGATGTAGTATATTACAACATGCCTGGCGTATCGGCCTCTACTTCTCGGTGGGAACATTATATTCGTCTATAACGTAATATAACCTAACGTTACACATCTAGAACCTCGCTGGTAATGTTTTACAGAATACCGTTCGTGACGTCCCGTACATCTCGGTTGGGATATTATTACGTCTACAGCGTTATATATCCTAACCTAAGGCAGGCTAACATCTCGGATGCAGTATTTTACGCCATTCCTGGCGTATCGGCCCCTACTTCTCTGTGGGTACATTATACACGTCTATAACGTAATATAACCTAACCTAACACATCTAGCCCCTCGCTGGTAATGTTCTACAGAATCCCGTTCGTGACGTCCCGTACATCGCGGTTGGAGTATTATATACGTCTATTGCGTTATATATCCTAACCTAAGACAGGCTATCATCTCGGATGTAGTATTTTACAACATTCCTGCCGTATCGGCCCCTACTTCTCGGTGGGAACATTATATACGTCTATAACGTATTACAACCTAACCTAACCTATCTAGCCCCTCGCTGGTAATATTTTACAGAATCCCGTTTGTGTCGTCCCGTACGTCTCAGTTGGGAAATTAGATACTTCTATAGAGTTATATATCCTAACCTAAGGCAGGCTATCATCTCGGATGCAGTATTTTACAACATTCTTGGCATATCGGCCTCTACTTCTCGGTGGGAACATTATATACGTCTATAACGTATCACAACCTAAACTAACACATCTAGCCCCTCGCTGGTAATGTTTTACAGAATCCCGTTCGTGTCGTCACGTACGTCTTGGTTGGAATATTATATACGTCTATAGCGTTATTTATCCTACCCTAAGGCAGGCCATCATCTCGTATGTAGCATTTTACAACATTCCTGACGTATCGGCCCCTGCTTCTCGGTGGGAACATTATATACGTCTATAACGTATCACAACCTAACCTAACCCATCTAGCCCCTCGATGGTAATGTTTTACAGAATCACGTTCCTGTCGTCCCGTACGTCTCGGTTGGGACATTATATACGACTATAGCGTTATATATCCTAACCTAAGGCAGGCTAACATCTCGGATGTAGTATTTTACATCATGCCTGGCGTATCGGCCCCTACTTCTCATTGGGAACATTACATACGTCTATAACGTATCACAACCTAACCTAACACATCTAGCCCCTCGCTGGTAATGTTTTACAGAATCACGTTCGTGTCGTCCCGTACGTCTCGGTTGGGACATTATATACGACTATAGCGTTATATATCCTAACCTAAGGCAGACTAACATCCCGGATGTAGTATTTTACATCATGCCTGGCGTATCGGCCTCTACTTCTCGGTGGGAACATTATATTCGCCTATGACGTAATATAACCTAACCTAACACATCTAGAACCTCGCTGGTAATGTTTTACAGAATACCGTTCGTGACGGCCCGTACATCTCGGTTGGGATATTATATACGTCTATAGCGTTATATATCCTAACCTAAGGCAGGCTATCATTACGGATGCAGTATTTTACAACATTCTTGGCATATCGGCCTCTACTTCTCGGTGGGAACATTATATACGTCTATAACGTATCACAACCAAACCTAACCCACCTAGCCCCTCGCTGGTAATGTTTTACAGAATCACGTTCGTGTCGTCCCGTACGTCTCGGTTGGGACATTATATACGACTATAGCGTTATATATCCTAACCTAAGGCAGGCTAACATCTCGGATGTAGTATATTACAACATGCCTGGCGTATCGGCCTCTACTTCTCGGTGGGAACATTATATTCGTCTATAACGTAATATAACCTAACGTTACACATCTAGAACCTCGCTGGTAATGTTTTACAGAATACCGTTCGTGACGTCCCGTACATCTCGGTTGGGATATTATTACGTCTACAGCGTTATATATCCTAACCTAAGGCAGGCTAACATCTCGGATGCAGTATTTTACGCCATTCCTGGCGTATCGGCCCCTACTTCTCTGTGGGTACATTATACACGTCTATAACGTAATATATCCTAACCTAACACATCTAGAACCTCGCTGGTAATGTTTTACAGAATACCGTTCGTGACGTCCCGTACATCTCGGTTGGGATATTATATACGTCTATAGCGTTATATATCCTAACCTAAGGCAGGCTATCATCTCGGATGTAGTATTTTACAACATTCCTGGCGTATCGGCCCCTACTTCTCGGTGGGAACATTATATAGGTCTATAACTTAATATAACCTAACCTAACACATCTAGCCCCTCGCTGGTAATGTTATACAGAATCCCGTTCCTGTCGTCCCTTACCTCTCGGTTGGAATATTATATACGTCTATAGCGTTATATATCCTAACCTAAGGCAGGCTATCATCTCGGATGTAGTATTTTACAGCATTCCTGCCGTATCGGCCCCTACTTCTCGGTGGGAACATTATATACGTCTATAACGTATCACAACCTAACCTAACCCATCTAGCCCCTCGATGGTAATGTTTTACAGAATCACGTTCCTGTCGTCCCGTACGTCTCGGTTGGGACATTATATACGACTATAGCGTTATATATCCTAACCTAAGGCGGGCTAACATCTCGGATGTAGTATATTACATCATGCCTGGCGTATCGGCCTCTACTTCTCGGTGGGAACATTATATTCGTCTATAACGTAATATAACCTAACCTAACACATCTAGAACCTCGCTGGTAATGTTTTACAGAATACCGTTCGTGACGTCCCGTACATCTCCGTTGGGATATTATATACGTCTATAGCGTTATATATCCTAACCTAAGGCAGGCTATCATCTCGGTTGCAGTATTTTATAACATTCCTGGCGTATCGGCCCCTACTTCTCGGTGGGTACATTATACACGTCTATAACGTAGTATATCCTAACCTAACACATCTAGCCCCTCGCAGGTAATGTTTTACAGAATCCCGTTCGTGTCGTCCCGTACGTCTCGGTTGGGATATTATATACGTCTATAGCGTTATTTATCCTAACCTAAGGCAGGCTATCATCTCGGATGTAGTATTTTACAACATTCCTGACGCATCGGCCCCTACTTCTCGGTGGGAACATTATATACGTCTATAACGTATCACAACCTAAACTAACACATCTAGCCCCTCGCTGGTAATGTTTTACAGAATCACGTTCGTGTCGTCCCGCACGTCTCGGTTGGGACATTATATACGACTATAGCGTTATATATCCTAACCTAAGGCAGGCTAACATCTCGGGTGTAGTATTTTACAACATGCCTGGCGTATCGGCCTCTATTTCTCGGTGGGAACATTATATACGTCTATAACGTATCACAACCTAACCTAACCCATCTAGCCCCTCGCTGGTAATATTTTACAGAATCCCGTTTGTGTCGTCCCGTACGTCTCAGTTGGGAAATTATATACGTCTATAGCGTTATATATCCTAACCTAAGGCAGGCTATCATCTCGGATGCAGTATTTTACAACATTCTTGGCATATCGGCCTCTACTTCTCGGTGGGAACATTATATACGTCTATAACGTATCACAACCAAACCTAACCCACCTAGCCCCTCGCTGGTAATGTTTTACAGAATCACGTTCGTGTCGTCCCGTACGACTCGGTTGGGACATTACATACGACTATAGCGTTATATATCCTAACCTAAGGCAGGCTAACATCTCGGATGTAGTATATTACAACATGCCTGGCGTATCGGCCTCTACTTCTCGGTGGGAACATTATATTCGTCTATAACGTAATATAACCTAACCTAACACATCTAGAACCTCGCTGGTAATGTTTTACAGAATACCGTTCGTGACGTCCCGTACATCTCGGTTGGGATATTATATACGTCTATAGCGTTATATATGCTAACCTAAGGCAGGCTATCATCTCGGATGTAGTATTTTACAACATTCCTGGCGTATCGGCCCCTACTTCTCGGTGGGAACATTATATAGGTCTATAACTTAATATAACCTAACCTAACACATCTAGCCCCTCGCTGGTAATGTTTTACAGAATCCCGTTTGTGTCGTCCCGTACGTCTCAGTTGGGAAATTATATACGTCTATAGAGTTATATATCCTAACCTAAGGCAGGCTAACATCTCGGATGTAGTATATTACAACATGCCTGGCGTATCGGCCTCTACTTCTCGGTGGGAACATTATATTCGTCTATAACGTAATATAACCTAACCTAACACATCTAGAACCTCGCTGGTAATGTTTTACAGAATACCGTTCGTGACGTCCCGTACATCTCGGTTGGGATATTATATACGTCTATAGCGTTATATATCCTAACCTACGGCAGGCTATCATCTCGGATGTAGTATTTTACAACATTCCTGGCGTATCGGCCCCTACTTCTCGGTGGGAACATTATATAGGTCTATAACTTAATATAACCTAACCTAACACATCTAGCCCCTCGCTGGTAATGTTTTACAGAATCCCGTTCCTGTTGTCCCGCACCTCTCGGTTGGAATATTATATACGTCTATAGCGTTATATATCCTCACCTAAGGCAGGCTATCATCTCGGATGTAGTATTTTACAGCATTCCTGCCGTATCGGCCCCTACTTCTCGGTGGGAACATTATGTACGTCTATAACGTATCACAACCTAACCTAACCCATCTAGCCCCTCGCTGGTAATATTTTACAGAATCCCGTTTGTGTCGTCTCGTACGTCTCAGTTGGGAAATTATATACGTCTATAGCGTTAGATATCCTAACCTAAGGCAGGCTATCATCTCGGATGCAGTATTTTACAACATTCTTGGCATATCGGCCTCTACTTCTCGGTGGGAACATTATATACGTCTATAACGTAATATAACCTAACCTAACACATCTAGAACCTCGCTGGTAATGTTTTACAGAATACCGTTCGTGACGTCCCGTACATCTCGGTTGGGATATTATATACGTCTATAGCGTTATATATCCTAACCTAAGGCAGGCTATCATCTCGGATGTAGTATTTTACAACATTCCTGGCGTATCGGCCCCTACTTCTCGGTGGGAACATTATATAGGTCTATAACTTAATATAACCTAACCTAACACATCTAGCCCCTCGCTGGTAATGTTTTACAGAATCACGTTCGTGGCGTCCCGTACATCCCGGTTGGGATATTATATACGTCTATAGCGTTATATATCCCAACCTAAGGTAGGCTATAGTCTCGGATGTAGTATTTTACAACATTCACGGCGTATCGGCCCCTACTTCTCGGTGCGAACATTAAATAGGTCTATACCTTAATATAACATAACCTAACACATCTAGCACCTCGCAGGTAATGTTTTACAGAATCCCGTTCGTGACGTCCCGTACATCGCGGTTGGAATATTATATACGTCTATAGCGTTATATATCCTAACCTAAGGCAGGCTATCATCTCGGATGTAGTATTTTACAACATTCCTGCCGTATCGGCCCCTACTTCTCGGTGGGAACATTATATACGTCTATAACGTATCACAACCTAACCTAACCCATCTAGCCCCTCGCTGGTAATATGTTACAGAATCCCGTTTGTGTCGTCCCGTACGTCTCAGTTGGGAAATTATATACGTCTATAGAGTTATATATCCTAACCTAAGGCAGGCTAACATCTCGGATGTAGTATATTACAACATGCCTGGCGTTTCGGCCTCTACTTCTCGGTGGGAACATTATATTCGTCTATAACGTAATATAACCTAACCTAACACATCTAGAACCTCGCTGGTAATGTTTTACAGAATACCGTTCGTGACGTCCCGTACATCTCGGTTGGGATATTATATACGTCTATAGCGTTATATATCCTAACCTACGGCAGGCTATCATCTCGGATGTAGTATTTTACAACATTCCTGGCGTATCGGCCCCTACTTCTCGGTGGGAACATTATATAGGTCTATAACTTAATATAACCTAACCTAACACATCTAGCCCCTCGCTGGTAATGTTTTACAGAATCCCGTTCCTGTTGTCCCGCACCTCTCGGTTGGAATATTATATACGTCTATAGCGTTATATATCCTCACCTAAGGCAGGCTATCATCTCGGATGTAGTATTTTACAGCATTCCTGCCGTATCGGCCCCTACTTCTCGGTGGGAACATTATGTACGTCTATAACGTATCACAACCTAACCTAACCCATCTAGCCCCTCGCTGGTAATATTTTACAGAATCCCGTTTGTGTCGTCTCGTACGTCTCAGTTGGGAAATTATATACGTCTATAGCGTTAGATATCCTAACCTAAGGCAGGCTATCATCTAGGATGTAGTATTTTACAACATTTCTGCCGTATCGGCCTCTACTTCTCGGTGGGAACATTATATTCGTCTATAACGTAATATAACCTAACCTAACACATCTAGCCCCTCGCAGGTAATGTTTTACAGAATACCGTTCGTGATATCCCGTACATCTCGATTGGGATATTATATACGCCTATAGCGTCATATATCCTAACCTAAGGTAGGCTATCATCTCGGATGTAGTATTTTACAACATTCCCGGCGTATCGGCCCCTACTTCTCGATGGGAACTTTATATAGGTCTATAACTTAATATAACCTAACCTAACACATCTAGCCCCTCGCTGGTAATGTTTTACAGAATCCCGTTCGTGACGTCCCGTACATCGCGGTTGGAATATTATATACGTCTATAGCGTTATATATCCTAACCTAAGGCAGACTAACATCCCGGATGTAGTATTTTACATCATGCCTGGCGTATCGGCCTCTACTTCTCGGTGGGAACATTATATACGTCTATAACGTATCACAACCTAACCTAACCCATCTAGCCCCTCGCTGGTAATATTTTACAGAATCCCTTTTCTGTCGTCCCGTACGTCTCAGTTGGGATATTACATACGTCTATAGCGTTATATATGCTAACCTAAGGCAGGCTATCATCTCGGATGTAGTATTTTACAACATTCCTGGCGTATCGGCCCCTACTTCTCGGTGGGAACATTATATAGGTCTATAACTTAATATAACCTAACCTAACACATCTAGCCCCTCGCTGGTAATGTTTTACAGAATCCCGTTCCTGTTGTCCCGCACCTCTCGGTTGGAATATTATATACGTCTATAGCGTTATATATCCTCACCTAAGGCAGGCTATCATCTCGGATGTAGTATTTTACAGCATTCCTGCCGTATCGGCCCCTACTTCTCGGTGGGAACATTATGTACGTCTATAACGTATCACAACCTAACCTAACCCATCTAGCCCCTCGCTGGTAATATTTTACAGAATCCCGTTTGTGTCGTCTCGTACGTCTCAGTTGGGAAATTATATACGTCTATAGCGTTATATATCCTAACCTAAGGCAGGCTATCATCTCGGATGCAGTATTTTACACCATTCCTGTCATATCGGCCCCTACTTCTCGGTGGGAACATTATATACGTCTATAACGTATCACAACCTAAACTAACACATCTAGCCCTTCGCTGGTAGTGTTTTACAGAATCACGTTCGTGTCGTCCCGTACATCTCGGTTGGGATATTATAT
This sequence comes from Xylocopa violacea, assembly GCA_963969225.1. Classification (NCBI taxonomy): domain Eukaryota; kingdom Metazoa; phylum Arthropoda; class Insecta; order Hymenoptera; family Apidae; genus Xylocopa; species Xylocopa violacea. The sequence continues at coordinate 715,058 of CAXAJV010000481.1, forward strand.
ACGTCTATAGCGTTATATATCCCAACCTAAGGTAGGCTATAGTCTCGGACGTAGTATTTTACAACATTCACGGCGTATCGGCCCCTACTTCTCGGTGCGAACATTAAATAGGTCTATACCTTAATATAACATAACCTAACACATCTAGCACCTCGCAGGTAATGTTTTACAGAATCCCGTTCGTGACGTCCCGTACATCGCGGTTGGAATATTATATACGTCTATAGCGTTATATATCCTAACCTAAGGCAGGCTATCATCTCGGATGTAGTATTTTACAACATTCCTGTCGTATCGGCCCCTACTTCTCGGTGGGAACATTATATACGTCTATAACGTATCACAACCTAACCTAACCCATCTAGCCCCTCGCTGCTAATATGTTACAGAATCCCGTTTGTGTCGTCCCGTACGTCTCAGTTGGGAAATTATATACGTCTATAGAGTTATATATCCTAACCTAAGGCAGGCTAACATCTCGGATGTAGTATATTACAACATGCCTGGCGTATCGGCCTCTACTTCTCGGTGGGAACATTATATTCGTCTATAACGTAATATAACCTAACCTAACACATCTAGAACCTCGCTGGTAATGTTTTACAGAATACCGTTCGTGACGTCCCGTACATCTCGGTTGGGATATTATATACGTCTATAGCGTTATATATCCTAACCTACGGCAGGCTATCATCTCGGATGTAGTATTTTACAACATTCCTGGCGTATCGGCCCCTACTTCTCGGTGGGAACATTATATAGGTCTATAACTTAATATAACCTAACCTAACACATCTAGCCCCTCGCTGGTAATGTTTTACAGAATCCCGTTCCTGTTGTCCCGCACCTCTCGGTTGGAATATTATATACGTCTATAGCGTTATATATCCTCACCTAAGGCAGGCTATCATCTCGGATGTAGTATTTTACAGCATTCCTGCCGTATCGGCCCCTACTTCTCGGTGGGAACATTATGTACGTCTATAACGTATCACAACCTAACCTAACCCATCTAGCCCCTCGCTGGTAATATTTTACAGAATCCCGTTTGTGTCGTCTCGTACGTCTCAGTTGGGAAATTATATACGTCTATAGCGTTAGATATCCTAACCTAAGGCAGGCTATCATCTAGGATGTAGTATTTTACAACATTTCTGCCGTATCGGCCTCTACTTCTCGGTGGGAACATTATATTCGTCTATAACGTAATATAACCTAACCTAACACATCTAGCCCCTCGCAGGTAATGTTTTACAGAATACCGTTCGTGACATCCCGTACATCTCGATTGGGATATTATATACGCCTATAGCGTCATATATCCTAACCTAAGGTAGGCTATCATCTCGGATGTAGTATTTTACAACATTCCCGGCGTATCGGCCCCTACTTCTCGATGGGAACTTTATATAGGTCTATAACTTAATATAACCTAACCTAACACATCTAGCCCCTCGCTGGTAATGTTTTACAGAATCCCGATCGTGACGTCCCGTACATCGCGGTTGGAATATTATATACGTCTATAGCGTTATATATCCTATCCTAAGGCAGGCTATCAGCTCGGATGCAGTATTTTACAACATTCCTGGCATATCGGCCCCTACTTCTCGGTGGGAACATTATATACGTCTATAACGTATCACAACCTAAACTAACACATCTAGCCCTTCGCTGGTAGTGTTTTACAGAATCACGTTCGTGTCGTCCCGTACGTCTCGGTTGGGACATTATATACGACTATAGCGTTATATATCCTAACCTAAGGCAGACTAACATCCCGGATGTAGTATTTTACATCATGCCTGGCGTATCGGCCTCTACTTCTCGGTGGGAACATTATATACGTCTATAACGTATCACAACCTAACCTAACCCATCTAGCCCCTCGCTGGTAATATTTTACAGAATCCCTTTTCTGTCGTCCCGTACGTCTCAGTTGGGATATTACATACGTCTATAGCGTTATATATCCTAACCTAAGGCAGGCTAACATCTCGGATGCAGTATTTTACAACATTCCTGGCATATCGGCCCCTACTTCTCGGTGGGAACATTATATACGTCTATAACGTATCACAACCTAAACTAACACATCTAGCCCTTCGCTGGTAGTGTTTTACAGAATCACGTTCGTGTTGTCCCGTACGTCTCGGTTGGGACATTATATACGACTATAGCGTTATATATCCTAACCTAAGGCAGACTAACATCCCGGATGTAGTATTTTACATCATGCCTGGCGTATCGGCCTCTATTTCTCCGTGGGAACATTATATTTGTCTATGACGTAATATAACCTAACCTAACACATCTACAACCTCGCTGGTAATGTTTTACAGAATACCGTTCGTGACGTCCCGTACGTCTCGGTTGGGACATTATATACGACTATAGCGTTATATATCCTAACCTAAGGCAGACTAACATCCCGGATGTAGTATTTTACATCATGCCTGGCGTATCGGCCTCTACTTCTCGGTGGGAACATTATATACGTCTATAACGTATCACAACCTAACCTAACCCATCTAGCCCCTCGCTGGTAATATTTTACAGAATCCCTTTTCTGTCGTCCCGTACGTCTCAGTTGGGATATTACATACGTCTATAGCGTTATATATCCTAACCTAAGGCAGGCTAACATCTCGGATGCAGTATTTTACAACATTCCTGGCGTATCGGCACCTACTTCTCGGTGGGAACATTATATACGTCTATAACGTAACATAACCTAACCTAGCCCATCTAGCCCCTCGCTGGTAATATTTTACAGAATCCCGTTCGTATCGTCCCGTACGTCTCGGTTGGGATATTATATACGTACTATAGCGTTATTTATCCTAACCTAAGGCAGGCTATCATCTCGGATGTAGTATTTTACAACATTCCTGCCGTATCGGCCCCTACTTCTCGGTGGGAACATTATATACGTCTATAACGTATCACAACCTAACCTAACCCATCTAGCCCCTCGCTGGTAATATTTTACAGAATCCCGTTTGTGTCGTCTCGTACGTCTCAGTTGGGAAATTATATACGTCTATAGCGTTAGATATCCTAACCTAAGGCAGGCTATCATCTCGGATGCAGTATTTTACAACATTCTTGGCATATCGGCCTCTACTTCTCGGTGGGAACATTATATACGTCTATAACGTAATATAACCTAACCTAACACATCTAGCCCCTCGCTGGTAATGTTTTACAGAATCCCGTTCCTGTTGTCCCGCACCTCTCGGTTGGAATATTATATACGTCTATAGCGTTATATATCCTCACCTAAGGCAGGCTATCATCTCGGATGTAGTATTTTACAGCATTCCTGCCGTATCGGCCCCTACTTCTCGGTGGGAACATTATGTACGTCTATAACGTATCACAACCTAACCTAACCCATCTAGCCCCTCGCTGGTAATATTTTACAGAATCCCGTTTGTGTCGTCTCGTACGTCTCAGTTGGGAAATTATATACGTCTATAGCGTTATATATCCTAACCTAAGGCAGGCTATCATCTCGGATGCAGTATTTTACACCATTCCTGTCATATCGGCCCCTACTTCTCGGTGGGAACATTATATACGTCTATAACGTATCACAACCTAAACTAACACATCTAGCCCTTCGCTGGTAGTGTTTTACAGAATCACGTTCGTGTCGTCCCGTACATCTCGGTTGGGATATTATATACGTCTATAGCGTTATATATCCCAACCTAAGGTAGGCTATAGTCTCGGATGTAGTATTTTACAACATTCACGGCGTATCGGCCCCTACTTCTCGGTGCGAACATTAAATAGGTCTATACCTTAATATAACATAACCTAACACATCTAGCACCTCGCAGGTAATGTTTTACAGAATCCCGTTCGTGACGTCCCGTACATCGCGGTTGGAATATTATATACGTCTATAGCGTTATATATCCTAACCTAAGGCAGGCTATCATCTCGGATGTAGTATTTTACAACATTCCTGCCGTATCGGCCCCTACTTCTCGGTGGGAACATTATATACGTCTATAACGTATCACAACCTAACCTAACCCATCTAGCCCCTCGCTGGTAATATGTTACAGAATCCCGTTTGTGTCGTCCCGTGCGTCTCAGTTGGGAAATTATATACGTCTATAGAGTTATATATCCTAACCTAAGGCAGGCTAACATCCAGGATGTAGTATATTACAATATGCCTGGCGTATCGGCCTCTACTTCTCGGTGGGAACATTATATTCGTCTATAACGTAATATAACCTAACCTAACACATCTAGAACCTCGCTGGTAATGTTTTACAGAATACCGTTCGTGACGTCCCGTACATCTCGGTTGGGATATTATATACGTCTATAGCGTTATATATCCTAACCTACGGCAGGCTATCATCTCGGATGTAGTATTTTACAACATTCCTGGCGTATCGGCCCCTACTTCTCGGTGGGAACATTATATAGGTCTATAACTTAATATAACCTAACCTAACACATCTAGCCCCTCGCTGGTAATGTTTTACAGAATCCCGTTCGTGACGTCCCGTACATCGCGGTTGGAATATTATATACGTCTATAGCGTTATATATCCTATCCTAAGGCAGGCTATCATCTCGGATGTAGTATTTTACAGCATTCCTGCCGTATCGGCCCCTACTTCTCGGTGGGAACATTATGTACGTCTATAACGTATCACAACCTAACCTAACCCATCTAGCCCCTCGCTGGTAATATTTTACAGAATCCCGTTTGTGTCGTCTCGTACGTCTCAGTTGGGAAATTATATACGTCTATAGCGTTAGATATCCTAACCTAAGGCAGGCTATCATCTCGGATGCAGTATTTTACAACATTCTTGGCATATCGGCCTCTACTTCTCGGTGGGAACATTATATACGTCTATAACGTAATATAACCTAACCTAACACATCTAGAACCTCGCTGGTAATATTTTACAGAATACCGTTCGTGACGTCCCGTACATCTCGGTTGGGATATTATATACGTCTATAGCGTTATATATCCTAACCTAAGGCAGGCTATCATCTCGGATGTAGTATTTTACAACATTCCTGGCGTATCGGCCCCTACTTCTCGGTGGGAACATTATATAGGTCTATAACTTAATATAACCTAACCTAACACATCTAGCCCCTCGCTGGTAATGTTTTACAGAATCCCGTTCCTGTCGTCCCGTACCTTTCGGTTGGAATGTTATATACGTCTATAGCGTTATATATCCTAACCTAAGGCAGGCTATCATCTCGGATGCAGTATTTTACACCATTCCTGTCATATCGGCCCCTACTTCTCGGTGGGAACATTATATACGTCTATAACGTATCACAACCTAAACTAACACATCTAGCCCTTCGCTGGTAGTGTTTTACAGAATCACGTTCGTGTCGTCCCGTACGTCTCGGTTGGAATATTATATACGTCTATAGCGTTATATATCCTAACCTAAGGCAGGCTATCATCTCGGATGCAGTATTTTACAACATTCCTGGCATATCGGCCCCTACTTCTCGGTGGGAACATTATATACGTCTATAACGTATCACAACCTAAACTAACACATCTAGCCCTTCGCTGGTAGTGTTTTACAGAATCACGTTCGTGTTGTCCCGTACGTCTCGGTTGGGACATTATATACGACTATAGCGTTATATATCCTAACCTAAGGCAGACTAACATCCCGGATGTAGTATTTTACATCATGCCTGGCGTATCGGCCTCTATTTCTCGGTGGGAACATTATATTTGTCTATGACGTAGTATAACCTAACCTAACACATCTACAACCTCGCTGGTAATGTTTTACAGAATACCGTTCGTGACGTCCCGTACATCTCGGTTGGGATATTATATACGTCTATAGCGTTATATATCCTAACCTACGGCAGGCTATCATCTCGGATGTAGTATTTTACAACATTCCTGGCGTATCGGCCCCTACTTCTCGGTGGGAACATTATATAGGTCTATAACTTAATATAACCTAACCTAACACATCTAGCCCCTCGCTGGTAATGTTTTACAGAATCCCGTTCCTGTTGTCCCGCACCTCTCGGTTGGAATATTATATACGTCTATAGCGTTATATATCCTCACCTAAGGCAGGCTATCATCTCGGATGTAGTATTTTACAGCATTCCTGCCGTATCCGCCCCTACTTCTCGGTGGGAACATTATGTACGTCTATAACGTATCACAACCTAACCTAACCCATCTAGCCCCTCGCTGGTAATATTTTACAGAATCCCGTTTGTGTCGTCTCGTACGTCTCAGTTGGGAAATTATATACGTCTATAGCGTTAGATATCCTAACCTAAGGCAGGCTATCATCTAGGATGTAGTATTTTACAACATTTCTGCCGTATCGGCCTCTACTTCTCGGTGGGAACATTATATTCGTCTATAACGTAATATAACCTAACCTAACACATCTAGCCCCTCGCTGGTAATATTTTACAGAATCCCGTTTGTGACGTCCCGCACATCTCGGTTGGGATATTATTACGTCTATAGCTTTATATATCCTAACCTAAGGCAGGCTATCATCTCGGTTGCAGTATTTTATAACATTCCTGGCGTATCGGCCCCTACTTCTCGGTGGGAACATTATATAGGTCTATAACTTAATACAACCTAACCTAACACATCTAGCCCCTCGCTGGTAATGTTTTACAGAATCCCGTTCGTGACGTCCCGTACATCTCGTTTGGAATATTATATACGTCTATAGCGTTATATATCCTAACCTAAGGCAGGCTATCATCTCGGATGTAGTATTTTACAACATTCCTGCCGTATCGGCCCCTACTTCTCGGTGGGAACATTATATACGTCTATAACGTATCACAACCAAACCTAACCCACCTAGCCCCTCGCTGGTAATGTTTTACAGAATCACGTTCGTGTCGTCCCGTACGTCTCGGTTGGGACATTATATACGACTATAGCGTTATATATCCTAACCTAAGGCAGGCTAACATCTCGGATGTAGTATATTACAACATGCCTGGCGTATCGGCCTCTACTTCTCGGTGGGAACATTATATTCGTCTATAACGTAATATAACCTAACCTAACACATCTAGAACCTCGCTGGTAATGTTTTACAGAATACCGTTCGTGACGTCCCGTACATCTAGGTTGGGATATTATATACGTCTATAGCGTTATATATGCTAACCTAAGGCCGGCTATCATCTCGGATGTAGTATTTTACAACATTCCTGGCGTATCGGCCCCTACTTCTCGGTGGGAACATTATATAGGTCTATAACTTAATATAACCTAACCTAACACATCTAGCCCCTCGCTGGTAATGTTTTACAGAATCCCGTTCGTGACGTCCCGTACATCGCGGTTGGAATATTATATACGTCTATAGCGTTATATATCCTAACCTAAGGCAGGCTATCATCTCGGATGTAGTATTTTACAGCATTCCTGCCGTATCGGCCCCTACTTCTCGGTGGGAACATTATGTACGTCTATAACGTATCACAACCTAACCTAACCCATCTAGCCCCTCGCTGGTAATATTTTACAGAATCCCGTTTGTGTCGTCTCGTACGTCTCAGTTGGGAAATTATATACGTCTATAGCGTTAGATATCCTAACCTAAGGCAGGCTATCATCTCGGATGCAGTATTTTACAACATTCTTGGCATATCGGCCTCTACTTCTCGGTGGGAACATTATATACGTCTATAACGTAATATAACCTAACCTAACACATCTAGAACCTCGCTGGTAATGTTTTACAGAATACCGTTCGTGACGTCCCGTACATCTCGGTTGGGATATTATATACGTCTATAGCGTTATATATCCTAACCTAAGGCAGGCTATCATCTCGGATGTAGTATTTTACAACATTCCTGGCGTATCGGCCCCTACTTCTCGGTGGGAACATTATATAGGTCTATAACTTAATATAACCTAACCTAACACATCTAGCCCCTCGCTGGTAATGTTTTACAGAATCCCGTTCCTGTCGTCCCGTACCTTTCGGTTGGAATGTTATATACGTCTATAGCGTTATATATCCTAACCTAAGGCAGGCTATCATCTCGGATGCAGTATTTTACACCATTCCTGTCATATCGGCCCCTACTTCTCGGTGGGAACATTATATACGTCTATAACGTATCACAACCTAAACTAACACATCTAGCCCTTCGCTGGTAGTGTTTTACAGAATCACGTTCGTGTCGTCCCGTACGTCTCGGTTGGAATATTATATACGTCTATAGCGTTATATATCCTAACATAAGGCAGGCTATCATCTTGGATGTAGTATTTTACAACATTCCTGGCGTATCGGCCCCTACTTCTCGGTGGGAACATTGTATAGGTCTATAACTTAATATAACCTAACCTAACACATCTAGCCCCTCGCTGGTAATGTTTTACAGAATCCCGTTCGTGACGTCCCGTACATCGCGGTTGGAATATTATATACGTCTATAGCGTTATATATCCTATCCTAAGGCAGGCTATCATCTCGGATGTAGTATTTTACAGCATTCCTGCCGTATCGGCCCCTACTTCTCGGTGGGAACATTATGTACGTCTATAACGTATCACAACCTAACCTAACCCATCTAGCCCCTCGCTGGTAATATTTTACAGAATCCCGTTTGTGTCGTCTCGTACGTCTCAGTTGGGAAATTATATACGTCTATAGCGTTAGATAACCTAACCTAAGGCAGGCTATCATCTCGGATGCAGTATTTTACAACATTCTTGGCATATCGGCCTCTACTTCTCGGTGGGAACATTATATACGTCTATAACGTAATATAACCTAACCTAACACATCTAGAACCTCGCTGGTAATGTTTTACAGAATACCGTTCGTGACGTCCCGTACATCTCGGTTGGGATATTATATACGTCTATAGCGTTATATATCCTAACCTAAGGCAGGCTATCATCTCGGATGTAGTATTTTACAACATTCCTGGCGTATCGGCCCCTACTTCTCGGTGGGAACATTATATAGGTCTATAACTTAATATAACCTAACCTAACACATCTAGCCCCTCGCTGGTAATGTTTTACAGAATCCCGTTTGTGTCGTCCCGTACGTTTCAGTTGGGAAATTATATACGTCTATAGAGTTATATATCCTAACCTAAGGCAGGCTAACATCTCGGATGTAGTATATTACAATATGCCTGGCGTATCGGCCTCTACTTCTCGGTGGGAACATTATATTCGTCTATAACGTAATATAACCTAACCTAACACATCTAGAACCTCGCTGGTAATGTTTTACAGAATACCGTTCGTGACGTCCCGTACATCTCGGTTGGGATATTATATACGTCTATAGCGTTATATATCCTAACCTACGGCAGGCTATCATCTCGGATGTAGTATTTTACAACATTCCTGGCGTATCGGCCCCTACTTCTCGGTGGGAACATTATATAGGTCTATAACTTAATATAACCTAACCTAACACATCTAGCCCCTCGCTGGTAATGTTTTACAGAATCCCGTTCCTGTTGTCCCGCACCTCTCGGTTGGAATATTATATACGTCTATAGCGTTATATATCCTCACCTAAGGCAGGCTATCATCTCGGATGTAGTATTTTACAGCATTCCTGCCGTATCGGCCCCTACTTCTCGGTGGGAACATTATGTACGTCTATAACGTATCACAACCTAACCTAACCCATCTAGCCCCTCGCTGGTAATATTTTACAGAATCCCGTTTGTGTCGTCTCGTACGTCTCAGTTGGGAAATTATATACGTCTATAGCGGTAGATATCCTAACCTAAGGCAGGCTATCATCTAGGATGTAGTATTTTACAACATTTCTGCCGTATCGGCCTCTACTTCTCGGTGGGAACATTATATTCGTCTATAACGTAATATAACCTAACCTAACACATCTAGCCCCTCGCTGGGAATATTTTACAGAATCCCGTTTGTGACGTCCCGCACATCTCGGTTGGGATATTATTACGTCTATAGCTTTATATATCCTAACCTAAGGCAGGCTATCATCTCGGTTGCAGTATTTTATAACATTCCTGGCGTATCGGCCCCTACTTCTCGGTGGGAACATTATATAGGTCTATAACTTAATACAACCTAACCTAACACATCTAGCCCCTCGCTGGTAATGTTTTACAGAATCCCGTTCGTGACGTCCCGTACATCTCGTTTGGAATATTATATACGTCTATAGCGTTATATATCCTAACCTAAGGCAGGCTATCATCTCGGATGCAGTATTTTACAACATTCTTGGCATATCGGCCTCTACTTCTCGGTGGGAACATTATATACGTCTATAACGTAATATAACCTAACCTAACACATCTAGAACCTCGCTGGTAATGTTTTACAGAATACCGTTCGTGACGTCCCGTACATCTCGGTTGGGATATTATATACGTCTATAGCGTTATATATCCTAACCTAAGGCAGGCTATCATCTCGGATGTAGTATTTTACAACATTCCTGGCGTATCGGCCCCTACTTCTCGGTGGGAACATTATATAGGTCTATAACTTAATATAACCTAACCTAACACATCTAGCCCCTCGCTGGTAATGTTTTACAGAATCCCGTTCGTGACGTCCCGTACATCGCGGTTGGAATATTATATACGTCTATAGCGTTATATATCCTAACCTAAGGCAGGCTATCATCTCGGATGTAGTATTTTACAGCATTCCTGCCGTATCGGCCCCTACTTCTCGGTGGGAACATTATGTACGTCTATAACGTATCACAACCTAACCTAACCCATCTAGCCCCTCGCTGGTAATATTTTACAGAATCCCGTTTGTGTCGTCTCGTACGTCTCAGTTGGGAAATTATATACGTCTATAGCGTTAGATATCCTAACCTAAGGCAGGCTATCATCTCGGATGCAGTATTTTACAACATTCTTGGCATATCGGCCTCTACTTCTCGGTGGGAACATTATATACGTCTATAACGTAATATAACCTAACCTAACACATCTAGAACCTCGCTGGTAATGTTTTACAGAATACCGTTCGTGACGTCCCGTACATCTCGGTTGGGATATTATATACGTCTATAGCGTTATATATCCTAACCTAAGGCAGGCTATCATCTCGGATGTAGTATTTTACAACATTCCTGGCGTATCGGCCCCTACTTCTCGGTGGGAACATTATATAGGTCTATAACTTAATATAACCTAACCTAACACATCTAGCCCCTCGCTGGTAATGTTTTACAGAATCCCGTTCCTGTCGTCCCGTACCTTTCGGTTGGAATGTTATATACGACTATAGCGTTATATATCCTAACCTAAGGCAGGCTATCATCTCGGATGCAGTATTTTACACCATTCCTGTCATATCGGCCCCTACTTCTCGGTGGGAACATTATATACGTCTATAACGTATCACAACCTAAACTAACACATCTAGCCCTTCGCTGGTAGTGTTTTACAGAATCACGTTCGTGTCGTCCCGTACATCTCGGTTGGAATATTATATACGTCTATAGCGTTATATATCCTAACCTAAGGCAGGCTATCATCTCGGATGCAGTATTTTACAACATTCCTGGCATATCGGCCCCTACTTCTCGGTGGGAACATTATATACGTCTATAACGTATCACAACCTAAACTAACACATCTAGCCCTTCGCTGGTAGTGTTTTGCAGAATCACGTTCGTGTTGTCCCGTACGTCTCGGTTGGGACATTATATACGACTATAGCGTTATATATCCTAACCTAAGGCAGACTAACATCCCGGATGTAGTATTTTACATCATGCCTGGCGTATCGGCCTCTATTTCTCGGTGGGAACATTATATTTGTCTATGACGTAATATAACCTAACCTAACACATCTACAACCTCGCTGGTAATGTTTTACAGAATACCGTTCGTGACGTCCCGTACATCTCGGTTGGGATATTATATACGTCTATAGCGTTATATATCCTAACCTAAGGTAGGCTATAGTCTCGGATGTAGTATTTTACAACATTCACGGCGTATCGGCCCCTACTTCTCGGTGCGAACATTAAATAGGTCTATACCTTAATATAACATAACCTAACACATCTAGCACCTCGCAGGTAATGTTTTACAGAATCCCGTTCGTGACGTCCCGTACATCGCGGTTGGAATATTATATACGTCTATAGCGTTATATATCCTAACCTAAGGCAGGCTATCATCTCGGATGTAGTATTTTACAACATTCCTGCCGTATCGGCCCCTACTTCTCGGTGGGAACATTATATACGTCTATAACTTAATATAACCTAACCTAACACATCTAGCCCCTCGCTGGTAATATGTTACAGAATCCCGTTTGTGTCGTCCCGTACGTCTCAGTTGGGAAATTATATACGTCTATAGAGTTATATATCCTAACCTAAGGCAGGCTAACATCTCGGATGTAGTATATTACAATATGCCTGGCGTATCGGCCTCTACTTCTCGGTGGGAACATTATATTCGTCTATAACGTAATATAACCTAACCTAACACATCTAGCCCCTCGCAGGTAATGTTTTACAGAATACCGTTCGTGACGTCCCGTACATCTCGGTTGGGATATTATATACGTCTATAGCGTTATATATCCTAACCTACGGCAGGCTATCATCTCGGATGTAGTATTTTACAACATTCCTGGCGTATCGGCCCCTACTTCTCGGTGGGAACATTATATACGTCTATAACGTAACATAACCTAACCTAGCCCATCTAGCCCCTCGCTGGTAATGTTTTACAGAATCCCGTTCCTGTTGTCCCGCACCTCTCGGTTGGAATATTATATACGTCTATAGCGTTATATATCCTCACCTAAGGCAGGCTATCATCTAGGATGTAGTATTTTACAACATTCCTGCCGTATCGGCCCCTACTTCTCGGTGGGAACATTATATACGTCTATAACGTATCACAACCTAACCTAACCCATCTAGCCCCTCGCTGGTAATATTTTACAGAATCCCGTTTGTGACGTCCCGCACATCTCGGTTGGGATATTATTACGTCTATAGCTTTATATATCCTAACCTAAGGCAGGCTATCATCTCGGTTGCAGTATTTTATAACATTCCTGGCGTATCGGCCCCTACTTCTCGGTGGGAACATTATATAGGTCTATAACTTAATACAACCTAACCTAACACATCTAGCCCCTCGCTGGTAATGTTTTACAGAATCCCGTTCGTGACGTCCCGTACATCTCGGTTGGAATATTATATACGTCTATAGCGTTATATATCCTAACCTAAGGCAGGCTATCATCTCGGATGTAGTATTTTACAGCATTCCTGCCGTATCGGCCCCTACTTCTCGGTGGGAACATTATATACGTCTATAACGTATCACAACCTAACCTAACCCATCTAGCCCCTCGCTGGTAATATTTTACAGAATCCCGTTTGTGTCGTCCCGTACGCCTCAGTTGGGATATTATATACGTCTATAGCTTTATATATCATAACCTAAGGCAGGCTATCATCTCGGATGCAGTATTTTACAACATTCCTGGCATATCGGCCCCTACTTCTCGGTGGGAACATTATATACGTCTATAACGTATCACAACCTAAACTAACACATCTAGCCCTTCGCTGGTAGTGTTTTACAGAATCACGTTCGTGTTGTCCCGTACGTCTCGGTTGGGACATTATATACGACTATAGCGTTATATATCCTAACCTAAGGCAGACTAACATCCCGGATGTAGTATTTTACATCATGCCTGGCGTATCGGCCTCTATTTCTCGGTGGGAACATTATATTTGTCTATGACGTAATATAACCTAACCTAACACATCTACAACCTCGCTGGTAATGTTTTACAGAATACCGTTCGTGACGTCCCGTACATCTCGGTTGGGATATTATATACGTCTATAGCGTTATATATCCTAACCTAAGTCAGGCTATCATCTCGGATGTAGTATTTTACAACATTCCTGGCGTATCGGCCCCTACTTCTCGGTGGGAACATTATATAGGTCTATAACTTAATATAACCTAACCTAACACATCTAGCCCCTCGCTGGTAATGTTTTACAGAATCCCGTTCCTGTTGTCCCGCACCTCTCGGTTGGAATATTATATACGTCTATAGCGTTATATATCCTAACCTAAGGCAGGCTATCATCTCGAATGTAGTATTTTACAGCATTCCTGCCGTATCGGCCCCTACTTCTCGGTGGGAAAATTATGTACGTCTATAATGTATCACAACCTAACCTAACCCATCTAGCCCCTCGCTGGTAATATTTTACAGAATCCCGTTTGTGTCGTCTCGTACGTCTCAGTTGGGAAATTATATACGTCTATAGCGTTATATATCCTAACCTAAGGCAGGCTATCATCTCGGATGCAGTATTTTACAACATTCTTGGCATATCGGCCTCTACTTCTCGGTGGGAACATTATATACGTCTATAACGTAATGTAACCTAACCTAACACATCTAGAACCTCGCTGGTAATGTTTTACAGAATACCGTTCGTGACGTCCCGTACATCTCGGTTGGGATATTATATACGTCTATAGCGTTATATATCCTAACCTAAGGCAGGCTATCATCTCGGATGTAGTATTTTACAACATTCCTGGCGTATCGGCCCCTACTTCTCGGTGGGAACATTATATAGATCTATAACTTAATATAACCTAACCTAACACATCTAGCCCCTCGCTGGTAATGTTTTACAGAATCCCGTTCGTGACGTCCCGTACATCTCGGTTGGAATATTATATACGTCTATAGCGTTATATATCCGAACCTAAGGCAGGCTATCATCTAGGATGTAGTATTTTACAACATTTCTGCCGTATCGGCCTCTACTTCTCGGTGGGAACATTATATTCGTCTATAACGTAATATAACCTAACCTAACACATCTAGAACCTCGCTGGTAATGTTTTACAGAATACCGTTCGTGACATCCCGTACATCTCGGTTGGGATATTATATACGTCTATAGCGTTATATATCCTAACATAAGGCAGGCTATCATCTCGGATGTAATATTTTACTACATTCCTGGCATATCGGCCCCTACTTCTCGGTGGGAAGATTATATACGTCTATAACGTATCACAACCTAAACTAACACATCTAGCCCTTCGCTGGTAGTGTTTTACAGAATCACGTTCGTGTCGTCCCGTACGTCTCGGTTGGGACATTATATACGACTATAGCGTTATATATCCTAACATAAGGCAGACTAACATACCGGATGTAATATTTTACATCATGCCTGGCGTATCGGCCTCTACTTCTCGGTGGGAACATTATATACGTCTATAACGTATCACAACCTAACCTAACCCATCTAGCCCCTCGCTGGTAATATTTTACAGAATCCCGATTCTGTCGTCCCGTACGTCTCAGTTGGGATATTACATACGTCTATAGCGTTATATATCCTAACCTAAGGCAGGCTATCATCTCGGACGCAGTATTTTACAACATTCCCGGCATGTTGGCCCCTACTTCTCGGTGGGAACATTATATACGTCTATAACGTATCACAACCTAAACTAACACATCTAGCCCTTCGCTGGTAGTGTTTTACAGAATCACGTTCGTGTCGTCCCGTACGTCTCGGTTGGGACATTATATACGACTATAGCGTTATATATCCTAACCTAAGGCAGACTAACATCCCGGATGTAGTATTTTACATCATGCCTGGCGTATCGGCCTCTATTTCTCGGTGGGAACATTATATATGTCTATGACGTAATATAACCTAACCTAACACATCTACAACCTCGCTGGGAATGTTTTACAGAATACCGTTCGTGACGTCCCGTACATCTCGGTTGGGATATTATATTCGTCTATAGCGTTATATATCCTAACCGAAGGTAGGCTATAGTCTCGGATGTAGTATTTTACAACATTCACGGCGTATCGGTCCCTACTTCTCGGTGCGAACATTATACGCGTCTATAACGTAACATCACCTAACCTAGCCCCTCGAGACCCTCGCTGGTAATATTTTACAGAATCCCGTTCGTGTCGTCCCGTACGTCTCGGTTGGGATATTATATACGTCTATAGCGTTATATATCCTAACCTAAGGCAGGCTATCATCTCGGATGTAGTATTTTACAACATTCCTGGCGTATCGGCCCCTACTTCTCGGTGGGAACATTATATAGGTCTATAACTTAATATAACCTAACCTAACACATCTAGCCCCTCGCTGGTAATGTTTTACAGAATCCCGTTCCTGTTGTCCCGCACCTCTCGGTTGGAATATTATATACGTCTATAGCGTTATATATCCTCACCTAAGGCAGGCTATCATCTAGGATGTAGTATTTTACAGCATTCCTGCCGTATCGGCCCCTACTTCTCGGTAGGAACATTATGTACGTCTATAACGTATCACAACCTAACCTAACCCATCTAGCCCCTCGCTGGTAATATTTTACAGAATCCCGTTTGTGTCGTCTCGTACGTCTCAGTTGGGAAATTTTATTCGTCTATAGCGTTAGATATCCTAACCTAAGGCAGGCTATCATCTAGGATGTAGTATTTTACAACATTTCTGCCGTATCGGCCTCTACTTCTCGGTGGGAACATTATATTCGTCTATAACGTAATATAACCTAACCTAACACATCTAGCCCCTCGCAGGTAATGTTTTACAGAATACCGTTCGTGACATCCCGTACATCTCGGTTGGTATATTATATACGTCTATAGCGTTATATATCCTAACATAAGGCAGGCTATCATCTCGGATGTAGTATTTTACAACATTCCTGGCGTATCGGCCCCTACTTCTCGGTGGGAACATTATATAGGTCTATAACTTAATGTAACCTAACCTAACACATCTAGCCCCTCGCAGGTAATGTTTTACAGAATAACGTTCGTGACGTCCCGTACATCTCGATTGGGATATTATATACGCCTATAGCGTCATATATCCTAACCTAAGGTAGGCTATCATCTCGGATGTAGTATTTTACAACATTCCCGGCGTATCGGCCCCTACTTCTCGATGGGAACTTTATATAGGTCTATAACTTAATATAACCTAACCTAACACATCTAGCCCCTCGCTGGTAATGTTTTACAGAATCCCGTTCGTGACGTCCCGTACATCGCGGTTGGAATATTATATACGTCTATAGCGTTATATATCCTATCCTAAGGCAGGCTATCATCTCGGATGTAGTATTTTACAACATTCCTGGCGTATCGGCCCCTACTTCTCGGTGGGAACATTATATAGGTCTATAACTTAATATAACCTAACCTAACACATCTAGAACCTCGCTGGTAATGTTTTACAGAATACCGTTCGTGACATCCCGTACATCTCGGTTGGGATATTATATACGTCTATAGCGTTATATATCCTAACATAAGGCAGGCTATCATCTCGGATGTAGTATTTTACTACATTCCTGGCATATCGGCCCCTACTTCTCGGTGGGAACATTATATACGTCTATAACGTATCACAACCTAAACTAACACATCTAGCCCTTCGCTGGTAGTGTTTTACAGAATCACGTTCGTGTCGTCCCGTACGTCTCGGTTGGGACATTATATACGACTATAGCGTTATATATCCTAACCTAAGGAAGACTAACATCCCGGATGTAGTATTTTACATCATGCCTGGCGTATCGGCCTCTACTTCTCGGTGGGAACATTATATACGTCTATAACGTATCACAACCTAACCTAGTCCATCTAGCCCCTCGCTGGTAATATTTCACAGAATCCCGTTTGTGTCGTCCCGTACGTCTCAGTTGGGATATTATATACGTCTACAGCGATATATATCCTAACGTAAGGCAGGCTAACATCTCGGATGTAGTATTTTACAACATTCCTGGCGTATCGGCCTCTACTTCTCGGTGGGAACATTATATTCGTTTGTAACGTAATATAACCTAACCTAACACATCTAGCCCCTCGCTGGTAATGTTTTACAGAATACCGTTCGTGACGTCCCGTACATCTCGGTTGGGATATTATATACGTCTATAGCGTTATATATCCCAACCTAAGGCAGGCTAACATCTCGGATGTAGTATTTTACATCATGCCTGGCATATCGGCCCCTACTTCTCGGTGGGAACATTACATACGTCTATAACGTATCACAACATAAACTAAGACATCTAGCCCCTCGCTGGTAATGTTTTACAGAATCACGTTCGTGTCGTCCCGTTGTCTCGGTTGGGACATTATATACGACTATAGCGTTATATATCCTAACCTATGGCAGGGTAACATCTCGGATGCAGTATTTTACGCCATTTCTGGCGTATCGGCCCCTCCTTCTCGGTGGGAACATTATATACGTCTATAACGTAACATAACCTAACCTAGCCCATCTAGCCCCTCGCTGGTAATGTTTTACAGAATCCCGTTCCTGTCGCCCCGTACCTCTCGGTTGGAATATTATATACGTCTATAGCGTTATATATCCTAACCTAAGGCAGGCTATCATCTCGGATGCAGTATTTTACAACATTCCTGGCATATCGGCCCCTACTTCTCGGTGGGAACATTATATACGTCTATAACGTATCACAACCTAACCTAACCCATCTAGCCCCTCGCTGGTAATATTTTACAGAATCCCGTTTGTGTCGTCCCGTACGTCTCCTTTTGGGATATTATATTCGTCTATAGCGTTATATATCCTAACCTAAGGCAGGCTATCATCTCGGATGCAGTATTTTACAACATTCCTGGCATATCGGCCCCTACTTCTCGGTGGGAACATTATATACGTCTATAACGTATCACAACCTAAGCTAACACATCTAGCCCCTCGCTGGTAATGTTTTACAGGATCACGTTCGTGTCGTCCCGTACGTCTCGGTTGGGACATTATATACGATTATAGCGTTATATATCCTAACCTAAGGCAGGCTAACATCTCGTATGTAGTATTTTACATCATGCCTGGCGTATCGACCTCTACTTCTCGGTGGGAACATTATATTCATCTATAACGTAATATAACCTAACCTAACACATCTAGAACCTCGCTGGTAATGTTTTACAGAATACCGTTCGTGACGTCCCGTACATCTCGGTTGGGATATTACATACGTCTATAGCGTTATATATCCTAACCTAAGGCAGGCTATCATCTCGGATGTAGTATTTTACAACATTCCCGGCGTATCGGCCCCTACTTCTCGGTGGGAACATTAAATAGGTCTATAACTTAATATAACCTAACCTAACACATCTAGCACCTCGCACGTAATGTTTCACAGAATCCCGTTCCTGTCGTCTCGAACATCTCGGTTGGGATGTTATATACGTCTATAGCGTTATATATCCTAACGTACCGCAGGCTATCATCTCGGATGTAGTATTTTACAACATTCCTGCCGTATCGGCCCCTACTTCTCGGTGGGAACATTAAATAGGTCTATAACTTAATATAACCTATCCTAACACATCTAGCCCCTAGCAGGTAATGTTTTACAGAATCCCGTTCCTGTCGTCTCGAACATCTCGGTTGGGATATTATATACGTCTACAGCGTTGTATGTCCTAACCTAAGGCAGGCTAACATCTCGGATGCAGTATTTTGCGCCATTCCTGGCGTAT
Source organism: Xylocopa violacea (assembly GCA_963969225.1). Classification (NCBI taxonomy): domain Eukaryota; kingdom Metazoa; phylum Arthropoda; class Insecta; order Hymenoptera; family Apidae; genus Xylocopa; species Xylocopa violacea. The sequence goes on from CAXAJV010000481.1 coordinate 734,664, forward strand.
CGGCACCTACTTTTCGGTGGGAACATTATATACGTCTATAACGTAACATAACCTAACCTAGCCAATCTAGCCCCTCGCTGGTAATATTTTACAGAATCCCGTTCGTATCGTCCCGTAAGTCTCGGTTGGGATGTTATATACGTCTATAGCGTTATATATCCTAACGTAAGGCAGGCTATCATCTCGGATGCAGTATTTTACAACATTCCTTGCATATCGGCCCCTACTTCTCGGTGGGAACATTATATACGTCTATAACGTATCACAACCTAAACTAACACATCTAGCCCTTCGCTGGTAATGTTTTACAGAATCCCGTTCGTGACGTCCCGTACATCTCGGTTGGGATATTATATACGTCTATAGCGTTATATATCCTAACCTAAGGCAGGCTAACACCTCGGATGCAGTATTTTACAACATTCCTGGCGTATCGGCACCTACTTTTCGGTGGGAACATTATATACGTCTATAACGTAACATAACCTAACCTAGCCCATCTAGCCCCTCGCTGGTAATATTTTACAGAATCCCGTTCGTATCGTCCCGTAAGTCTCGGTTGGGATATTATATACGTCTATAGCGTTATATATCCTAACCTAAGGCAGGCTATCATCTCGGATGCAGTATTTTACAACATTCCTGGCATATCGGCCCCTACTTCTCGGTGGGAACATTATATACGTCTATAACTTAATATAACCTAACCTAACACATCTAGCCCCTCGCAGGTAATGTTTTACAGCATCCCGTTCCTGTCGTCCCTTACACCTCGGTTAGGATATTATATACGTCTACAGCGATATATATCCTAACGTGAGGCAGGATGACATCTCGGATGTAGTATTTTACAACATTCCTGGCGTATCGGCCCCTACTTGTCGGTGGGAACATTATATTCGTCTGTAACGTAATATAACCTAACCTAACACATCTAGCCACTCGCTGGTAGTGTTTTACAGAATCCCGTTTGTGTCGTCCCGTACGTCTCAGTTGGGATTTTATATACGTCTATAGCGTTATATATCCTAACCTAAGGCAGGCTATCTTCTCGGATGTAGTATTTTACAACATTCCTGCCGTATCGGCCCCTACTTCTCGGTGGGAACATTATATTCGTCTATAACGTAATATAACCTAACCTAACACATCTAGAACCTCGCTGGTAATGTTTTACAGAATACCGTTCGTGATGTCCCGTACATCTCGGTTGGGATATTATATACGTCTATAGCGTTATATATCCTAACCTAAGGCAGGCTATCATCTCGGATGTAGTATTTTACAACATTCCTGGCGTATCGGCCCCTACTTCCCGGTGGGAACATTATATATGTCTATGACTTAATATAACCTAACCTAACACATCTAGCCCCTCGCAGGTAATGTTTTACAGAATCCCGTTCCTGTCGTCCCGTACATCTCGGTTGGGATATTATATATGTCTATAGCGTTATATATCCTAACCTAAGGCAGGCTATCATCTCGGATGCAGTATTTTACAACATTCCTGGCATATCGGGCCCTACTTCTCGGTGGGAACATTATATACGTCTATAACGTATCACCACCTAACCTAACCCATCTAGCCCCTCGCTGTTAATATTTTACAGAATCCCGTTTGTGTCGTCTCGTACGTCTCAGTTGGGAAATTATATTCGTCTATAGCGTTAGATATCCTAACCTAAGGCAGGCTATCATCTAGGATGTAGTATTTTACAACATTTCTGCCGTATCGGCCTCTACTTCTCGGTGGGAACATTATATTCGTCTATAACGTAATATAACCTAACCTAACACATCTAGCCCTCGCAGGTAATGTTTTACAGAATACCGTTCGTGACATCCCGTACATCTCGGTTGGGATATTATATACGTCTATAGCGTTATATATCCTAACATAAGGCAGGCTATCATCTCGGATGTAGTATTTTACAACATTCCTGGCGTATCGGCCCCTACTTCTCGGTGGGAACATTATATAGGTCTATAACTTAATGTAACCTAACCTAACACATCTAGCCCCTCGCAGGTAATGTTTTACAGAATAACGTTCGTGACGTCCCGTACATCTCGATTGGGATATTATATACGCCTATAGCGTCATATATCCTAACCTAAGGTAGGCTATCATCTCGGATGTAGTATTTTACAACATTCCCGGCGTATCGGCCCCTACTTCTCGATGGGAACTTTATATAGGTCTATAACTTAATATAACCTAACCTAACACATCTAGCCCCTCGCTGGTAATGTTTTACAGAATCCCGTTCGTGACGTCCCGTACATCGCGGTTGGAATATTATATACGTCTATAGCGTTATATATCCTATCCTAAGGCAGGCTATCATCTCGGATGTAGTATTTTACAACATTCCTGGCGTATCGGCCCCTACTTCTCGGTGGGAACATTATATAGGTCTATAACTTAATATAACCTAACCTAACACATCTAGAACCTCGCTGGTAATGTTTTACAGAATACCGTTCGTGACATCCCGTACATCTCGGTTGGGATATTATATATGTCTATAGCGTTATATATCCTAACATAAGGCAGGCTATCATCTCGGATGTAGTATTTTACTACATTCCTGGCATATCGGCCCCTACTTCTCGGTGGGAACATTATATACGTCTATAACGTATCACAACCTAAACTAACACATCTAGCCCTTCGCTGGTAGTGTTTTACAGAATCACGTTCGTGTCGTCCCGTACGTCTCGGTTGGGACATTATATACGAATATAGCGTTATATATCCTAACCTAAGGCAGACTAACATCCCGGATGTAGTATTTTACATCATGCCTGGCGTATCGGCCTCTACTTCTCGGTGGGAACATTATATACGTCTATAACGTATCACAACCTAACCTAGTCCATCTAGCCCCTCGCTGGTAATATTTCACAGAATCCCGTTTGTGTCGTCCCGTACGTCTCAGTTGGGATATTATATACGTCTACAGCGATATATATCCTAACGTAAGGCAGGCTAACATCTCGGATGTAGTATTTTACAACATTCCTGGCGTATCGGCCTCTACTTCTCGGTGGGAACATTATATTCGTCTGTAACGTAATATAACCTAACCTAACACATCTAGCCCCTCGCAGGTAATGTTTTACAGAATCCCGTTCATGTCGTCCCGCACATCTCGGATGGGATATTATATACGTCTACAGCGATATATATCCTATCGTGAGGCAGGCTAACATCTCGGATGTAGTATTTTACAACATTCCTGGCGTATCGGCCTCTACTTCTCGGTGGGAACATTATATTCGTTTGTAACGTAATATAACCTAACCTAACACATCTAGCCCCTCGCTGGTAATGTTTTACAGAATACCGTTCGTGACGTCCCGTACATCTCGGTTGGGATATTATATACGTCTATAGCGTTATATATCCCAACCTAAGGCAGGCTAACATCTCGGATGTAGTATTTTACATCATGCCTGGCATATCGGCCCCTACTTCTCGGTGGGAACATTACATACGTCTATAACGTATCACAACATAAACTAAGACATCTAGCCCCTCGCTGGTAATGTTTTACAGAATCACGTTCGTGTCGTCCCGTTGTCTCGGTTGGGACATTATATACGACTATAGCGTTATATATCCTAACCTATGGCAGGGTAACATCTCGGATGCAGTATTTTACGCCATTTCTGGCGTATCGGCCCCTCCTTCTCGGTGGGAACATTATATACGTCTATAACGTAACATAACCTAACCTAGCCCATCTAGCCCCTCGCTGGTAATGTTTTACAGAATCCCGTTCGTGACGTCCCGTACATCTCGGTTGGGATATTATATACGTCTATAGCGTTATATATCCTAACCTAAGGCAGGCTAACACCTCGGATGCAGTATTTTACAACATTCCTGGCGTATCGGCACCTACTTTTCGGTGGGAACATTATATACGTCTATAACGTAACATAACCTAACCTAGCCCATCTAGCCCCTCGCTGGTAATATTTTACAGAATCCCGTTCGTATCGTCCCGTAAGTCTCGGTTAGGATATTATATACGTCTATAGCGTTATATATCCTAACCTAAGGCAGGCTATCATCTCGGATGCAGTATTTTACAACATTCCTGGCATATCGGCCCCTACTTCTCGGTGGGAACACTATATACGTCTATAACTTAATATAACCTAACCTAACACATCTAGCCCCTCGCAGGTAATGTTTTACAGCATCCCGTTCCTGTCGTCCCTTACACCTCGGTTAGGATATTATATACGTCTACAGCGATATATATCCTAACGTGAGGCAGGATGACATCTCGGATGTAGTATTTTACAACATTCCTGGCGTATCGGCCCCTACTTGTCGGTGGGAACATTATATTCGTCTGTAACGTAATATAACCTAACCTAACACATCTAGCCACTCGCTGGTAGTGTTTTACAGAATCCCGTTTGTGTCGTCCCGTACGTCTCAGTTGGGATTTTATATACGTCTATAGCGTTATATATCCTAACCTAAGGCAGGCTATCTTCTCGGATGTAGTATTTTACAACATTCCTGCCGTATCGGCCCCTACTTCTCGGTGGGAACATTATATTCGTCTATAACGTAATATAACCTAACCTAACACATCTAGAACCTCGCTGGTAATGTTTTACAGAATACCGTTCGTGATGTCCCGTACATCTCGGTTGGGATATTATATACGTCTATAGCGTTATATATCCTAACCTAAGGCAGGCTATCATCTCGGATGTAGTATTTTACAACATTCCTGGCGTATCGGCCAATACTTCCCGGTGGGAACATTATATATGTCTATGACTTAATATAACCTAACCTAACACATCTAGCCCCTCGCAGGTAATGTTTTACAGAATCCCGTTCCTGTCGTCCCGTACATCTCGGTTGGGATATTATATATGTCTATAGCGTTATATATCCTAACCTAAGGCAGGCTATCATCTCGGATGCAGTATTTTACAACATTCCTGGCATATCGGGCCCTACTTCTCGGTGGGAACATTATATACGTCTATAACGTATCACAACCTATCCTAACCCATCTAGCCCCTCGCAGGTAATGTTTTACAGCATCCGGTTCCTGTCGTCCCTTACACCTCGGTTAGGATATTATAGACGTCTACAGCGATATATATCCTAACGTGAGGCAGGATGACATCTCGGATGTAGTATTTTACAACATTCCTGGCGTATCGGCCCCTACTTCTCGGTGGGAACATTATATTCGTCTGTAACGTAATATAACCTAACCTAACACATCTAGCCCCTCGCTGGTAGTGTTTTACAGAATCCCGTTCCTGTCGTCGCGTACATCTCGGTAGGGATATTATATACGTCTACAGCGATATATATCCTAACGTAAGGCAGGCTATCATCTCGGATGCAGTATTTTACAACATTCCTGGCATACCGGCCCCTACTTCTCGGTGGGAACATTATATACGTCTATAACGTATCACAACCTAACCTAACCCATATAGCCCCTCGCTGGTAATATTTTACAGAATCCCGTTTGTGTCGTCCCGTACGTCTCAGTTGGGATATTACATACGTCTATAGCGTTATATATCCTAACCTAAGGCAGGCTATCATCTCGGACGCAGTATTTTACAACATTCCCGGCATGTTGGCCCCTACTTCTCGGTGGGAACATTATATACGTCTATAACGTATCACAACCTAAACTAACACATCTAGCCCTTCGCTGGTAGTGTTTTACAGAATCACGTTCGTGTCGTCCCGTACGTCTCGGTTGGGACATTATATACGACTATAGCGTTATATATCCTAACCTAAGGCAGACTAACATCCCGGATGTAGTATTTTACATCATGCCTGGCGTATCGGCCTCTATTTCTCGGTGGGAACATTATATATGTCTATGACGTAATATAACCTAACCTAACACATCTACAACCTCGCTGGGAATGTTTTACAGAATACCGTTCGTGACGTCCCGTACATCTCGGTTGGGATATTATATACGTCTATAGCGTTATATATCCTAACCGAAGGTAGGCTATAGTCTCGGATGTAGTATTTTACAACATTCACGGCGTATCGGTCCCTACTTCTCGGTGCGAACATTATACGCGTCTATAACGTAACATCACCTAACCTAGCCCCTCGAGACCCTCGCTGGTAATATTTTACAGAATCCCGTTCGTGTCGTCCCGTACGTCTCGGTTGGGATATTATATACGTCTATAGCGTTATATATCCTAACCTAAGGCAGGCTATCATCTCGGATGTAGTATTTTACAACATTCCTGGCGTATCGGCCCCTACTTCCCGGTGGGAACATTATATATGTCTATGACTTAATATAACCTAACCTAACACATCTAGCCCCTCGCAGGTAATGTTTTACAGAATCCCGTTCCTGTCGTCCCGTACATCTCGGTTGGGATATTATATATGTCTATAGCGTTATATATCCTAACCTAAGGCAGGCTATCATCTCGGATGCAGTATTTTACAACATTCCTGGCATATCGGGCCCTACTTCTCGGTGGGAACATTATATACGTCTATAACGTATCACCACCTAACCTAACCCATCTAGCCCCTCGCTGTTAATATTTTACAGAATCCCGTTTGTGTCGTCTCGTACGTCTCAGTTGGGAAATTATATTCGTCTATAGCGTTAGATATCCTAACCTAAGGCAGGCTATCATCTAGGATGTAGTATTTTACAACATTTCTGCCGTATCGGCCTCTACTTCTCGGTGGGAACATTATATTCGTCTATAACGTAATATAACCTAACCTAACACATCTAGCCCTCGCAGGTAATGTTTTACAGAATACCGTTCGTGACATCCCGTACATCTCGGTTGGGATATTATATACGTCTATAGCGTTATATATCCTAACATAAGGCAGGCTATCATCTCGGATGTAGTATTTTACAACATTCCTGGCGTATCGGCCCCTACTTCTCGGTGGGAACATTATATAGGTCTATAACTTAATGTAACCTAACCTAACACATCTAGCCCCTCGCAGGTAATGTTTTACAGAATAACGTTCGTGACGTCCCGTACATCTCGATTGGGATATTATATACGCCTATAGCGTCATATATCCTAACCTAAGGTAGGCTATCATCTCGGATGTAGTATTTTACAACATTCCCGGCGTATCGGCCCCTACTTCTCGATGGGAACTTTATATAGGTCTATAACTTAATATAACCTAACCTAACACATCTAGCCCCTCGCTGGTAATGTTTTACAGAATCCCGTTCGTGACGTCCCGTACATCGCGGTTGGAATATTATATACGTCTATAGCGTTATATATCCTATCCTAAGGCAGGCTATCATCTCGGATGTAGTATTTTACAACATTCCTGGCGTATCGGCCCCTACTTCTCGGTGGGAACATTATATAGGTCTATAACTTAATATAACCTAACCTAACACATCTAGAACCTCGCTGGTAATGTTTTACAGAATACCGTTCGTGACATCCCGTACATCTCGGTTGGGATATTATATATGTCTATAGCGTTATATATCCTAACATAAGGCAGGCTATCATCTCGGATGTAGTATTTTACTACATTCCTGGCATATCGGCCCCTACTTCTCGGTGGGAACATTATATACGTCTATAACGTATCACAACCTAAACTAACACATCTAGCCCTTCGCTGGTAGTGTTTTACAGAATCACGTTCGTGTCGTCCCGTACGTCTCGGTTGGGACATTATATACGAATATAGCGTTATATATCCTAACCTAAGGCAGACTAACATCCCGGATGTAGTATTTTACATCATGCCTGGCGTATCGGCCTCTACTTCTCGGTGGGAACATTATATACGTCTATAACGTATCACAACCTAACCTAGTCCATCTAGCCCCTCGCTGGTAATATTTCACAGAATCCCGTTTGTGTCGTCCCGTACGTCTCAGTTGGGATATTATATACGTCTACAGCGATATATATCCTAACGTAAGGCAGGCTAACATCTCGGATGTAGTATTTTACAACATTCCTGGCGTATCGGCCTCTACTTCTCGGTGGGAACATTATATTCGTCTGTAACGTAATATAACCTAACCTAACACATCTAGCCCCTCGCAGGTAATGTTTTACAGAATCCCGTTCATGTCGTCCCGCACATCTCGGATGGGATATTATATACGTCTACAGCGATATATATCCTATCGTGAGGCAGGCTAACATCTCGGATGTAGTATTTTACAACATTCCTGGCGTATCGGCCTCTACTTCTCGGTGGGAACATTATATTCGTTTGTAACGTAATATAACCTAACCTAACACATCTAGCCCCTCGCTGGTAATGTTTTACAGAATACCGTTCGTGACGTCCCGTACATCTCGGTTGGGATATTATATACGTCTATAGCGTTATATATCCCAACCTAAGGCAGGCTAACATCTCGGATGTAGTATTTTACATCATGCCTGGCATATCGGCCCCTACTTCTCGGTGGGAACATTACATACGTCTATAACGTATCACAACATAAACTAAGACATCTAGCCCCTCGCTGGTAATGTTTTACAGAATCACGTTCGTGTCGTCCCGTTGTCTCGGTTGGGACATTATATACGACTATAGCGTTATATATCCTAACCTATGGCAGGGTAACATCTCGGATGCAGTATTTTACGCCATTTCTGGCGTATCGGCCCCTCCTTCTCGGTGGGAACATTATATACGTCTATAACGTAACATAACCTAACCTAGCCCATCTAGCCCCTCGCTGGTAATGTTTTACAGAATCCCGTTCGTGACGTCCCGTACATCTCGGTTGGGATATTATATACGTCTATAGCGTTATATATCCTAACCTAAGGCAGGCTAACACCTCGGATGCAGTATTTTACAACATTCCTGGCGTATCGGCACCTACTTTTCGGTGGGAACATTATATACGTCTATAACGTAACATAACCTAACCTAGCCCATCTAGCCCCTCGCTGGTAATATTTTACAGAATCCCGTTCGTATCGTCCCGTAAGTCTCGGTTGGGATATTATATACGTCTATAGCGTTATATATCCTAACCTAAGGCAGGCTATCATCTCGGATGCAGTATTTTACAACATTCCTGGCATATCGGCCCCTACTTCTCGGTGGGAACACTATATACGTCTATAACTTAATATAACCTAACCTAACACATCTAGCCCCTCGCAGGTAATGTTTTACAGCATCCCGTTCCTGTCGTCCCTTACACCTCGGTTAGGATATTATATACGTCTACAGCGATATATATCCTAACGTGAGGCAGGATGACATCTCGGATGTAGTATTTTACAACATTCCTGGCGTATCGGCCCCTACTTGTCGGTGGGAACATTATATTCGTCTGTAACGTAATATAACCTAACCTAACACATCTAGCCACTCGCTGGTAGTGTTTTACAGAATCCCGTTTGTGTCGTCCCGTACGTCTCAGTTGGGATTTTATATACGTCTATAGCGTTATATATCCTAACCTAAGGCAGGCTATCTTCTCGGATGTAGTATTTTACAACATTCCTGCCGTATCGGCCCCTACTTCTCGGTGGGAACATTATATTCGTCTATAACGTAATATAACCTAACCTAACACATCTAGAACCTCGCTGGTAATGTTTTACAGAATACCGTTCGTGATGTCCCGTACATCTCGGTTGGGATATTATATACGTCTATAGCGTTATATATCCTAACCTAAGGCAGGCTATCATCTCGGATGTAGTATTTTACAACATTCCTGGCGTATCGGCCAATACTTCCCGGTGGGAACATTATATATGTCTATGACTTAATATAACCTAACCTAACACATCTAGCCCCTCGCAGGTAATGTTTTACAGAATCCCGTTCCTGTCGTCCCGTACATCTCGGTTGGGATATTATATATGTCTATAGCGTTATATATCCTAACCTAAGGCAGGCTATCATCTCGGATGCAGTATTTTACAACATTCCTGGCATATCGGGCCCTACTTCTCGGTGGGAACATTATATACGTCTATAACGTATCACAACCTATCCTAACCCATCTAGCCCCTCGCAGGTAATGTTTTACAGCATCCGGTTCCTGTCGTCCCTTACACCTCGGTTAGGATATTATAGACGTCTACAGCGATATATATCCTAACGTGAGGCAGGATGACATCTCGGATGTAGTATTTTACAACATTCCTGGCGTATCGGCCCCTACTTCTCGGTGGGAACATTATATTCGTCTGTAACGTAATATAACCTAACCTAACACATCTAGCCCCTCGCTGGTAGTGTTTTACAGAATCCCGTTCCTGTCGTCGCGTACATCTCGGTAGGGATATTATATACGTCTACAGCGATATATATCCTAACGTAAGGCAGGCTATCATCTCGGATGCAGTATTTTACAACATTCCTGGCATACCGGCCCCTACTTCTCGGTGGGAACATTATATACGTCTATAACGTATCACAACCTAACCTAACCCATATAGCCCCTCGCTGGTAATATTTTACAGAATCCCGTTTGTGTCGTCCCGTACGTCTCAGTTGGGATATTACATACGTCTATAGCGTTATATATCCTAACCTAAGGCAGGCTATCATCTCGGACGCAGTATTTTACAACATTCCCGGCATGTTGGCCCCTACTTCTCGGTGGGAACATTATATACGTCTATAACGTATCACAACCTAAACTAACACATCTAGCCCTTCGCTGGTAGTGTTTTACAGAATCACGTTCGTGTCGTCCCGTACGTCTCGGTTGGGACATTATATACGACTATAGCGTTATATATCCTAACCTAAGGCAGACTAACATCCCGGATGTAGTATTTTACATCATGCCTGGCGTATCGGCCTCTATTTCTCGGTGGGAACATTATATATGTCTATGACGTAATATAACCTAACCTAACACATCTACAACCTCGCTGGGAATGTTTTACAGAATACCGTTCGTGACGTCCCGTACATCTCGGTTGGGATATTATATACGTCTATAGCGTTATATATCCTAACCGAAGGTAGGCTATAGTCTCGGATGTAGTATTTTACAACATTCACGGCGTATCGGTCCCTACTTCTCGGTGCGAACATTATACGCGTCTATAACGTAACATCACCTAACCTAGCCCCTCGAGACCCTCGCTGGTAATATTTTACAGAATCCCGTTCGTGTCGTCCCGTACGTCTCGGTTGGGATATTATATACGTCTATAGCGTTATATATCCTAACCTAAGGCAGGCTATCATCTCGGATGTAGTATTTTACAACATTCCTGGCGTATCGGCCCCTACTTCCCGGTGGGAACATTATATATGTCTATGACTTAATATAACCTAACCTAACACATCTAGCCCCTCGCAGGTAATGTTTTACAGAATCCCGTTCCTGTCGTCCCGTACATCTCGGTTGGGATATTATATATGTCTATAGCGTTATATATCCTAACCTAAGGCAGGCTATCATCTCGGATGCAGTATTTTACAACATTCCTGGCATATCGGGCCCTACTTCTCGGTGGGAACATTATATACGTCTATAACGTATCACCACCTAACCTAACCCATCTAGCCCCTCGCTGTTAATATTTTACAGAATCCCGTTTGTGTCGTCTCGTACGTCTCAGTTGGGAAATTATATTCGTCTATAGCGTTAGATATCCTAACCTAAGGCAGGCTATCATCTAGGATGTAGTATTTTACAACATTTCTGCCGTATCGGCCTCTACTTCTCGGTGGGAACATTATATTCGTCTATAACGTAACATAACCTAACCTAGCCCATCTAGCCCCTCGCTGGTAATGTTTTACAGAATCCCGTTCGTGACGTCCCGTACATCTCGGTTGGGATATTATATACGTCTATAGCGTTATATATCCTAACCTAAGGCAGGCTAACACCTCGGATGCAGTATTTTACAACATTCCTGGCGTATCGGCACCTACTTTTCGGTGGGAACATTATATACGTCTATAACGTAACATAACCTAACCTAGCCCATCTAGCCCCTCGCTGGTAATATTTTACAGAATCCCGTTCGTATCGTCCCGTAAGTCTCGGTTGGGATAATATATACGTCTATAGCGTTATATATCCTAACCTAAGGCAGGCTATCATCTCGGATGCAGTATTTTACAACATTCCTGGCATATCGGCCCCTACTTCTCGGTGGGAACACTATATACGTCTATAACTTAATATAACCTAACCTAACACATCTAGCCCCTCGCAGGTAATGTTTTACAGCATCCCGTTCCTGTCGTCCCTTACACCTCGGTTAGGATATTATATACGTCTACAGCGATATATATCCTAACGTGAGGCAGGATGACATCTCGGATGTAGTATTTTACAACATTCCTGGCGTATCGGCCCCTACTTGTCGGTGGGAACATTATATTCGTCTGTAACGTAATATAACCTAACCTAACACATCTAGCCACTCGCTGGTAGTGTTTTACAGAATCCCGTTTGTGTCGTCCCGTACGTCTCAGTTGGGATTTTATATACGTCTATAGCGTTATATATCCTAACCTAAGGCAGGCTATCTTCTCGGATGTAGTATTTTACAACATTCCTGGCGTATCGGCCCCTACTTCTCGGTGGGAACATTATATAGGTCTATAACTTAATGTAACCTAACCTAACACATCTAGCCCCTCGCAGGTAATGTTTTACAGAATAACGTTCGTGACGTCCCGTACATCTCGATTGGGATATTATATACGCCTATAGCGTCATATATCCTAACCTAAGGTAGGCTATCATCTCGGATGTAGTATTTTACAACATTCCCGGCGTATCGGCCCCTACTTCTCGATGGGAACTTTATATAGGTCTATAACTTAATATAACCTAACCTAACACATCTAGCCCCTCGCTGGTAATGTTTTACAGAATACCGTTCGTGACATCCCGTACATCTCGGTTGGGATATTATATACGTCTATAGCGTTATATATCCTAACATAAGGCAGGCTATCATCTCGGATGTAGTATTTTACTACATTCCTGGCATATCGGCCCCTACTTCTCGGTGGGAACATTATATACGTCTATAACGTATCACAACCTAAACTAACACATCTAGCCCTTCGCTGGTAGTGTTTTACAGAATCACGTTCGTGTCGTCCCGTACGTCTCGGTTGGGACATTATATACGACTATAGCGTTATATATCCTAACCTAAGGAAGACTAACATCCCGGATGTAGTATTTTACATCATGCCTGGCGTATCGGCCTCTACTTCTCGGTGGGAACATTATATACGTCTATAACGTATCACAACCTAACCTAGTCCATCTAGCCCCTCGCTGGTAATATTTCACAGAATCCCGTTTGTGTCGTCCCGTACGTCTCAGTTGGGATATTATATACGTCTACAGCGATATATATCCTAACGTAAGGCAGGCTAACATCTCGGATGTAGTATTTTACAACATTCCTGGCGTATCGGCCTCTACTTCTCGGTGGGAACATTATATTCGTTTGTAACGTAATATAACCTAACCTAACACATCTAGCCCCTCGCTGGTAATGTTTTACAGAATACCGTTCGTGACGTCCCGTACATCTCGGTTGGGATATTATATACGTCTATAGCGTTATATATCCCAACCTAAGGCAGGCTAACATCTCGGATGTAGTATTTTACATCATGCCTGGCATATCGGCCCCTACTTCTCGGTGGGAACATTACATACGTCTATAACGTATCACAACATAAACTAAGACATCTAGCCCCTCGCTGGTAATGTTTTACAGAATCACGTTCGTGTCGTCCCGTTGTCTCGGTTGGGACATTATATACGACTATAGCGTTATATATCCTAACCTATGGCAGGGTAACATCTCGGATGCAGTATTTTACGCCATTTCTGGCGTATCGGCCCCTCCTTCTCGGTGGGAACATTATATACGTCTATAACGTAACATAACCTAACCTAGCCCATCTAGCCCCTCGCTGGTAATGTTTTACAGAATCCCGTTCCTGTCGCCCCGTACCTCTCGGTTGGAATATTATATACATCTATAGCGTTATATATCCTAACCTAAGGCAGGCTATCATCTCGGATGCAGTATTTTACAACATTCCTGGCATATCGGCCCCTACTTCTCGGTGGGAACATTATATACGTCTATAACGTATCACAACCTAACCTAACCCATCTAGCCCCTCGCTGGTAATATTTTACAGAATCCCGTTTGTGTCGTCCCGTACGTCTCCTTTTGGGATATTATATTCGTCTATAGCGTTATATATCCTAACCTAAGGCAGGCTATCATCTCGGATGCAGTATTTTACAACATTCCTGGCATATCGGCCCCTACTTCTCGGTGGGAACATTATATACGTCTATAACGTATCACAACCTAAGCTAACACATCTAGCCCCTCGCTGGTAATGTTTTACAGGATCACGTTCGTGTCGTCCCGTACGTCTCGGTTGGGACATTATATACGATTATAGCGTTATATATCCTAACCTAAGGCAGGCTAACATCTCGTATGTAGTATTTTACATCATGCCTGGCGTATCGACCTCTACTTCTCGGTGGGAACATTATATTCATCTATAACGTAATATAACCTAACCTAACACATCTAGAACCTCGCTGGTAATGTTTTACAGAATACCGTTCGTGACGTCCCGTACATCTCGGTTGGGATATTACATACGTCTATAGCGTTATATATCCTAACCTAAGGCAGGCTATCATCTCGGATGTAGTATTTTACAACATTCCCGGCGTATCGGCCCCTACTTCTCGGTGGGAACATTAAATAGGTCTATAACTTAATATAACCTAACCTAACACATCTAGCACCTCGCACGTAATGTTTCACAGAATCCCGTTCCTGTCGTCTCGAACATCTCGGTTGGGATGTTATATACGTCTATAGCGTTATATATCCTAACGTAAGGCAGGCTATCATCTCGGATGTAGTATTTTACAACATTCCTGCCGTATCGGCCCCTACTTCTCGGTGGGAACATTAAATAGGTCTATAACTTAATATAACCTAACCTAACACATCTAGCCCCTAGCAGGTAATGTTTTACAGAATCCCGTTCCTGTCGTCTCGAACATCTCGGTTGGGATATTATATACGTCTACAGCGTTGTATGTCCTAACCTAAGGCAGGCTAACATCTCGGATGCAGTATTTTGCGCCATTCCTGGCGTATCGGCACCTACTTTTCGGTGGGAACATTATATACGTCTATAACGTAACATAACCTAACCTAGCCAATCTAGCCCCTCGCTGGTAATATTTTACAGAATCCCGTTCGTATCGTCCCGTAAGTCTCGGTTGGGATGTTATATACGTCTATAGCGTTATATATCCTAACGTAAGGCAGGCTATCATCTCGGATGCAGTATTTTACAACATTCCTTGCATATCGGCCCCTACTTCTCGGTGGGAACATTATATACGTCTATAACGTATCACAACCTAAACTAACACATCTAGCCCTTCGCTGGTAATGTTTTACAGAATCCCGTTCGTGACGTCCCGTACATCTCGGTTGGGATATTATATACGTCTATAGCGTTATATATCCTAACCTAAGGCAGGCTAACACCTCGGATGCAGTATTTTACAACATTCCTGGCGTATCGGCACCTACTTTTCGGTGGGAACATTATATACGTCTATAACGTAACATAACCTAACCTAGCCCATCTAGCCCCTCGCTGGTAATATTTTACAGAATCCCGTTCGTATCGTCCCGTAAGTCTCGGTTGGGATATTATATACGTCTATAGCGTTATATATCCTAACCTAAGGCAGGCTATCATCTCGGATGCAGTATTTTACAACATTCCTGGCATATCGGCCCCTACTTCTCGGTGGGAACATTATATACGTCTATAACTTAATATAACCTAACCTAACACATCTAGCCCCTCGCAGGTAATGTTTTACAGCATCCCGTTCCTGTCGTCCCTTACACCTCGGTTAGGATATTATATACGTCTACAGCGATATATATCCTAACGTGAGGCAGGATGACATCTCGGATGTAGTATTTTACAACATTCCTGGCGTATCGGCCCCTACTTGTCGGTGGGAACATTATATTCGTCTGTAACGTAATATAACCTAACCTAACACATCTAGCCACTCGCTGGTAGTGTTTTACAGAATCCCGTTTGTGTCGTCCCGTACGTCTCAGTTGGGATTTTATATACGTCTATAGCGTTATATATCCTAACCTAAGGCAGGCTATCTTCTCGGATGTAGTATTTTACAACATTCCTGCCGTATCGGCCCCTACTTCTCGGTGGGAACATTATATTCGTCTATAACGTAATATAACCTAACCTAACACATCTAGAACCTCGCTGGTAATGTTTTACAGAATACCGTTCGTGATGTCCCGTACATCTCGGTTGGGATATTATATACGTCTATAGCGTTATATATCCTAACCTAAGGCAGGCTATCATCTCGGATGTAGTATTTTACAACATTCCTGGCGTATCGGCCCCTACTTCCCGGTGGGAACATTATATATGTCTATGACTTAATATAACCTAACCTAACACATCTAGCCCCTCGCAGGTAATGTTTTACAGAATCCCGTTCCTGTCGTCCCGTACATCTCGGTTGGGATATTATATATGTCTATAGCGTTATATATCCTAACCTAAGGCAGGCTATCATCTCGGATGCAGTATTTTACAACATTCCTGGCATATCGGGCCCTACTTCTCGGTGGGAACATTATATACGTCTATAACGTATCACCACCTAACCTAACCCATCTAGCCCCTCGCTGTTAATATTTTACAGAATCCCGTTTGTGTCGTCTCGTACGTCTCAGTTGGGAAATTATATTCGTCCATAGCGTTAGATATCCTAACCTAAGGCAGGCTATCATCTAGGATGTAGTATTTTACAACATTTCTGCCGTATCGGCCTCTACTTCTCGGTGGGAACATTATATTCGTCTATAACGTAATATAACCTAACCTAACACATCTAGCCCTCGCAGGTAATGTTTTACAGAATACCGTTCGTGACATCCCGTACATCTCGGTTGGGATATTATATACGTCTATAGCGTTATATATCCTAACATAAGGCAGGCTATCATCTCGGATGTAGTATTTTACAACATTCCTGGCGTATCGGCCCCTACTTCTCGGTGGGAACATTATATAGGTCTATAACTTAATGTAACCTAACCTAACACATCTAGCCCCTCGCAGGTAATGTTTTACAGAATAACGTTCGTGACGTCCCGTACATCTCGATTGGGATATTATATACGCCTATAGCGTCATATATCCTAACCTAAGGTAGGCTATCATCTCGGATGTAGTATTTTACAACATTCCCGGCGTATCGGCCCCTACTTCTCGATGGGAACTTTATATAGGTCTATAACTTAATATAACCTAACCTAACACATCTAGCCCCTCGCTGGTAATGTTTTACAGAATCCCGTTCGTGACGTCCCGTACATCGCGGTTGGAATATTATATACGTCTATAGCGTTATATATCCTAACCTAAGGCAGGCTATCATCTCGGATGCAGTATTTTACAACATTCCTGGCATATCGGGCCCTACTTCTCGGTGGGAACATTATATACGTCTATAACGTATCACCACCTAACCTAACCCATCTAGCCCCTCGCTGTTAATATTTTACAGAATCCCGTTTGTGTCGTCTCGTACGTCTCAGTTGGGAAATTATATTCGTCTATAGCGTTAGATATCCTAACCTAAGGCAGGCTATCATCTAGGATGTAGTATTTTACAACATTTCTGCCGTATCGGCCTCTACTTCTCGGTGGGAACATTATATTCGTCTATAACGTAATATAACCTAACCTAACACATCTAGCCCTCGCAGGTAATGTTTTACAGAATACCGTTCGTGACATCCCGTACATCTCGGTTGGGATATTATATACGTCTATAGCGTTATATATCCTAACATAAGGCAGGCTATCATCTCGGATGTAGTATTTTACAACATTCCTGGCGTATCGGCCCCTACTTCTCGGTGGGAACATTATATAGGTCTATAACTTAATGTAACCTAACCTAACACATCTAGCCCCTCGCAGGTAATGTTTTACAGAATAACGTTCGTGACGTCCCGTACATCTCGATTGGGATATTATATACGCCTATAGCGTCATATATCCTAACCTAAGGTAGGCTATCATCTCGGATGTAGTATTTTACAACATTCCCGGCGTATCGGCCCCTACTTCTCGATGGGAACTTTATATAGGTCTATAACTTAATATAACCTAACCTAACACATCTAGCCCCTCGCTGGTAATGTTTTACAGAATCCCGTTCGTGACGTCCCGTACATCGCGGTTGGAATATTATATACGTCTATAGCGTTATATATCCTATCCTAAGGCAGGCTATCATCTCGGATGTAGTATTTTACAACATTCCTGGCGTATCGGCCCCTACTTCTCGGTGGGAACATTATATAGGTCTATAACTTAATATAACCTAACCTAACACATCTAGAACCTCGCTGGTAATGTTTTACAGAATACCGTTCGTGACATCCCGTACATCTCGGTTGGGATATTATATACGTCTATAGCGTTATATATCCTAACATAAGGCAGGCTATCATCTCGGATGTAGTATTTTACTACATTCCTGGCATATCGGCCCCTACTTCTCGGTGGGAACATTATATACGTCTATAACGTATCACAACCTATCCTAACCCATCTAGCCCCTCGCAGGTAATGTTTTACAGCATCCGGTTCCTGTCGTCCCTTACACCTCGGTTAGGATATTATAGACGTCTACAGCGATATATATCCTAACGTGAGGCAGGATGACATCTCGGATGTAGTATTTTACAACATTCCTGGCGTATCGGCCCCTACTTCTCGGTGGGAACATTATATTCGTCTGTAACGTAATATAACCTAACCTAACACATCTAGCCCCTCGCTGGTAGTGTTTTACAGAATCCCGTTCCTGTCGTCGCGTACATCTCGGTAGGGATATTATATACGTCTACAGCGATATATATCCTAACGTAAGGCAGGCTATCATCTCGGATGCAGTATTTTACAACATTCCTGGCATACCGGCCCCTACTTCTCGGTGGGAACATTATATACGTCTATAACGTATCACAACCTAACCTAACCCATATAGCCCCTCGCTGGTAATATTTTACAGAATCCCGTTTGTGTCGTCCCGTACGTCTCAGTTGGGATATTGTATACGTCTATAGCGTCATATATCCTAACCTAAGGCAGGCTATCATCTCGGATGCAGTATTTTACAACATTCCTGGCATATCGGCCCCTACTTCTCGGTGGGCACATTATATACGTCTATAACGTATCACAACCTAAACTAACACATCTAGCCCCCCGCTGGTAATGTTTTACAGAATCACGTTCGTGTCGTCCCGTACGTCTCGGTTGGGACATTATATACGACTATAGCGTTATATATCCTAACCTAAGGCAGACTAACATCTCGGATGTAGTATTTTACATCATGCCTGGCGTATCGGCCTCTACTTCTCGTTCGGAACATTATATTCGTCTATGACGTAATATAACCTAACCTAACACATCTAGAACCTCGCTGGTAATGTTTTACAGAATACCGATCGTGACGTCCCGTACATCTCGGTTGGGATATTATATACGTCTATAGCGTTATATATCCTAACCTAAGGCAGGTTACCATCTCGGATGTAGTATTTTACAACATTCCTGGCGTATCGGCCCCTACATCCCGGTGGGAACATTACATAGGTCTATAACTTAATATAACCTAACCTAACACATCTAGCCCCTCGCAGGTAATGTTTTACAAAATCCCGTTCCTGTCGTCCCGTACATCTCGGTTGGGATATTATATACGTCTATAGCGTTATATATCCTAACCTAAGGCAGGCTAACATCTCGGATGTAGTATCTTACATCATGCCTGGCGTATCGGCCTCTACTTCTCGGTGGGAACATTATATTCATCTATAACGTAATATAACCTAACCTAACAAATCTAGAACCTCGCTGGTAATGTTTTACAGAATACCGTTCGTGACGTCCCGTACATCTCGGTTGGGATATTATATACGTCTACAGCGATATATATCCTAACGTAAGGCAGGCTATCATCTCGGATGTAGTATTTCACAACTTTCCCGGCGTATCGGCCCCTACTTCTCGGTGGGAACATTATATACGTTTATAACCTAATATAACCTAACCTAACACATATAGCCCCTCGCAGGTAATGTTTTACAGAATCCCGTTCCTGTCGTCGCGTACATCTCTGTTGGGATATTATATACGTCTACAGCGTTGTATATCCTAACATAAGGCAGGCTAACATCTCGGATGCAGTATTTTGCGCCATTCCTGGCGTATCGGCCGCCACTTCTCGGTGGGAACATTATATACGTCTATAACGTATCACAACCTAAACTAACACATCTAGCCCCTCGCTGGTAATGTTTTACAGGATCACGTTCGTGACGTCCCGTACGTCTCGGTTGGGATATTATATACCTCTATAGCGTTATATATCCTAACCTAAGGCAGGCTATCATCTCGGATGTAGTATTTTACATCATGCCTGGCGTATCGGCCTCTACTTCTCGGTGGGAACATTATATTCGTCTGTAACGTAATATAACCTAACCTAGCCCATCTAGCCCCTCGCTGGTAATATTTTACAGAATCCCGTTCGTATCGTCCCGTAAGTCTCGGTTGGGATATTATATACGTCTATAGCGTTATATATCCTAACGTAAGGCAGGCTATCATCTCGGATGCAGTATTTTACAACATTCCTGGCATATCGGCCCCTACTTCTCGGTGGGAACATTATATACGTCTATAACGTATCACAACCTAAACTAACACATGTAGCCCCTCGCTGGTAATGTTTTACAGAATCACGTTCGTGTCGTCCCGTACGTCTCGGTTGGGACATTATATACGACTATAGCGTTATATATCCTAACCTAAGGCAGGCTAACATCTCGGATGTAGTATTTTACATCATGCCTGGCGTATCGGCCTCTACTTCTCGGCGGGAACATTATATTCGTCTATAACGTAATATAACCTAACCTAACACATCTAGAACCTCGCTGGTAATGTTTTACAGAATACCGTTCGTGACGTCCCGTACATCTCGGTTGGGATATTATATACGTCTATAGCGTTATATATCCTAACGTAAGGCAGGCTATCATCTCGGATGTAGTATTATACAACATTCCTGGCGTATCGGCCCCTACTTCCCGGTGGGAACATTATATATGTCTATGACTTAATATAACCTAACCTAACACATCTAGCCCCTCGCTGGTAATATTTTACAGATTCCCGTTCGTGTCGTCCCGTATGTCTCGGTTGGGACATTATATACGTTTGCAGCGTTGTATATCATAACCTAAGGCAACCTAACACTTCGGATGTAGTATTTTCCAACATTCCTGGCGGGTCGGCCTCTACCTCTCGGTGGGAACATTATATACGTCTATAACGTAACATAACCTAACCAAACACATCTAGTGCCTCGCAGGTAATGTTTTACAGAATCCCGTTCCTGTCGTCCCGTACATCTCGGTTAGGATATTATATACGTTTACAGCGATATATATCCTAACGTAAGGCAGGCTATCATCTCGGATGCAGTATTTTACAACATTCCTGGCATATCGGCCCCTACTTCTCGGTGGGAACATTATATACGTCTATAACGTATCACAACCTAACCTAACCCATCTGAGCCCCTCGCTGGTAATATTTTACAGAATCCCGTTTGTGTCGTCCCGTACGTCTCAGTTGGGATTTTATATACGTCTATAGCGTTATATATCCTAACCTGAGGCAGGCTATCATCTCGGATGTAGTATTTTACAACATTCCCGCCGTATCGGCCCCTACTTCTCGGTGGGAACATTAAATAGGTCTATAACTTAATATAACCTAACCTAACACATCCAGCCCCTCGCAGGTAATGTTTTACAGAATCCCGTTCCTGTCGTCGCGTACATCTCGGTTGGGATATTATATACGTCTACAGCGTTGTATATCCTAACCTAAGGCAGGCTAACATCTCGGATGCAGTATTTTGCGCCATTCCTGGCGTATCGGCCGCCACTTCTCGGTGGGAACATTATATACGTCTATATCGTATCACAACCTAAACTAACACATCTAGCCCCTCGCTGGTAATGTTTTACAGGATCACGTTCGTGTCGTCCCGTTCGTCTCGATGGGACGTTATATACGACTATAGCGTTATATATCCTGACCTAAGGCAGGCTAACATCTCGGATGTAGTATTTTACATCATGCCTGGCGTATCGGCCTCTACTTCTCGGTGGGAACATTATATTCATCTATAACGTATCACAACCTAACCTAACCCATCTAGCCCCTCGCTGGTAATATTTTACAGAATCCCGTTTGTGTCGTCCCGTACGTCTCAGTTGGGATTTTATATACGTCTATAGCGTTATATATCCTAACCTAAGGCAGGCTATCATCTCGGATGTAGTATTTTACAACATTCCTGCCGTATCGGCCCCTACTTCTCGGTGGGAACATTAAATAGGTCTACAACTTAATATAACCTAAGCTAACACATCTGGCCCCTCGCAGGTAATGTTTTACAGAATCCCGTTCCTGTAGTCGCGTACATCTCTGTTGGGATATTATATACGTCTACAGCGTTGTATACCCTAACCTAAGGCTGGCTAATATCTCGGATGCAGTATTTTGCGCCATTCCTGGCGTATCGGCCGCTACTTCTCGGTGGGAACATTATATACGTTTATAACCTAATATAACCTAACCTAACACATATAGCCCCTCGCAGGTAATGTTTTACAGAATCCCGTTCCTGTCGTCGCGTACATCTGGGTTGGGATATTATATACGTCTATAGCGTTATATATCCTAACCTAAGGCAGGCTATCATCTCGGATGTAGTATTTTACAACATTCCTGGCGTAACGGCCTCTACTTCTCGGTGGGAACATTATATTCGTCTGTAACGTAATATAACCTAACCTAGCCCATCTAGCCCCTCGCTGGTAATATTTTACAGAATCCCGTTCGTATCGTCCCGTAAGTCTCGGTTGGGATATTATATACGTCTATAGCGTTGTATATCCTAACGTAAGGCAGGCTATCATATTATATACGCCTATAACGTATCACAACCTAAACTAACACATCTAGCCCCTCGCTGGTAATGTTTTACAGAATCACGTTCGTGTCGTCCCGTTCGTCTCGGTTGGGACATTATATACGTCTATAGCGTTATATATCTTAACCTAAGGCAGGCTAACATCTCGGATGTAGTATTTTACATCATGCCTGGCGTATCGGCCTCTACTTCTCGGTGGGAACATTATATTCATCTATAACGTAATATAACCTAACCTAACACATCTAGAACCTCGCTGGTAATGTTTTACAGAATACCGTTCTTGACGTCCCGTACATCTCGGTTGGGATATTATATACGTCTATAGCGTTATATATCCTAACCTGAGGCAGGCTATCATCTCGGATGTAGTATTTTACAACATTCCTGCCGTATCGGCCCCTACTTCTCGGTGGGAGCATTAAATAGGTCTATAACTTAATATAACCTAACCTAACACATCTAGCCCCTCGCAGGTAATGTTTTACAGAATCCCGTTCCTGTCGTCCCGTACATCTCGGTTGGGATATTATATACGTCTACAGCGTTGTATATCCTAACCTAAGGCAGGCTAACATCTCGGATGCAGTATTTTGCGCCATTCCTGGCGTATCGGCCGCCACTTCTCGGTGGGAACATTATATACGTCTATATCGTATCACAACCTAAACTAACACATCTAGCCCCTCGCTGGTAATGTTTTACAGGATCACGTTCGTGTCGTCCCGTTCGTCTCGATGGGACATTATATACGACTATAGCGTTATATATCCTGACCTAAGGCAGGCTAACATCTCGGATGTAGTATTTTACATCATGCCTGGCGTATCGGCCTCTACTTCTCGGTGGGAACATTATATTCATCTATAACGTATCACAACCTAACCTAACCCATCTAGCCCCTCGCTGGTAATATTTTACAGAATCCCGTTTGTGTCGTCCCGTACGTCTCAGTTTGGATTTTATATACGTCTATAGCGTTATATATCCTAACCTAAGGCAGGCTATCATCTCGGATGTAGTATTTTACAACATTCCTTGCCGTATCGGCCCCTACTTCTCGGTGGGAACATTAAATAGGTCTACAACTTAATATAACCTAAGCTAACACATCTAGCCCCTCGCAGGTAATGTTTTACAGAATCCCGTTCCTGTCGTCGCGTACATCTCTGTTGGGATATTATATACGTCTACAGTGTTGTATACCCTAACCTAAGGCTGGCTAATATCTCGGATGCAGTATTTTGCGCCATTCCTGGCGTATCGGCCGCTACTTCTCGGTGGGAACATTATATACGTTTATAACCTAATATAACCTAACCTAACACATATAGCCCCTCGCAGGTAATGTTTTACAGAATCCCGTTCCTGTCGTCGCGTACATCTGGGTTGGGATATTATATACGTCTATAGCGTTATATATCCTAACCTAAGGCAGGCTATCATCTCGGATGTAGTATTTTACAACATTCCTGGCGTAACGGCCTCTACTTCTCGGTGGGAACATTATATTCGTCTGTAACGTAATATAACCTAACCTAGCCCATCTAGCCCCTCGCTGGTAATATTTTACAGAATCCCGTTCGTATCGTCCCGTAAGTCTCGGTTGGGATATTATATACGTCTATAGCGTTGAATATCCTAATGTAAGGCAGGCTATCATATTATATACGCCTATAACGTATCACAACCTAAACTAACACATCTAGCCCCTCGCTGGTAATGTTTTACAGAATCACGTTCGTGTCGTCCCGTTCGTCTCGGTTGGGACATTATATACGTCTATAGCGTTATATATCTTAACCTAAGGCAGGCTAACATCTCGGATGTAGTATTTTACATCATGCCTGGCGTATCGGCCTCTACTTCTCGGTGGGAACATTATATTCATCTATAACGTAATATAACCTAACCTAACACATCTAGAACCTCGCTGGTAATGTTTTACAGAATACCGTTCTTGACGTCCCGTACATCTCGTTTGGGATATTATATACGTCTATAGCGTTATATATCCTAACATAAGGCAGGCTAACATCTCGGATGCAGTATTTTACAACATTCCTGGCGTATCGGCACCTACTTCTCGGTGGGAACATTATATACGTCTATAACGTAACATAACCTAACCTAGCCCATCTAGCCCCTCGCTGGTAATGTTTTACAGAATCACGTTCGTGTCGTCCCGTACGTCTCGGTTCGGACATTATATACGACTATAGCGTTATATATCCTAACCTAAGGCAGGCTAACATCTCGGATGTAGTATTTTACATCATGCCTGGCGTATCGGCCTCTACTTCTCGGCGGGAACATTATATTCGTCTATAACGTAATATAACCTAACCTAACACATCTAGAACCTCGCTGGTAATGTTTTACAGAATACCGTTCGTGACGTCCCGTACATCTCGGTTGGGATATTATATACGTCTATAGCGTTATATATCCTAACCTAAGGCAGGCTATCATCTCGGATGCAGTATTTTACAACATTCCTGGCATATCGGCCCCTACTTCTCGGTGGGAACATTATATACGTCTATAACGTATCACAACCTAACCTAACCCATCTGAGCCCCTCGCTGGTAATATTTTACAGAATCCCGTTTGTGTCGTCCCGTACGTCTCAGTTGGGATTTTATATACGTCTATAGCGTTATATATCCTAACCTGAGGCAGGCTATCATCTCGGATGTAGTATTTTACAACATTCCTGCCGTATCGGCCCCTACTTCTCGGTGGGAACATTAAATAGGTCTATAACTTAATATAACCTAACCTAACACATCTAGCCCCTCGCAGGTAATGTTTTACACAATCCCGTTCCTGTCGTCGCGTACATCTCGGTTGGGATATTATATACGTCTACAGCGATATATATCCTAACGTAAGGCAGGCTATCATCTCGGATGCAGTATTTTGCAACATTCCTGGCATATCGGCGCCTACTTCTCGGTGGGAACATTATATACGTCTATAACGTATCACAACCTAACCTAACACATCTAGCCCCTCGCAGGTAATGTTTTACAGAATCCCGTTCCTGTCGTCGCGTACATCTCTGTTGGGATATTATATACGTCTACAGCGTTGTATATCCTAACCTAAGGCAAGCTAATATCTCGGATGCAGTATTTTGCGCCATTCCTGGCGTATCGGCCGCTACTTCTCGGTGGGAACATTATATACGTCTATAACGTATCACAACCTAAACTAACACATCTAGCCCCTCGCTGGTAATGTTTTACAGGATCACGTTCGTGACGTCCCGTACGTCTCGGTTGGGATATTATATACGTCTATAGCGTTATATATCCTAACCTAAGGCAGGCTATCATCTCGGATGTAGTATTTTACATCATGCCTGGCGTATCGGCCTCTACTTCTCGGTGGGAACATTATATTCGTCTGTAACTTAATATAACCTAACCTAGCCCATCTAGCCCCTCGCTGGTAATATTTTACAGAATCCCGTTCGTATCGTCCCGTTAGTCTCGGTTGGGATATTATATACGTCTATAGCGTTATATACCCTAACGTAAGGCAGGCTAACATCTCGGATGTAGTATTTTACAACATTCCTGGCGTATCGGCCTCTACTTCTCGGTGGGAACATTATATTCGTCTGTAACGTAATATAACCTAACCTAACACATCTAGCCCCTCGCAGGTAATGTTTTACAGAATACCGTTCGTGACGTCCCGTACATCTCGGTTGGGATATTATATACGTCTATAGCGTTATATATTCTAACCTAAGGCAGGCTAACATCTCGGATGTAGTATTTTACATCATGCCTGGCGTATCGGCCTCTACTTCTCGGTGGGAACATTATATTCATCTATAACGTAATATAACCTAACCTAACACATCTAGAACCTCGCTGGTAATGTTTTACAGAATACCGTTCGTGACGTCCCGTACATCTCGGTTGGGATATTATATACGTCTATAACGTTATATATCCTAACCTAAGGCAGGCTATCATCTCGGATGTAGTATTTTACAACATTCCTGCCGTATCGGCTCCTACTTCTCGGTGGGAACATTAAATAGGTCTACAACTTAATATAACCTAAGCTAACACATCTAGCCCCTCGCAGGTAATGTTTTACAGAATCCCGTTCCTGTCGTCGCGTACATCTCTGTTGGGATATTATATACGTCTACAGCGTTGTATATCCTAACCTAAGGCAGGCTAATATCTCGGATGCAGTATTTTGCGCCATTCCTGGCGTATCGGCCGCTACTTCTCGGTGGGAACATTATATACGTCTATAACGTATCACAACCTAAACTGACACATCTAGCCCCTCGCTGGTAATGTTTTACAGGATCACGTTCGTGACGTCCCGTACGTCTCGGTTGGGATATTATATACGTCTATAGCGTTATATATCCTAACCTAAGGCAGGCTATCATTTCGGATGTAGTATTTTACAACATTCCTGGCGTAACGGCCTCTGCTTCTCGGTGGGAACATTATATTCGTCTGTAACGTAATATAACCTAACCTAGCCCATCTAGCCCCTCGCTGGTAATATTTTACAGAATCCCGTTCGTTTCGTCCCGTAAGTCTCGGTTGGGATATTATATACGTCTATAGCGTTATATATCCTAACGTAAGGCAGGCTATCATATTATATACGCCTATAACGTATCACAACCTAAACTAACACATCTAGCCCCTCGCTGGTAATGTTTTACAGAATCACGTTCGTGTCGTCCCGTTCGTCTCGGTTGGGACATTATATACGACTATAGCGTTATATATCCTGACCTAAGGCAGGCTAACATCTCGGATGTAGTATTTTACATGATGCCTGGCGTATCGGCCTCTACTTCTCGGTGGGAACATTATATTCATCTATAACGTAATATAACCTAACCTAACATATCTAGAACCTCGCTGGTAATGTTTTACAGAATACCGTTCGTGACGTCCCGTACATCTCGGTTGGGATATTATATACGTCTACAGAGATATATATCCTAACGTAGGGCAGGCTATCATCTCGGATGTAGTATTTCACAACATTTCCGGCGTATCGGCCCCTACTTCTCGGTGGGAACATTATATACGTTTATAACCTAATATAACCTAACCTAACACATCTAGAACCTCGCTGGTAATGTTTTACAGAATACCGTTCGTGACGTCCCGTACATCTCGGTTGGGATATTATATACGTCTACAGCGATATATATCCTAACGTAAGGCAGGCTATCATCTCGGATGTAGTATTTCACAACATTCCCGGCGTATCGGCCCCTACTTCTCGGTGGGAACATTATATACGTTTATAACCTAATATAACGTAACCTAACACATCTAGCCCCTCGCAGGTAATGTTTTACAGAATCCCCTTCCTGTCGTCCCGTACATCTCGGTTGGGATATTATATACGTCTACAGCGATATATATCCTAACGTAAGGCAGGCTATCATCTCGGATGCAGTATTTTGCAACATTCCTGGCATATCGGCGCCTACTTCTCGGTGGGAACATTATATACGTCTATAACGTATCACAACCTAACCTAACACATCTAGCCCCTCGCAGGTAATGTTTTACAGAATCCCGTTCCTGTCGTCCCGTACATCTCGGTTAGGATATTATATACGTCTACAGCGATATATATCCTAACGTAAGGCAGGATATCATCTCGGATGCAGTATTTTACAACATTCCTGGCATATCGGCCCCTACTTCTCGGTGGGAACATTATATACGTCTATAACGTATCACAACCTAACCTAACCAATCTAGCCCCTCGCTGGTAATATTTTACAGAATCCCGTTTGTGTCGTCCCGTACGTCTCAGTTGGGATTTTATATACGTCTATAGCGTTATATATCCTAACCTAAGGCAGGCTATCATCTCGGATGTAGTATTTTACAACATTCCTGCCGTATCGGCCCCTACTTCTCGGTGGGAACATTAAATAGGTCTACAACTTAATATAACCTAAGCTAACACATCTAGCCCCTCGCAGGTAATGTTTTACAGAATCCCGTTCCTGTCGTCGCGTACATCTCTGTTGGGATATTATATACGTCTACAGCGTTGTATATCCTAACCTAAGGCAGGCTAATATCTCGGATGCAGTATTTTGCGCCATTCCTGCCGTATCGGCCGCTACTTCTCGGTGGGAACATTATATACGTCTATAACGTATCACAACCTAAACTAACACATCTAGCCCCTCGCTGGTAATGTTTTACAGGATCACGTTCCTGACGTCCCGTACGTCTCGGTTGGGATATTATATACGTCTATAGCGTTATATATCCTAACCTAAGGCAGGCTATCATCTCGGATGTAGTACTTTACAACATTCCTGGTGTAACGGCCTCTACTTCTCGGTGGGAACATTATATTCGTCTGTAACGTAATATAACCTAACCTAGCCCATCTAGCCCCTCGCTGGTAATATTTTACAGAATCCCGTTCGTATCGTCCCGTAAGTCTCGGTTGGGATATTATATACGTCTATAGCGTTATATATCCTAACGTAAGGCAGGCTATCATATTATATACGCCTATAACGTATCACAACCTAAACTAACACATCTAGCCCCTCGCTGGTAATGTTTTACAGAATCACGTTCGTGTCGTCCCGTTCGTCTCGGTTGGGACATTATATACGACTATAGCGTTATATATCCTGACCTAAGGCAGGCTAACATCTCGGATGTAGTATTTTACATCATGCCTGGCGTATCGGCCTCTACTTCTCGGTGGGAACATTATATTCATCTATAACGTAATATAACCTAACCTAACACATCTAGAACCTCGCTGGTAATGTTTTACAGAATACCGTTCGTGACGTCCCGTACATCTCGGTTGGGATATTATATACGTCTATAGCGTTATTTAAGGCAGGCTAACATCTCGGATGTAGTATTTTACATCATGCCTGGCGTATCGGCCTCTACTTCTCGGTGGGAACATTATATTCATCTATAACGTAATATAACCTAACCTAACAAATCTAGAACCTCGCTGGTAATGTTTTACAGAATACCGTTCGTGACGTCCCGTACATCTCGGTTCGGATATTATATACGTCTACAGCGATATATATCCTAACGTAAGGCAGGCTATCATCTCGGATGTAGTATTTCACAACATTCCCGGCGTATCGGCCCCTACTTCTCGGTGGGAACATTATATACGTTTATAACCTAATATAACCTAAGCTAACACATCTAGCCCCTCGCAGGTAATGTTTTACAGAATCCCGTTCCTGTCGTCCCGTACATCTCGGTTGGGATATTATATACGTCTACAGCGATATATATCCTAACGTAAGGCAGGCTATCATCTCGGATGCAGTATTTTGCAACATTCCTGGCATATCGGCGCCTACTTCTCGGTGGGAACATTATATACGTCTATAACGTATCACAACCTAACCTAACACATCTAGCCCCTCGCAGGTAATGTTTTACAGAATCCCGTTCCTGTCGTCCCGTACATCTCGGTTAGGATATTATATACGTCTACAGCGATATATATCCTGACCTAAGGCAGGCTAACATCTCGGATGTAGTATTTTACAACATTCATGGCATATCGGCCCCTACTTCTCGGTGGGAACATTATATACGTCTATAACGTATCACAACCTAACCTAACCAATCTAGCCCCTCGCTGGTAATATTTTACAGAATCCTGTTTGTGTCGTCCCGTACGTCTCAGTTGGGATTTTATATACGTCTATAGCGTTATATATCCTAACCTAAGGCAGGCTATCATCTCGGATGTAGTATTTTACAACATTCCTGCCGTATCGGCCCCTACTTCTCGGTGGGAACATTAAATAGGTCTATAACTTAATATAACCTAAGCTAACACATGTAGCCCCTCGCAGGTAATGTTTTACAGAATCCCGTTCCTGTCGTCGCGTACATCTCTGTTGGGATATTATATACGTCTACAGCGTTGTATATCCTAACCTAAGGCAGGCTAATATCTCGGATGCAGTATTTTGCGCCATTCCTGGCGTATCGGCCGCTACTTCTCGGTGGGAACATTATATACGTCTATAACGTATCACAACCTAAACTAACACATCTAGCTCCTCGCTGGTAATGTTTTACAGGATCACGTTCGTGACGTCCCGTACGTCTCGGTTGGGATATTATATACGTCTATAGCGTTATATATCCTAACCTAAGGCAGGCTATCATCTCGGATGTAGTACTTTACAACATTCCTGGCGTAACGGCCTCTACTTCTCGGTGGGAACATTATATTCGTCTGTAACGTAATATAACCTAACCTAGCCCATCTAGCCCCTCGCTGGTAATATTTTACAGAATCCCGTTCGTATCGTCCCGTAAGTCTCGGTTGGGATATTATATACGTCTATAGCGTTATATATCCTAACGTAAGGCAGGCTATCATATTATATACGCCTATAACGTATCACAACCTAAACTAACACATCTAGCCCCTCGCTGGTAATGTTTTACAGAATCACGTTCGTGTCGTCCCGTTCGTCTCGGTTGGGACATTATATACGACTATAGCGTTATATATCCTGACCTAAGGCAGGCTAACATCTCGGATGTAGTATTTTACATCATGCCTGGCGTATCGGCCTCTACTTCTCGGTGGGAACATTATATTCATCTATAACGTAATATAACCTAACCTAACACATCTAGAACCTCGCTGGTAATGTTTTACAGAATACCGTTCGTGACGTCCCGTACATCTCGGTTGGGATATTATATACGTCTATAGCGTTATATATCCTAACCTAAGGCAGGCTAACATCTCGGATGTAGTATTTTACATCATGCCTGGCGTATCGGCCTCTACTTCTCGGTGGGAACATTATATTCATCTATAACGTAATATAACCTAACCTAACAAATCTAGAACCTCGCTGGTAATGTTTTACAGAATACCGTTCGTGACGTCCCGTACATCTCGGTTGGGATATTATATACGTCTACAGCGATATATATCCTAACGTAAGGCAGGCTATCATCTCGGATGTAGTATTTCACAACATTCCCGGCGTATCGGCCCCTACTTCTCGGTGGGAACATTATATACGTTTATAACCTAATATAACCTAACCTAACACATATAGCCCCTCACAGGTAATGTTTTATAGAATCCCGTTCCTGTCGTCGCGTACATCTCTGTTGGGATATTATATACGTCTACAGCGTTGTATATCCTAACCTAAGGCAGGCTAACATCTCGGATGCAGTATTTTGCGCCATTCCTGGCGTATCGGCCGCCACTTCTCGGTGGGAACATTATATACGTCTATAACGTATCACAACCTAAACTAACACATCTAGCCCCTCGCTGGTAATGTTTTACAGGATCACGTTCGTGACGTCCCGTACGTCTCGGTTGGGATATTATATACGTCTATAGCGTTATATATCCTAACCTAAGGCAGGCTATCATCTCGGATGTAGTATTTTACAACATTCCTGGCGTAACGGCCTCTACTTCTCGGTGGGAACATTATATTCGTCTGTAACGTAATATAACCTAACCTAGCCCATCTAGCCCCTCGCTGGTAATATTTTACAGAATCCCGTTCGTATCGTCCCGTAAGTCTCGGTTGGGATATTATATACGTCTATAGCGTTATATATCCTAACGTAAGGCAGGTTATCATATTATATACGCCTATAACGTATCACAACCTAAACTAACACATCTAGCCCCTCGCTGGTAATGTTTTACAGGATCACGTTCGTGACGTCCCGTACGTCTCGGTTGGGATATTATATACGTCTATAGCGTTATATATCCTAACCTAAGGCAGGCTATCATCTCGGATGTAGTATTTTACAACATTCCTGGCGTAACGGCCTCTACTTCTCGGTGGGAACATTATATTCGTCTGTAACGTAATATAACCTAACCAAACACATCTAGAACCTCGCTGGTAATGTTTTACAGAATACCATTCGTGACGTCCCGTACATCTCGGTTGGGATATTATATACGTCTATAGCGTTATATATCCTAACCTAAGGCAGGCTAACATCTCGGATGTAGTATTTTACATCATGCCTGGCGTATCGGCCTCTACTTCTCGGTGGGAACATTATATTCATCTATAACGTAATATAACCTAACCTAACAACTCTAGAACCTCGCTGGTAATGTTTTACAGAATACCGTTCGTGACGTCCCGTACATCTCGGTTGGGATATTATATACGTCTACAGCGATATATATCCTAACGTAAGGCAGGCTATCATCTCGGATGTAGTATTTCACAACATTCCCGGCTTATCGGCCCCTACTTCTCGGTGGGAACATTATATACGTTTATAACCTAATATAACCTAACCTAACACATCTAGCCCCTCGCAGGTAATGTTTTACAGAATCCCGTTCCTGTCGTCCCGTACATCTCGGTTGGGATATTATATACGTCTACAGCGATATATATCCTAACGTAAGGCAGGCTATCATCTCGGATGCAGTATTTTGCAACATTCCTGGCATATCGGCGCCTACTTCTCGGTGGGAACATTATATACGTCTATAACGTATCACAACCTAACCTAACACATCTAGCCCCTCGCAGGTAATGTTTTACAGAATCCCGTTCCTGTCGTCCCGTACATCTCGGTTAGGATATTATATACGTCTACAGCGATATATATCCTAACGTAAGGCAGGATATCATCTCGGATGCAGTATTTTACAACATTCCTGGCATATCGGCCCCTACTTCTCGGTGGGAACATTATATACGTCTATAACGTATCACAACCTAACCTAACCAATCTAGCCCCTCGCTGGTAATATTTTACAGAATCCCGTTTGTGTCGTCCCGTACGTCTCAGTTGGGATTTTATATACGTCTATAGCGTTATATATCCTAGCCTAAGGCAGGCTATCATCTCGGATGTAGTATTTTACAACATTCCTGCCGTATCGGCCCCTACTTCTCGGTGGGAACATTAAATAGGTCTATAACTTAATATAACCTAAGCTAACACATGTAGCCCCTCGCAGGTAATGTTTTACAGAATCCCGTTCCTGTCGTCGCGTACATCTCTGTTGGGATATTATATACGTCTACAGCGTTGTATATCCTAACCTAAGGCAGGCTAATATCTCGGATGCAGTATTTTGCGCCATTCCTGGCGTATCGGCCGCTACTTCTCGGTGGGAACATTATATACGTCTATAACGTATCACAACCTAAACTAACACATATAGCCCCTCGCTGGTAATGTTTTACAGGATCACGTTCGTGACGTCCCGTACGTCTCGGTTGGGATATTATATACGTCTATAGCGTTATATATCCTAACCTAAGGCAGGCTATCATCTCGGATGTAGTATTTTACAACATTCCTGGCGAAACGGCCTCTACTTCTCGGTGGGAACATTATATTCGTCTGTAACGTAATATAACCTAACCTAGCCCATCTAGCCCCTCGCTGGTAATATTTTACAGAATCCCGTTCGTATCGTCCCGTAAGTCTCGGTTGGGGTATTATATACGTCTATAGCGTTATATATCCTAACATAAGGCAGGCTATCATATTATATACGCCTATAACGTATCACAACCTAAACTAACACATCTAGCCCCTCGCTGGTAATGTTTTACAGAATCACGTTCGTGTCGTCCCGTTCGTCTCGGTTGGGACATTATATACGACTATAGCGTTACATATCCTGACCTAAGGCAGGCTAACATCTCGGATGTAGTATTTTACATCATGCCTGGCGTATCGGCCTCTACTTCTCGGTGGGAACATTATATTCATCTATAACGTAATATAACCTAACCTAACACATCTAGAACATCGCTGGTAATGTTTTACAGAATACCGTTCGTGACGTCCCGTACATCTCGGTTGGGATATTATATACGTCTAGAGCGTTATATATCCTAACCTAAGGCAGGCTATCATCTCGGATGTAGTATTTTACACCATCCTGCCTTATCGGCCCCTACTTCTCGGTGTGAACATTATATAGGTCTATAACGTAATATAACCTAACCTAACACATCCAGCCCCTCGCTGCTAATGTTTTACAGATTCCCGTTCGTGTCGTCCCGTATATCTCGGTTGGGACATTATATACGTTTACAGCGTTGTATATCCTAACCTAAGGCAACCTAACACTTCGGATGTAGTATTTTCCAACATTCCTGGCGGGTCGGCCTCTACTTCTCGGTGGGAACATTATATACGTCTATAACGTAACATGACCTAACCTAGTCCATCTAGCCCCTCGCTGGTAATATTTTACAGAATCCCGTTTGTGTCGTCCCGTACGTCTCAGTTGGGATATTATATACGTCTATAGCGTTATATATCCTAACCTTAGGCAGGCCATCATCTCGGATGCAGTATTTTACAACATTCCTGGCATATCGGCCACTACTTCTCGGTGGGAACATTATATACGTCTATAACGTATTACAACCTAAACTAACACATCTAGCCCTACGCTGGCAATGTTTTACAGAATCACGTTTGTGTCGTCCCGTACGTCTCGGTTGGGACATTATATACGATTATAGCGTTATATATCCTAACCTAAGACAGGCTAACATCTCGGACGTAGTATTTTACATCATGCCTGGCGTATCGGCCTCTACTTCTCGGTGGGAACATTGTATTCATCTATAACGTAATATAACCTAAGCTAACACATCTAGAACCTCGCCGGTAATGTTTTACAGAATACCGTTCGTGACGTCCCGTACATCTCGGTTGTGATTTTATATACGTCTATAGCGTTATATACCCTACTTCTCGGTGGGAACATTATATACGTCTATAACGTATCACAACCTAACCTAACCCATCTAGCCCCTCGCTGGTAATATTTTACAGAATCCCGTTTGTGTCGTCCCGTACGTCTCAGTTGGGATTTTATATACGTCTATAGCGATATATATC
This sequence comes from Xylocopa violacea, assembly GCA_963969225.1. Classification (NCBI taxonomy): domain Eukaryota; kingdom Metazoa; phylum Arthropoda; class Insecta; order Hymenoptera; family Apidae; genus Xylocopa; species Xylocopa violacea. The sequence goes on from CAXAJV010000481.1 coordinate 770,788, forward strand.
CTAGCCTGAGGCAGGCTATCATCTCGGATGTAGTATTTTCTAACATTCCTGCCGTATCGGCCCCTAATTCTCGGTGGGAACATTAAATAGGTCTATAACTTAATATAACCTAACCTAACACATCTAGCCCCTCGCTGGTAATGGTTTACAGAATCCCGTTCGTGTCGTCCCGTATGTCTCGTATGGGACATTATATACGTTTACAGCGTTGTATATCCTAACCTAAGGCAACCTAACACTTCGGATGTAGTATCTTCCAACATTCCTGGCGGTTCGGCCTCTACTTCTCGGTGGGAACATTATATACGTCTATAACGTAACATAACCTAACCTAGTCCATCTAGCCCCTCGCTGGTAATATTTTACAGAATCCCGTTTGTGTCGTCCCGTACGTCTCAGTTGGGATAGTATATACGTCTATAGCGTTATATATCCTAACCTAAGGCAGGCCATCATCTCGGTTGCAGTATTTTACAACATTCCTGACGTATCGGCCCCTACTTCCCGGTGGGAACATTATATAGGTCTATAACTTAATATAACCTAACCTAACACATCTAGCCCCTCGCAGGTAATGTTTTACAAAATCCCGTTCCTGTCGTCGCGTACATCTCGGCTGGGATATTATATACGTCTACAGCGATATATATCCTAACGTAAGGCAGGCTATCATTTCGGATGCAGTATTTTACAACATTCCTGGTATACCGGCCCCTACTTCTCGGTGGGAACATTATATACGTCTATAACGTATCACAACCTAACCTAAACGATCTAGCCCCTCGCTGGTAATGTTTTACAGAATCCCGTTCGTGACGTCCAGTACATCTCGGTTGGGATATTATATACGTCTACAGCGATATATATCCTAACGTAAGGCAGGCTAACATCTCGGATGTAGTATTTTACAACATTCCTGGCGTATCGGCCTCTACTTCTCGGTGGGAACATTATATTCGTCTGTAACGTAATATAACCTAACCTAACACATCTAGCCCCTCACAGGTAATGTTTTACAGAATCCCGTTCCTGTCGTCCCGTACACCTCGGTTGGGATATTATATACGTCTACAGCAATATATATCCTAACGTGAGGCAGGCTAACATCTCGGATGTAGTATTTTACAACATTCCTGGCGTATCGGCCTCTACTTCTCGGTGGGAACATTATATTCGTTTGTAACGTAATATAACCTAACCTAACACATCTAGCCCCTCGCTGGTAATGTTTTACAGAATCCCGTTCGCGACGTCCCGTACATCTCGGTTGGGATATTATATACGTCTATAGCGTTATATATCCTAACCTAAGGCAGGCTATCATCTCGGATGTAGTATTTTACAACATTCCTGGCGTATCGGCCTCTACTTCTCGGTGGGAACATTATATTCATCTATAACGTAATATAACCTAACCTAACACATCTAGAACCTCGCTGGTAATGTTTTACAGAATACCGTTCGTGACGTCCCGTACATCTCGGTTGGGATATTATATACGTCTATAGCGTTATATATCCTAACCTAAGGCAGGCTATCATCTCGGATGTAGTATTTTACAACATTCCTGCCTTATCGGCCCCTACTTCTCGGTGGGAACATTATATACGTCTATAACGTATCACAACCTAAACTAACACATCTAGCCCTTCGCTGGTAATGTTTTACAGAATCACGTTCGTGTCGTCCCGTACGTCTCGGTTGGGACAATATATACGACTATAGCGTTATATATCCTAACCTAAGGTAGACTAACATCTCGGATGTAGTATTTTACATCATACCTGGCGTATCGGCCTCTACTTCTCGGTGGGAACATTATATTCGTCTATGACGTAATATTACCTAACCTAACACATCTAGAACCTCGCTGGTAATGTTTTACAGAATACCGTTCGTGACGTCCTGTACATCTCGGTTGGGATATTATATACGTCTATAGCGTTATATATCCTAACCTAAGGCAGGCTAACATCTCGGATGCAGTATTTTACAACATTCCTGGCGTATCGGCACCTACTTCTCGGTGGGAACATTATATACGTCTATAACGTAACATAACCTAACCTAGCCCATCTAGCCCCTCGCTGGTAATATTTTACAGAATCCCGTTCGTATCGTCCCGTAAGTCGCGGTTGGTATATTATATACGTCTATAGCGTTATATATCCTAACGTAAGGCAGGCTATCATCTCGGGTGCAGTATTTTACAACATTCCTGGCGTATCGGCCCCTACTTCCCGGTGGGAACATTATATAGGTCTATAACTTAATATAACCTAACCTAACACATCTAGCCCCTCGCAGGTAATGTTTTACAGAATCCCGTTCCTGTCGTCCCGTACATCTCGTTTGGGATATTATATACGTCTACAGCGATATATATCCTAACGTAAGGCAGGCTATCATCTCGGATGTAGTATTTTCCTACATTCCTGGCGGGTCGGCCTCTACTTCTCGGTGGGAACATTATATACGTCTATAACGTAACATAACCTAACCTAACACATCTAGCCCCTCACAGGTAATGTTTTACAGAATCCCGTTCCTGTCGTCCCGTACATCTCGGTTAGGATATTATATACGTCTACAGCGATATATATCCTAACGTAAGGCAGGCTATCATCTCGGATGCAGTATTTTACAACATTCCTGGCATATCGGCCCCTACTTCTCGGTGGGAACATTATATACGTCTATAACGTATCACAACCTAACCTAACCCATCTAGCTCCTCGCTGGTAATATTTTACAGAATCCCGTTTGTGTCGTCCCATACGTCTCAGTTGGGATATTATATACGTCTATAGCGTTATATATCCTAACCTAAGGCAGGCTATCTTCTCGGATGCAGTCTTTTACAACATTCCTGGCGTATCGGCCCCTACTTCCCGGTGGGAACATTATATAGGTCTATAACTTAATATAACCTAACCTAACACATCTAGCCCCTCGCAGGTAATGTTTTACAGAATCCCGTTCCTGTCGTCCCGTACATCTCGTTTGGGATATTATATACGTCTACAGCGATATATATCCTAACGTAAGGCAGGCTATCATCTCGGATGTAGTATTTTCCAACATTCCTGGCGGGTCGGCCTCTACTTCTCGGTGGGAACATTATATACGTCTATAACGTAACATAACCTAACCTAACACATCTAGCCCCTCGCAGGTAATGTTTTACAGAATCCCGTTCCTGTCGTCCCGTACATCTCGGTTAGGATATTATATACGTCTACAGCGATATATATCCTAACGTAAGGCAGGCTATCATCTCGGATGCAGTATTTTACAACATTCCTGGCATATCGGCCCCTACTTCTCGGTGGGAACATTATATACGTCTATAACGTATCACAACCTAACCTAACCCATCTAGCCCCTCGCTGGTAATATTTTACAGAATCCCGTTTGTGTCGTCCCGTACGTCTCAGTTGGGATTTTATATACGTCTATAGCGATATATATCCTAGCCTGAGGCAGGCTATCATCTCGGATGTAGTATTTTCTAACATTCCTGCCGTATCGGCCCCTAATTCTCGGTGGGAACATTAAATAGGTCTATAACTTAATATAACCTAACCTAACACATCTAGCCCCTCGCAGGTAATGTTTTACAAAATCCCGTTCCTGTCGTCGCGTACATCTCGGCTGGGATATTATATACGTCTACAGCGATATATATCCTAACGTAAGGCAGGCTATCATTTCGGATGCAGTATTTTACAACATTCCTGGTATACCGGCCCCTACTTCTCGGTGGGAACATTATATACGTCTATAACGTATCACAACCTAACCTAACCAATCTAGCCCCTCGCTGGTAATATTTTACAGAATCCCGTTTGTGTCGTCCCGTACGTCTCAGTTGGGAATTTATATACGTCTATAGCGTTATATATCCTAACCTAAGGCAGGCTATCATCTCGGATGTAGTATTTTACAACATTCCTGCCGTATCGGCCCCTACTTCTCGGTGGGAACATTAAATAGGTCTACAACTTAATATAACCTAAGCTAACACATCTAGCCCCTCGCAGGTAATGTTTTACAGAATCCCGTTCCTGTCGTCGCGTACATCTCTGTTGGGATATTATATACGTCTACAGCGTTGTATATCCTAACCTAAGGCAGGCTAATATCTCGGATGCAGTATTTTGCGCCATTCCTGGCGTATCGGCCGCTACTTCTCGGTGGGAACATTATATACGTCTATAACGTATCACAACCTAAACTAACACATCTAGCCCCTCGCTGGTAATGTTTTACAGGATCACGTTCGTGACGTCCCGTACGTCTCGGTTGGGATATTATATACGTCTATAGCGTTATATATCCTAACGTAAGGCAGGCTATCATCTCGGATGTAGTATTTTACAACATTCCTGGCGTAACGGCCTCTACTTCTCGGTGGGAACATTATATTCGTCTGTAACGTAATATAACCTAACCTAGCCCATCTAGCCCCTCGCTGGTAATATTTTACAGAATCCCGTTCGTATCGTCCCGTAAGTCTCGGTTGGGATATTATATACGTCTATAGCGTTATATATCCTAACGTAAGGCAGGTTATCATATTATATACGCCTATAACGTATCACAACCTAAACTAACACATCTAGCCCCTCGCTGGTAATGTTTTACAGAATCACGTTCGTGTCGACCCGTTCGTCTCGGGTGGGACATTATATACGACTATAGCGTTATATATCCTGACCTAAGGCAGGCTAACATCTCGGATGTAGTATTTTACATCATGCCTGGCGTATCGGCCTCTACTTCTCGGTGGGAACATTATATTCATCTATAACGTAATATAACCTAACCTAACAGATCTAGAACCTGGCTGGTAATGTTTTACAGAATACCGTTCATGACGTCCCGTACATCTCGGTTGGGATATTATATACGTCTATAGCGTTATATATCCTAACCTAAGGCAGGCTAACATCTCGGATGTAGTATTTTACATCATGCCTGTCGTATCGGCACCTACTTCTCGGTGGGAACATTATATACGTCTATAACGTAACATAACCTAACCTAGCCCATCTAGCCCCTCGCTGGTAATATTTTACAGAATCCCGTTCGTATCGTCCCGTAAGTCGCGGTTGGTATATTATATACGTCTATAGCGTTATATATCCTAACGTAAGGCAGGCTATCATCTCGGATGCAGTATCTTACAACATTCCTGGCGTATCGGCCCCTACTTCCCGGTGGGAACATTATATAGGTCTATAACTTAATATAACCTAACCTAACACATCTAGCCCCTCGCAGGTAATGTTTTACAGAATCCCGTTCCTGTCGTCCCGTACATCTCGGTTGGGATATTATATACGTCTATAGCGTTATATATCCTAACCTAAGGCAGGCTATTGTCTCGGATGTAGTATTTTACAACATTCCTGGCGTAACGGCCTCTACTTCTCGGTGGGAACATTATTTTCATCTATAACGTAATATAACCTAACCTAACACATCTAGAACCTCGCTGGTAATGTTGTACAGAATACCGTTCGTGACGTCCCGTACATCTCGGTTGGGATATTATATACGTCTACAGCGATATATATCCTAACGTAAGGCAGGCTATCATCTCGGATGTAGAATTTCACAACATTCCCGGCGTATCGGCCCCTACTTCTCGGTGGGAACATTATATAGGTTTATAACCTAATATAACCTAACCTAACACATCTAGCCCCTCGCAGGTAATGTTTTACAGAATCCCGTTCCTGTCGTACCGTACATCTCGGTTGGGATATTATATACGTCTACAGCGATATATATCCTAACGTAAGGCAGGCTATCATCTCGGATGCAGTATTTTGCAACATTCCTGGCATATCGGCGCCTACTTCTCGGTGGGAACATTATATACGTCTATAACGTATCACAACCTAAACTAACACATCTAGCCCCTCGCTGGTAATGTTTTACAGAATCACGTTCGTGTCGTCCCGTTCGTCTCGGTTGGGACATTATATACGACTATAGCGTTATATATCCTGACCTAAGGCAGGCTAACATCTCGGATGTAGTATTTTACATCACGCCTGGCGTATCTGCCTCTACTTCTCGGTGGGAACATTATATTCATCTATAACGTAATATAACCTAACCTAACACATCTAGAACCTCGCTGGTAATGTTTTACAGAATACCGTTCGTGACGTCACGTACATCTCGGTTGGGATATTATATACGTCTATAGCGTTATATATCCTAACCTAAGGCAGGCTAACATCTCGGATGTAGTATTTTACATCATGCCTGGCGTATCGGCCTCTACTTCTCGGTGGGAACATTATATTCATCTATAACGTAATATAACCTAACCTAACACATCTAGAAACTCGCTGGTAATGTTTTACAGAATACCGTTCGTGACGTCCCGTACATCTCGGTTGGGATATTATATACGTCTACAGCGATATATATCCTAACGTAAGGCAGGCTATCATCTCGGATGTAGTATTTTACAACATTCCTGCCTTATCGGCCCCTACTTCTCGGTGTGAACATTATATAGGTCTATAACGTAATATAACCTAACCTAACACATCTAGCCCCTCGCTGGTAATGTTTTACAGATTCCCGTTCGTGTCGTCCCGTATGTCTCGGTTGGGATATTATATACGTTTACAGCGTTGTATATCCTAACCTAAGGCAGGCTAACATCTCGGATGCAGTATTTTGCGCCATTCCTGGCGTATCGGCCGCCACTTCTCGGTGGGAACATTATATACGTCTATAACGTATCACAACCTAAACTAACACATCTAGCCCCTCGCTGGTAATGTTTTACAGGATCACGTTCGTGTCGTCCCGTACGTCTCGGTTGGGACATTATATACGATTATAGCGTTATATATCCTGACCTAAGGCAGGCTAACATCTCGGATGTAGTATTTTACATCATGCCTGGCGTATCGGCCTCTACTTCTCGGTGGGAACATTATATTCATCTATAACGTAATATAACCTAACCTAACACATCTAGAACATCGCTGGTAATGTTTTACAGAATACCGTTCGTGACGTCCCGTACATCTCGGTTGGGATATTATATACGTCTAGAGCGTTATATATCCTAACCTAAGGCAGGCTATCATCTCGGATGTAGTATTTTACACCATCCTGCCTTATCGGCCCCTACTTCTCGGTGTGAACATTATATAGGTCTATAACGTAATATAACCTAACCTAACACATCTAGCCTCTCGCTGGTAATGTTATACAGAATCCCGTTCCTGTCGTCGCGTACATCTCGGTTGGGATATTATATACGTCTACAGCGATATATGTCCTAACGTAAGGCAGGCTATCATCTCGGATGCAGTATTTTACAACATTCCTGGCATACCGGCCCCTACTTCTCGGTGGGAACATTATATACGTCTATAACGTATCACAACCTAACCTAAACGATCTAGCCCCTCGCTGGTAATATTTTACAGAATCCCGCTTGTGTCGACCCGTACGTCTCAGTTGGGATATTATATACGTCTATAGCGTTATATATCCTAACGTAAGGCAGGCTATCATCTCGGATGCAGTATTTTACAACATTCCTGGCATATCGGCCACTACTTCTCGGTGGGAACATTATATACGTCTATAACGTACTACAACCTAAACTAACACATCTAGCCCTACGCTGGCAATGTTTTACAGAATCACGTTCGTGTCGTCCCGTACGTCTCGGTTGGGACATTATATACGATTATAGCGTTATATATCCTAACCTAAGACAGGCTAACATCTCGGACGTAGTATTTTACATCATGCCTGGCGTATCGGCCTCTACTTCTCGGTGGGAACATTGTATTCATCTATAACGTAATACTACCTAACCTAACACATCTAGAACCTCGCTGGTAATGTTTTACAGAATACCGTTCGTGACGTCCTGTACATCTCGGTTGGGATATTATATACGTCTATAGCTTTATATATCCTAACCTAAGGCAGGCTAACATCTCGGATGCAGTATTTTACAACATTCCTGGCGTATCGGCACCTACTTCTCGGTGGGAACATTATATACGTCTATAACGTAACATAACCTAACCTAGCCCATCTAGCCCCTCGCTGGTAATATTTTACAGAATCCCGTTCGTATCGTCCCGTAAGTCGCGGTTGGTATATTATATACGTCTATAGCGTTATATATCCTAACGTAAGGCAGGCTATCATCTCGGATGCAGTATTTTACAACATTCCTGGCATGTCGGCCCCTACTTCTCGGTGGGAACATTATATACGTCTATAACGTATTACAACCTAAACTAACACATCTAGCCCTTCGCTGGTAATGTTTTACAGAATCACGTTCGTGTCGTCCCGTACGTCTCGGTTGGGATATTATATACGTCTATAGCGTTATATATCCTAACCTAAGGCAGGCTATCTTCTCGGATGCAGTCTTTTACAACATTCCTGGCGTATCGGCCCCTACTTCCCGGTGGGAACATTATATAGGTCTATAACTTAATATAACCTAACCTAACACATCTAGCCCCTCGCAGGTAATGTTTTACAGAATCCCGTTCCTGTCGTCCCGTACATCTCGTTTGGGATATTATATACGTCTACAGCGATATATATCCTAACGTAAGGCAGGCTATCATCTCGGATGTAGTATTTTCCTACATTCCTGGCGGGTCGGCCTCTACTTCTCGGTGGGAACATTATATACGTCTATAACGTAACATAACCTAACCTAACACATCTAGCCCCTCACAGGTAATGTTTTACCGAATCCCGTTCCTATCGTCCCGTACATCTCGGTTAGGATATTATATACGTCTACAGCGATATATATCCTAACGTAAGGCAGGCTATCATCTCGGATGCAGTATTTTACAACATTCCTGGCATATCGGCCCCTACTTCTCGGTGGGAACATTATATACGTCTATAACGTATCACAACCTAACCTAACCCATCTAGCTCCTCGCTGGTAATATTTTACAGAATCCCGTTTGTGTCGTCCCATACGTCTCAGTTGGGATATTATATACGTCTATAGCGTTATATATCCTAACCTAAGGCAGGCTATCTTCTCGGATGCAGTCTTTTACAACATTCCTGGCGTATCGGCCCCTACTTCCCGGTGGGAACATTATATAGGTCTATAACTTAATACAACCTAACCTAACACATCTAGCCCCTCGCAGGTAATGTTTTACAGAATCCCGTTCCTGTCGTCCCGTACATCTCGTTTGGGATATTATATACGTCTACAGCGATATATATCCTAACGTATGGCAGGCTATCATCTCGGATGTAGTATTTTCCAACATTCCTGGCGGGTCGGCCTCTACGTCTCGGTGGGAACATTATATACGTCTATAACGTAACATAACCTAACCTAACACATCTAGCCCCTCGCAGGTAATGTTTTACAGAATCCCGTTTGTGTCGTCCCGTTCGTCTCAGTTGGGATTTTATATACGTCTATAGCGATATATATCCTAGCCTGAGGCAGGCTATCATCTCGGATGTAGTATTTTCTAACATTCCTGCCGTATCGGCCCCTAATTCTCGGTGGGAACATTAAATAGGTCTATAACTTAATATAACCTAACCTAACACATCTAGCCCCTCGCAGGTAATGTTTTACAGAATCCCGTAACTGTCGTCGCGTACATCTCGGTTGGGATATTATATACGTCTACAGCGTTGAATATCCTAACCTAAGGCAGGCTAACATCTCGGATGCAGTATTATGCGCCATTCCTGGCGTATCGGCCGCCACTTCTCGGTGGGAACATTATATACGTCTATAACGTATCACACCCTAAACTAACACATCTAGCCCCTCGCTGGTAATGTTTTACAGGATCACGTTCGTGTCGTCCCGTACGTCTCGGTTGGGTCATTATATACGATTATAGCGTTATATATCCTGACCTAAGGCAGGCTAACATCTCGGATGTAGTATTTTACATCATGCCTGGCGTATCGGCCTCTACTTCTCGGTGGGAACATTATATTCATCTATAACGTAATATAACCTAACCTAACACATCTAGAACCTCGCTGGTAATGTTTTACAGAATACCGTTCGTGACGTCCCGTACATCTCGGTTGGGATATTATATACGTCTATAGCGTTATATATCCTAACCTAAGGCAGGCTATCATCTCGGATGTAGTATTTTACAACATTCCTGCCTTATCGGCCCCTACTTCTCGGTGTGAACATTATATAGGTCTATAACGTAATATAACCTAACCTAACACATCTAGCCCCTCGCTGGTAATGGTTTACAGAATCCCGTTCGTGTCGTCCCGTATGTCTCGGTTGGGACATTATATACGTTTACAGCGTTGTATATCCTAACCTAAGGCAACCTAACACTTCGGATGTAGTATCTTCCAGCATTCCTGGCGGTTCGGCCTCTACTTCTCGGTGGGAACATTATATACGTCTATAACGTAACATAACCTAACCTAGTCCATCTAGCCCCTCGCTGGTAATATTTTACAGAATCCCGTTTGTGTCGTCCCGTACTTCTCAGTTGGGATATTATATACGTCTATAGCGTTATATATCCTAACCTAAGGCAGGCCATCATCTCGGATGCAGTATTTTACAACATTCCTGACGTATCGGCCCCTACTTCCCGGTGGGAACATTATATAGGTCTATAACTTAATATAACCTAACCTAACACATCTAGCCCCTCGCAGGTAATGTTTTACAAAATCCCGTTCCTGTCGTCGCGTACATCTCGGCTGGGATATTATATACGTCTACAGCGATATATATCCTAACGTAAGGCAGGCTATCATCTCGGATGTAGTATTTTCCTACATTCCTGGCGGGTCGGCCTCTACTTCTCGGTGGGAACATTATATACGTCTATAACGTAACATAACCTAACCTAACACATCTAGCCCCTCACAGGTAATGTTTTACAGAATCCCGTTCCTATCGTCCCGTACATCTCGGTTAGGATATTATATACGTCTACAGCGATATATATCCTAACGTAAGGCAGGCTATCATCTCGGATGCAGTATTTTACAACATTCCTGGCATATCGGCCCCTACTTCTCGGTGGGAACATTATATACGTCTATAACGTATCACAACCTAACCTAACCCATCTAGCTCCTCGCTGGTAATATTTTACAGAATCCCGTTTGTGTCGTCCCATACGTCTCAGTTGGGATATTATATACGTCTATAGCGTTATATATCCTAACCTAAGGCAGGCTATCTTCTCGGATGCAGTCTTTTACAACATTCCTGGCGTATCGGCCCCTACTTCCCGGTGGGAACATTATATAGGTCTATAACTTAATACAACCTAACCTAACACATCTAGCCCCTCGCAGGTAATGTTTTACAGAATCCCGTTCCTGTCGTCCCGTACATCTCGTTTGGGATATTATATACGTCTACAGCGATATATATCCTAACGTATGGCAGGCTATCATCTCGGATGTAGTATTTTCCAACATTCCTGGCGGGTCGGCCTCTACGTCTCGGTGGGAACATTGTATTCATCTATAACGTAATACTACCTAACCTAACACATCTAGAACCTCGCTGGTAATGTTTTACAGAATACCGTTCGTGACGTCCTGTACATCTCGGTTGGGATATTATATACGTCTATAGCGTTATATATCCTAACCTAAGGCAGGCTATCATCTCGGATGTAGTATTTTACAACATTCCTGCCTTATCGGCCCCTACTTCTCGGTGTGAACATTATATAGGTCTATAACGTAATATAACCTAACCTAACACATCTAGCCCCTCGCTGGTAATGGTTTACAGAATCCCGTTCGTGTCGTCCCGTATGTCTCGGTTGGGACATTATATACGTTTACAGCGTTGTATATCCTAACCTAAGGCAACCTAACACTTCGGATGTAGTATCTTCCAGCATTCCTGGCGGTTCGGCCTCTACTTCTCGGTGGGAACATTATATACGTCTATAACGTAACATAACCTAACCTAGTCCATCTAGCCCCTCGCTGGTAATATTTTACAGAATCCCGTTTGTGTCGTCCCGTACTTCTCAGTTGGGATATTATATACGTCTATAGCGTTATATATCCTAACCTAAGGCAGGCCATCATCTCGGATGCAGTATTTTACAACATTCCTGACGTATCGGCCCCTACTTCCCGGTGGGAACATTATATAGGTCTATAACTTAATATAACCTAACCTAACACATCTAGCCCCTCGCAGGTAATGTTTTACAAAATCCCGTTCCTGTCGTCGCGTACATCTCGGCTGGGATATTATATACGTCTACAGCGATATATATCCTAACGTAAGGCAGGCTATCATCTCGGATGTAGTATTTTCCTACATTCCTGGCGGGTCGGCCTCTACTTCTCGGTGGGAACATTATATACGTCTATAACGTAACATAACCTAACCTAACACATCTAGCCCCTCACAGGTAATGTTTTACAGAATCCCGTTCCTATCGTCCCGTACATCTCGGTTAGGATATTATATACGTCTACAGCGATATATATCCTAACGTAAGGCAGGCTATCATCTCGGATGCAGTATTTTACAACATTCCTGGCATATCGGCCCCTACTTCTCGGTGGGAACATTATATACGTCTATAACGTATCACAACCTAACCTAACCCATCTAGCTCCTCGCTGGTAATATTTTACAGAATCCCGTTTGTGTCGTCCCATACGTCTCAGTTGGGATATTATATACGTCTATAGCGTTATATATCCTAACCTAAGGCAGGCTATCTTCTCGGATGCAGTCTTTTACAACATTCCTGGCGTATCGGCCCCTACTTCCCGGTGGGAACATTATATAGGTCTATAACTTAATACAACCTAACCTAACACATCTAGCCCCTCGCAGGTAATGTTTTACAGAATCCCGTTCCTGTCGTCCCGTACATCTCGTTTGGGATATTATATACGTCTACAGCGATATATATCCTAACGTATGGCAGGCTATCATCTCGGATGTAGTATTTTCCAACATTCCTGGCGGGTCGGCCTCTACGTCTCGGTGGGAACATTGTATTCATCTATAACGTAATACTACCTAACCTAACACATCTAGAACCTCGCTGGTAATGTTTTACAGGATCACGTTCGTGTCGTCCCGTACGTCTCGGTTGGGTCATTATATACGATTATAGCGTTATATATCCTGACCTAAGGCAGGCTAACATCTCGGATGTAGTATTTTACATCATGCCTGGCGTATCGGCCTCTACTTCTCGGTGGGAACATTATATTCATCTATAACGTAATATAACCTAACCTAACACATCTAGAACCTCGCTGGTAATGTTTTACAGAATACCGTTCGTGACGTCCCGTACATCTCGGTTGGGATATTATATACGTCTATAGCGTTATATATCCTAACCTAAGGCAGGCTATCATCTCGGATGTAGTATTTTACAACATTCCTGCCTTATCGGCCCCTACTTCTCGGTGTGAACATTATATAGGTCTATAACGTAATATAACCTAACCTAACACATCTAGCCCCTCGCTGGTAATGGTTTACAGAATCCCGTTCGTGTCGTCCCGTATGTCTCGGTTGGGACATTATATACGTTTACAGCGTTGTATATCCTAACCTAAGGCAACCTAACACTTCGGATGTAGTATCTTCCAGCATTCCTGGCGGTTCGGCCTCTACTTCTCGGTGGGAACATTATATACGTCTATAACGTAACATAACCTAACCTAGTCCATCTAGCCCCTCGCTGGTAATATTTTACAGAATCCCGTTTGTGTCGTCCCGTACTTCTCAGTTGGGATATTATATACGTCTATAGCGTTATATATCCTAACCTAAGGCAGGCCATCATCTCGGATGCAGTATTTTACAACATTCCTGACGTATCGGCCCCTACTTCCCGGTGGGAACATTATATAGGTCTATAACTTAATATAACCTAACCTAACACATCTAGCCCCTCGCAGGTAATGTTTTACAAAATCCCGTTCCTGTCGTCGCGTACATCTCGGCTGGGATATTATATACGTCTACAGCGATATATATCCTAACGTAAGGCAGGCTATCATTTCCGATGCAGTATTTTACAACATTCCTGGTATACCGGCCCCTACTTCTCGGTGGGAACATTATATACGTCTATAACGTAACATAACCTAACCTAGTCCATCTAGCCCCTCGCTGGTAATATTTTACAGAATCCCGTTTGTGTCGTCCCGTACGTCTCAGTTGGGATATTATATACGTCTATAGCGTTATATATCCTAACCTAAGGCAGGCCATCATCTCGGATGTAGTATTTTACGCCATTCCTGGCGTATCGGCCCCTACTTCTCGGTGGGAACATTATATAGGTCCATAACTTAATATGACCTAACTTAACACATCTAGCCCCTCGCAGGTAATGTTTTACAGAATCCCGTTCCTGTCGTCCCGTACATCTCGGTTGGGATATTATATACGTCTACAGCGATATATATCCTAACGTAAGGCAGGCTAACATCTCGGATGCAGTATTTTACAACATTCCTGGCATGTCGGCCCCTACTTCTCGGTGGGAACATTATATACGTCTATAACGTATCACAACCTAAACTAGCACATCTAGCCCCTCGCTGGTAATGTTTTACGGAATCACGTTCGTGTCGTCCCGTACGTCTCGGTAGGGACATTATATACGACTATAGCGTTATATATCCTAACCTAAACATACTAACATCTCGGATGTAGTATTTTACATCATGCCTGGCGTATCGACCTCTACTTCTCGGTGGGAACATTATATTCGTCTATGACGTAATATAACCTAACCTAGCACATCTAGAACCTCGCTGGTAATGTTTTACAGAATACCGATCGTGACGTCCCGTACATCTCGGTTGGGATATTATATACGTCTATAGCGTTATATATCCTAACCTAAGGCAGGCTATCATCTCGGATGTAGTATTTTACAACATTCCTGCCGTATCGGCCCCTACTTCTCGGTGGGAACATTATATTCGTCTATAACGTAATATAACCTAACCTAACACATCTAGAACATCGCTGGTAATGTTTTACAGAATACCGTTCGTGACGTCCCGTACATCTTGGTTGGGATATTATATACGTCTATAGCGTTATATATCCTGACCTAAGGCAGGCTAACATCTCGGATGCAGTATTTTACATAATTCATGGCATGTCGGCCCCTACTTCTCGGTGGGAACATTATATACGTCTATAACGTATCACAACCTAAACTAACACATCTAGCCCCTCGCTGGTAATGTTTTACAGAATCCCGTTCCTGTCGTCCCGTACACCTCGGTTGGGATATTATATACGTCTACAGCAATATATATCCTAACGTGAGGCAGGTTAACATCTCGGATGTAGTATTTTACAACATTCCTGGCGTATCGGCCTCTACTTCTCGGTGGGAACATTATATTCGTTTGTAACGTAATATAACCTAACCTAACACATCTAGCCCCTCGCTGGTAATGTTTTACAGAATCCCGTTCGTGACGTCCCGTACATCTCGGTTGGGATATTATATACGTCTATAGCGTTATATATCCTAACCTAAGGCAGGCTATCATCTCGGATGTAGTATTTTACAACATTCCTGTCGTATCGGCCCCTACTTCTCGGTGGGAACATTATATTGGTCTATAACGTAATATAACATAACCTAACACATCTAGAGCCTCGCTGGTAATGTTTTACAGTATCCCGTTCGTGTCGTCCCGTATGTCTCGTTTGGGACATTGTATACGTTTACAGCGTTGTATATCCTAACCTAAGGCAACCTAACACTTCGGATGTAGTATTTTCCAACATTCCTGACGGGTCGGCCTCTACTTCTCGGTGGGAACATTATATACGTCTATAACGTAACATAACCTAACCTAGTCCATCTAGCCCCTCGCTGGTAATATTTTACAGAATCCCGTTTGTGTCGTCCCGTACGTCTCAGTTGGGATATTATATACGTCTATAGCGTTATATATCCTAACCTAAGGCAGGCCATCATCTCGGATGTAGTATTTTACGCCATTCCTGGCGTATCGGCCCCTACTTCTCGGTGGGAACATTATATAGGTCCATAACTTAATATGACCTAACTTAACACATCTAGCCCCTCGCAGGTAATGTTTTACAGAATCCCGTTCCTGTCGTCCCGTACATCTCGGTTGGGATATTATATACGTCTACAGCGATATATATCCTAACGTAAGGCAGGCTAACATCTCGGATGCAGTATTTTACAACATTCCTGGCATGTCGGCCCCTACTTCTCGGTGGGAACATTATATACGTCTATAACGTATCACAACCTAAACTAGCACATCTAGCCCCTCGCTGGTAATGTTTTACGGAATCACGTTCGTGTCGTCCCGTACGTCTCGGTAGGGACATTATATACGACTATAGCGTTATATATCCTAACCTAAACATACTAACATCTCGGATGTAGTATTTTACATCATGCCTGGCGTATCGACCTCTACTTCTCGGTGGGAACATTATATTCGTCTATGACGTAATATAACCTAACCTAGCACATCTAGAACCTCGCTGGTAATGTTTTACAGAATACCGATCGTGACGTCCCGTACATCTCGGTTGGGATATTATATACGTCTACAGCGATATATATCCTAACGTAAGGCAGGCTAACATCTCGGATGTAGTATTTTTCAACATTCCTGGCGTACCGGCCTCTACTTCTCGGTGGGAACATTATATTCGTCTATAACGTAATATAACCTAACCTAACACATCTAGAACATCGCTGGTAATGTTTTACAGAATACCGTTCGTGACGTCCCGTACATCTCGGTTGGGATAGTATATACGACTATAGCGTTATATATCCTAACCTAAGGCAGGCTATCATCTCGGATGTAGTATTTTACAACATTCCGGCGTATCGGCCCCTACTTCTCGGTGGGAACATTATATACGTCTATAACGTATCACAACCTAAACTAACACATCTAGCCCTTCGCTGGTAATGTATTACAGAATCACGTTCGTGTCGTCCCGTACGTCTCGGTTGGGACATTATATACGACTATAGCGTTATATATCCTAACCTTAGGCAGACTAACATCTCGGATGTAGTATTTTACATCATGCCTGGCGTATCGACCTCTACTTCTCGGTGGGAACATTATATTCGTCTATGACGTAATATAACCTAACCTAGCACATCTAGAACCTCGCTGGTAATGTTTTACAGAATACCGATCGTGACGTCCCGTACATCTCGGTTGGGATATTATATACGTCTATAGCGTTATATATCCTAACCTAAGGCAGGCTATCATCTCGGATGTAGTATTTTACATCATTCCTGCCGTATCGGCCCCTACTTCTCGGTGGGAACATTATGTACGTCTATAACGTATCACAACCTAAACTAACATATCTAGCCCCTCGCTGGTAATGTTTTACAGAATCACGTTCGTGTCGTCCCGTACGTCTCGGTTGGGACATTATATACGATTATAGCGTTATATATCCTAACCTAAGGCAGGCTAACATCTCGGATGTAGTATTTTACATCATGCCTGGCGTATCGGCCTCTACTTCTCGGTGGGAACATTGTATTCATCTATAACGTAATATAACCTAACCTAACACATTTAGAACCTCGCTGGTAATGTTTTACAGAATCCCGTTCCTGTCGTCCCGTACATCTCGGTTGGGATATTATATACGTCTACAGCGATATATATCCTAACGTAAGGCAGGCTAACATCTCGGATGTAGTATTTTACAACATTCCTGGCGTATCGGCCTCTACTTCTCGGTGGGAACATTATATTCGTCTGTAACGTAATATAACCTAACCTAACACATCTAGAGCCTCGCTGGTAATGCTTTACAGAATCCCGTTCGTGTCGTCCCGTATGTCTCGGTTGGGACATTATATACGTTTACAGCGTTGTATAATCTAACCTAAGGCAACCTAACACTTCGGATGTAGTATTTTCCAACATTCCTGGCGGGTCGGCCTCTACTTCTCGGTGGGAACATTATATACGTCTATAACGTAACATAACCTAACCTAGTCCATCTAGCCCCTCGCTGGTAATATTTTACAGAATCCCGTTTGTGTCGTCCCGTACGTCTCAGTTGGCATATTATATACGTCTATAGCGTTATATATCCTAACCTAAGGCAGGCCATCATCTCGGATGTAGTATTTTACGCCATTCCTAGCGTATCGGCCCCTACTTCTCGGTGGGAACATTATATAGGTCCATAACTTAATATGACCTTACTTAACACATCTAGCCCCTCGCAGGTAATGTTTTACAGAATCCCGTTCCTGTCGTCCCGTACATCTCGGTTGGGATATTATATACGTCTACAGCGATATATATCCTAACCTAAGGCAGGCTAACATCTCGGATGTAGTATTTTACAACATTCCTGGCGTATCGGCCTCTACTTCTCGGTGGGAACATTATATTCGTTTGTAACGTAATATAACCTAACCTAACACATCTAGCCCCTCGCTGGTAATGTTTTACAGCATCCCGTTCGTGACGTCCCGTACATCTCGGTTGGGATATTATATACGTCTATAGCGTTATATATCCTAACCTAAGGCAGGCTATCATCTCGGATGTAGTATTTTACAAGATTCCTGCCGTATGGGCCCCTACTTCTCGGTGGGAACATTATATAGGTCTATAACGTAATATAACCTAACCTAACACATCTAGAACCTCGCTGGTAATGTTTTACAGAATACCGTTCGTGACGTCCCGTACATCTCGGTTGGGATACTATATACGTCTATTGCGTTATATATCCTAACCTAAGGCAGGCTAACATCTCGGATGCAGTATTTTACAACATTCCTGGCATATCGGCCCCTACTTCTCGGTGGGAACATTATATACGTCTATAACGTATCACAACCTAACCTAACCCATCTAGCTCCTCGCTGGTAATATTTTACAGAATCCCGTTTGTGTCGTCCCGTACGTCTCAGTTGGGATATTATATACGTCTATAGCGTTATATATCCTAACCTAAGGCAGGCTATCTTCTCGGATGCAGTATTTTACAACATTCCTGGCGTATCGGCCCCTACTACCCGGTGGGAACATTATATAGGTCTATAACTTAATATAACCTAACCTAACACATCTAGCCCCTCGCAGGTAATGTTTTACAGAATACCGTTCCTGTCGTCCCGTACATCTCGGTTGGGATGTTATATACGTCTACAGCGATATATATCCTAACGTAAGGCAGGCTAACATCTCGGATGTAGTATTTTACAACATTCCTGGCGTATCGGCCTCTTATTCTCGGTGGGAAGATTATATTCGTCTGTAACGTAATATAACCTAACCTAACACATGTAGCCCCACGCTGGTAATGTTTTACAGACTCTCGTTCGTGACGTCCCGTACATCTCTATTGGGATATTATATACGTCTACAGCGATATATATCCTAACGTAAGGCAGGCTAACATCTCGGATGTAGTATTTTACAACATTCCTGGCGAATCGGCCCCTACTTCCCGGTGGCAACATTATATAGGTCTATAACTTAATATAACCTAACCTAACACATCTAGCCCCCCGCAGGTAATGTTTTACAGAATACCGTTCCTGTCGTCCCGTACATCTCGGTTGGGATGTTATATACGTCTACAGCGATATATATTCTAACGTAAGGCAGGCTAACATCTCGGATGTAGTATTTTACAACATACCTGGCGTATCGGCCTCTTATTCTCGGTGGGAACATTATATACGTCTGTAACGTAATATAACCTAACCTAACACATGTAGCCCCTCGCTGGTAATGTTTTACAGAATCTCGTTCGTGACGTCCCGTACATCTCGGTTGGGATATTATATACGTCTACAGCGATATATATCCTAACGTAAGGCAGGCTAACATCTCGGATGTAGTATTTTACAACATTCCTGGCCTATCGGCCTCTACTTCTCGGTGGGAACATTATATTCGTTTGTAACGTAATATAACCTAACCTATCACATCTAGCCCCTCGCTGGTAATGTTTTACAGAATCCCGTTCGTGACGTCCCGTACATCTCGGTTGGGATATTATATACGTCTATAGCGTTATATATCCTAACCTAAGGCAGGCTATCATCTCGGATGTAGTATTTTACAACATTCCTGGCCTATCGGCCTCTACTTCTCGGTGGGAACATTATATTCGTTTGTAACGTAATATAACCTAACCTAACACATCTAGCCCATCGCTGGTAATGTTTTACAGAATCCCGTTCGTGACGTCCCGTACATCTCGGTTGGGATATTATATACGTCTATAGCGTTATATATCCTAACCTAAGGCAGGCTATCATCTCGGATGTAGTATTTTACAACATTCCTGGCCTATCGGCCTCTACTTCTCGGTGGGAACATTATATTCGTTTGTAACGTAATATAACCTAACCTAACACATCTAGCCCCTCGCTGGTAATGTTTTACAGAATCCCGTTCGTGACGTCCCGTACATCTTGGTTGGGATAATATATACGTCTACAGCGATATATATCCTAACGTAAGGCAGGCTATCATCTCGGATGCAGTATTTTACAACATACCTGGCATATCGGCCCCTACTTCTCGGTGGGAACATTATATACGTCTATAACGTATCACAACCTAACCTAACCCATCTAGCTCCTCGCTGGTAATATTTTACAGAATCCCGTTTGTGTCGTCCCGTACGTCTCAGTTGGGATATTATGTACGTCTATAGCGTTATATATCCTAACCTAAGGCAGGCTATCTTCTCGGATGCAATATTTTACAACATTCCTGGCGTATCGGCCCCTACTACCCGGTGGGAACATTATATAGGTCTATAACTTAATATAACCTAACCTAACACATCTAGCCCCTCGCAGGTAATGTTTTACAGAATACCGTTCCTGTCGTCCCGTACATCTCGGTTGGGATGTTATATACGTCTACAGCGATATATATCCTAACGTAAGGCAGGCTAACATCTCGGATGTAGTATTTTACAACATTCCTGGCGTATCGGCCTCTTATTCTCGGTGGGAACATTATATTCGTCTGTAACGTAATATAACCTAACCTAACACATCTAGCGCCCCGCAGGTAATGTTTTACAGAATACCGTTCCTGTCGTCCCGTACATCTCGGTTGGGATGTTATATACGTCTACAGCGATATATATTCTAACGTAAGGCAGGCTAACATCTCGGATGTAGTATTTTACAACATTCCTGGCGTATCGGCCTCTTATTCTCGGTGGGAACATTATATTCGTCTGTAACGTAATATAACCTAACCTAACACATCTAGAACCTCGCTGGTAATGTTTTACAGAATCTCGTTCGTGACGTCCCGTACATCTCGGTTGGGATATTATATACGTCTACAGCGATATATATCCTAACGTAAGGCAGGCTAACATCTCGGATGTAGTATTTTACAACATTCCTGGCCTATCGGCCTCTACTTCTCGGTGGGAACATTATATTCGTTTGTAACGTAATATAACCTAACCTAACACATCTAGCCCCTCGCTGGTAATGTTTTACAGAATCCCGTTCGTGACGTCCCGTACATCTCGGTTGGGATATTATATACGTCTATAGCGTTATATATCCTAACCTAAGGCAGGCTATCATCTCGGATGTAGTATTTTACAACATTCCTGGCCTATCGGCCTCTACTTCTCGGTGGGAACATTATATTCGTTTGTAACGTAATATAACCTAACCTAACACATCTAGCCCCTCGCTGGTAATGTTTTACAGAATCCCGTTCGTGACGTCCCGTACATCTCGGTTGGGATATTATATACGTCTACAGCGATATATGTCCTAACGTAAGGCAGGCTATCATCTCGGATGCAGTATTTTACAACATTCCTGGCATACCGGCCCCTACTTCTCGGTGGGAACATTATATACGTCTATAACGTATCACAACCTAACCTAAACGATCTAGCCCCTCGCTGGTAATATTTTACAGAATCCCGCTTGTGTCGACCCGTACGTCTCAGTTGGGATATTATATACGTCTATAGCGTTATATATCCTAACGTAAGGCAGGCTATCATCTCGGATGCAGTATTTTACAACATTCCTGGCATATCGGCCACTACTTCTCGGTGGGAACATTATATACGTCTATAACGTACTACAACCTAAACTAACACATCTAGCCCTACGCTGGCAATGTTTTACAGAATCACGTTCGTGTCGTCCCGTACGTCTCGGTTGGGACATTATATACGATTATAGCGTTATATATCCTAACCTAAGACAGGCTAACATCTCGGACGTAGTATTTTACATCATGCCTGGCGTATCGGCCTCTACTTCTCGGTGGGAACATTGTATTCATCTATAACGTAATACTACCTAACCTAACACATCTAGAACCTCGCTGGTAATGTTTTACAGAATACCGTTCGTGACGTCCTGTACATCTCGGTTGGGATATTATATACGTCTATAGCTTTATATATCCTAACCTAAGGCAGGCTAACATCTCGGATGCAGTATTTTACAACATTCCTGGCGTATCGGCACCTACTTCTCGGTGGGAACATTATATACGTCTATAACGTAACATAACCTAACCTAGCCCATCTAGCCCCTCGCTGGTAATATTTTACAGAATCCCGTTCGTATCGTCCCGTAAGTCGCGGTTGGTATATTATATACGTCTATAGCGTTATATATCCTAACGTAAGGCAGGCTATCATCTCGGATGCAGTATTTTACAACATTCCTGGCATGTCGGCCCCTACTTCTCGGTGGGAACATTATATACGTCTATAACGTATTACAACCTAAACTAACACATCTAGCCCTTCGCTGGTAATGTTTTACAGAATCACGTTCGTGTCGTCCCGTACGTCTCGGTTGGGATATTATATACGTCTATAGCGTTATATATCCTAACCTAAGGCAGGCTATCTTCTCGGATGCAGTCTTTTACAACATTCCTGGCGTATCGGCCCCTACTTCCCGGTGGGAACATTATATAGGTCTATAACTTAATATAACCTAACCTAACACATCTAGCCCCTCGCAGGTAATGTTTTACAGAATCCCGTTCCTGTCGTCCCGTACATCTCGTTTGGGATATTATATACGTCTACAGCGATATATATCCTAACGTAAGGCAGGCTATCATCTCGGATGTAGTATTTTCCTACATTCCTGGCGGGTCGGCCTCTACTTCTCGGTGGGAACATTATATACGTCTATAACGTAACATAACCTAACCTAACACATCTAGCCCCTCACAGGTAATGTTTTACCGAATCCCGTTCCTATCGTCCCGTACATCTCGGTTAGGATATTATATACGTCTACAGCGATATATATCCTAACGTAAGGCAGGCTATCATCTCGGATGCAGTATTTTACAACATTCCTGGCATATCGGCCCCTACTTCTCGGTGGGAACATTATATACGTCTATAACGTATCACAACCTAACCTAACCCATCTAGCTCCTCGCTGGTAATATTTTACAGAATCCCGTTTGTGTCGTCCCATACGTCTCAGTTGGGATATTATATACGTCTATAGCGTTATATATCCTAACCTAAGGCAGGCTATCTTCTCGGATGCAGTCTTTTACAACATTCCTGGCGTATCGGCCCCTACTTCCCGGTGGGAACATTATATAGGTCTATAACTTAATACAACCTAACCTAACACATCTAGCCCCTCGCAGGTAATGTTTTACAGAATCCCGTTCCTGTCGTCCCGTACATCTCGTTTGGGATATTATATACGTCTACAGCGATATATATCCTAACGTATGGCAGGCTATCATCTCGGATGTAGTATTTTCCAACATTCCTGGCGGGTCGGCCTCTACGTCTCGGTGGGAACATTATATACGTCTATAACGTAACATAACCTAACCTAACACATCTAGCCCCTCGCAGGTAATGTTTTACAGAATCCCGTTTGTGTCGTCCCGTTCGTCTCAGTTGGGATTTTATATACGTCTATAGCGATATATATCCTAGCCTGAGGCAGGCTATCATCTCGGATGTAGTATTTTCTAACATTCCTGCCGTATCGGCCCCTAATTCTCGGTGGGAACATTAAATAGGTCTATAACTTAATATAACCTAACCTAACACATCTAGCCCCTCGCAGGTAATGTTTTACAGAATCCCGTAACTGTCGTCGCGTACATCTCGGTTGGGATATTATATACGTCTACAGCGTTGAATATCCTAACCTAAGGCAGGCTAACATCTCGGATGCAGTATTATGCGCCATTCCTGGCGTATCGGCCGCCACTTCTCGGTGGGAACATTATATACGTCTATAACGTATCACACCCTAAACTAACACATCTAGCCCCTCGCTGGTAATGTTTTACAGGATCACGTTCGTGTCGTCCCGTACGTCTCGGTTGGGTCATTATATACGATTATAGCGTTATATATCCTGACCTAAGGCAGGCTAACATCTCGGATGTAGTATTTTACATCATGCCTGGCGTATCGGCCTCTACTTCTCGGTGGGAACATTATATTCATCTATAACGTAATATAACCTAACCTAACACATCTAGAACCTCGCTGGTAATGTTTTACAGAATACCGTTCGTGACGTCCCGTACATCTCGGTTGGGATATTATATACGTCTATAGCGTTATATATCCTAACCTAAGGCAGGCTATCATCTCGGATGTAGTATTTTACAACATTCCTGCCTTATCGGCCCCTACTTCTCGGTGTGAACATTATATAGGTCTATAACGTAATATAACCTAACCTAACACATCTAGCCCCTCGCTGGTAATGGTTTACAGAATCCCGTTCGTGTCGTCCCGTATGTCTCGGTTGGGACATTATATACGTTTACAGCGTTGTATATCCTAACCTAAGGCAACCTAACACTTCGGATGTAGTATCTTCCAGCATTCCTGGCGGTTCGGCCTCTACTTCTCGGTGGGAACATTATATACGTCTATAACGTAACATAACCTAACCTAGTCCATCTAGCCCCTCGCTGGTAATATTTTACAGAATCCCGTTTGTGTCGTCCCGTACTTCTCAGTTGGGATATTATATACGTCTATAGCGTTATATATCCTAACCTAAGGCAGGCCATCATCTCGGATGCAGTATTTTACAACATTCCTGACGTATCGGCCCCTACTTCCCGGTGGGAACATTATATAGGTCTATAACTTAATATAACCTAACCTAACACATCTAGCCCCTCGCAGGTAATGTTTTACAAAATCCCGTTCCTGTCGTCGCGTACATCTCGGCTGGGATATTATATACGTCTACAGCGATATATATCCTAACGTAAGGCAGGCTATCATCTCGGATGTAGTATTTTCCTACATTCCTGGCGGGTCGGCCTCTACTTCTCGGTGGGAACATTATATACGTCTATAACGTAACATAACCTAACCTAACACATCTAGCCCCTCACAGGTAATGTTTTACAGAATCCCGTTCCTATCGTCCCGTACATCTCGGTTAGGATATTATATACGTCTACAGCGATATATATCCTAACGTAAGGCAGGCTATCATCTCGGATGCAGTATTTTACAACATTCCTGGCATATCGGCCCCTACTTCTCGGTGGGAACATTATATACGTCTATAACGTATCACAACCTAACCTAACCCATCTAGCTCCTCGCTGGTAATATTTTACAGAATCCCGTTTGTGTCGTCCCATACGTCTCAGTTGGGATATTATATACGTCTATAGCGTTATATATCCTAACCTAAGGCAGGCTATCTTCTCGGATGCAGTCTTTTACAACATTCCTGGCGTATCGGCCCCTACTTCCCGGTGGGAACATTATATAGGTCTATAACTTAATACAACCTAACCTAACACATCTAGCCCCTCGCAGGTAATGTTTTACAGAATCCCGTTCCTGTCGTCCCGTACATCTCGTTTGGGATATTATATACGTCTACAGCGATATATATCCTAACGTATGGCAGGCTATCATCTCGGATGTAGTATTTTCCAACATTCCTGGCGGGTCGGCCTCTACGTCTCGGTGGGAACATTGTATTCATCTATAACGTAATACTACCTAACCTAACACATCTAGAACCTCGCTGGTAATGTTTTACAGAATACCGTTCGTGACGTCCTGTACATCTCGGTTGGGATATTATATACGTCTATAGCGTTATATATCCTAACCTAAGGCAGGCTATCATCTCGGATGTAGTATTTTACAACATTCCTGCCTTATCGGCCCCTACTTCTCGGTGTGAACATTATATAGGTCTATAACGTAATATAACCTAACCTAACACATCTAGCCCCTCGCTGGTAATGGTTTACAGAATCCCGTTCGTGTCGTCCCGTATGTCTCGGTTGGGACATTATATACGTTTACAGCGTTGTATATCCTAACCTAAGGCAACCTAACACTTCGGATGTAGTATCTTCCAGCATTCCTGGCGGTTCGGCCTCTACTTCTCGGTGGGAACATTATATACGTCTATAACGTAACATAACCTAACCTAGTCCATCTAGCCCCTCGCTGGTAATATTTTACAGAATCCCGTTTGTGTCGTCCCGTACTTCTCAGTTGGGATATTATATACGTCTATAGCGTTATATATCCTAACCTAAGGCAGGCCATCATCTCGGATGCAGTATTTTACAACATTCCTGACGTATCGGCCCCTACTTCCCGGTGGGAACATTATATAGGTCTATAACTTAATATAACCTAACCTAACACATCTAGCCCCTCGCAGGTAATGTTTTACAAAATCCCGTTCCTGTCGTCGCGTACATCTCGGCTGGGATATTATATACGTCTACAGCGATATATATCCTAACGTAAGGCAGGCTATCATCTCGGATGTAGTATTTTCCTACATTCCTGGCGGGTCGGCCTCTACTTCTCGGTGGGAACATTATATACGTCTATAACGTAACATAACCTAACCTAACACATCTAGCCCCTCACAGGTAATGTTTTACAGAATCCCGTTCCTATCGTCCCGTACATCTCGGTTAGGATATTATATACGTCTACAGCGATATATATCCTAACGTAAGGCAGGCTATCATCTCGGATGCAGTATTTTACAACATTCCTGGCATATCGGCCCCTACTTCTCGGTGGGAACATTATATACGTCTATAACGTATCACAACCTAACCTAACCCATCTAGCTCCTCGCTGGTAATATTTTACAGAATCCCGTTTGTGTCGTCCCATACGTCTCAGTTGGGATATTATATACGTCTATAGCGTTATATATCCTAACCTAAGGCAGGCTATCTTCTCGGATGCAGTCTTTTACAACATTCCTGGCGTATCGGCCCCTACTTCCCGGTGGGAACATTATATAGGTCTATAACTTAATACAACCTAACCTAACACATCTAGCCCCTCGCAGGTAATGTTTTACAGAATCCCGTTCCTGTCGTCCCGTACATCTCGTTTGGGATATTATATACGTCTACAGCGATATATATCCTAACGTATGGCAGGCTATCATCTCGGATGTAGTATTTTCCAACATTCCTGGCGGGTCGGCCTCTACGTCTCGGTGGGAACATTGTATTCATCTATAACGTAATACTACCTAACCTAACACATCTAGAACCTCGCTGGTAATGTTTTACAGGATCACGTTCGTGTCGTCCCGTACGTCTCGGTTGGGTCATTATATACGATTATAGCGTTATATATCCTGACCTAAGGCAGGCTAACATCTCGGATGTAGTATTTTACATCATGCCTGGCGTATCGGCCTCTACTTCTCGGTGGGAACATTATATTCATCTATAACGTAATATAACCTAACCTAACACATCTAGAACCTCGCTGGTAATGTTTTACAGAATACCGTTCGTGACGTCCCGTACATCTCGGTTGGGATATTATATACGTCTATAGCGTTATATATCCTAACCTAAGGCAGGCTATCATCTCGGATGTAGTATTTTACAACATTCCTGCCTTATCGGCCCCTACTTCTCGGTGTGAACATTATATAGGTCTATAACGTAATATAACCTAACCTAACACATCTAGCCCCTCGCTGGTAATGGTTTACAGAATCCCGTTCGTGTCGTCCCGTATGTCTCGGTTGGGACATTATATACGTTTACAGCGTTGTATATCCTAACCTAAGGCAACCTAACACTTCGGATGTAGTATCTTCCAGCATTCCTGGCGGTTCGGCCTCTACTTCTCGGTGGGAACATTATATACGTCTATAACGTAACATAACCTAACCTAGTCCATCTAGCCCCTCGCTGGTAATATTTTACAGAATCCCGTTTGTGTCGTCCCGTACTTCTCAGTTGGGATATTATATACGTCTATAGCGTTATATATCCTAACCTAAGGCAGGCCATCATCTCGGATGCAGTATTTTACAACATTCCTGACGTATCGGCCCCTACTTCCCGGTGGGAACATTATATAGGTCTATAACTTAATATAACCTAACCTAACACATCTAGCCCCTCGCAGGTAATGTTTTACAAAATCCCGTTCCTGTCGTCGCGTACATCTCGGCTGGGATATTATATACGTCTACAGCGATATATATCCTAACGTAAGGCAGGCTATCATTTCCGATGCAGTATTTTACAACATTCCTGGTATACCGGCCCCTACTTCTCGGTGGGAACATTATATACGTCTATAACGTAACATAACCTAACCTAGTCCATCTAGCCCCTCGCTGGTAATATTTTACAGAATCCCGTTTGTGTCGTCCCGTACGTCTCAGTTGGGATATTATATACGTCTATAGCGTTATATATCCTAACCTAAGGCAGGCCATCATCTCGGATGTAGTATTTTACGCCATTCCTGGCGTATCGGCCCCTACTTCTCGGTGGGAACATTATATAGGTCCATAACTTAATATGACCTAACTTAACACATCTAGCCCCTCGCAGGTAATGTTTTACAGAATCCCGTTCCTGTCGTCCCGTACATCTCGGTTGGGATATTATATACGTCTACAGCGATATATATCCTAACGTAAGGCAGGCTAACATCTCGGATGCAGTATTTTACAACATTCCTGGCATGTCGGCCCCTACTTCTCGGTGGGAACATTATATACGTCTATAACGTATCACAACCTAAACTAGCACATCTAGCCCCTCGCTGGTAATGTTTTACGGAATCACGTTCGTGTCGTCCCGTACGTCTCGGTAGGGACATTATATACGACTATAGCGTTATATATCCTAACCTAAACATACTAACATCTCGGATGTAGTATTTTACATCATGCCTGGCGTATCGACCTCTACTTCTCGGTGGGAACATTATATTCGTCTATGACGTAATATAACCTAACCTAGCACATCTAGAACCTCGCTGGTAATGTTTTACAGAATACCGATCGTGACGTCCCGTACATCTCGGTTGGGATATTATATACGTCTATAGCGTTATATATCCTAACCTAAGGCAGGCTATCATCTCGGATGTAGTATTTTACAACATTCCTGCCGTATCGGCCCCTACTTCTCGGTGGGAACATTATATTCGTCTATAACGTAATATAACCTAACCTAACACATCTAGAACATCGCTGGTAATGTTTTACAGAATACCGTTCGTGACGTCCCGTACATCTTGGTTGGGATATTATATACGTCTATAGCGTTATATATCCTGACCTAAGGCAGGCTAACATCTCGGATGCAGTATTTTACATAATTCATGGCATGTCGGCCCCTACTTCTCGGTGGGAACATTATATACGTCTATAACGTATCACAACCTAAACTAACACATCTAGCCCCTCGCTGGTAATGTTTTACAGAATCCCGTTCCTGTCGTCCCGTACACCTCGGTTGGGATATTATATACGTCTACAGCAATATATATCCTAACGTGAGGCAGGTTAACATCTCGGATGTAGTATTTTACAACATTCCTGGCGTATCGGCCTCTACTTCTCGGTGGGAACATTATATTCGTTTGTAACGTAATATAACCTAACCTAACACATCTAGCCCCTCGCTGGTAATGTTTTACAGAATCCCGTTCGTGACGTCCCGTACATCTCGGTTGGGATATTATATACGTCTATAGCGTTATATATCCTAACCTAAGGCAGGCTATCATCTCGGATGTAGTATTTTACAACATTCCTGTCGTATCGGCCCCTACTTCTCGGTGGGAACATTATATTGGTCTATAACGTAATATAACATAACCTAACACATCTAGAGCCTCGCTGGTAATGTTTTACAGTATCCCGTTCGTGTCGTCCCGTATGTCTCGTTTGGGACATTGTATACGTTTACAGCGTTGTATATCCTAACCTAAGGCAACCTAACACTTCGGATGTAGTATTTTCCAACATTCCTGACGGGTCGGCCTCTACTTCTCGGTGGGAACATTATATACGTCTATAACGTAACATAACCTAACCTAGTCCATCTAGCCCCTCGCTGGTAATATTTTACAGAATCCCGTTTGTGTCGTCCCGTACGTCTCAGTTGGGATATTATATACGTCTATAGCGTTATATATCCTAACCTAAGGCAGGCCATCATCTCGGATGTAGTATTTTACGCCATTCCTGGCGTATCGGCCCCTACTTCTCGGTGGGAACATTATATAGGTCCATAACTTAATATGACCTAACTTAACACATCTAGCCCCTCGCAGGTAATGTTTTACAGAATCCCGTTCCTGTCGTCCCGTACATCTCGGTTGGGATATTATATACGTCTACAGCGATATATATCCTAACGTAAGGCAGGCTAACATCTCGGATGCAGTATTTTACAACATTCCTGGCATGTCGGCCCCTACTTCTCGGTGGGAACATTATATACGTCTATAACGTATCACAACCTAAACTAGCACATCTAGCCCCTCGCTGGTAATGTTTTACGGAATCACGTTCGTGTCGTCCCGTACGTCTCGGTAGGGACATTATATACGACTATAGCGTTATATATCCTAACCTAAACATACTAACATCTCGGATGTAGTATTTTACATCATGCCTGGCGTATCGACCTCTACTTCTCGGTGGGAACATTATATTCGTCTATGACGTAATATAACCTAACCTAGCACATCTAGAACCTCGCTGGTAATGTTTTACAGAATACCGATCGTGACGTCCCGTACATCTCGGTTGGGATATTATATACGTCTACAGCGATATATATCCTAACGTAAGGCAGGCTAACATCTCGGATGTAGTATTTTTCAACATTCCTGGCGTACCGGCCTCTACTTCTCGGTGGGAACATTATATTCGTCTATAACGTAATATAACCTAACCTAACACATCTAGAACATCGCTGGTAATGTTTTACAGAATACCGTTCGTGACGTCCCGTACATCTCGGTTGGGATAGTATATACGACTATAGCGTTATATATCCTAACCTAAGGCAGGCTATCATCTCGGATGTAGTATTTTACAACATTCCGGCGTATCGGCCCCTACTTCTCGGTGGGAACATTATATACGTCTATAACGTATCACAACCTAAACTAACACATCTAGCCCTTCGCTGGTAATGTATTACAGAATCACGTTCGTGTCGTCCCGTACGTCTCGGTTGGGACATTATATACGACTATAGCGTTATATATCCTAACCTTAGGCAGACTAACATCTCGGATGTAGTATTTTACATCATGCCTGGCGTATCGACCTCTACTTCTCGGTGGGAACATTATATTCGTCTATGACGTAATATAACCTAACCTAGCACATCTAGAACCTCGCTGGTAATGTTTTACAGAATACCGATCGTGACGTCCCGTACATCTCGGTTGGGATATTATATACGTCTATAGCGTTATATATCCTAACCTAAGGCAGGCTATCATCTCGGATGTAGTATTTTACATCATTCCTGCCGTATCGGCCCCTACTTCTCGGTGGGAACATTATGTACGTCTATAACGTATCACAACCTAAACTAACATATCTAGCCCCTCGCTGGTAATGTTTTACAGAATCACGTTCGTGTCGTCCCGTACGTCTCGGTTGGGACATTATATACGATTATAGCGTTATATATCCTAACCTAAGGCAGGCTAACATCTCGGATGTAGTATTTTACATCATGCCTGGCGTATCGGCCTCTACTTCTCGGTGGGAACATTGTATTCATCTATAACGTAATATAACCTAACCTAACACATTTAGAACCTCGCTGGTAATGTTTTACAGAATCCCGTTCCTGTCGTCCCGTACATCTCGGTTGGGATATTATATACGTCTACAGCGATATATATCCTAACGTAAGGCAGGCTAACATCTCGGATGTAGTATTTTACAACATTCCTGGCGTATCGGCCTCTACTTCTCGGTGGGAACATTATATTCGTCTGTAACGTAATATAACCTAACCTAACACATCTAGAGCCTCGCTGGTAATGCTTTACAGAATCCCGTTCGTGTCGTCCCGTATGTCTCGGTTGGGACATTATATACGTTTACAGCGTTGTATAATCTAACCTAAGGCAACCTAACACTTCGGATGTAGTATTTTCCAACATTCCTGGCGGGTCGGCCTCTACTTCTCGGTGGGAACATTATATACGTCTATAACGTAACATAACCTAACCTAGTCCATCTAGCCCCTCGCTGGTAATATTTTACAGAATCCCGTTTGTGTCGTCCCGTACGTCTCAGTTGGCATATTATATACGTCTATAGCGTTATATATCCTAACCTAAGGCAGGCCATCATCTCGGATGTAGTATTTTACGCCATTCCTAGCGTATCGGCCCCTACTTCTCGGTGGGAACATTATATAGGTCCATAACTTAATATGACCTTACTTAACACATCTAGCCCCTCGCAGGTAATGTTTTACAGAATCCCGTTCCTGTCGTCCCGTACATCTCGGTTGGGATATTATATACGTCTACAGCGATATATATCCTAACCTAAGGCAGGCTAACATCTCGGATGTAGTATTTTACAACATTCCTGGCGTATCGGCCTCTACTTCTCGGTGGGAACATTATATTCGTTTGTAACGTAATATAACCTAACCTAACACATCTAGCCCCTCGCTGGTAATGTTTTACAGCATCCCGTTCGTGACGTCCCGTACATCTCGGTTGGGATATTATATACGTCTATAGCGTTATATATCCTAACCTAAGGCAGGCTATCATCTCGGATGTAGTATTTTACAAGATTCCTGCCGTATGGGCCCCTACTTCTCGGTGGGAACATTATATAGGTCTATAACGTAATATAACCTAACCTAACACATCTAGAACCTCGCTGGTAATGTTTTACAGAATACCGTTCGTGACGTCCCGTACATCTCGGTTGGGATACTATATACGTCTATTGCGTTATATATCCTAACCTAAGGCAGGCTAACATCTCGGATGCAGTATTTTACAACATTCCTGGCATATCGGCCCCTACTTCTCGGTGGGAACATTATATACGTCTATAACGTATCACAACCTAACCTAACCCATCTAGCTCCTCGCTGGTAATATTTTACAGAATCCCGTTTGTGTCGTCCCGTACGTCTCAGTTGGGATATTATATACGTCTATAGCGTTATATATCCTAACCTAAGGCAGGCTATCTTCTCGGATGCAGTATTTTACAACATTCCTGGCGTATCGGCCCCTACTACCCGGTGGGAACATTATATAGGTCTATAACTTAATATAACCTAACCTAACACATCTAGCCCCTCGCAGGTAATGTTTTACAGAATACCGTTCCTGTCGTCCCGTACATCTCGGTTGGGATGTTATATACGTCTACAGCGATATATATCCTAACGTAAGGCAGGCTAACATCTCGGATGTAGTATTTTACAACATTCCTGGCGTATCGGCCTCTTATTCTCGGTGGGAAGATTATATTCGTCTGTAACGTAATATAACCTAACCTAACACATGTAGCCCCACGCTGGTAATGTTTTACAGACTCTCGTTCGTGACGTCCCGTACATCTCTATTGGGATATTATATACGTCTACAGCGATATATATCCTAACGTAAGGCAGGCTAACATCTCGGATGTAGTATTTTACAACATTCCTGGCGAATCGGCCCCTACTTCCCGGTGGCAACATTATATAGGTCTATAACTTAATATAACCTAACCTAACACATCTAGCCCCCCGCAGGTAATGTTTTACAGAATACCGTTCCTGTCGTCCCGTACATCTCGGTTGGGATGTTATATACGTCTACAGCGATATATATTCTAACGTAAGGCAGGCTAACATCTCGGATGTAGTATTTTACAACATACCTGGCGTATCGGCCTCTTATTCTCGGTGGGAACATTATATACGTCTGTAACGTAATATAACCTAACCTAACACATGTAGCCCCTCGCTGGTAATGTTTTACAGAATCTCGTTCGTGACGTCCCGTACATCTCGGTTGGGATATTATATACGTCTACAGCGATATATATCCTAACGTAAGGCAGGCTAACATCTCGGATGTAGTATTTTACAACATTCCTGGCCTATCGGCCTCTACTTCTCGGTGGGAACATTATATTCGTTTGTAACGTAATATAACCTAACCTATCACATCTAGCCCCTCGCTGGTAATGTTTTACAGAATCCCGCCGTGTCGGCCCGTACTTTTTCGCGGGGACATTATATACGTCTATAACTTTATATATCCTAACCTAAGGGAACCTAACATCTCGGATGTAGTATTTTCCAACATTCCTGGCGGGTCTGCCCCTACTTCTCGGTGGGCACATTATATACGTCTATATCGTAATATAACCTAACCTAACCCATCTAGACCCTCGCTGGTAATGTTTTACAAAATCCCGGTCGTGTCGGCCCGTACTTCTCGGTGGGGACATTGTATACGTCTATAACGTTATATA
This sequence comes from Xylocopa violacea, assembly GCA_963969225.1. NCBI lineage: Eukaryota > Metazoa > Arthropoda > Insecta > Hymenoptera > Apidae > Xylocopa > Xylocopa violacea. The sequence continues at coordinate 805,656 of CAXAJV010000481.1, forward strand.
TCCTAACCTAAGGGAACCTAACATCGCGGATGTAGTATTTTCCAACAGTCCTGGCGGGTCGGCCCCTACTTCTCGGCGGGCACATTATATACGTCTATATCGTAATATAACCTAACCTAACCCATCTAGACCCTCGCTGGTAGTGTTTTACAAAATCCCGGTCTTGTCGTCTCGTACGTCTCGGTGCGGGCATTATGTACGTCTATAACTTTATATATCCTAACCTAAGGGAACCTAACATCTCGGATGTAGTATTTTCCAACATTACTGGCGGGACGGCCCCTACTTCTCGGCGGGCACATTATATACGTCTATATCGTAATATAACCTAACCTAACCCATCTAGAACCCGGCTGGCAATGTTTTACAAAATCCCGGTCGTGTCGGCACGTACTTCTCGGTGGGGACATTATATACGTCTATAACGTTATGTATCCTAACCTAAGGGAACCTAACATCTCGGATGTAGTATTTTCCAACATTCCTGGCGGGTCGGCCCCTACTTCTCGGCGGGCACATTATATACGTCTATATCGTAATATAACCTAACCTAACCCATCTAGAACCCGGCTGGCAATGTTTTACAAAATCCCGGTCGTGTCGGCCCGTACTTCTCGGTGGGGACATTATATACGTCTATAACGTTATGTATCCTAACCTAAGGGAACCTAACATCGCGGATGTCGTATTTCACAACATTCCTGACGGGTCGGCGCCAATTCTCGGTGGGAACATTATATACGTCTATAACGTAATATAACCTAACCTAACCCATCTAGCCCCTAGCTGGGAATGTTTTACAAAATCCCGGTCGTGTCGGCCCGTACTTTTCCGCGTGGACATTATATACCTCTATTACTTTATATATCCTAACCTAAGGGAACCTAACATCTCGGATGTAGTATTTTCCAACATTCCTGGCGGGTCGGCCCCTACTTCTCGGTGGGCACATTATATACGTCTATATCGTAATATAACCTAACCTAACCCATCTAGACCCTCGCTGGTAATGTTTTACAAAATCCCGGTCCTGTCGTCCCGTACGTCTCGGTGCGGGCATTATGTACGTCTATAACGTTATATATCCTAACCTAAGGGAACCTAACATCTCGGATGTAGTATTTTCCAACATTCCTGGCGGGTCGGCCCCTACTTCTCGGCGGGCACATTATATACGTCTATATCGTAATATAACCTAACCTAACCCATCTAGAACCCGGCTGGCAATGTTTTACAAAATCCCGGTCGTGTCGGCCCGTACTTCTCGGTGGGGACATTATATACGTCTATAACGTTATGTATCCTAACCTAAGGGAACCTAACATCGCGGATGTAGTATTTCACAACATTCCTGACGGGTCGGCGCCAATTCTCGGTGGGAACATTATATACGTCTATAACGTAATATAACCTAACCTAACCCATCTAGCCCCTAGCTGGGAATGTTTTACAAAATCCCGGTCGTGTCGGCCCGTACTTTTCCGTGGGGACATTATATACGCCTATTACTTTATATATCCTAACCTAAGGGAACCTAACATCTCGGATGTAGAATTTTCCAACATTCCTGGCGGGTCGGCCCCTACTTCTCGGTGGGCACATTATATACGTCTATATCGTAATATAACCTAACCTAACCCATCTAGACCCTCGCTGGTAATGTTTTACAAAATCCCGGTCGTGTCGTCCCTTACGTCACGGTGCGGACATTATATACGTCTATAACGTTATATATCCTAACCTAAGGGAACCTAACATCGCGGATGTAGTATTTCACAACATTCCTGGCGGGTCGGCGCCAATTCTCGGTGGGAACATTATATACGTCTATAACGTAATATAACCTAACCTAACCCATCTAGCCCCTAGCTGGGAATGTTTTACAAAATCCCGCCGTGTCGGCCGTACTTTTCCGCGGGGACATTATATACGTCTATAACTTTATATATCCTAACCTAAGGGAACCTAATATCTCGGATGTAGTATTTTCCAACATTCCTGGCTGGTCGGCCCCTACTTCTCGGTGGGCACATTATATACGTCTATATCGTAATATAACCTAACCTAACCCATCTAGACCCTCGCTGGTAATGTTTTACAAAATCCCGGTCGTGTCGTCCCTTACGTCACGGTGCGGACATTATATACGTCTATAACGTTATATATCCTAACCTAAGGGAACCTAACATCGCGGATGTAGTATTTCACAACATTCCTGGCGGGTCGGCGCCAATTCTCGGTGGGAACATTATATACGTCTATAACGTAATATAACCTAACCTAACCCATCTAGCCCCTAGCTGGGAATGTTTTACAAAATCCCGCCGTGTCGGCCGTACTTTTCCGCGGGGACATTATATACGTCTATAACTTTATATATCCTAACCTAAGGGAACCTAATATCTCGGATGTAGTATTTTCCAACATTCCTGGCTGGTCGGCCCCTACTTCTCGGCGGGCACATTATATACGTCTATATCGTAATATAACCTAACCTAACCCATCTAGACCCTGGCTGGTAACGTTTTACAAAATCCCGGTCGTGTCGTCCCTTACGTCACGGTGCGGACATTATATACGTCTATAACGTAATATATCCTAACCTAAGGCAACCTAACATCGCGGATGTAGTATTTCACAATATTCCTGGCGGGTCGGCGCCAATTCTCAGTGGGAACATTATATACGTCTATAACGTAATATAACCTAACCTAACCCATCTAGCCCCTAGCTGGGAATGTTTTACATAATCCCGCCGTGTCGGCCCGTACTTTTTCGCGGGGACATTATATACGTCTATAACTTTATATATCCTAACCTAAGGGAACCTAACATCTCGGATGTAGTATTTTCCAACATTCCTGGCGGGTCTGCCCCTACTTCTCGGTGGGCACATTATATACGTCTATATCGTAATATAACCTAACCTAACCCATCTAGACCCTCGCTGGTAATGTTTTACAAAATCCCGGTCGTGTCGGCCCGTACTTCTCGGTGGGGACATTGTATACGTCTATAACGTTATATATCCTAACCTAAGGGAACCTAACATCGCGGATGTAGTATTTTCCAACAGTCCTGGCGGGTCGGCCCCTACTTCTCGGCGGGCACATTATATACGTCTATATCGTAATATAACCTAACCTAACCCATCTAGACCCTCGCTGGTAGTGTTTTACAAAATCCCGGTCTTGTCGTCTCGTACGTCTCGGTGCGGGCATTATGTACGTCTATAACTTTATATATCCTAACCTAAGGGAACCTAACATCTCGGATGTAGTATTTTCCAACATTACTGGCGGGACGGCCCCTACTTCTCGGCGGGCACATTATATACGTCTATATCGTAATATAACCTAACCTAACCCATCTAGAACCCGGCTGGCAATGTTTTACAAAATCCCGGTCGTGTCGGCACGTACTTCTCGGTGGGGACATTATATACGTCTATAACGTTATGTATCCTAACCTAAGGGAACCTAACATCTCGGATGTAGTATTTTCCAACATTCCTGGCGGGTCGGCCCCTACTTCTCGGCGGGCACATTATATACGTCTATATCGTAATATAACCTAACCTAACCCATCTAGAACCCGGCTGGCAATGTTTTACAAAATCCCGGTCGTGTCGGCCCGTACTTCTCGGTGGGGACATTATATACGTCTATAACGTTATGTATCCTAACCTAAGGGAACCTAACATCGCGGATGTCGTATTTCACAACATTCCTGACGGGTCGGCGCCAATTCTCGGTGGGAACATTATATACGTCTATAACGTAATATAACCTAACCTAACCCATCTAGCCCCTAGCTGGGAATGTTTTACAAAATCCCGGTCGTGTCGGCCCGTACTTTTCCGCGTGGACATTATATACCTCTATTACTTTATATATCCTAACCTAAGGGAACCTAACATCTCGGATGTAGTATTTTCCAACATTCCTGGCGGGTCGGCCCCTACTTCTCGGTGGGCACATTATATACGTCTATATCGTAATATAACCTAACCTAACCCATCTAGACCCTCGCTGGTAATGTTTTACAAAATCCCGGTCCTGTCGTCCCGTACGTCTCGGTGCGGGCATTATGTACGTCTATAACGTTATATATCCTAACCTAAGGGAACCTAACATCTCGGATGTAGTATTTTCCAACATTCCTGGCGGGTCGGCCCCTACTTCTCGGCGGGCACATTATATACGTCTATATCGTAATATAACCTAACCTAACCCATCTAGAACCCGGCTGGCAATGTTTTACAAAATCCCGGTCGTGTCGGCCCGTACTTCTCGGTGGGGACATTATATACGTCTATAACGTTATGTATCCTAACCTAAGGGAACCTAACATCGCGGATGTAGTATTTCACAACATTCCTGACGGGTCGGCGCCAATTCTCGGTGGGAACATTATATACGTCTATAACGTAATATAACCTAACCTAACCCATCTAGCCCCTAGCTGGGAATGTTTTACAAAATCCCGGTCGTGTCGGCCCGTACTTTTCCGTGGGGACATTATATACGCCTATTACTTTATATATCCTAACCTAAGGGAACCTAACATCTCGGATGTAGAATTTTCCAACATTCCTGGCGGGTCGGCCCCTACTTCTCGGTGGGCACATTATATACGTCTATATCGTAATATAACCTAACCTAACCCATCTAGACCCTCGCTGGTAATGTTTTACAAAATCCCGGTCGTGTCGTCCCTTACGTCACGGTGCGGACATTATATACGTCTATAACGTTATATATCCTAACCTAAGGGAACCTAACATCGCGGATGTAGTATTTCACAACATTCCTGGCGGGTCGGCGCCAATTCTCGGTGGGAACATTATATACGTCTATAACGTAATATAACCTAACCTAACCCATCTAGCCCCTAGCTGGGAATGTTTTACAAAATCCCGCCGTGTCGGCCGTACTTTTCCGCGGGGACATTATATACGTCTATAACTTTATATATCCTAACCTAAGGGAACCTAATTTCTCGGATGTAGTATTTTCCAACATTCCTGGCTGGTCGGCCCCTACTTCTCGGCGGGCACATTATATACGTCTATATCGTAATATAACCTAACCTAACCCATCTAGACCCTGGCTGGTAACGTTTTACAAAATCCCGGTCGTGTCGTCCCTTACGTCACGGTGCGGACATTATATACGTCTATAACGTAATATATCCTAACCTAAGGCAACCTAACATCGCGGATGTAGTATTTCACAATATTCCTGGCGGGTCGGCGCCAATTCTCAGTGGGAACATTATATACGTCTATAACGTAATATAACCTAACCTAACCCATCTAGCCCCTAGCTGGGAATGTTTTACAAAATCCCGCCGTGTCGGCCCGTACTTTTTCGCGGGGACATTATATACGTCTATAACTTTATATATCCTAACCTAAGGGAACCTAACATCTCGGATGTAGTATTTTCCAACATTCCTGGCGGGTCTGCCCCTACTTCTCGGTGGGCACATTATATACGTCTATATCGTAATATAACCTAACCTAACCCATCTAGACCCTCGCTGGTAATGTTTTACAAAATCCCGGTCGTGTCGGCCCGTACTTCTCGGTGGGGACATTGTATACGTCTATAACGTTATATATCCTAACCTAAGGGAACCTAACATCGCGGATGTAGTATTTTCCAACAGTCCTGGCGGGTCGGCCCCTACTTCTCGGCGGGCACATTATATACGTCTATATCGTAATATAACCTAACCTAACCCATCTAGACCCTCGCTGGTAGTGTTTTACAAAATCCCGGTCTTGTCGTCTCGTACGTCTCGGTGCGGGCATTATGTACGTCTATAACTTTATATATCCTAACCTAAGGGAACCTAACATCTCGGATGTAGTATTTTCCAACATTACTGGCGGGACGGCCCCTACTTCTCGGCGGGCACATTATATACGTCTATATCGTAATATAACCTAACCTAACCCAGCTAGAACCCGGCTGGCAATGTTTTACAAAATCCCGGTCGTGTCGGCACGTACTTCTCGGTGGGGACATTATATACGACTATAACGTTATGTATCCTAACCTAAGGGAACCTAACATCTCGGATGTAGTATTTTCCAACATTCCTGGCGGGTCGGCCCCTACTTCTCGGCGGGCACATTATATACGTCTATATCGTAATATAACCTAACCTAACCCATCTAGAACCCGGCTGGCAATGTTTTACAAAATCCCGGTCGTGTCGGCCCGTACTTCTCGGTGGGGACATTATATACGTCTATAACGTTATGTATCCTAACCTAAGGGAACCTAACATCGCGGATGTCGTATTTCACAACATTCCTGACGGGTCGGCGCCAATTCTCAGTGGGAACATTATATACGTCTATAACGTAATATAACCTAACCTAACCCATCTAGCCCCTAGCTGGGAATGTTTTACAAAATCCCGGTCGTGTCGGCCCGTACTTTTCCGCGTGGACATTATATACCTCTATTACTTTATATATCCTAACCTAAGGGAACCTAACATCTCGGATGTAGTATTTTCCAACATTCCTGGCGGGTCGGCCCCTACTTCTCGGTGGGCACATTATATACGTCTATATCGTAATATAACCTAACCTAACCCATCTAGACCCTCGCTGGTAATGTTTTACAAAATCCCGGTCCTGTCGTCCCGTACGTCTCGGTGCGGGCATTATGTACGTCTATAACGTTATATATCCTAACCTAAGGGAACCTAACATCTCGGATGTAGTATTTTCCAACATTCCTGGCGGGTCGGCCCCTACTTCTCGGCGGGCACATTATATACGTCTATATCGTAATATAACCTAACCTAACCCATCTAGAACCCGGCTGGCAATGTTTTACAAAATCCCGGTCGTGTCGGCCCGTACTTCTCGGTGGGGACATTATATACGTCTATAACGTTATGTATCCTAACCTAAGGGAACCTAACATCGCGGATGTAGTATTTCACAACATTCCTGACGGGTCGGCGCCAATTCTCGGTGGGAACATTATATACGTCTATAACGTAATATAACCTAACCTAACCCATCTAGCCCCTAGCTGGGAATGTTTTACAAAATCCCGGTCGTGTCGGCCCGTACTTTTCCGTGGGGACATTATATACGCCTATTACTTTATATATCCTAACCTAAGGGAACCTAACATCTCGGATGTAGAATTTTCCAACATTCCTGGCGGGTCGGCCCCTACTTCTCGGTGGGCACATTATATACGTCTATATCGTAATATAACCTAACCTAACCCATCTAGACCCTCGCTGGTAATGTTTTACAAAATCCCGGTCGTGTCGTCCCTTACGTCACGGTGCGGACATTATATACGTCTATAACGTTATATATCCTAACCTAAGGGAACCTAACATCGCGGATGTAGTATTTCACAACATTCCTGGCGGGTCGGCGCCAATTCTCGGTGGGAACATTATATACGTCTATAACGTAATATAACCTAACCTAACCCATCTAGCCCCTAGCTGGGAATGTTTTACAAAATCCCGCCGTGTCGGCCGTACTTTTCCGCGGGGACATTATATACGTCTATAACTTTATATATCCTAACCTAAGGGAACCTAATATCTCGGATGTAGTATTTTCCAACATTCCTGGCTGGTCGGCCCCTACTTCTCGGCGGGCACATTATATACGTCTATATCGTAATATAACCTAACCTAACCCATCTAGACCCTGGCTGGTAACGTTTTACAAAATCCCGGTCGTGTCGTCCCTTACGTCACTGTGCGGACATTATATACGTCTATAACGTAATATATCCTAACCTAAGGCAACCTAACATCGCGGATGTAGTATTTCACAATATTCCTGGCGGGTCGGCGCCAATTCTCAGTGGGAACATTATATACGTCTATAACGTAATATAACCTAACCTAACCCATCTAGCCCCTAGCTGGGAATGTTTTACAAAATCCCGCCGTGTCGGCCCGTACTTTTTCGCGGGGACATTATATACGTCTATAACTTTATATATCCTAACCTAAGGTAACCTAACATCTCGGATGTAGTATTTTCCAACATTCCTGGCGGGTCTGCCCCTACTTCTCGGTGGGCACATTATATACGTCTATATCGTAATATAACCTAACCTAACCCATCTAGACCCTCGCTGGTAATGTTTTACAAAATCCCGGTCGTGTCGGCCCGTACTTCTCGGTGGGGACATTGTATACGTCTATAACGTTATATATCCTAACCTAAGGGAACCTAACATCGCGGATGTAGTATTTTCCAACAGTCCTGGCGGGTCGGCCCCTACTTCTCGGCGGGCACATTATATACGTCTATATCGTAATATAACCTAACCCAACCCATCTAGACCCTCGCTGGTAGTGTTTTACAAAATCCCGGTCTTGTCGTCTCGTACGTCTCGGTGCGGGCATTATGTACGTCTATAACTTTATATATCCTAACCTAAGGGAACCTAACATCTCGGATGTAGTATTTTCCAACATTACTGGCGGGACGGCCCCTACTTCTCGGCGGGCACATTATATACGTCTATATCGTAATATAACCTAACCTAACCCATCTAGAACCCGGCTGGCAATGTTTTACAAAATCCCGGTCGTGTCGGCACGTACTTCTCGGTGGGGACATTATATACGTCTATAACGTTATGTATCCTAACCTAAGGGAACCTAACATCTCGGATGTAGTATTTTCCAACATTCCTGGCGGGTCGGCCCCTACTTCTCGGCGGGCACATTATATACGTCTATATCGTAATATAACCTAACCTAACCCATCTAGAACCCGGCTGGCAATGTTTTACAAAATCCCGGTCCTGTCGTCCCGTACGTCTCGGTGCGGGCATTATGTACGTCTATAACGTTATATATCCTAACCTAAGGGAACCTAACATCTCGGATGTAGTATTTTCCAACATTCCTGGCGGGTCGGCCCCTACTTCTCGGCGGGCACATTATATACGTCTATATCGTAATATAACCTAACCTAACCCATCTAGAACCCGGCTGGCAATGTTTTACAAAATCCCGGTCGTGTCGGCCCGTACTTCTCGGTGGGGACATTATATACGTCTATAACGTTATGTATCCTAACCTAAGGGAACCTAACATCGCGGATGTAGTATTTCACAACATTCCTGACGGGTCGGCGCCAATTCTCGGTGGGAACATTATATACGTCTATAACGTAATATAACCTAACCTAACCCATCTAGCCCCTAGCTGGGAATGTTTTACAAAATCCCGGTCGTGTCGGCCCGTACTTTTCCGCGTGGACATTATATACCTCTATTACTTTATATATCCTAACCTAAGGGAACCTAACATCTCGGATGTAGTATTTTCCAACATTCCTGGCGGGTCGGCCCCTACTTCTCGGTGGGCACATTATATACGTCTATATCGTAATATAACCTAACCTAACCCATCTAGACCCTCGCTGGTAATGTTTTACAAAATCCCGGTCCTGTCGTCCCGTACGTCTCGGTGCGGGCATTTTGTACGTCTATAACGTTATATATCCTAACCTAAGGGAACCTAACATCTCGGATGTAGTATTTTCCAACATTCCTGGCGGGTCGGCCCCTACTTCTCGGCGGGCACATTATATACGTCTATATCGTAATATAACCTAACCTAACCCATCTAGAACCCGGCTGGCAATGTTTTACAAAATCCCGGTCGTGTCGGCCCGTACTTCTCGGTGGGGACATTATATACGTCTATAACGTTATGTATCCTAACCTAAGGGAACCTAACATCGCGGATGTAGTATTTCACAACATTCCTGACGGGTCGGCGCCAATTCTCGGTGGGAACATTATATACGTCTATAACGTAATATAACCTAACCTAACCCATCTAGCCCCTAGCTGGGAATGTTTTACAAAATCCCGGTCGTGTCGGCCCGTACTTTTCCGTGGGGACATTATATACGCCTATTACTTTATATATCCTAACCTAAGGGAACCTAACATCTCGGATGTAGAATTTTCCAACATTCCTGGCGGGTCGGCCCCTACTTCTCGGTGGGCACATTATATACGTCTATATCGTAATATAACCTAACCTAACCCATCTAGACCCTCGCTGGTAATGTTTTACAAAATCCCGGTCGTGTCGTCCCTTACGTCACGGTGCGGACATTATATACGTCTATAACGTTATATATCCTAACCTAAGGGAACCTAACATCGCGGATGTAGTATTTCACAACATTCCTGGCGGGTCGGCGCCAATTCTCGGTGGGAACATTATATACGTCTATAACGTAATATAACCTAACCTAACCCATCTAGCCCCTAGCTGGGAATGTTTTACAAAATCCCGCCGTGTCGGCCGTACTTTTCCGCGGGGACATTATATACGTCTATAACTTTATATATCCTAACCTAAGGGAACCTAATATCTCGGATGTAGTATTTTCCAACATTCCTGGCTGGTCGGCCCCTACTTCTCGGCGGGCACATTATATACGTCTATATCGTAATATAACCTAACCTAACCCATCTAGACCCTGGCTGGTAACGTTTTACAAAATCCCGGTCGTGTCGTCCCTTACGTCACTGTGCGGACATTATATACGTCTATAACGTAATATATCCTAACCTAAGGCAACCTAACATCGCGGATGTAGTATTTCACAATATTCCTGGCGGGTCGGCGCCAATTCTCAGTGGGAACATTATATACGTCTATAACGTAATATAACCTAACCTAACCCATCTAGCCCCTAGCTGGGAATGTTTTACAAAATCCCGCCGTGTCGGCCCGTACTTTTTCGCGGGGACATTATATACGTCTATAACTTTATATATCCTAACCTAAGGTAACCTAACATCTCGGATGTAGTATTTTCCAACATTCCTGGCGGGTCTGCCCCTACTTCTCGGTGGGCACATTATATACGTCTATATCGTAATATAACCTAACCTAACCCATCTAGACCCTCGCTGGTAATGTTTTACAAAATCCCGGTCGTGTCGGCCCGTACTTCTCGGTGGGGACATTGTATACGTCTATAACGTTATATATCCTAACCTAAGGGAACCTAACATCGCGGATGTAGTATTTTCCAACAGTCCTGGCGGGTCGGCCCCTACTTCTCGGCGGGCACATTATATACGTCTATATCGTAATATAACCTAACCCAACCCATCTAGACCCTCGCTGGTAGTGTTTTACAAAATCCCGGTCTTGTCGTCTCGTACGTCTCGGTGCGGGCATTATGTACGTCTATAACTTTATATATCCTAACCTAAGGGAACCTAACATCTCGGATGTAGTATTTTCCAACATTACTGGCGGGACGGCCCCTACTTCTCGGCGGGCACATTATATACGTCTATATCGTAATATAACCTAACCTAACCCATCTAGAACCCGGCTGGCAATGTTTTACAAAATCCCGGTCGTGTCGGCACGTACTTCTCGGTGGGGACATTATATACGTCTATAACGTTATGTATCCTAACCTAAGGGAACCTAACATCTCGGATGTAGTATTTTCCAACATTCCTGGCGGGTCGGCCCCTACTTCTCGGCGGGCACATTATATACGTCTATATCGTAATATAACCTAACCTAACCCATCTAGAACCCGGCTGGCAATGTTTTACAAAATCCCGGTCCTGTCGTCCCGTACGTCTCGGTGCGGGCATTATGTACGTCTATAACGTTATATATCCTAACCTAAGGGAACCTAACATCTCGGATGTAGTATTTTCCAACATTCCTGGCGGGTCGGCCCCTACTTCTCGGCGGGCACATTATATACGTCTATATCGTAATATAACCTAACCTAACCCATCTAGAACCCGGCTGGCAATGTTTTACAAAATCCCGGTCGTGTCGGCCCGTACTTCTCGGTGGGGACATTATATACGTCTATAACGTTATGTATCCTAACCTAAGGGAACCTAACATCGCGGATGTAGTATTTCACAACATTCCTGACGGGTCGGCGCCAATTCTCGGTGGGAACATTATATACGTCTATAACGTAATATAACCTAACCTAACCCATCTAGCCCCTAGCTGGGAATGTTTTACAAAATCCCGGTCGTGTCGGCCCGTACTTCTCGGTGGGGACATCATATACGTCTATAACGTTATATATCCTAACCTAAGGGAACCTAACATCTCGGATGTAGTATTTTCCAACATTCCTGGCGGTTCGGCCCCTACTTCTCGGCGGGCACATTATATACGTCTATATCGTAATATAACCTAACCTAACCCATCTAGAACCCGGCTGGCAATGTTTTACAAAATCCCGGTCGTGTCGGCCCGTACTTCTCGGTGGGGACATTATATACGTCTATAACGTTATGTATCCTAACCTAAGGGAACCTAACATCGCGGATGTAGTATTTCACAACATTCCTGACGGGTCGGCGCCAATTCTCGGTGGGAACATTATATACGTCTATAACGTAATATAACCTAACCTAACCCATCTAGCCCCTAGCTGGGAATGTTTTACAAAATCCCGGTCGTGTCGGCCCGTACTTCTCGGTGGGGACATCATATACGTCTATAACGTTATATATCCTAACCTAAGGGAACCTAACATCTCGGATGTAGTATTTTCCAACATTCCTGGCGGTTCGGCTCCTACTTCTCGGCGGGCACATTATATACGTCTATATCGTAATATAACCTAATCTATCCCATCTAGACCCCGGCTGGCAATGTTTTGCAAAATCCCGGTCGTGTCGGCCCGTACTTCTCGGTGGGGACATCATATACGTCTATAACGTTATATTTCCTAACCTAAGGGAACCTAGCATCGCGGATGTAGTATTTCACAACATTCCTGGCGGGTCGGCGCCAATTCTCAGTGGGAACATTATATACGTCTATAACGTAATATAACCTAACCTAACCCATCTAGCCCCTAGCTGGGAATGTTTTACAAAATCCCGCCGTGTCGGCCCGTACTTTTACGCGGGGACATTATATACGTCTATAACTTTATATATCCTAACCTAAGGGAACCTAACATCTCGGATGTAGTATTTTCCAACATTACTGGCGGGACGGCCCCTACTTCTCGGCGGGCACATTATATACGTCTATATCGTAATATAACCTAACCTAACCCATCTAGAACCCGGCTGGCAATGTTTTACAAAATCCTGGTCGTGTCGGGCCGTACTTCTCCGTGGGGACATTATATACGTCTATAACGTTTTGTATCCTAACCTAAGGGAACCTAACATCGCGGATGTAGTATTTCACAACATTCCTGACGGGTCGGCGCCAATTCTCGGTGGGAACATTATATACGTGTATAACGTAATATAACCTAACCTAATCCATCCAGCCCCTAGCTGGGAATGTTTTACAAAATCCCGCCGTGTCGGGCCGTACTTTTCCGCAGGGACACTATATACGTCTATAACTTTATATAACCTAACCTAAGGGAACATAACATCTCGGATGTAGTATTTTCCAACATTCCTGGGGGTTCGGCCCCTACTTCTCGGTGGGCACATTATATACGTCTATATCGTAATATAACCTAACCTAACCCATCTAGCCCCTAGCTGGGAATGTTTTACAAAATCCCGCCGTGTCGGCCCGTACTTTTACGCGGGGACATTATATACGTCTATAACTTTATATATCCTAACCTAAGGGAACCTAACATCTCGGATGTAGTATTTTCCAACATTACTGGCGGGACGGCCCCTACTTCTCGGCGGGCACATTATATACGTCTATATCGTAATATAACCTAACCTAACCCATCTAGACCCGGGCTGGTAATGTTTTACAAAATCCCGGCCGTGTCGGCCCGTACTTTTCCGCTTCGACATTATATACGTCTATAACTTTATATGTCCTAACCTAAGGGAACCTAACATCTCGGATGTAGTATTTTCCAACATTCCTGGCGGGTCGGCCCCTACTTCTCGGTGGGCACATTATATACGTCTATATCGTAATATAACCTAACCTAACCCATCTAGACCCTCGCTGGTAATGTTTTACAAAATCCCGGTCGTGTCGGCCCGTACTTCTCGGTGGGGACATTATTTACGTCTATAATGTTATATATCCTAACCTAAGGGAACCTAACATTTCGGATGTTGTTTTTCACAACATTCCTGGCAGGTCGGCCCCTACTTCTCGGTGGGCACATTATATACGTCTATATCGTAATATAACCTAACCTAACCCATCTAAACCCTCGCTGGTAATGTTTCACAAAATTCCGGTCGTGTCGGCCCGTACTTCTCGGTGCGGACATTATATACGTCTATAACGTTATATATCCTAACCTAAGGCAACTTAACCTCTCGGATGTAGTATTTTCCAACAGTCTTGGCGGATCGGACCCTACTTCCCGGTGGGCACATTATATACGTCTATATCGTAATATAACCTAACCTAACCCATCTAGACCCTCGCTGGTAATGTTTTACAGAATCACGGTCATGTCGTCTCTTACGTCTCGGTGCGGATATTATATACGTCTATAACGTTATATATTCTAACCTAAGGCAACTTAACATCTCCGATGTAGTATTTTCCAACAGTCCTGGCGGGTCGGCCCCTACGTCTCGGTGGGCACATTATATACGTCTATAACGTAATATAACCTAACCTAACCCATCTAGCCCCGAGCTGGGAATGTTTTACAGAATCCCGGTCGTGTCGTCCCGTACGTCTCGGTGCGGACATTATATACGTCTATGACGTTATATACCCTAACCTAAGGCAACTTAACCTCTCGGATGTAGTATTTTCCAACATTCTTGGCGGGTCGGACCGTACATCTCGGTGGGTACATTATATACGTCTATATCGTAATATAACCTAACCTAACCCATCTAGACCCTCGCTGGTAATGTTTTACAGAATCCCGGTCGTGTCGTCTCGAACGTCTCGGTGCGGATATTATATACGTCTATAACGTTATATATTCTAACCTAAGGCAACTTAACATCTCCGATGTAGTATTTTCCAACAGTCCTGGCGGGTCGGCCCCTACTTCTCGGTGGGCACATTATATACGTCTATAACGTAATATAACCTAACCTAACCCATCTAGCCCCTAGCTGGGAATGTTTTACAGAATCCCGGTCGTGTCGTCCCGTACGTCTCGGTGCGGACATTATATACGTCTATGACGTTATATATCCTAACCTAAGGGAACCTAACATCTCGGATGTAGTATTTCACAACATTCCTGGCGGGTCGGCCCCTACTTCTCGGTGGGCACATTATATACGTCTATATCGTAATATAACCTAACCTAACCCATCTAGACCCTCGCTGGTAATGTTTTACAGAATCCCGGTCGTGTCGTCTCGTACGTCTCGGTGCGGATATTATATACGTCTATAACGTTATATATTCTAACCTAAGGCAACTTAACATCTCCGATGTAGTATTTTCCAACATTCCTGGCTGCTCGGCCCCTACTTCTCGGTGGGCACATTATATACGTCTATAACGTAATATAACCTAACCTAACCCATCTAGACCCTCGCTGGTAATGTTTTACAGAATCCCGGTCGTGTCGTCTCGAACGTCTCGGTGCGGATATTATATACGTCTATAACGTTATATATTCTAACCTAAGGCAACTTAACATCTCCGATGTAGTATTTTCCAACAGTCCTGGCGGGTCGGCCCCTACTTCTCGGTGGGCACATTATATACGTCTATAACGTAATATAACCTAACCTAACCCATCTAGCCCCTAGCTGGGAATGTTTCACAGAATCCCGGTCGTGTCTTCCCGTACGTCTCGGTGCGGACATTATATACGTCTATGACGTTATATACCCTAACCTAAGGCAACTTAACCTCTCGGATGTAGTATTTTCCAACATTCTTGGCGGGTCGGACCCTACATCTCGGTGGGCACATTATATACGTCTATATCGTAATATAACCTAACCTAACCCATCTAGACACTCGCTGTTAATGTTTTACAAAATCCCGGTCGCATCGGCACGTACGTCTCGATGCGGACATTATATACGTCTATAACTTTATATATCCTAACCTAAGGGAACCTAACATCTCGGATGTAGTATTTCACAACATTCCTGGCTGGTCGGCCCCACTTCTCGGTGGGAACATTATATAGGTTTATAGCGTAATATAACCTAACCTAACCCATCTAGACCCTCGCTGGTAATGTTTTACAAAATCCCGGTCGTGTCGGCCCGTACTTCTCGGTGGGGACATTATTTACGTCTATAACGTTATATATCCTAACCTAAGGGAACCTAACATTTCGGATGTTGTATTTCACAACATTCCTGGCAGGTCGGCCCCTACTTCTCGGTGGGCACATTATATACGTCTATATCGTAATATAACCTAACCTAACCCATCTAAACCCTCGCTGGTAATGTTTTTCAAAATCCCGGTCGTGTCGGCCCGTACTTCTCGGTGCGGACAGTATATACGTCTATAACGTTATATATCCTAACCTAAGGCAACTTAACCTCTCGGATGTAGTATTTTCCAACAGTCTTGGCGGGTCGGACCCTACTTCCCGGTGGGCACATTATATACGTCTATATCGTAATATAACCTAACCTAACCCATCTAGACCCTCGCTGGTAATGTTTTACAGAATCCCTGTCGTGTCGTCTCGTACATCTCGGTGCGGACATTATATACGTCTATAACGTTATATATCCTAACCTAAGGGAACCTAACATCTCGGATGTAGTATTTTCCAACAGTCTTGGCGGGTCGGACCCTACTTCTCGGTGGGCACATTATATACGTCTATATCGTAATATAACCTAACCTAACCCATCTAGACCCTCGCTGGTAATGTTTTACAGAATCCCGGTCGTGTCGTCTCGTACGTCTCGGTGCGGACATTATATACGTCTATAACGTTATATATCCTAACCTAAGGGAACCTAACATCTCGGATGTAGTATTTCACAACATTCCTGGCGGGTCGGCCCCACTTCTCGGTGGGAACATTATATACGTTTATAACGTAGTATAACCTAACCTAACCCATCTAGCCCCTCGCTTGTAATGTTTTACAGAATCCCGGTCGTGTCGTCCCGTACGTCTCGGTGCGGACATTATATACGTCTATAACGTTATATATCCTAACCAAAGGCAACCTAACATCTCGAATGTAGTATTTCAAAACATTCCTGGCGGGTCGGCCCCACTTCTCGGTGGGAACATTATTTACGTCTATAACGTAATTTAACCTAACCTAACCCATCTAGAACCTCGCTGGTAATGTTTTACAGAATCCCGGTCGAGTCGTCCCGTACGTCTCGGTGCGGACATTATATACGTCTATAACGTTATATATCCTAACCTAAGGCAACTTAACCTCTCGGATGTAGTATTTTCCAACAGTCTTGGCGGGTCGGACCCTACTTCTCGGTGGGCACATTATATACGTCTATATCGTAAAATAACCTAACCTAACCCATCTAGACCCTCGCTGGTAATGTTTTACAGAATCCCGGTCGTGTCGTCTCGTACGTCTCGGTGCGGATATTATATACGTCTATAACGTTATATATTCTAACCTAAGGCAACTTAACATCTCCGATGTAGTATTTTCCAACATTCCTGGCGGGTCGGCCCCTACTTCTCGGTGGGCACATTATATACGTCTATAACGTAATATAACCTAACCTAACCCATCTAGCCCCTAGCTGGGAATGTTTTACAGAAACCGGTCGTGTCGTCCCGTACGTCTCGGTGCGGACATTATATACGTCTATAACGTTATATATCCTAACCTAAGGGAACCTAACATCACGGATGTAGTATTTCACAACATTCCTGGCTGGTCGGCCCCACTTCACGGTGGGAATATTATATACGTTTATAACGTAGTATAACCTAACCTAACCCATCTATCCCCTCGCTTGTAATGTTTTGCAGAATCCCGGTCGTGTCGGCCCGTACGTCTCGGTGCGGACATTATATAGGTCTATAACGTTATATATCCTAACCTAAGGGAACCTAACATCTCGGATGTAGTATTTCACAACATTCCTGGCTGGTCGGCCCCACTTCTCGGTGGGAACATTATATACGTTTATAACGAAGTATAACCTAACCTAACCCATCTAGACCCTCGCTTGTAACGTTTTACAGAATCCCGGTCGTGTCGTCCCGTACGTCTCGGTGCGGACATTATATACGTCTATAACGTTATATATCCTAACCAAAGGCAACCTAACATCTCGAATGTAGTGTTTCACAACATTCCTGGCGGTTCGGCCCCACTTCTCGGTGGGACCATTATATACGTTTAAAACGTAATATAACCTAACCTAACCCATCTAGCCCCTCGCTGGTTATGTTTTACAAAATCCCAGTCGTGTCGGCCCGTACTTTTCCGTGTGGACATTATATACGTCTATAATTTTATATATCCTAACCTAAGGCAACTTAACATCTCGGATGTAGTATTTTCCAACATTCCTGGCGGGTCAGTCCCTACTTCTCGGTGGGCACATTATATACGTCTATATCGTAATATAACCTAACCTAACCCATCTAGACCCTCGCTGGTAATGTTTTACAAAATCTCGGTCGTGTCGGCCCGTACTTCTCGGTGGGGACGTTATTTACGTCTATAACGTTATGTATCCTAACCTAAGGGAACCTATCATCTCGGATGTAGTATTTCACAACATTCCTGGCTGGTCGGTCCCATTTCTCGGTGGGAACATTATATACGTTTATAACGTAATATAACCTAACCTAACCCATCTAGCCCCTCGCTTGTAATGTTTTACAGAATCCCGGTCGCATCGTCCCGTACGTCCCGGTGCGGACATTATATACGTCTGTAACGTTATATATCCTAACCAAAGGCAACTTAACATCTCGGATGTAGTATTTTCCAACATTCCTGGCGGGTCGGCCCCTACTTCTCGGTGGGCACATTATATACGTCTATATCGTAATATAACCTAACCTAACCCATCTAGACCCTCGCTGGTAATGTTTTACAGAATTCCGGTCATGTCGTCTCGTACGTCTCGGTGCGGATATTATATACGTCTATAACGTTATATATCCTAACCAAAGGCAACCTAACATCTCGAATGTAGTATTTCACAACATTCCTGGCGGGTCGGCCCCACTTCACGGTGGGAAAATTATTTACGTCTATAACGTAATATAACCTAACCTAACCCATCTAGACCCTCGCTGGTAATGTTTTACAGAATCCCGGTCGTGTCGTCCCGTACGTCTCGGTGCGGACATTATATACGTCTATAACGTTATATATCCTAACCTAAGGCAGCTTAACCTCTCGGATGTAGTATTTTCCAACAGTCTTGGCGGGTCGGACCCTACTTCTCGGTGGGCACATTATATACGTCTATATCGTAATATAACCTAACCTAACCCATCTAGACCCTCGCTGGCAATGTTTTACAGAATCCCGGTCGTGTCGTCTCGTACGTCTCGGTGCGGACATTATATACGTCTATAACGTTATATATCCTAACCTAAGGGAACCTAACATCTCGGATGTAGTATTTCACAACATTCCTGGCGGGTCGGCCCCTACTTCTCGGTGGGCACATTATATACGTCTATATCGTAATATAACCTAACCTAACCCATCTAGACCCTCGCTGGTAATGTTTTACAGAATCCCGGTCGTGTCGTCTCGTACGTCTCGGTGCGGATATTATATACGTCTATAACGTTATATATTCTAACCTAAGGCAACTTAACATCTCCGATGTAGTATTTTCCAACATTCCTGGCTGCTCGGCCCCTACTTCTCGGTGGGCACATTATATACGTCTATAACGTAATATAACCTAACCTAACCCATCTAGACCCTCGCTGGTAATGTTTTACAGAATCCCGGTCGTGTCGTCTCGAACGTCTCGGTGCGGATATTATATACGTCTATAACGTTATATATTCTAACCTAAGGCAACTTAACATCTCCGATGTAGTATTTTCCAACAGTCCTGGCGGGTCGGCCCCTACTTCTCGGTGGGCACATTATATACGTCTATAACGTAATATAACCTAACCTAACCCATCTAGCCCCTAGCTGGGAATGTTTCACAGAATCCCGGTCGTGTCTTCCCGTACGTCTCGGTGCGGACATTATATACGTCTATGACGTTATATACCCTAACCTAAGGCAACTTAACCTCTCGGATGTAGTATTTTCCAACATTCTTGGCGGGTCGGACCCTACATCTCGGTGGGCACATTATATACGTCTATATCGTAATATAACCTAACCTAACCCATCTAGACACTCGCTGTTAATGTTTTACAAAATCCCGGTCGCATCGGCACGTACGTCTCGATGCAGACATTATATACGTCTATAACTTTATATATCCTAACCTAAGGGAACCTAACATCTCGGATGTAGTATTTCACAACATTCCTGGCTGGTCGGCCCCACTTCTCGGTGGGAACATTATATAGGTTTATAGCGTAATATAACCTAACCTAACCCATCTAGACCCTCGCTGGTAATGTTTTACAAAATCCCGGTCGTGTCGGCCCGTACTTCTCGGTGGGGACATTATTTACGTCTATAACGTTATATATCCTAACCTAAGGGAACCTAACATTTCGGATGTTGTATTTTACAACATTCCTGGCAGGTCGGCCCCTACTTCTCGGTGGGCACATTATATACGTCTATATCGTAATATAACCTAACCTAACCCATCTAAACCCTCGCTGGTTATGTTTTACAAAATCCCGGTCGTGTCGGCCCGTACTTCTCGGTGCGGACAGTATATACGTCTATAACGTTATATATCCTAACCTAAGGCAACTTAACCTCTCGGATGTAGTATTTTCCAACAGTCTTGGCGGGTCGGACCCTACTTCCCGGTGGGCACATTATATACGTCTATATCGTAATATAACCTAACCTAACCCATCTAGACCCTCGCTGGTAATGTTTTACAGAATCCCTGTCGTGTCGTCTCGTACATCTCGGTGCGGACATTATATACGTCTATAACGTTATATATCCTAACCTAAGGGAACCTAACATCTCGGATGTAGTATTTTCCAACAGTCTTGGCGGGTCGGACCCTACTTCTCGGTGGGCACATTATATACGTCTATATCGTAATATAACCTAACCTAACCCATCTAGACCCTCGCTGGTAATGTTTTACAGAATCCCGGTCGTGTCGTCTCGTACGTCTCGGTGCGGACATTATATACGTCTATAACGTTATATATCCTAACCTAAGGGAACCTAACATCTCGGATGTAGTATTTCACAACATTCCTGGCGGGTCGGCCCCACTTCTCGGTGGGAACATTATATACGTTTATAACGTAGTATAACCTAACCTAACCCATCTAGCCCCTCGCTTGTAATGTTTTACAGAATCCCGGTCGTGTCGTCCCGTACGTCTCGGTGCGGACATTATATACGTCTATAACGTTATATATCCTAACCAAAGGCAACCTAACATCTCGAATGTAGTATTTCAAAACATTCCTGGCGGGTCGGCCCCACTTCTCGGTGGGAACATTATTTACGTCTATAACGTAATTTAACCTAACCTAACCCATCTAGAACCTCGCTGGTAATGTTTTACAGAATCCCGGTCGAGTCGTCCCGTACGTCTCGGTGCGGACATTATATACGTCTATAACGTTATATATCCTAACCTAAGGCAACTTAACCTCTCGGATGTAGTATTTTCCAACAGTCTTGGCGGGTCGGACCCTACTTCTCGGTGGGCACATTATATACGTCTATATCGTAAAATAACCTAACCTAACCCATCTAGACCCTCGCTGGTAATGTTTTACAGAATCCCGGTCGTGTCGTCTCGTACGTCTCGGTGCGGATATTATATACGTCTATAACGTTATATATTCTAACCTAAGGCAACTTAACATCTCCGATGTAGTATTTTCCAACATTCCTGGCGGGTCGGCCCCTACTTCTCGGTGGGCACATTATATACGTCTATAACGTAATATAACCTAACCTAACCCATCTAGCCCCTAGCTGGGAATGTTTTACAGAAACCGGTCGTGTCGTCCCGTACGTCTCGGTGCGGACATTATATACGTCTATAACGTTATATATCCTAACCTAAGGGAACCTAACATCACGGATGTAGTATTTCACAACATTCCTGGCTGGTCGGCCCCACTTCACGGTGGGAATATTATATACGTTTATAACGTAGTATAACCTAACCTAACCTATCTATCCCCTCGCTTGTAATGTTTTGCAGAATCCCGGTCGTGTCGGCCCGTACGTCTCGGTGCGGACATTATATACGTCTATAACGTTATATATCCTAACCTAAGGGAACCTAACATCTCGGATGTAGTATTTCACAACATTCCTGGCTGGTCGGCCCCACTTCTCGGTGGGAACATTATATACGTTTATAACGAAGTATAACCTAACCTAACCCATCTAGACCCTCGCTTGTAACGTTTTACAGAATCCCGGTCGTGTCGTCCCGTACGTCTCGGTGCGGACATTATATACGTCTATAACGTTATATATCCTAACCAAAGGCAACCTAACATCTCGAATGTAGTGTTTCACAACATTCCTGGCGGGTCGGCCCCACTTCTCGGTGGGACCATTATATACGTTTAAAACGTAATATAACCTAACCTAACCCATCTAGCCCCTCGCTGGTTATGTTTTACAAAATCCCAGTCGTGTCGGCCCGTACTTTTCCGTGTGGACATTATATACGTCTATAATTTTATATATCCTAACCTAAGGCAACTTAACATCTCGGATGTAGTATTTTCCAACATTCCTGGCGGGTCAGTCCCTACTTCTCGGTGGGCACATTATATACGTCTATATCGTAATATAACCTAACCTAACCCATCTAGACCCTCGCTGGTAATGTTTTACAAAATCTCGGTCGTGTCGGCCCGTACTTCTCGGTGGGGACGTTATTTACGTCTATAACGTTATGTATCCTAACCTAAGGGAACCTATCATCTCGGATGTAGTATTTCACAACATTCCTGGCTGGTCGGTCCCATTTCTCGGTGGGAACATTATATACGTTTATAACGTAATATAACCTAACCTAACCCATCTAGCCCCTCGCTTGTAATGTTTTACAGAATCCCGGTCGCATCGTCCCGTACGTCCCGGTGCGGACATTATATACGTCTGTAACGTTATATATCCTAACCAAAGGCAACTTAACATCTCGGATGTAGTATTTTCCAACATTCCTGGCGGGTCGGCCCCTACTTCTCGGTGGGCACATTATATACGTCTATATCGTAATATAACCTAACCTAACCCATCTAGACCCTCGCTGGTAATGTTTTACAGAATTCCGGTCATGTCGTCTCGTACGTCTCGGTGCGGATATTATATACGTCTATAACGTTATATATCCTAACCAAAGGCAACCTAACATCTCGAATGTAGTATTTCACAACATTCCTGGCGGGTCGGCCCCACTTCACGGTGGGAAAATTATTTACGTCTATAACGTAATATAACCTAACCTAACCCATCTAGACCCTCGCTGGTAATGTTTTACAGAATCCCGGTCGTGTCGTCCCGTACGTCTCGGTGCGGACATTATATACGTCTATAACGTTATATATCCTAACCTAAGGCAGCTTAACCTCTCGGATGTAGTATTTTCCAACAGTCTTGGCGGGTCGGACCCTACTTCTCGGTGGGCACATTATATACGTCTATATCGTAATATAACCTAACCTAACCCATCTAGACCCTCGCTGGCAATGTTTTACAGAATCCCGGTCGTGTCGTCTCGTACGTCTCGGTGCGGACATTATATACGTCTATAACGTTATATATCCTAACCTAAGGGAACCTAACATCTCGGATGTAGTATTTCACAACATTCCTGGCGGGTCGGCCCCACTTCTCGGTGGGAACATTATATACGTTTATAACGTAGTATAACCTAACCTAACCCATGTAGCCCCTCGCTTGTAATGTTTTACAGAATCCCGGTCGTGTCGTCCCGTACGTCTCGGTGCGGACATTATATACGTCTATAACGTTATATATCCTAACCTAAGGGAACCTAACATCTCGAATGTAGTGTTTCACAACATTCCTGGCGGGTCGGCCCCACTTCTCGGTGGGAACATTATATACGTTTATAACGTAATACAACCTAACCTAACCCATCTAGTCCCTCGCTGGTTGTTTTACAAAATCCCAGTCGTGTCGGCCCGTACTTTTCCGTGTGGACATTATATACGTCTATAATTTTATATATCCTAACCTAAGGCAACTTAACATCTCGGATGTAGTATTTTCCAACATTCCTGGCGGGTCAGTCCCTACTTCTCGGTGGGCACATTATATACGTCTATATCGTAATATAACCTAACCTAACCCATCTAGACCCTCGCTTGTAATGTTTTACAGAATCCCGGTCGCGTCGTCCCGTACGTCCCGGTGCGGACATTATATACGTCTGTAACGTTATATATCCTAACCAAAGGCAACTTAACATCTCGGATGTAGTATTTTCCAACATTCCTGGCGGGTCGGCCCCTACTTCTCGGTGGGCACATTACATACGTCTATATCGTAATATAACCTAACCTAACCCATCTAGACCCTCGCTGGTAATGTTTTACAGAATCCCGGTCGTGTCGTCTCGTACGTCTCGGTGCGGATATTATATACGTCTATAACGTTATATATCCTAACCAAAGGCAACCTAACATCTCGAATGTAGTATTTCACAACATTCCTGGCGTGTCGGCCCCAATTCTCGGTGGGAAAATTATTTACGTCTATAACGTAATATAACCTAACCTAACCCATCTAGACCCTCGCTGGTAATGTTTTACAGAATCCCGGTCGTGTCGTCCCGTACGTCTCGGTGCGGATATTATATACGTCTATAACGTTATATATCCTAACCTAAGGCAGCTTAACCTCTCGGTTGTAGTATTTTCCAACAGTCTTGGCGGGTCGGACCCTACTTCTCGGTGGGCACATTATATACGTCTATATCGTAATATAACCTAACCTAACCCATCTAGACTCTCGCTGGTAATGTTTTACAGAATCCCGGTCGTGTCGTCCCGTACGTCTCGGTGCGGACATTATATACGTCTATAACGTTATATATCCTAACCCAAGGCAACTTATCCTCTCGGATGTAGTATTTTCCAACAGTCTTGGCGGGTCGGACCCTACTTCTCGGTGGGCACATTATATACGTCTATATCGTAATATAACCTAACCTAACCCATCTAGACCCTCGCTGGTAATGTTTTACAGAATCCCGATCGTGTCGTCTCGTAGGTCTCGGTGCGGACATTCTATACGTCTATAACGTTATATATACTAACCTAAGGGAACCTAACATCACGGATGTAGTATTTCACAACATTCCTGGCTGGTCGGCCCCACTTCTCGGTGGGAATATTATATACGTTTATAACGTAGTATAACCTAACCTAACCCATCTAGAACCTCGCTGGTAATGTTTTACAGAATCCCGGTCATGTCGTCTTGTACGTCCCGGTGCGGACATTATATACGTCTATAACGTTATATATACTAACATAAGGGAACCTAACATCACGGATGTAGTATTTCACAACATTCCTGGCTGGTCGGCCCCACTTCTCGGTGGGAATATTATATACGTTTATAACGTAGTATAACCTAACCTAACCCATCTAGCCCCTCGCTTGTAATGTTTTGCAGAATCCCGGTCGTGTCGGCCCGTACGTCTCGGTGCGGACATTATATACGTCTATAACGTTATATATCCTAACCTAAGGGAACCTAACATCTCTGATGTAGTATTTCACAACATTCCTGGCTGGTCGGCCCCACTTCTCGGTGGGAACATTATATACGTTTATAACGATGTATAACCTAACCTAACCCATCTAGACCCTCGCTTGTAACGTTTTACAGAATCCCGGTCGTTTCGTCCCGTACGTCTCGGTGCGGACATTATATACGTCTATAACGTTATATATCCTAACCAAAGGCAACCTAACATCTCGAATGTAGTGTTTCACAACATTCCTGGCGGGTCGGCCCCACTTCTCGGTGGGAACATTATATACGTTTATAACGTAATACAACCTAACCTAACCCATCTAGTCCTTCGCTGGTTGTTTTACAAAATCCCTGTCGTGTCCTCCCGTACGTCCCGGTGCGGATATTATATACGTCTGTAACGTTATATATCCTAACCAAAGGCAACTTAACATCTCGGATGTAGTATTTTCCAACATTCCTGGCGGGTCAGTCCCTACTTCTCGGTGGGCACATTATATACATCTATATCGTAATATAACCTAACCTAACCCATCTAGACCCTCGCTGGTAATGTTTTACAAAATCCCGGTTGTGTCGGCCCGTACTTCTCGGTGGGGACATTATTTACGTCTATAACGTTATATATCCTAACCTAAGGGAACCTGTCATCTCGGATGTAGTATTTCACAACATTCCTGGCTGGTCGGCCCCACTTCTCGGTGGGAACATTATTTACGTCTATAACGTAATTTAACCTAACCTAACCCATCTAGACCCTCGCTGGTAATGTTTTACAGAATCCCGGTCGAGTCGTCCCGTACGTCTCGGTGCGGACATTATATACGTCTATAACGTTATATATCCTAACCTAAGGCAACTTAACCTCTCGGATGTAGTATTTTCCAACAGTCTTGGCGGGTCGGACCCTACTTCTCGGTGGGCACATTATATACGTCTATATCGTAAAATAACCTAACCTAACCCATCTAGACCCTCGCTGGTAATGTTTTACAGAATCCCGGTCGTGTCGTCTCGTACGTCTCGGTGCGGATATTATATACGTCTATAACGTTATATATTCTAACCTAAGGCAACTTAACATCTCCGATGTAGTATTTTCCAACATTCCTGGCGGGTCGGCCCCTACTTCTCGGTGGGCACATTATATACGTCTATAACGTAATATAACCTAACCTAACCCATCTAGCCCCTAGCTGGGAATGTTTTACAGAAACCGGTCGTGTCGTCCCGTACGTCTCGGTGCGGACATTATATACGTCTATAACGTTATATATCCTAACCTAAGGGAACCTAACATCACGGATGTAGTATTTCACAACATTCCTGGCTGGTCGGCCCCACTTCACGGTGGGAATATTATATACGTTTATAACGTAGTATAACCTAACCTAACCCATCTATCCCCTCGCTTGTAATGTTTTGCAGAATCCCGGTCGTGTCGGCCCGTACGTCTCGGTGCGGACATTATATACGTCTATAACGTTATATATCCTAACCTAAGGGAACCTAACATCTCGGATGTAGTATTTCACAACATTCCTGGCTGGTCGGCCCCACTTCTCGGTGGGAACATTATATACGTTTATAACGAAGTATAACCTAACCTAACCCATCTAGACCCTCGCTTGTAACGTTTTACAGAATCCCGGTCGTGTCGTCCCGTACGTCTCGGTGCGGACATTATATACGTCTATAACGTTATATATCCTAACCAAAGGCAACCTAACATCTCGAATGTAGTGTTTCACAACATTCCTGGCGGGTCGGCCCCACTTCTCGGTGGGACCATTATATACGTTTAAAACGTAATATAACCTAACCTAACCCATCTAGCCCCTCGCTGGTTATGTTTTACAAAATCCCAGTCGTGTCGGCCCGTACTTTTCCGTGTGGACATTATATACGTCTATAATTTTATATATCCTAACCTAAGGCAACTTAACATCTCGGATGTAGTATTTTCCAACATTCCTGGCGGGTCAGTCCCTACTTCTCGGTGGGCACATTATATACGTCTATATCGTAATATAACCTAACCTAACCCATCTAGACCCTCGCTGGTAATGTTTTACAAAATCTCGGTCGTGTCGGCCCGTACTTCTCGGTGGGGACATTATTTACGTCTATAACGTTATGTATCCTAACCTAAGGGAACCTATCATCTCGGATGTAGTATTTCACAACATTCCTGGCTGGTCGGTCCCATTTCTCGGTGGGAACATTATATACGTTTATAACGTAATATAACCTAACCTAACCCATCTAGCCCCTCGCTTGTAATGTTTTACAGAATCCCGGTCGCATCGTCCCGTACGTCCCGGTGCGGACATTATATACGTCTGTAACGTTATATATCCTAACCAAAGGCAACTTCACATCTCGGATGTAGTATTTTCCAACATTCCTGGCGGGTCGGCCCCTACTTCTCGGTGGGCACATTATATACGTCTATATCGTAATATAACCTAACCTAACCCATCTAGACCCTCGCTGGTAATGTTTTACAGAATTCCGGTCGTGTCGTCTCGTACGTCTCGGTGCGGATATTATATACGTCTATAACGTTATATATCCTAACCAAAGGCAACCTAACATCTCGAATGTAGTATTTCACAACATTCCTGGCGGGTCGGCCCCACTTCACGGTGGGAAAATTATTTACGTCTATAACGTAATATAACCTAACCTAACCCATCTAGACCCTCGCTGGTAATGTTTTACAGAATCCCGGTCGTGTCGTCCCGTACGTCTCGGTGCGGACATTATATACGTCTATAACGTTATATATCCTAACCTAAGGCAGCTTAACCTCTCGGATGTAGTATTTTCCAACAGTCTTGGCGGGTCGGACCCTACTTCTCGGTGGGCACATTATATACGTCTATATCGTAATATAACCTAACCTAACCCATCTAGACCCTCGCTGGTAATGTTTTACAGAATCCCGGTCGTGTCGTCTCGTACGTCTCGGTGCGGACATTATATACGTCTATAACGTTATATATCCTAACCTAAGGGAACCTAACATCTCGGATGTAGTATTTCACAACATTCCTGGCGGGTCGGCCCCACTTCTCGGTGGGAACATTATATACGTTTATAACGTAGTATAACCTAACCTAACCCATCTAGCCCCTCGCTTGTAATGTTTTACATAATCACAGTCGTATCGGCCCGTACTTTTCCGTGGGGACATTATATACGTCTATACTTTTATATATCCTAACCTAAGGGAACCTAACATCTCGGATGTAGTATTTCACAACATTCCTGGCTGGTCGGCCCCACTTCTCGGTGGGAACATTATATACGTCTATATCGTAATATAACCAAACCTAACCCATCTAGACCCTCTCTGGTAATGTTTCACAGAATCCCGGTCGTGTCGTCCCGTACGTCTCGGTGCGGACATTATATACGTCTATAACGTTATATATCCTAACCTAAGGCAGCTTAAACTCTCGGATGTAGTATTTTCCAACAGTCTTGGCGGGTCGGACCCTACTTCTCGGTGGGCACATTATATACGTCTATATCGTAATATAACCTAACCTAACCCATCTAGACCCTCGCTGGTAATGTTTTACAGAATCCCGGTCGTGTCGTCCCGTACGTCTCGGTGCGGACATTATATACGTCTATAACATTATATATCCTAACCCAAGGCAACTTAACCTCTCGGATGTAGTATTTTCCAACAGTCTTGGCGGGTCGGACC
This sequence comes from Xylocopa violacea, assembly GCA_963969225.1. Classification (NCBI taxonomy): domain Eukaryota; kingdom Metazoa; phylum Arthropoda; class Insecta; order Hymenoptera; family Apidae; genus Xylocopa; species Xylocopa violacea. The sequence goes on from CAXAJV010000481.1 coordinate 835,157, forward strand.
CTACCTCTCGGTGGGCACATTATATACGTCTATATCGTAATATAACCTAACCTAAACCATCTAGAACCTCGCTGGTAATGTTTTACAGAATCCCGGTCGTGTCGTCTCGTACGTCTCGGTGCGGACATTATATACGTCTATAACGTTATATATCCTAACCTAAGGGAACCTAACATCTCGGATGTAGTATTTCACAACATTCCTGGCGGGTCGGCCCCACTTCTCGGTGGGAACATTATATACGTTTATAACATAATATAACCTAACCTAACCCATCTAGCCCCTCTCTGGTAATGTTTTACACAATCACAGTCGTGTCGGCCCGTACTTTTCCGTGGGGACATTATATACGTCTATACTTTTATATATCCTAACCTAAGGGAACCTAACATCTCGGATGTAGTATTTCACAACAGTCCTGGCTGGTCGGCCCCAGTTCTCGGTGGGAACATTATATACGTCTATATCGTAATATAACCTAACCTAACCCATCTAGACCCTCGCTGGTAATGTTTTACAGAATCCCGGTCGTGTCGTCCCGTACGTCTCGGTGCGGACATTATATACGTCTATAACGTTATATATCCTAACCTAAGGCAACTTAACCTCTCGGATGTAGTATTTTCCAACAGTCTTGGCGGGTCGGACCCTACTTCTCGGTGGGCACATTATATACGTCTATATCGTAATATAACCTAACCTAACCCATCTAGACCCTCGCTGGTAATGTTTTACAGAATCCCTGTCGTGTCGTCTCGTACGTCTCGGTGCGGATATTATATACGTCTATAACGTTATATATTCTAACCTAAGGCAACTTAACATCTCCGATGTAGTATTTTCCAACAGTCCTGGCGGGTCGGCCCCTACTTCTCGGTGGGCACATTATATTCGTCTATAAAGTAATATAACCTAACCTAACCCATCTAGCCCCTAGCTGGGAATGTTTTACAGAATCCCAGTCGTGTCGGCCCGTACTTTTCCGTGTGGACATTATATACGTCTATAATTTTATATATCCTAACCTAAGGCAACTTAACATCTCGGATGTAGTATTTTCCAACATTCCTGGCGGGTCAGTCCCTACTTCTCGGTGGGCACATTATATACGTCTATATCGTAATATAACCTAACCTAACCCATCTAGACCCTCGCTGGTAATGTTTTACAGAATTCCGGTCGTGTCGTCTCGTACGTCTCGGTGCGGATATTATATACGTCTATAACGTTATATATCCTAACCAAAGGCAACCTAACATCTCGAATGTAGTATTTCACAACATTCCTGGCGGGTCGGCCCCACTTCACGGTGGGAAAATTATTTACGTCTATAACGTAATATAACCTAACCTAACCCATCTAGACCCTCGCTGGTAATGTTTTACAGAATCCCGGTCGTGTCGTCTCGTACGTCTCGGTGCGGACATTATATACGTCTATAACGTTATATATCGTAACCTAAGGGAACCTAACATCTCGGATGTAGTATTTCACAACATTCCTGGCGGGTCGGCCCCACTTCTCGGTGGGAACATTATATACGTTTATAACGTAGTATAACCTAACCTAACCCATCTAGCCCCTCGCTTGTAATGTTTTACAGAATCCCGGTCGTGTCGTCCCGTACGTCTCGGTGCGGACATTATATACGTCTATAACGTTATATATCCTAACCTAAGGGAACCTAACATCTCGAATGTAGTGTTTCACAACATTCCTGGCGGGTCGGCCCCACTTCTCGGTGGGAACATTATATACGTTTATAACGTAATACAACCTAACCTAACCCATCTAGTCCCTCGCTGGTTGTTTTACAAAATCCCAGTCGTGTCGGCCCGTACTTTTCCGTGTGGACATTATATACGTCTATAATTTTATATATCCTAACCTAAGGCAACTTAACATCTCGGATGTAGTATTTTCCAACATTCCTGGTGGGTCAGTCCCTACTTCTCGGTGGGCACATTATATACGTCTATATCGTAATATAACCTAACCTAACCCATCTAGACCCTCGCTTGTAATGTTTTACAGAATCCCGGTCGCGTCGTCCCGTACGTCCCGGTGCGGACATTATATACGTCTGTAACGTTATATATCCTAACCAAAGGCAACTTAACATCTCGGATGTAGTATTTTCCAACATTCCTGGCGGGTCGGCCCCTACTTCTCGGTGGGCACATTACATACGTCTATATCGTAATATAACCTAACCTAACCCATCTAGACCCTCGCTGGTAATGTTTTACAAAATCCCGGTTGTGTCGGCCCGTACTTCTCGGTGGGGACATTATTTACGTCTATAACGTTATATATCCTAACCTAAGGGAACCTATCATCTCGGATGTAGTATTTCACAACATTCCTGGCTGGTCGGCCCCACTTCTCGGTGGGAACATTATATACGTTTATAACGTAATATAACCTAACCTAACCCATCTAGCCCCTCGCTTGTAATGTTTTGCCGAATCCCGGTCGTGTCGTCTCGTAAGTCTCGGTGCGGACATTATATACGTCTATAACGTTATATATCCTAACCTAAGGGAACCTAACATCTCGGATGTAGTATTTCACAACATTCCTGGCGGGTCGGCCCCACTTCTCGGTGGGAACATTATATACGTTTATAACATAATATAACCTAACCTAACCCATCTAGCCCCTCGCTGGTAATGTTTTACAAAATCACAGTCGTATCGGCCCGTACTTTTCCGTGGGGACATTATGTACGTCTATACTTTTATATATCCTAACCTAAGGGAACCTAACATCTCGGATGTAGTATTTCACAACATTCCTGGCTGGTCGGCCCCACTTCTCGGTGGGAACATTATATACGTCTATATCGTAATATAACCAAACCTAACCCATCTAGACCCTCTCTGGTAATGTTTCACAGAATCCCGGTCGTGTCGTCCCGTACGTCTCGGTGCGGACATTATATACGTCTATAACGTTATATATCCTAACCTAAGGCAGCTTAACCTCTCGGATGTAGTATTTTCCAACAGTCTTGGCGGGTCGGACCCTACTTCTCGGTGGGCACATTATATACGTCTATATCGTAAAATAACCTAACCTAACCCATCTAGACCCTCGCTGGTAATGTTTTACAGAATCCCGGTCGTGTCGTCTCGTACGTCTCGGTGCGGATATTATATACGTCTATAACGTTATATATTCTAACCTAAGGCAACTTAACATCTCCGATGTAGTATTTTCCAACATTCCTGGCGGGTCGGCCCCTACTTCTCGGTGGGCACATTATATACGTCTATAACGTAATATAACCTAACCTAACCCATCTAGCCCCTAGCTGGGAATGTTTTACAGAAACCGGTCGTGTCGTCCCGTACGTCTCGGTGCGGACATTATATACGTCTATAACGTTATATATCCTAACCTAAGGGAACCTAACATCACGGATGTAGTATTTCACAACATTCCTGGCTGGTCGGCCCCACTTCACGGTGGGAATATTATATACGTTTATAACGTAGTATAACCTAACCTAACCCATCTATCCCCTCGCTTGTAATGTTTTGCAGAATCCCGGTCGTGTCGGCCCGTACGTCTCGGTGCGGACATTATATACGTCTATAACGTTATATATCCTAACCTAAGGGAACCTAACATCTCGGATGTAGTATTTCACAACATTCCTGGCTGGTCGGCCCCACTTCTCGGTGGGAACATTATATACGTTTATAACGAAGTATAACCTAACCTAACCCATCTAGACCCTCGCTTGTAACGTTTTACAGAATCCCGGTCGTGTCGTCCCGTACGTCTCGGTGCGGACATTATATACGTCTATAACGTTATATATCCTAACCAAAGGCAACCTAACATCTCGAATGTAGTGTTTCACAACATTCCTGGCGGGTCGGCCCCACTTCTCGGTGGGACCATTATATACGTTTAAAACGTAATATAACCTAACCTAACCCATCTAGCCCCTCGCTGGTTATGTTTTACAAAATCCCAGTCGTGTCGGCCCGTACTTTTCCGTGTGGACATTATATACGTCTATAATTTTATATATCCTAACCTAAGGCAACTTAACATCTCGGATGTAGTATTTTCCAACATTCCTGGCGGGTCAGTCCCTACTTCTCGGTGGGCACATTATATACGTCTATATCGTAATATAACCTAACCTAACCCATCTAGACCCTCGCTGGTAATGTTTTACAAAATCTCGGTCGTGTCGGCCCGTACTTCTCGGTGGGGACATTATTTACGTCTATAACGTTATGTATCCTAACCTAAGGGAACCTATCATCTCGGATGTAGTATTTCACAACATTCCTGGCTGGTCGGTCCCATTTCTCGGTGGGAACATTATATACGTTTATAACGTAATATAACCTAACCTAACCCATCTAGCCCCTCGCTTGTAATGTTTTACAGAATCCCGGTCGCATCGTCCCGTACGTCCCGGTGCGGACATTATATACGTCTGTAACGTTATATATCCTAACCAAAGGCAACTTCACATCTCGGATGTAGTATTTTCCAACATTCCTGGCGGGTCGGCCCCTACTTCTCGGTGGGCACATTATATACGTCTATATCGGAATATAACCTAACCTAACCCATCTAGACCCTCGCTGGTAATGTTTTACAGAATTCCGGTCGTGTCGTCTCGTACGTCTCGGTGCGGATATTATATACGTCTATAACGTTATATATCCTAACCAAAGGCAACCTAACATCTCGAATGTAGTATTTCACAACATTCCTGGCGGGTCGGCCCCACTTCACGGTGGGAAAATTATTTACGTCTATAACGTAATATAACCTAACCTAACCCATCTAGACCCTCGCTGGTAATGTTTTACAGAATCCCGGTCGTGTCGTCCCGTACGTCTCGGTGCGGACATTATATACGTCTATAACGTTATATATCCTAACCTAAGGCAGCTTAACCTCTCGGATGTAGTATTTTCCAACAGTCTTGGCGGGTCGGACCCTACTTCTCGGTGGGCACATTATATACGTCTATATCGTAATATAACCTAACCTAACCCATCTAGACCCTCGCTGGTAATGTTTTACAGAATCCCGGTCGTGTCGTCTCGTACGTCTCGGTGCGGACATTATATACGTCTATAACGTTATATATCCTAACCTAAGGGAACCTAACATCTCGGATGTAGTATTTCACAACATTCCTGGCGGGTCGGCCCCACTTCTCGGTGGGAACATTATATACGTTTATAACGTAGTATAACCTAACCTAACCCATCTAGCCCCTCGCTTGTAATGTTTTACATAATCACAGTCGTATCGGCCCGTACTTTTCCGTGGGGACATTATATACGTCTATACTTTTATATATCCTAACCTAAGGGAACCTAACATCTCGGATGTAGTATTTCACAACATTCCTGGCTGGTCGGCCCCACTTCTCGGTGGGAACATTATATACGTCTATATCGTAATATAACCAAACCTAACCCATCTAGACCCTCTCTGGTAATGTTTCACAGAATCCCGGTCGTGTCGTCCCGTACGTCTCGGTGCGGACATTATATACGTCTATAACGTTATATATCCTAACCTAAGGCAGCTTAAACTCTCGGATGTAGTATTTTCCAACAGTCTTGGCGGGTCGGACCCTACTTCTCGGTGGGCACATTATATACGTCTATATCGTAATATAACCTAACCTAACCCATCTAGACCCTCGCTGGTAATGTTTTACAGAATCCCGGTCGTGTCGTCCCGTACGTCTCGGTGCGGACATTATATACGTCTATAACATTATATATCCTAACCCAAGGCAACTTAACCTCTCGGATGTAGTATTTTCCAACAGTCTTGGCGGGTCGGACCCTACCTCTCGGTGGGCACATTATATACGTCTATATCGTAATATAACCTAACCTAAACCATCTAGAACCTCGCTGGTAATGTTTTACAGAATCCCGGTCGTGTCGTCTCGTACGTCTCGGTGCGGACATTATATACGTCTATAACGTTATATATCCTAACCTAAGGGAACCTAACATCTCGGATGTAGTATTTCACAACATTCCTGGCGGGTCGGCCCTACTTCTCGGTGGGAACATTATATACGTTTATAACATAATATAACCTAACCTAACCCATCTAGCCCCTCTCTGGTAATGTTTTACACAATCACAGTCGTGTCGGCCCGTACTTTTCCGTGGGGACATTATATACGTCTATACTTTTATATATCCTAACCTAAGGGAACCTAACATCTCGGATGTAGTATTTCACAACAGTCCTGGCTGGTCGGCCCCAGTTCTCGGTGGGAACATTATATACGTCTATATCGTAATATAACCTAACCTAACCCATCTAGACCCTCGCTGGTAATGTTTTACAGAATCCCGGTCGTGTCGTCCCGTACGTCTCGGTGCGGACATTATATACGTCTATAACGTTATATATCCTAACCTAAGGCAACTTAACCTCTCGGATGTAGTATTTTCCAACAGTCTTGGCGGGTCGGACCCTACTTCTCGGTGGGCACATTATATACGTCTATATCGTAATATAACCCAACCTAAACCATCTAGAACCTCGCTGGTAATGTTGTACAGAATCCCGGTCGTGTCGTCTCGTACGTCTCGGTGCGGACATTATATATGTCTATAACGTTATATATCCTAACCTAAGGCAACCTAACATCTCGGATGTAGTATTTCACAACATTCCTGGCGGGTCGGCCCCTACTTCTCGGTGGGCACATTATATACGTCTATATCGTAATGTAACCTAACCTAACCCATCTAGACCCTCGCTGGTAATGTTTTACAGAATCCCGGTCGTGTCGTCTCGTACGTCTCGGTGCGGATATTATATACGTCTATAACGTTATACATCCTAACCTAAGGGAACCTAACATCTCGGATGTAGTATTTCACAACATTCCTGGCGGGTCGGCCCCACTTCTCGGTGGGAACATTATATACGTTTATAACATAATATAACCTAACCTAACCCATCTAGACCCTCGCTGGTAATGTTTTACAGAATCCCGGTCGTGTCGTCTCGTACGTCTCGGTGCGGACATTATATACGTCTATAACGTTATATATCCTAACCTAAGGGAACCTAACATCTCGGATGTAGTATTTCACAACATTCCTGGCGGGTCGGCCCCACTTCTCGGTGGGAACATTATATACGTTTATAACGTAGTATAACCTAACCTAACCCATCTAGCCCCTCGCTTGTAATGTTTTACAGAATCCCGGTCGTGTCGTCCCGTACGTCTCGGTGCGGACATTATATACGTCTATAACGTTATATATCCTAACCTAAGGGAACCTAACATCTCGAATGTAGTGTTTCACAACATTCCTGGCGGGTCGGCCCCACTTCTCGGTGGGAACATTATATACGTTTATAACGTAATACAACCTAACCTAACCCATCTAGTCCCTCGCTGGTTGTTTTACAAAATCCCAGTCGTGTCGGCCCGTACTTTTCCGTGTGGACATTATATACGTCTATAATTTTATATATCCTAACCTAAGGCAACTTAACATCTCGGATGTAGTATTTTCCAACATTCCTGGTGGGTCAGTCCCTACTTCTCGGTGGGCACATTATATACGTCTATATCGTAATATAACCTAACCTAACCCATCTAGACCCTCGCTTGTAATGTTTTACAGAATCCCGGTCGCGTCGTCCCGTACGTCCCGGTGCGGACATTATATACGTCTGTAACGTTATATATCCTAACCAAAGGCAACTTAACATCTCGGATGTAGTATTTTCCAACATTCCTGGCGGGTCGGCCCCTACTTCTCGGTGGGCACATTACATACGTCTATATCGTAATATAACCTAACCTAACCCATCTAGACCCTCGCTGGTAATGTTTTACAAAATCCCGGTTGTGTCGGCCCGTACTTCTCGGTGGGGACATTATTTACGTCTATAACGTTATATATCCTAACCTAAGGGAACCTATCATCTCGGATGTAGTATTTCACAACATTCCTGGCTGGTCGGCCCCACTTCTCGGTGGGAACATTATATACGTTTATAACGTAATATAACCTAACCTAACCCATCTAGCCCCTCGCTTGTAATGTTTTGCCGAATCCCGGTCGTGTCGTCTCGTAAGTCTCGGTGCGGACATTATATACGTCTATAACGTTATATATCCTAACCTAAGGGAACCTAACATCTCGGATGTAGTATTTCACAACATTCCTGGCGGGTCGGCCCCACTTCTCGGTGGGAACATTATATACGTTTATAACATAATATAACCTAACCTAACCCATCTAGCCCCTCGCTGGTAATGTTTTACAAAATCACAGTCGTATCGGCCCGTACTTTTCCGTGGGGACATTATGTACGTCTATACTTTTATATATCCTAACCTAAGGGAACCTAACATCTCGGATGTAGTATTTCACAACATTCCTGGCTGGTCGGCCCCACTTCTCGGTGGGAACATTATATACGTCTATATCGTAATATAACCAAACCTAACCCATCTAGACCCTCTCTGGTAATGTTTCACAGAATCCCGGTCGTGTCGTCCCGTACGTCTCGGTGCGGACATTATATACGTCTATAACGTTATATATCCTAACCTAAGGCAGCTTAACCTCTCGGATGTAGTATTTTCCAACAGTCTTGGCGGGTCGGACCCTACTTCTCGGTGGGCACATTATATACGTCTATATCGTAATATAACCTAACCTAACCCATCTAGACCCTCGCTGGTAATGTTTTACAGAATCCCGGTCGTGTCGTCCCGTACGTCTCGGTGCGGACATTATATACGTCTATAACATTATATATCCTAACCCAAGGCAACTTAACCTCTCGGATGTAGTATTTTCCAACAGTCTTGGCGGGTCGGACCCTACCTCTCGGTGGGCACATTATATACGTCTATATCGTAATATAACCTAACCTAAACCATCTAGAACCTCGCTGGTAATGTTTTACAGAATCCCGGTCGTGTCGTCTCGTACGTCTCGGTGCGGACATTATATACGTCTATAACGTTATATATCCTAACCTAAGGGAACCTAACATCTCGGATGTAGTATTTCACAACATTCCTGGCGGGTCGGCCCCACTTCTCGGTGGGAACATTATATACGTTTATAACATAATATAACCTAACCTAACCCATCTAGCCCCTCTCTGGTAATGTTTTACACAATCACAGTCGTGTCGGCCCGTACTTTTCCGTGGGGACATTATATACGTCTATACTTTTATATATCCTAACCTAAGGGAACCTAACATCTCGGATGTAGTATTTCACAACAGTCCTGGCTGGTCGGCCCCAGTTCACGGTGGGAACATTATATACGTCTATATCGTAATATAACCAAACCTAACCCATCTAGACCCTCTCTGGTAATGTTTTACAGAATCCCGGTCGTGTCGTCCCGTACGTCTCGGTGCGGACATTATATACGTCTATAACGTTATATATCCTAACCTAAGGCAACTTAACCTCTCGGATGTAGTATTTTCCAACAGTCTTGGCGGGTCGGACCCTACTTCTCGGTGGGCACATTATATACGTCTATATCGTAATATAACCCAACCTAAACCATCTAGAACCTCGCTGGTAATGTTGTACAGAATCCCGGTCGTGTCGTCTCGTACGTCTCGGTGCGGACATTATATATGTCTATAACGTTATATATCCTAACCTAAGGCAACCTAACATCTCGGATGTAGTATTTCACAACATTCCTGGCGGGTCGGCCCCTACTTCTCGGTGGGCACATTATATACGTCTATATCGTAATGTAACCTAACCTAACCCATCTAGACCCTCGCTGGTAATGTTTTACAGAATCCCGGTCGTGTCGTCTCGTACGTCTCGGTGCGGATATTATATACGTCTATAACGTTATACATCCTAACCTAAGGGAACCTAACATCTCGGATGTAGTATTTCACAACATTCCTGGCGGGTCGGCCCCACTTCTCGGTGGGAACATTATATACGTTTATAACATAATATAACCTAACCTAACCCATCTAGCCCCTCGCTGGTAATGTTTTACAAAATCACAGTCGTGTCGGCCCGTACTTTTCCGTGGGGACATTATATACGTCTATAATTTTATATATCCTAACCTAAGGCAACTTAACATCTCGGATGTAGTATTTTCCAACATTCCTGGCGGGTCGGCCCCTACTTCTCGGTGGGCACATTATATACGTCTATATCGTAATATAACCTAACCTAACCCATCTAGACCCTCGCTGGTAATGTTTTACAGAATCCCTGTCGTGTCGTCTCGTACGTCTCGGTGCGGATATTATATACGTCTATAACGTTATATATTCTAACCTAAGGCAACTTAACATCTCCGATGTAGTATTTTCCAACAGTCCTGGCGGGTCGGCCCCTACTTCTCGGTGGGCACATTATATTCGTCTATAACGTAATATAACCTAACCTAACCCATCTAGCCCCTAGCTGGGAATGTTTTACAGAATCCCGGTCGTGTCGTCCCGTACGTCTCGGTGCGGACATTATATACGTCTATGACGTTATATATCCTAACCTAAGGCAACTTAACCTCTCGGATGTAGTATTTTCCAACATTCTTGGCGGGTCGGACCCTACATCTCGGTGGGCACATTATATACGTCTATATCGTAATATAACCTAACCTAACCCATCTAGACACTCGCTGTTAATGTTTTACAAAATCCCGGTCGCAGCGGCACGTACGTCTCGATGCAGACATTATATACGTCTATAACTTTATATATCCTAACCTAAGGGAACCTAACACGTCGGATGTAGTATTTCACAATATTCCTGGCTGGTCGGCCCCACTTCTCGGTGGGAACATTATATAGGTTTATAGCGTAATATAACCAAACCTAACCCATCTAGACCCTCGCTGGTAATGTTTTACAAAATCCCGGTCGAGTCGGCCCGTACTTCTCCGTGGGGACATTATTTACGTCTATAACGTTATATATCCTAACCTAAGGGAACCTAACTTCTCGGATGTAGTATTTCACAACATTCCTGGCGGGTCGGCCCCCACTTCTCGGTGGGCACATTATATACGTCTATATCGTAATATAACCTAACCTAACCCATCTACACCCTCGCTGGTAATGTTTTACAGAATCCCGGTCGTGTCGTCTCCTACGTCTCGGTGCGGATATTATATACGTCTATAACGTGATATATTCTAACCTAAGGCAACTTAACATCTCCGATGTAGTATTTTCCAACATTCCTGGCGGCTCGGCCCCTACTTCTCGGTGGGCACATTATATACGTCTATAACGTAATATAACCTAACCTAACCCATCTAGACGCTCGCTGGTAATGTTTTACAGAATCCCGGTCGTGTCGTCTCGTACGTCTCGGTGCGGAAATTATATACGGCTATAACGTTATATATCCTAACCTAAGGGAACCTAACATCTCGGATGTATTATTTTCCAACATTCCTGGTGGGTCGGCCCCTACTTCTCGGTGGGCACATTATATACGTCTATATCGTAAAATAACCTAACCTAACCCATCTAGACCCTCGCTGGTAATGTTTTACAGAATCCCGGTCGTGTCGTCTCGTACGTCTCGGTGCGGATATTATATACGTCTATAACGTTATATATTCTAACCTAAGGCAACTTAACATCTCCGATGTAGTATTTTCCAACATTCCTGGCGGGTCGGCCCCTACTTCTCGGTGGGCACATTATATACGTCTATAACGTAATATAACCTAACCTAACCCATCTAGCCCCTAGCTGGGAATGTTTTACAGAATCCCGGTCGTGTCGTCCCGTACGTCTCGGTGCGGACATTATATACGTCTATAACGTTATATATCCTAACCTAAGGGAACCTAACATTTCGGATGTAGCATTTCACAACATTCCTGGCAGGTCGGCCCCTATTTCTCGGTGGGCACATTATATACGTCTATATCGTAATATAACCTAACCTAACCCATCTAGACCATCGCTGGTAATGTTTTACAAAATCCCGGTCGTGTCGGCCCATACTTCACGGTGGGGACATTATTTACGTCTATAACGTTATATATCCTAACCTAAGGGAACCTAACATCTCGGATGTAGTATTTCACAACATTCCTGGCTGGTCGGCCCCACTTCTCGGTGGGAACATTATATACGTTTATAACGATGTATAACCTAACCTAACCCATCTAGACCCTCGCTTGTAACGTTTTACAGAATCCCGGTCGTTTCGTCCCGTACGTCTCGGTGCGGACATTATATACGTCTATAACGTTATATATCCTAACCTAAGGGAACCTAACATCTCGGATGTAGTATTTCACAACATTCCTGGCGGGTCGGCCCCACTTCTCGGTGGGAACATTATATACGTTTATAACATAATATAACCTAACCTAACCCATCTAGCCCCTCTCTGGTAATGTTTTACACAATCACAGTCGTGTCGGCCCGTACTTTTCCGTGGGGACATTATATACGTCTATACTTTTATATATCCTAACCTAAGGGAACCTAACATCTCGGATGTAGTATTTCACAACAGTCCTGGCTGGTCGGCCCCAGTTCTCGGTGGGAACATTATATACGTCTATATCGTAATATAACCAAACCTAACCCATCTAGACCCTCTCTGGTAATGTTTTACAGAATCCCGGTCGTGTCGTCCCGTACGTCTCGGTGCGGACATTATATACGTCTATAACGTTATATATCCTAACCTAAGGCAACTTAACCTCTCGGATGTAGTATTTTCCAACAGTCTTGGCGGGTCGGACCCTACTTCTCGGTGGGCACATTATATACGTCTATATCGTAATATAACCCAACCTAAACCATCTAGAACCTCGCTGGTAATGTTGTACAGAATCCCGGTCGTGTCGTCTCGTACGTCTCGGTGCGGACATTATATATGTCTATAACGTTATATATCCTAACCTAAGGCAACCTAACATCTCGGATGTAGTATTTCACAACATTCCTGGCGGGTCGGCCCCTACTTCTCGGTGGGCACATTATATACGTCTATATCGTAATGTAACCTAACCTAACCCATCTAGACCCTCGCTGGTAATGTTTTACAGAATCCCGGTCGTGTCGTCTCGTACGTCTCGGTGCGGATATTATATACGTCTATAACGTTATACATCCTAACCTAAGGGAACCTAACATCTCGGATGTAGTATTTCACAAAATTCCTGGCGGGTCGGCCCCACTTCTCGGTGGGAACATTATATACGTTTGTAACATAATATAACCTAACCTAACCCATCTATCCCCTCGCTGGTAATGTTTTACAAAATCACAGTCGTGTCGGCCCGTACTTTTCCGTGGGGACATTATATACGTCTATAATTTTATATATCCTAACCTAAGGCAACTTAACATCTCGGATGTAGTATTTTCCAACATTCCTGGCGGGTCGGCCCCTACTTCTCGGTGGGCACATTATATACGTCTATATCGTAATATAACCTAACCTAACCCATCTAGACCCTCGCTGGTAATGTTTTACAGAATCCCTGTCGTGTCGTCTCGTACGTCTCGGTGCGGATATTATATACGTCTATAACGTTATATATTCTAACCTAAGGCAACTTAACATCTCCGATGTAGTATTTTCCAACAGTCCTGGCGGGTCGGCCCCTACTTCTCGGTGGGCACATTATATTCGTCTATAACGTAATATAACCTAACCTAACCCATCTAGCCACTAGCTGGGAATGTTTTACAGAATCCCGGTCGTGTCGTCCCGTACGTCTCGGTGCGGACATTATATACGTCTATGACGTTATATATCCTAACCTAAGGCAACTTAACCTCTCGGATGTAGTATTTTCCAACATTCTTGGCGGGTCGGACCCTACATCTCGGTGGGCACATTATATACGTCTATATCGTAATATAACCTAACCTAACCCATCTAGACACTCGCTGTTAATGTTTTACAAAATCCCGGTCGCAGCGGCACGTACGTCTCGATGCAGACATTATATACGTCTATAACTTTATATATCCTAACCTAAGGGAACCTAACACCTCGGATGTAGTATTTCACAACATTCCTGGCTGGTCGGCCCCACTTCTCGGTGGGAACATTATATATGTTTATAGCGTAATATAACCAAACCTAACCCATCTAGACCCTCGCTGGTAATGTTTTACAAAATCCCGGTCGAGTCGGCCCGTACTTCTCCGTGGGGACATTATTTACGTCTATAACGTTATATATCCTAACCTAAGGGAACCTAACATTTCGGATGTTGTATTTCACAACATTCCTGGCAGGTCGGCCCCTACTTCTCGGTGGGCACATTATATACGTCTATATCGTAATATGACCTAACCTAACCCATCTAGACCCTCGCTGGTAATGTTTTACAAAATCCCGGTCGTGTCGGCCCGTACTTCTCGGTGCGGACATTATATACGTCTATAACGTTATATATCCTAACCTAAGGCAACTTAACCTCTCGGATGTAGTATTTTCCAACAGTCTTGGCGGGTCGGACCCTACTTCTCGGTGGGCACATTATATGCTTCTATATCGTAATATAACCTAACCTAACCCATCTAGACCCTCGCTGTTAATGTTTTACAAAATCCCGGTCGCGTCGTCCCGTACGTCCCGGTGCGGACATTATATACGTGTGTAACGATATATATCCTTACCAAAGGCAACTTAACATCTCGGATGTAGTATTTTCCAACAGTCTTGGCGGGTCGGACCCTACATCTCGGTGGGCACATTATATACGTCTATATCGTAATATAACCTAACCTAACCCATCTAGACCCTCGCTGGTAATGTTTTACAGAATCCCGGTCGTGTCGTCCCGTACGTCTCGGTGCGGACATTATATACGTCTATAACGTTATATATCCTAACCCAAGGCAACTTAACCTCTCGGATGTAGTATTTCCCAACAGTCTTGGCGGGTCGGACCCTACTTCTCGGTGGGCACATTATATACGTCTATATCGTAATATAACCTAACCTAAACCATCTAGAACCTCGCTGGTAATGTTTTACAGAATCCCGGTCGTGTCGTCTCGTACGTCTCGGTGCGGACATTATATACGTCTATAACGTTATATATCCTAACCTAAGGGAACCTAACATCTCGGATGTAGTATTTCACAACATTCCTGGCTGGTCGGCCCCACTTCTCGGTGGGAACATTATATACGTTTATAACGATGTATAACCTAACCTAACCCATCTAGACCCTCGCTTGTAACATTTTACAGAATCCCGGTCGTTTCGTCCCGTACGTCTCGGTGCGGACATTATATACGTCTATAACGTTATATATCCTAACCAAAGGCAACCTAACATCTCGAATGTAGTGTTTCACAACATTCCTGGCGGGTCGGCCCCACTTCTCGGTGGGAACATTATATACGTTCATAACGTAATACAACCTAACCTAACCCATCTAGTCCCTCGCTGGTTGTTTTACAAAATCCCTGTCGTGTCGGCCCGTACTTTTCCGTGTGGACATTATATACGTCTATAATTTTATATATCCTAACCTAAGGCAACTTAACATCTCGGATGTAGTATTTTCCAACATTCCTGGCGGGTCAGTCCCTACTTCTCGGTGGGCACATTATATACGTCTATATCGTAATATAACCTAACCTAACCGATCTAGACCCTCGCTTGTAATGTTTTACAGAATCCCGGTCGCGTCGTCCCGTACGTCCCGGTGCGGATATTATATACGTCTGTAACGTTATATATCCTAACCAAAGGCAACTTAACATCTCGGATGTAGTATTTTCCAACATTCCTGGCGGGTCAGTCCCTACTTCTCGGTGGGCACATTATATACGTCTATATCGTAATATAACCTAACCTAACCCATCTAGACCCTCGCTGGTAATGTTTTACAAAATCCCGGTTGTGTCGGCCCGTACTTCTCGGTGGGGACATTATTTACGTCTATAACGTTATATATCCTAACCTAAGGGAACCTATCATCTCGGATGTAGTATTTCACAACATTCCTGGCTGGTCGGCCCCACTTCTCGGTGGGAACATTATATACGTTTATAACGTAATATAACCTAACCTAACCCATCTAGCCCCTCGCTTGTAATGTTTTGCCGAATCCCGGTCGTGTCGTCTCGTAAGTCTCGGTGCGGACATTATATACGTCTATAACGTTATATATCCTAACCTAAGGGAACCTAACATCTCGGATGTAGTATTTCACAACATTCCTGGCGGGTCGGCCCCACTTCTCGGTGGGAACATTATATACGTTTATAACATAATATAACCTAACCTAACCCATCTAGCCCCTCGCTGGTAATGTTTTACAAAATCACAGTCGTATCGGCCCGTACTTTTCCGTGGGGACATTATATACGTCTATACTTTTATATATCCTAACCTAAGGGAACTTAACATCTCGGATGTAGTATTTCACAACATTCCTGGCTGGTCGGCCCCACTTCTCGGTGGGAACATTATATACGTCTATATCGTAATATAACCAAACCTAACCCATCTAGACCCTCTCTGGTAATGTTTCACAGAATCCCGGTCGTGTCGTCCCGTACGTCTCGGTGCGGACATTATATACGTCTATAACGTTATATATCCTAACCTAAGGCAGCTTAACCTCTCGGATGTAGTATTTTCCAACAGTCTTGGCGGGTCGGACCCTACTTCTCGGTGGGCACATTATATACGTCTATATCGTAATATAACCTAACCTAACCCATCTAGACCCTCGCTGGTAATGTTTTACAGAATCCCTGTCGTGTCGTCTCGTACGTCTCGGTGCGGACATTATATACGTCTATAACGTTATATATTCTAACCTAAGGCAACTTAACATCTCCGATGTAGTATTTTCCAACAGTCCTGGCGGGTCGGCCCCTACTTCTCGGTGGGCACATTATATTCGTCTATAACGTAATATAACCTAACCTAACCCATCTAGCCCCTAGCTGGGAATGTTTTACAGAATCCCGGTCGTGTCGTCCCGTACGTCTCGGTGCGGACATTATATACGTCTATGACGTTATATATCCTAACCTAAGGCAACTTAACCTCTCGGATGTAGTATTTTCCAACATTCTTGGCGGGTCGGACCCTACGTCTCGGTGGGCACATTATATACGTCTATATCGTAATATAACCTAACCTAACCCATCTAGACAATCGCTGTTAATGTTTTACAAAATCCCGGTCGCAGCGGCACGTACGTCTCGATGCAGACATTATATACGTCTATAACTTTATATATCCTAACCTAAGGGAACCTAACACCTCGGATGTAGTATTTCACAACATTCCTGGCTGGTCGGCCCCACTTCTCGGTGGGAACATTATATAGGTTTATAGCGTAATATAACCAAACCTAACCCATCTAGACCCTCGCTGGTAATGTTTTACAAAATCCCGGTCGAGTCGGCCCGTACTTCTCCGTGGGGACATTATTTACGTCTATAACGTTATATATCCTAACCTAAGGGAACCTAACATTTCGGATGTTGTATTTCACAACATTCCTGGCAGGTCGGCCCCTACTTCTCGGTGGGCACATTATATACGTCTATATCGTAATATGACCTAACCTAACCCATCTAGACCCTCGCTGGTAATGTTTTACAAAATCCCTGTCGTGTCGGCCCGTACTTCTCGGTGCGGACATTATATACGTCTATAACGTTATATATCCTAACCTAAGGCAACTTAACCTCTCGGATGTAGTATTTTCCAACAGTCTTGGCGGGTCGGACCCTACTTCTCGGTGGGCACATTATATGCTTCTATATCGTAATATAACCTAACCTAACCCATCTAGACCCTCGCTGTTAATGTTTTACAAAATCCCGGTCGTGTCGGCCCGTACTTTTCCGTGGGGACATTATATACGTCTATAATTTTATATATCCTAACCTAAGGCAACTTAACATCTCGAATGTAGTATTTTCCAACATTCCTGGCGGGTCGGCCCCTACTTCCCGGTGGGCACATTATATACGTCTATATCGTAATATAACCTAACCTAACCCATCTAGACCCTCGCTGGTAATGTTTTACAGAATTCCGGTCGTGTCGTCTCGTACATCTCGGTGCGGACATTATATACGTCTATAACGTTATATATCCTAACCTAAGGGAACCTAACATCTCGGATGTAGTATTTCACAACATTCCTGGCGGGTCGGCCCCCACTTCTCGGTGGGCACATTATATACGTCTATATCGTAATATAACCTAACCTAACCCATCTACACCCTCGCTGGTAATGTTTTACAGAATCCCGGTCGTGTCGTCTCGTACGTCTCGGTGCGGATATTATATACGTCTATAACGTTATATATTCTAACCTAAGGCAACTTAACATCTCCGATGTAGTATTTTCCAACATTCCTGGCGGCTCGGCCCCTACTTCTCGGTGGGCACATTATATACGTCTATAACGTAATATAACCTAACCTAACCCATCTAGACCCTCGCTGGTAATGTTTTACAGAATCCCGGTCGTGTCGTCTCGTACGTCTCGGTGCGGAAATTATATACGGCTATAACGTTATATATCCTAACCTAAGGGAACCTAACATCTCGGATGTATTATGTTCCAACATTCCTGGTGGGTCGGCCCCTACTTCTCGGTGGGCACATTATATACGTCTATATCGTAAAATAACCTAACCTAACCCATCTAGACCCTCGCTGGTAATGTTTTACAGAATCCCGGTCGTGTCGTCTCGTACGTCTCGGTGCGGATATTATATACGTCTATAACGTTATATATTCTAACCTAAGGCAACTTAACATCTCCGATGTAGTATTTTCCAACATTCCTGGCGGGTCGGCCCCTACTTCTCGGTGGGCACATTATATACGTCTATAACGTAATATAACCTAACCTAACCCATCTAGCCCCTAGCTGGGAATGTTTTACAGAATCCCGGTCGTGTCGTCCCGTACGTCTCGGTGCGGACATTATATACGTCTATAACGTTATATATCCTAACCTAAGGGAACCTAACATTTCGGATGTAGCATTTCACAACATTCCTGGCAGGTCGGCCCCTATTTCTCGGTGGGCACATTATATACGTCTATATCGTAATATAACCTAACCTAACCCATCTAGACCATCGCCGGTAATGTTTTACAAAATCCCGGTCGTGTCGGCCCGTACTTCACGGTGGGGACATTATTTACGTCTATAACGTTATATATCCTAACCTAAGGGAACCTAAAATCTCGGATGTAGTACTTCACAACATTCCTGGCGGGTCGGCCCCTACTTCTCGGTGGGCACATTACATACGTCTATATCGTAATATAACCTAACCTAACCCATCTAGACCCTCGCAGGTAATGTTTTACAAAATCCCGGTCGCGTCGTCCCGTACGTCCCGGTGCGGACATTATATACGTGTGTAACGTTATATATCCTTACCAAAGGCAACTTAACATCTCGGATGTAGTATTTTCCAACATCCCTGGCGGGGCGGCCGCTACTTCTCGGTGGGAACATTATATACATCTATATCGTAATATAACCTAACCTAACCCACCTAGACCCTCGCTGGTAATGTTTTACAAAATCCCGGTCGCGTCGTCCCGTACGTCCCGGTGCGGACATTATATACGTGTGTAACGATATATATCCTTACCAAAGGCAACTTAACATCTCGGATGTAGTATTTTCCAACAGTCTTGGCGGGTCGGACCCTACATCTCGGTGGGCACATTATATACGTCTATATCGTAATATAACCTAACCTAACCCATCTAGACCCTCGCTGGTAATGTTTTACAGAATCCCGGTCGTGTCGTCCCGTACGTCTCGGTGCGGACATTATATACGTCTATAACGTTATATATCCTAACCCAAGGCAACTTAACCTCTCGGATGTAGTATTTCCCAACAGTCTTGGCGGGTCGGACCCTACTTCTCGGTGGGCACATTATATACGTCTATATCGTAATATAACCTAACCTAAACCATCTAGAACCTCGCTGGTAATGTTTTACAGAATCCCGGTCGTGTCGTCTCGTACGTCTCGGTGCGGACATTATATACGTCTATAACGTTATATATCCTAACCTAATGGAACCTAACATCTCGGATGTAGTATTTCACAACATTCCTGGCTGGTCGGCCCCACTTCTCGGTGGGAACATTATATACGTTTATAACGATGTATAACCTAACCTAACCCATCTAGACCCTCGCTTGTAACGTTTTACAGAATCCCGGTCGTTTCGTCCCGTACGTCTCGGTGCGGACATTATATACGTCTATAACGTTATATATCCTAACCAAAGGCAACCTAACATCTCGAATGTAGTGTTTCACAACATTCCTGGCGGGTCGGCCCCACTTCTCGGTGGGAACATTATATACGTTTATAACGTAATACAACCTAACCTAACCCATCTAGTCCCTCGCTGGTTGTTTTACAAAATCCCAGTCGTGTCGGCCCGTACTTTTCCGTGTGGACATTATATACGTCTATAATTTTATATATCCTAACCTAAGGCAACTTAACATCTCGGATGTAGTATTTTCCAACATTCCTGGCGGGTCAGTCCCTACTTCTCGGTGGGCACATTATATACGTCTATATCGTAATATAACCTAACCTAACCGATCTAGACCCTCGCTTGTAATGTTTTACAGAATCCCGGTCGCGTCGTCCCGTACGTCCCGGTGCGGATATTATATACGTCTGTAACGTTATATATCCTAACCAAAGGCAACTTAACATCTCGGATGTAGTATTTTCCAACATTCCTGGCGGGTCAGTCCCTACTTCTCGGTGGGCACATTATATACGTCTGTATCGTAATATAACCTAACCTAACCCATCTAGACCCTCGCTGGTAATGTTTTACAAAATCCCGGTTGTGTCGGCCCGTACTTCTCGGTGGGGACATTATTTACGTCTATAACGTTATATATCCTAACCTAAGGGAACCTATCATCTCGGATGTAGTATTTCACAACATTCCTGGCTGGTCGGCCCCACTTCTCGGTGGGAACATTATATACGTTTATAACGTAATATAACCTAACCTAACCCATCTAGCCCCTCGCTTGTAATGTTTTGCCGAATCCCGGTCGTGTCGTCTCGTAAGTCTCGGTGCGGACATTATATACGTCTATAACGTTATATATCCTAACCTAAGGGAACCTAACATCTCGGATGTAGTATTTCACAACATTCCTGGCGGGTCGGCCCCACTTCTCGGTGGGAACATTATATACGTTTATAACATAATATAACCTAACCTAACCCATCTAGCCCCTCGCTGGTAATGTTTTACAAAATCACAGTCGTATCGGCCCGTACTTTTCCGTGGGGCCATTATATACGTCTATACTTTTATATATCCTAACCTAAGGGAACTTAACATCTCGGATGTAGTATTTCACAACATTCCTGGCTGGTCGGCCCCACTTCTCGGTGGGCACATTATATACGTCTATATCGTAATATAACCAAACCTAACCCATCTAGACCCTCTCTGGTAATGTTTCACAGAATCCCGGTCGTGTCGTCCCGTACGTCTCGGTGCGGACATTATATACGTCTATAACGTTATATATCCTAACCTAAGGCAGCTTAACCTCTCGGATGTAGTATTTTCCAACAGTCTTGGCGGGTCGGACCCTACTTCTCGGTGGGCACATTATATACGTCTATATCGTAATATAACCTAACCTAACCCATCTAGACCCTCGCTGGTAATGTTTTACAGAATCCCGGTCGTGTCGTCCCGTACGTCTCGGTGCGGACATTATATACGTCTATAACATTATATATCCTAACCCAAGGCAACTTAACCTCTCGGATGTAGTATTTTCCAACAGTCTTGGCGGGTCGGACCCTACCTCTCGGTGGGCACATTATATACGTCTATATCGTAATATAACCTAACCTAAACCATCTAGAACCTCGCTGGTAATGTTTTACAGAATCCCGGTCGTGTCGTCTCGTACGTCTCGGTGCGGACATTATATACGTCTATAACGTTATATATCCTAACCTAAGGGAACCTAACATCTCGGATGTAGTATTTCACAACATTCCTGGCGGGTCGGCCCCACTTCTCGGTGGGAACATTATATACGTTTATAACATAATATAACCTAACCTAACCCATCTAGCCCCTCTCTGGTAATGTTTTACACAATCACAGTCGTGTCGGCCCGTACTTTTCCGTGGGGACATTATATACGTCTATACTTTTATATATCCTAACCTAAGGGAACCTAACATCTCGGATGTAGTATTTCACAACAGTCCTGGCTGGTCGGCCCCAGTTCTCGGTGGGAACATTATATACGTCTATATCGTAATATAACCAAACCTAACCCATCTAGACCCTCTCTGGTAATGTTTTACAGAATCCCGGTCGTGTCGTCCCGTACGTCTCGGTGCGGACATTATATACGTCTATAACGTTATATATCCTAACCTAAGGCAACTTAACCTCTCGGATGTAGTATTTTCCAACAGTCTTGGCGGGTCGGACCCTACTTCTCGGTGGGCACATTATATACGTCTATATCGTAATATAACCCAACCTAAACCATCTAGAACCTCGCTGGTAATGTTGTACAGAATCCCGGTCGTGTCGTCTCGTACGTCTCGGTGCGGACATTATATATGTCTATAACGTTATATATCCTAACCTAAGGCAACCTAACATCTCGGATGTAGTATTTCACAACATTCCTGGCGGGTCGGCCCCTACTTCTCGGTGGGCACATTATATACGTCTATATCGTAATGTAACCTAACCTAACCCATCTAGACCCTCGCTGGTAATGTTTTACAGAATCCCGGTCGTGTCGTCTCGTACGTCTCGGTGCGGATATTATATACGTCTATAACGTTATACATCCTAACCTAAGGGAACCTAACATCTCGGATGTAGTATTTCACAACATTCCTGGCGGGTCGGCCCCACTTCTCGGTGGGAACATTATATACGTTTATAACATAATATAACCTAACCTAACCCATCTAGCCCCTCGCTGGTAATGTTTTACAAAATCACAGTCGTGTCGGCCCGTACTTTTCCGTGGGGACATTATATACGTCTATAATTTTATATATCCTAACCTAAGGCAACTTAACATCTCGAATGTAGTATTTTCCAACATTCCTGGCGGGTCGGCCCATACTTCCCGGTGGGCACATTATATACGTCTATATCGTAATATAACCTAACCTAACCCATCTAGAACCTCGCTGGTAATGTTTTACAGAATCCCGGTCGTGTCGTCCCGTACGTCTCGGTGCGGACATTATATACGTCTATGACGTTATATATCCTAACCTAAGGCAACTTAACCTCTCGGATGTAGTATTTTCCAACATTCTTGGCGGGTCGGACCCTACATCTCGGTGGGCACATTATATACGTCTATATCGTAATATAACCTAACCTAACCCATCTAGACACTCGCTGTTAATCTTTTACAAAATCCCGGTCGCAGCGGCACGTACGTCTCGATGCAGACATTATATACGTCTATAACTTTATATATCCTAACCTAAGGGAACCTAACACCTCGGATGTAGTATTTCACAACATTCCTGGCTGGTCGGCCCCACTTCTCGGTGGGAACATTATATAGGTTTATAGCGTAATATAACCAAACCTAACCCATCTAGACCATCGCTGGTAATGTTTTACAAAATCCCGGTCGAGTCGGCCCGTACTTCTCCGTGGGGACATTATTTACGTCTATAACGTTATATATCCTAACCTAAGGGAACCTAACATTTCGGATGTTGTATTTCACAACATTCCTGGCAGGTCGGCCCCTACTTCTCGGTGGGCACATTATATACGTCTATATCGTAATATGACCTAACCTAACCCATCTAGACCCTCGCTGGTAATGTTTTACAAAATCCCGGTCGTGTCGGCCCGTACTTCTCGGTGCGGACATTATATACGTCTATAACGTTATATATCCTAACCTAAGGCAACTTAACCTCTCGGATGTAGTATTTTCCAACAGTCTTGGCGGGTCGGACCCTACTTCTCGGTGGGCACATTATATGCTTCTATATCGTAATATAACCTAACCTAACCCATCTAGACCCTCGCTGTTAATGTTTTACAAAATCCCGGTCGTGTCGGCCCGTACTTTTCCGTGGGGACATTATATACGTCTATAATTTTATATATCCTAACCTAAGGCAACTTAACATCTCGAATGTAGTATTTTCCAACATTCCTGGCGGGTCGGCCCCTACTTCCCGGTGGGCACATTATATACGTCTATATCGTAATATAACCTAACCTAACCCATCTAGACCCTCGCTGGTAATGTTTTACAGAATTCCGGTCGTGTCGTCTCGTACATCTCGGTGCGGACATTATATACGTCTATAACGTTATATATCCTAACCTAAGGGAACCTAACATCTCGGATGTAGTATTTCACAACATTCCTGGCGGGTCGGCCCCCACTTCTCGGTGGGCACATTATATACGTCTATATCGTAATATAACCTAACCTAACCCATCTACACCCTCGCTGGTAATGTTTTACAGAATCCCGGTCGTGTCGTCTCGTACGTCTCGGTGCGGATATTATATACGTCTATAACGTTATATATTCTAACCTAAGGCAACTTAACATCTCCGATGTAGTATTTTCCAACATTCCTGGCGGCTCGGCCCCTACTTCTCGGTGGGCACATTATATACGTCTATAACGTAATATAACCTAACCTAACCCATCTAGACCCTCGCTGGTAATGTTTTACAGAATCCCGGTCGTGTCGTCTCGTACGTCTCGGTGCGGAAATTATATACGGCTATAACGTTATATATCCTAACCTAAGGGAACCTAACATCTCGGATGTATTATTTTCCAACATTCCTGGTGGGTCGGCCCCTACTTCTCGGTGGGCACATTATATACGTCTATATCGTAAAATAACCTAACCTAACCCATCTAGACCCTCGCTGGTAATGTTTTACAGAATCCCGGTCGTGTCGTCTCGTACGTCTCGGTGCGGATATTATATACGTCTATAACGTTATATATTCTAACCTAAGGCAACTTAACATCTCCGATGTAGTATTTTCCAACATTCCTGGCGGGTCGGCCCCTACTTCTCGGTGGGTACATTATATACGTCTATAACGTAATATAACCTAACCTAACCCATCTAGCCCCTAGCTGGGAATGTTTTACAGAATCCCGGTCGTGTCGTCCCGTACGTCTCGGTGCGGACATTATATACGTCTATAACGTTATATATCCTAACCTAAGGGAACCTAACATTTCGGATGTAGCATTTCACAACATTCCTGGCAGGTCGGCCCCTATTTCTCGGTGGGCACATTATATACGTCTATATCGTAATATAACCTAACCTAACCCATCTAGACCATCGCTGGTAATGTTTTACAAAATCCCGGTCGTGTCGGCCCGTACTTCACGGTGGGGACATTATTTACGTCTATAACGTTATATATCCTAACCTAAGGGAACCTAAAATCTCGGATGTAGTACTTCACAACATTCCTGGCGGGTCGGCCCCTACTTCTCGGTGGGCACATTACATACGTCTATATCGTAATATAACCTAACCTAACCCATCTAGACCCTCGCAGGTAATGTTTTACAAAATCCCTGTCGCGTCGTCCCGTACGTCCCGGTGCGGACATTATATACGTGTGTAACGTTATATATCCTTACCAAAGGCAACTTAACATCTCGGATGTAGTATTTTCCAACATCCCTGGCGGGGCGGCCGCTACTTCTCGGTGGGAACATTATATACATCTATATCATAATATAACCTAACCTAACCCACCTAGACCCTCGCTGGTAATGTTTTACAAAATCCCGGTCGCGTCGTCCCGTACGTCCCGGTGCGGACATTATATACGTGTGTAACGATATATATCCTTACCAAAGGCAACTTAACATCTCGGATGTAGTATTTTCCAACAGTCTTGGCGGGTCGGACCCTACATCTCGGTGGGCACATTATATACGTCTATATCGTAATATAACCTAACCTAACCCATCTAGACCCTCGCTGGTAATGTTTTACAGAATCCCGGTCGTGTCGTCCCGTACGTCTCGGTGCGGACATTATATACGTCTATAACGTTATATATCCTAACCCAAGGCAACTTAACCTCTCGGATGTAGTATTTCCCAACAGTCTTGGCGGGTCGGACCCTACTTCTCGGTGGGCACATTATATACGTCTATATCGTAATATAACCTAACCTAAACCATCTAGAACCTCGCTGGTAATGTTTTACAGAATCCCGGTCGTGTCGTCTCGTACTTCTCGGTGGGGACATTATTTACGTCTATAACGTTATATATCCTAACCTAAGGGAACCTATCATCTCGGATGTAGTATTTCACAACATTCCTGGCTGGTCGGCCCCACTTCTCGGTGGGAACATTATATACGTTTATAACGTAATATAACCTAACCTAACCCATCTAGCCCCTCGCTTGTAATGTTTTACAGAATCCCGGTCGCGTCGTCCCGTACGTCCCGGTGCGGACATTATATACGTCTGTAACGTTATGTATCCTAACCAAAGGCAACTTAACATCTCGGATGTAGTATTATCCAACATTCCGGGCGGGTCGGCCCCTACTTCTCGGTGGGTACATTATATACGTCTATATCGTAATATAACCTAACCTAACCCATCTAGACCCTCGCTGGTAATGTTTTACAGAATACCGGTCGTGTCGTCTCGTACGTCTCGGTGCGGATATTATATACGTCTATAACGTTATATATCCTAACCAAAGGTAACCTAACATCTCGAATGTAGTATTTCACAACATTCCTGGCGGGTCGGCCCCACTTCTCGGTGGGAAAATTATTTACGTCTATAACGTAATATAACCTAACCTAACCCATCTAGACCCTCGCTGGTAATGTTTTACACAATCCCGGGCGTGTCATCCCGTACGTCTCGGTGCGGACATTATATACGTCTATAACGTTATATATCCTAACCAAAGGCAACCTAACATCTCGAATGTAGTGTTTCACAACATTCTTGGCGGGTCGGCCCCACTTCTCGGTGGGAACATTATATACGTTTATAACGTAATATAACCTAACCTAACCCATCTAGCCCCTCGCTGGTTATGTTTTACAAAATCCCAGTCGTGTCGGCCTGTACTTTTCCGTGTGGACATTATATACGTCTATAATTTTATATATCCTAACCTAAGGCAACTTAACATCTCGGATGTAGTATTTTCCAACATTCCTGGCGGGTCAGTCCCTACTTCCCGGTGGGCACATTATATACGTCTATATCGTAATATAACCTACCCTAACCCATCTAGACCCTCGCTGGTAATGTTTTACAAAATCCCGGTCGTGTCGGCCCGTACTTCTCGTTGGGGACATTATTTACGTCTATAACCTTATATATCCTAACCTAAGGGAACCTATCATCTCGGATGTAGTATTTCACAACATTCCTGGCTGGTCGGCCCCACTTCTCGGTGGGAACATTATATACGTTTATAACGTAATATAACCTAACCTAACCCATCTAGCCCCTCGCTTGTAATGTTTTACAGAATCCCGGTCGCGTCGTCCCGTACGTCCCGGTGCGGTCATTATATACGTCTGTAACGTTATATATACTAACCTAAGGCAACTTAACATCTCCGATGTAGTATTTTCCAACATTCCTAGCGGCTCGGCCCCTACTTCTCGGTGGGCACATTATATACGTCTATAACGTAATATAACCTAACCTAACCCATCTAGACCCTCGCTGGTAATGTTTTACAGAATCCCGGTCGTGTCGTCTCGTACGTCTCGGTGCGGAAATTATATACGGCTATAACGTTATATATCCTAACCTAAGGGAACCTAACATCTCGGATGTAGTATTTTCCAACATTCCTGGTGGGTCGGCCCCTACTTCTCGGTGGGCACATTATATACGTCTATATCGTAAAATAACCTAACCTAACCCATCTAGACCCTCGCTGGTAATGTTTTACAAAATCCCGGTCGTGTCGGCCCGTACTTTTCCGTGGGGACATTATATACGTCTATAATTTTATATATCCTAACCTAAGGCAACATAACATCTCGAATGTAGTATTTTCCAACATTCCTGGCGGGTCAGTCCCTACATCTCGGTGGGCACATTATATACGTCTATATCGTAATATAACCTAACCTAACCCATCTAGACCCTCGCTGGTAATGTTTTGCAGAATCCCGGTCGTGTCGGCCTGTACGTCTCGGTGCGGACATTATATACGTCTATAACGTTATATATCCTAACCTAAGTTAACCTAACATCTCGGATGTAGTATTTCACAACATTCCTGGCTGGTCGGCCCCACTTCTCGGTGGGAACATTATATACGTTTATAAGGAAGTATAACCTAACCTAACCCATCTAGACCCTCGCTTGTAACGTTTTACAGAATCCCGGTCATGTCGTCCCGTACGTCTCGGTGCGGACATTATATACGTCTATAACGTTATATATCCTAACCAAAGGCAACCTAACATCTCGAATGTAGTGTTTCACAACATTCCTGGCGGGTCGGCCCCACTTCTCGGTGGGAACATTATATACGTTTATAACGTAATATAACCTAACCTAACCCATCTAGCCCCTCGCTGGTTATGTTTTACAAAATCCCAGTCGTGTCGGCCCGTACTTTTCCGTGTGGACATTATATACGTCTATAATTTTATATATCCTAACCTAAGGCAACTTAACATCTCGGATGTAGTATTTTCCAACATTCCTGGCGGGTCAGTCCCTACTTCTCGGTGGGCACATTATATACGTCTATATCGTAATATAACCTAACCTAACCCATCTAGACCCTCGCTGGTAATGTTTTACAGAATCCCGGTCGTGTCGTCTCGTAGGTCTCGGTGCGCACATTATATACGTCTATATCGTTATATATCCTAACCTAAGGCAACCTAACCTCTCGGATGTAGTATTTTCCAACATCCCTGGCGGGGCGGCCGCTACTTCTCGGTGGGAACATTATATACGTCTATATCGTAATATAACCTAACCTAACCCACCTAGACCCTCGCTGGTAATGTTTTACAAAATCCCGGTCGTGTCGGCCCGTACTTCTCGGTGGGGACATTATTTACGTCTATAACGTTATATATCCTAACCTAAGGGAACCTATGATCTCGGATGTAGTATTTCACAACATTCCTGGCTGGTCGGCCCCACTTCTCGGTGGGAACATTATATACGTTTATAACGTAATATAACCTACTCTAACCCATCTAGCCCCTCGCTTGTAATGTTTTACAGAATCCCGGTCGCGTCGTCCCGTACGTCCCAGTGCGGACATTATATACGTCTGTAACGTTATATATCCTAACCTAAGGGAACCTAACATCTCGGATGTAGTATTTTCCAACATTCCTGGCGGGTCAGTCCCTACTTCTCGGTGGGCACATTATATACGTCTATATCGTAATATAACCTAACCTAACCCATCTAGACCCTCGCTGGTAATGTTTTACAGAATCCCGGTCGTGTCGTCTCGTAGGTCTCGGTGCGCACATTATATACGTCTATATCGTTATATATCCTAACCTAAGGCAACCTAACCTCTCGGATGTAGTATTTTCCAACATCCCTGGCGGGGCGGCCGCTACTTCTCGGTGGGAACATTATATACGTCTATATCGTAATATAACCTAACCTAACCCACCTAGACCCTCGCTGGTAATGTTTTACAAAATCCCGGTCGTGTCGGCCCGTACTTCTCGGTGGGGACATTATTTACGTCTATAACGTTATATATCCTAACCTAAGGGAACCTATGATCTCGGATGTAGTATTTCACAACATTCCTGGCTGGTCGGCCCCACTTCTCGGTGGGAACATTATATACGTTTATAACGTAATATAACCTACTCTAACCCATCTAGCCCCTCGCTTGTAATGTTTTACAGAATCCCGGTCGCGTCGTCCCGTACGTCCCAGTGCGGACATTATATACGTCTGTAACGTTATATATCCTAACCTAAGGGAACCTAACATCTCGGATGTAGTATTTCACAACATTCCTGGCGGGTCGGCCCCTACTTCTCGGTGGGCACATTATATACGTCTATATCGTAATATAACCTAACCTAACCCATCTAGACCCTCGCTGGTAATGTTTTACAGAATCCCGGTCGTGTCGTCTCGTACGTCTCGGTGCGGATATTATATACGTCTATAACGTTATATATCCTAACCTAAAGGAACCTAACATCTCGGGTGTAGTATTTCACAACATTCCTGGCGGGTCGGCCCCTACTACTCGGTGGGCACATTATATACATCTGTAACGTAATATAACCTAACCTAAGCCACCTACACCCTCGCTTGTAATGTTTCACAGAATCCCGTTCGTGTCTTGCCGTACGTCACGAAGCCGGACATTATATACGTCTATAAATTTATATATCCTAACCTAAGGCAACCTAACATCTCGAATGTAGTATTTTACAACATTCCTGGCGGGTCGGCCCCACTTCTCGGTGGGAACATTATTTACGTCTATGACGTAATATAACCTAACCTAACCCATCTAGACCCTCGCTGGTAATGTTTTACAGAATCCCGGTCGTGTCGTCTCGTACGTCTCGGTGCGGACATTATATATGTCTATAACGTTATATATCCTAACCTAAGGGAACCTAACTTCACGGATGTAGTATTTCACAACATTCCTGGCTGGTCGGCCCCACTTCTCGGTGGGAACATTATATACGTTTATAACGTAGTATAACCTAACCTAACCCATCTAGCCCCTCGCTTGTAATGTTTTGCAGAATCCCGGTCGTGTCGGCCCGTACTTCACGGTGGGGACATTATTTACGTCTATAACGTTATATATCCTAACCTAAGGGAACCTAAAATCTCGGATGTAGTACTTCACAACATTCCTGGCGGGTCGGCCCCTACTTCTCGGTGGGCACATTACATACGTCTATATCGTAATATAACCTAACCTAACCCATCTAGACCCTCGCAGGTAATGTTTTACAAAATCCCTGTCGCGTCGTCCCGTACGTCCCGGTGCGGACATTATATACGTGTGTAACGTTATATAATCTTACCAAAGGCAACTTAACATCTCGGATGTAGTATTTTCCAACATCCCTGGCGGGGCGGCCGCTACTTCTCGGTGGGAACATTATATACATCTATATCATAATATAACCTAACCTAACCCACCTAGACCCTCGCTGGTAATGTTTTACAAAATCCCGGTCGCGTCGTCCCGTACGTCCCGGTGCGGACATTATATACGTGTGTAACGATATATATCCTTACCAAAGGCAACTTAACATCTCGGATGTAGTATTTTCCAACAGTCTTGGCGGGTCGGACCCTACATCTCGGTGGGCACATTATATACGTCTATATCGTAATATAACCTAACCTAACCCATCTAGACCCTCGCTGGTAATGTTTTACAGAATCCCGGTCGTGTCGTCCCGTACGTCTCGGTGCGGACATTATATACGTCTATAACGTTATATATCCTAACCCAAGGCAACTTAACCTCTCGGATGTAGTATTTCCCAACAGTCTTGGCGGGTCGGACCCTACTTCTCGGTGGGCACATTATATACGTCTATATCGTAATATAACCTAACCTAAACCATCTAGAACCTCGCTGGTAATGTTTTACAGAATCCCGGTCGTGTCGTCTCGTACTTCTCGGTGGGGACATTATTTACGTCTATAACGTTATATATCCTAACCTAAGGGAACCTATCATCTCGGATGTAGTATTTCACAACATTCCTGGCTGGTCGGCCCCACTTCTCGGTGGGAACATTATATACGTTTATAACGTAATATAACCTAACCTAACCCATCTAGCCCCTCGCTTGTAATGTTTTACAGAATCCCGGTCGCGTCGTCCCGTACGTCCCGGTGCGGACATTATATACGTCTGTAACGTTATGTATCCTAACCAAAGGCAACTTAACATCTCGGATGTAGTATTTTCCAACATTCCGGGCGGGTCGGCCCCTACTTCTCGGTGGGTACATTATATACGTCTATATCGTAATATAACCTAACCTAACCCATCTAGACCCTCGCTGGTAATGTTTTACAGAATACCGGTCGTGTCGTCTCGTACGTCTCGGTGCGGATATTATATACGTCTATAACGTTATATATCCTAACCAAAGGCAACCTAACATCTCGAATGTAGTATTTCACAACATTCCTGGCGGGTCGGCCCCACTTCTCGGTGGGAAAATTATTTACGTCTATAACGTAATATAACCTAACCTAACCCATCTAGACCCTCGCTGGTAATGTTTTACACAATCCCGGGCGTGTCATCCCGTACGTCTCGGTGCGGACATTATATACGTCTATAACGTTATATATCCTAACCAAAGGCAACCTAACATCTCGAATGTAGTGTTTCACAACATTCTTGGCGGGTCGGCCCCACTTCTCGGTGGGAACATTATATACGTTTATAACGTAATATAACCTAACCTAACCCATCTAGCCCCTCGCTGGTTATGTTTTACAAAATCCCAGTCGTGTCGGCCTGTACTTTTCCGTGTGGACATTATATACGTCTATAATTTTATATATCCTAACCTAAGGCAACTTAACATCTCGGATGTAGTATTTTCCAACATTCCTGGCGGGTCAGTCCCTACTTCCCGGTGGGCACATTATATACGTCTATATCGTAATATAACCTACCCTAACCCATCTAGACCCTCGCTGGTAATGTTTTACAAAATCCCGGTCGTGTCGGCCCGTACTTCTCGTTGGGGACATTATTTACGTCTATAACCTTATATATCCTAACCTAAGGGAACCTATCATCTCGGATGTAGTATTTCACAACATTCCTGGCTGGTCGGCCCCACTTCTCGGTGGGAACATTATATACGTTTATAACGTAATATAACCTAACCTAACCCATCTAGCCCCTCGCTTGTAATGTTTTACAGAATCCCGGTCGCGTCGTCCCGTACGTCCCGGTGCGGTCATTA
Organism: Xylocopa violacea; assembly: GCA_963969225.1. Lineage (NCBI taxonomy): Eukaryota > Metazoa > Arthropoda > Insecta > Hymenoptera > Apidae > Xylocopa > Xylocopa violacea. The sequence continues at coordinate 868,202 of CAXAJV010000481.1, forward strand.
TATACGTCTGTAACGTTATATATACTAACCTAAGGCAACTTAACATCTCCGATGTAGTATTTTCCAACATTCCTAGCGGCTCGGCCCCTACTTCTCGGTGGGCACATTATATACGTCTATAACGTAATATAACCTAACCTAACCCATCTAGACCCTCGCTGGTAATGTTTTACAGAATCCCGGTCGTGTCGTCTCGTACGTCTCGGTGCGGAAATTATATACGGCTATAACGTTATATATCCTAACCTAAGGGAACCTAACATCTCGGATGTAGTATTTTCCAACATTCCTGGTGGGTCGGCCCCTACTTCTCGGTGGGCACATTATATACGTCTATATCGTAAAATAACCTAACCTAACCCATCTAGACCCTCGCTGGTAATGTTTTACAAAATCCCGGTCGTGTCGGCCCGTACTTTTCCGTGGGGACATTATATACGTCTATAATTTTATATATCCTAACCTAAGGCAACATAACATCTCGAATGTAGTATTTTCCAACATTCCTGGCGGGTCAGTCCCTACATCTCGGTGGGCACATTATATACGTCTATATCGTAATATAACCTAACCTAACCCATCTAGACCCTCGCTGGTAATGTTTTGCAGAATCCCGGTCGTGTCGGCCTGTACGTCTCGGTGCGGACATTATATACGTCTATAACGTTATATATCCTAACCTAAGTTAACCTAACATCTCGGATGTAGTATTTCACAACATTCCTGGCTGGTCGGCCCCACTTCTCGGTGGGAACATTATATACGTTTATAAGGAAGTATAACCTAACCTAACCCATCTAGACCCTCGCTTGTAACGTTTTACAGAATCCCGGTCATGTCGTCCCGTACGTCTCGGTGCGGACATTATATACGTCTATAACGTTATATATCCTAACCAAAGGCAACCTAACATCTCGAATGTAGTGTTTCACAACATTCCTGGCGGGTCGGCCCCACTTCTCGGTGGGAACATTATATACGTTTATAACGTAATATAACCTAACCTAACCCATCTAGCCCCTCGCTGGTTATGTTTTACAAAATCCCAGTCGTGTCGGCCCGTACTTTTCCGTGTGGACATTATATACGTCTATAATTTTATATATCCTAACCTAAGGCAACTTAACATCTCGGATGTAGTATTTTCCAACATTCCTGGCGGGTCAGTCCCTACTTCTCGGTGGGCACATTATATACGTCTATATCGTAATATAACCTAACCTAACCCATCTAGACCCTCGCTGGTAATGTTTTACAGAATCCCGGTCGTGTCGTCTCGTAGGTCTCGGTGCGCACATTATATACGTCTATATCGTTATATATCCTAACCTAAGGCAACCTAACCTCTCGGATGTAGTATTTTCCAACATCCCTGGCGGGGCGGCCGCTACTTCTCGGTGGGAACATTATATACGTCTATATCGTAATATAACCTAACCTAACCCACCTAGACCCTCGCTGGTAATGTTTTACAAAATCCCGGTCGTGTCGGCCCGTACTTCTCGGTGGGGACATTATTTACGTCTATAACGTTATATATCCTAACCTAAGGGAACCTATGATCTCGGATGTAGTATTTCACAACATTCCTGGCTGGTCGGCCCCACTTCTCGGTGGGAACATTATATACGTTTATAACGTAATATAACCTACTCTAACCCATCTAGCCCCTCGCTTGTAATGTTTTACAGAATCCCGGTCGCGTCGTCCCGTACGTCCCAGTGCGGACATTATATACGTCTGTAACGTTATATATCCTAACCTAAGGGAACCTAACATCTCGGATGTAGTATTTTCCAACATTCCTGGCGGGTCAGTCCCTACTTCTCGGTGGGCACATTATATACGTCTATATCGTAATATAACCTAACCTAACCCATCTAGACCCTCGCTGGTAATGTTTTACAGAATCCCGGTCGTGTCGTCTCGTAGGTCTCGGTGCGCACATTATATACGTCTATATCGTTATATATCCTAACCTAAGGCAACCTAACCTCTCGGATGTAGTATTTTCCAACATCCCTGGCGGGGCGGCCGCTACTTCTCGGTGGGAACATTATATACGTCTATATCGTAATATAACCTAACCTAACCCACCTAGACCCTCGCTGGTAATGTTTTACAAAATCCCGGTCGTGTCGGCCCGTACTTCTCGGTGGGGACATTATTTACGTCTATAACGTTATATATCCTAACCTAAGGGAACCTATGATCTCGGATGTAGTATTTCACAACATTCCTGGCTGGTCGGCCCCACTTCTCGGTGGGAACATTATATACGTTTATAACGTAATATAACCTACTCTAACCCATCTAGCCCCTCGCTTGTAATGTTTTACAGAATCCCGGTCGCGTCGTCCCGTACGTCCCAGTGCGGACATTATATACGTCTGTAACGTTATATATCCTAACCTAAGGGAACCTAACATCTCGGATGTAGTATTTCACAACATTCCTGGCGGGTCGGCCCCTACTTCTCGGTGGGCACATTATATACGTCTATATCGTAATATAACCTAACCTAACCCATCTAGACCCTCGCTGGTAATGTTTTACAGAATCCCGGTCGTGTCGTCTCGTACGTCTCGGTGCGGATATTATATACGTCTATAACGTTATATATCCTAACCTAAAGGAACCTAACATCTCGGATGTAGTATTTCACAACATTCCTGGCGGGTCGGCCCCTACTACTCGGTGGGCACATTATATACATCTGTAACGTAATATAACCTAACCTAAGCCACCTACACCCTCGCTTGTAATGTTTCACAGAATCCCGTTCGTGTCTTGCCGTACGTCACGAAGCCGGACATTATATACGTCTATAAATTTATATATCCTAACCTAAGGCAACCTAACATCTCGAATGTAGTATTTTACAACATTCCTGGCGGGTCGGCCCCACTTCTCGGTGGGAACATTATTTACGTCTATGACGTAATATAACCTAACCTAACCCATCTAGACCCTCGCTGGTAATGTTTTACAGAATCCCGGTCGTGTCGTCTCGTACGTCTCGGTGCGGACATTATATATGTCTATAACGTTATATATCCTAACCTAAGGGAACCTAACTTCACGGATGTAGTATTTCACAACATTCCTGGCTGGTCGGCCCCACTTCTCGGTGGGAACATTATATACGTTTATAACGTAGTATAACCTAACCTAACCCATCTAGCCCCTCGCTTGTAATGTTTTGCAGAATCCCGGTCGTGTCGGCCCGTACGTCTCGGTGCGGACATTATATACGTCTATAACGTTATATATCCTAACCTAAGGCAACCTAACATCTCGGATGCAGTATTTCACAACATTCCTGGCTGGTCGGCCCCACTTCTCGGTGGGAACATTATATACGTTTATAACGAAGTATAACCTAACTTAACCCATCTAGACCCTCGCTTGTAATGTTTTACAGAATCCCGGTCGTGTCGTCCCGTACGTCTCGGTGCGGACATTATATACGTCTATAACTTTATATATCCTAACCTAAGGCAACATAACCTCTCGGATGTAGTATTTTCCAACAGTCTTGGCTGGTCGGACCCTACTTCTCGGTGGGCACAATATATACTTCTATATCGTAATATAACTTAACCCAACCCATCTAGACCCTCGCTGTTAATGTTTTACAAAATCCCGGTCGTGTCGGCCCGTACTTTTCCGTGGGGACATTATATACGTCTATAATTTTATATATCCTAACCTAAGGCAACATAACATCTCGAATGTAGTATTTTCCAACATTCCTGGCGGGTCGGCCCCTACTTCTCGGTGGGAACATTATATACGTCTATATCGTAATATAACCTAACCTAACCCATCTAGCCCCTCGCTGGTAATGTTTTACAAAATCCCAGTCGTGTCGGCCCGTACTTTTCCGTGGGGACATTATATACGTCTATAATTTTATATATCCTAACCTAAGGCAACATAACATCTCGAATGTAGTATTTTCCAACATTCCTGGCGGGTCAGTCCCTACATCTCGGTGGGCACATTATATACGTCTATATCGTAATATAACCTAACCTAACCCATCTAGACCCTCGCTGGTAATGTTTTGGAGAATCCCGGTCGTGTCGGCCTGTACGTCTCGGTACGGACATTATATACGTCTATAACGTTATATATCCTAACCTAAGTTAACCTAACATCTCGGATGTAGTATTTCACAACATTCCTGGCTGGTCGGCCCCACTTCTCGGTGGGAACATTATATACGTTTATAAGGAAGTATAACCTAACCTAACCCATCTAGACCCTCGCTTGTAACGTTTTACAGAATCCCGGTCATGTCGTCCCGTATGTCTCGGTGCGGACATTATATACGTCTATAACGTTATATATCCTAACCAAAGGCAACCTAACATCTCGAATGTAGTGTTTCACAACATTCCTGGCGGGTCGGCCCCACTTCTCGGTGGGAACATTATATACGTTTATAACGTAATATAACCTAACCTAACCCATCTAGCCCCTCGCTGGTTATGTTTTACAAAATCCCAGTCGTGTCGGCCCGTACTTTTCCGTGTGGACATTATATACGTCTATAAATTTATATATCCTAACCTGAGGCAACCTAACATCTCGAATGTAGTATTTTACAACATTCCTGGCGGGTCGGCCCCACTTCTCGGTGGGAACATTATTTACGTCTATGACGTAATATAACCTAACCTAACCCATCTAGACCCTCGCTGGTAATGTTTTACAGAATCCCGGTCGTGTCGTCTCGTACGTCTCGGTGCGGACATTATATATGTCTATAACGTTATATATCCTAACCTAAGGGAACCTAACTTCACGGATGTAGTATTTCACAACATTCCTGGCTGGTCGGCCCCACTTCTCGGTGGGAACATTATATACGTTTATAACGTAGTATAACCTAACCTAACCCATCTAGCCCCTCGCTTGTAATGTTTTGCAGAATCCCGGTCGTGTCGGCCCGTACGTCTCGGTGCGGACATTATATACGTCTATAACGTTATATATCCTAACCTAAGGCAACCTAACATCTCGGATGTAGTATTTCACAACATTCCTGGCTGGTCGGCCCCACTTCTCGGTGGGAACATTATATACGTTTATAACGAAGTATAACCTAACTTAACCCATCTAGACCCTCGCTTGTAATGTTTTACAGAATCCCGGTCGTGTCGTCCCGTACGTCTCGGTGCGGACATTATATACGTCTATAGCTTTATATATCCTAACCTAACCCATCTAGACCCTCGCTGGTAATGTTTTACAAAATCGCGGTCGTGTCGGCCCGTACTTCTCCGTGGGGACATTATATACGTCTATATCGTTATATATCCTAACCTAAGGCAACCGAACATCTCGGATGTAGTATTTTCCAACATTCCTGGCGAGGCGGACGCCACTTCTCTTTGGGAACATTATATACGTCTATATCGTAATATAACCTAACCTAACCCATCTAGACCCTCGCTGGTAATGTTTTACAGAATACCGGTCGTGTCGTTTCGTACGTCCCGGTGCGGACATTATATACGTCTATAACGTTATATATCCTAACCTAAGTTAACCTAACATCTCGGATGTAGTATTTCACAACATTCCTGGCTGGTCGGCCCCACTTCTCGGTGGGAACATTATATACGTTTATAAGGAAGTATAACCTAACCTAACCCATCTAGACCCTCGCTTGTAACGTTTTACAGAATCCCGGTCGTGTCGTCCCGTACGTCTCGGTGCGGACATTATATACGTCTATAACGTTATATATCCTAACCAAAGGCAACCTAACATCTCGAATGTAGTGTTTCACAACATTCCTGGCGGGTCGGCCCCACTTCTCGGAGAGAACATTATATACGTTTATAACGTAATATAACCTAACCTAACCCATCTAGCCCCTCGCTGGTTATGTTTTACAAAATCCCAGTCGTGTCGGCCCGTACTTTTCCGTGTGGACATTATATACGTCTATAATTTTATATATCCTAACCTAAGGCAACTTAACATCTCGGATGTAGTATTTTCCAACATTCCTGGCGGGTCAGTCCCTACATCTCGGTGGGCACATTATATACGTCTATATCGTAATATAACCTAACCTAACCCATCTAGACCCTCGCTGGTAATGTTTTACAGAATCCCGGTCGTGTCGTCTCGTAGGTCTCGGTGCGGACATTATATACGTCTATATCGTTATATATCCTAACCTAAGGCAACCTAACATCTCGGATGTAGTATTTTCCAACATCCCTGGCGGGGCGGCCGCTACTTCTCGGTGGGAACATTATATACGTCTATATCGTAATATAACCTAACCTAACCCACCTAGACCCTCGCTGGTAATGTTTTACAAAATCCCGGTCGTGTCGTCCCGTACGTCTCGGTGCGGAAATTATATACGGCTATAACGTTATATATCCTAACCTAAGGGAACCTAACATCTCGGATGTAGTATTTTCCAACATTCCTGGTGGGTCGGCCTCTACTTCTCGGTGGGCACATTATATACGTCTATAACGTAATATAACCTAACCTAACCCATCTAGACCCTCGCTGGTAATGTTTTACAGAATCCCGGTCGTGTCGTCTCGTACGTCTCGGTGCGGATATTATATACGTCTATAACGTTATATATTCTAACCTAAGGCAACTTAACATCTCGGATGTAGTATTTTCCAACATTCCTGGCGGGTCGGCCCCTACATCTCGGTGGGCACATTATATACGTCTATATCGTAATATAACCTAACCTAACCCATCTAGAACCTCGCTGGTAATGTTTTGCAGAATCCCGGTCGTGTCGGCCTGTACGTCCCGGTGCGGACATTATATACGTCTATAACGTTATATATCCTAACCTAAGTTAACCTAACATCTCGGATGTAGTATTTCACAACATTCCTGGCTGGTCGGCCCCACTTCTCGGTGGGAACATTATATACGTTTATAAGGAAGTATAACCTAACCTAACCCATCTAGACCCTCGCTTGTAACGTTTTACAGAATCCCGGTCGTGTCGTCCCGTACGTCTCGGTGCGGACATTATATACGTCTATAACGTTATATATCCTAACCAAAGGCAACCTAACATCTCGAATGTAGTGTTTCACAACATTCCTGGCGGGTCGGCCCCACTTCTCGGTGGGAACATTATATACGTTTATAACGTAATATAACCTAACCTAACCCATCTAGCCCCTCGCTGGTTATGTTTTACAAAATCCCAGTCGTGTCGGCCCGTACTTTTCCGTGTGGACATTATATACGTCTATAATTTTATATATCCTAACCTAAGGCAACTTAACATCTCGGATGTAGTATTTTCCAACATTCCTGGCGGGTCAGTCCCTACTTCTCGGTGGGCACATTATATACGTCTATATCGTAATATAACCTAACCTAACCCATCTAGACCCTCGCTGGTAATGTTTTACAGAATCCCGGTCGTGTCGTCTCGTACGTCTCGGTGCGGATATTATATACGTCTATAACGTTATATGTTCTAACCTAAGGCAACTTAACATCTCCGATGTAGTATTTTCCAACATTCCTGGCGGGTCGGCCCCTACATCTCGGTGGGCACATTATATACGTCTATATCGTAATATAACCTAACCTAACCCATCTAGACCCTCGCTGGTAATGTTTTGCAGAATCCCGGTCGTGTCGGCCTGTACGTCCCGGTGCGGACATTATATACGTCTATAACGTTATATATCCTAACCTAAGTTAACCTAACATCTCGGATGTAGTATTTCACAACATTCCTGGCTGGTCGGCCCCACTTCTCGGTGGGAACATTATATACGTTTATAAGGAAGTATAACCTAACCTAACCCATCTAGACCCTCGCTTGTAACGTTTTACAGAATCCCGGTCGTGTCGTCCCGTACGTCTCGGTGCGGACATTATATACGTCTATAACGTTATATATCCTAACCAAAGGCAACCTAACATCTCGAATGTAGTGTTTCACAACATTCCTGGCGGGTCGGCCCCACTTCTCGGTGGGAACATTATATACGTTTATAACGTAATATAACCTAACCTAACCCATCTAGCCCCTCGCTGGTTATGTTTTACAAAATCCCAGTCGTGTCGGCCCGTACTTTTCCGTGTGGACATTATATACGTCTATAATTTTATATATCCTAACCTAAGGCAACTTAACATCTCGGATGTAGTATTTTCCAACATTCCTGGCGGGTCAGTCCCTACTTCTCGGTGGGCACATTATATACGTCTATATCGTAATATAACCTAACCTAACCCATCTAGACCCTCGCTGGTAATGTTTTACAGAATCCCGGTCGTGTCGTCTCGTACGTCTCGGTGCGGATAGTATATACGTCTATAACGTTATATATTCTAACCTAAGGCAACTTAACATCTCCGATGTAGTATTTTCCAACATTCCTGGCGGGTCGGCCCCTACATCTCGGTGGGCACATTATATACGTCTATATCGTAATATAACCTAACCTAACCCATCTAGACCCTCGCTGGTAATGTTTTGCAGAATCCCGGTCGTGTCGGCCTGTACGTCCCGGTGCGGACATTATATACGTCTATAACGTTATATATCCTAACCTAAGTTAACCTAACATCTCGGATGTAGTATTTCACAACATTCCTGGCTGGTCGGCCCCTACTTCTCGGTGGGCACATTATATACGTCTATAACGTAATATAACCTAACCTAAGCCACCTACACCCTCGCTTGTAATGTTTCACAGAATCCCGTTCGTGTCTTGCCGTACGTCACGAAGCCGGACATTATATACGTCTATAAATTTATATATCCTAACCTGAGGCAACCTAACATCTCGAATGTAGTATTTTACAACATTCCTGGCGGGTCGGCCCCACTTCTCGGTGGGAACATTATTTACGTCTATGACGTAATATAACCTAACCTAACCCATCTAGACCCTCGCTGGTAATGTTTTACAGAATCCCGGTCGTGTCGTCTCGTACGTCTCGGTGCGGACATTATATATGTCTATAACGTTATATATCCTAACCTAAGGGAACCTAACTTCACGGATGTAGTATTTCACAACATTCCTGGCTGGTCGGCCCCACTTCTCGGTGGGAACATTATATACGTTTATAACGTAGTATAACCTAACCTAACCCATCTAGCCCCTCGCTTGTAATGTTTTGCAGAATCCCGGTCGTGTCGGCCCGTACGTCTCGGTGCGGACATTATATACGTCTATAACGTTATATATCCTAACCTAAGGCAACCTAACATCTCGGATGTAGTATTTCACAACATTCCTGGCTGGTCGGCCCCACTTCTCGGTGGGAACATTATATACGTTTATAACGAAGTATAACCTAACTTAACCCATCTAGACCCTCGCTTGTAATGTTTTACAGAATCCCGGTCGTGTCGTCCCGTACGTCTCGGTGCGGACATTATATACGTCTATAGCTTTATATATCCTAACCTAAGGCAACATAACCTCTCGGATGTAGTATTTTCCAACAGTCTTGGCTGGTCGGACCCTACTTCTCGGTGGGCACAATATATACTTCTATATCGTAATATAACCTAACCCAACCCATCTAGACCCTCGCTGTTAATGTTTTACAAAATCCCGGTCGTGTCGGCCCGTACTTTTCCGTGGGGACATTATATACGTCTATAATTTTATATATCCTAACCTAAGGCAACATAACATCTCGAATGTAGTATTTCACAACATTCCTGGCGGGTCAGTCCCTACTTCTCGGTGGGCACATTATATACGTCTATATCGTAATATAACCTAACCTAACCCATCTAGACCCTCGCTGGTAATGTTTTACAAAATCGCGGTCGTGTCGGCCCGTACTTCTCCGTGGGGACATTATATACGTCTATATCGTTATATATCCTAACCTAAGGCAACCGAACATCTCGGATGTAGTATTTTCCAACATTCCTGGCGAGGCGGACGCCACTTCTCTTTGGGAACATTATATACGTCTATATCGTAATATAACCTAACCTAACCCATCTAGACCCTCGCTGGTAATGTTTTACAGAATACCGGTCGTGTCGTTTCGTACGTCTCGGTGCGGGTATTATATACGTCTATAACGTTATATATCCTAACCAAAGGCAACCTAACATCTCGAATGTAGTATTTCACAACATTCCTGGCGGGTCGGCCCCACTTCTCGGTGGGAAAATTATTTACGTCTATAACGTAATATAACCTAACCTAACCCATCTAGCCCCTCGCTGGTTATGTTTTACAAAATCCCAGTCGTGTCGGCCTGTACTTTTCCGTGTGGACATTATATACGTCTATAATTTTATATATCCTAACCTAAGGCAACTTAACATCTCGGATGTAGTATTTTCCAACACTCCTGGCGGGTCAGTCCCTACTTCTCGGTGGGCACATTATATACGTCTATAACGTAATATAACCTAACCTAACCCATCTAGACCCTCGCTGGTAATGTTTTACAGAATCCCGGTCGTGTCGTCTCGTACGTCTCGGTGCGGATATTATATACGTCTATAACGTTATATGTTCTAACCTAAGGCAACTTAACATCTCCGATGTAGTATTTTCCAACATTCCTGGCGGGTCGGCCCCTACATCTCGGTGGGCACATTATATACGTCTATATCGTAATATAACCTAACCTAACCCATCTAGACCCTCGCTGGTAATGTTTTGCAGAATCCCGGTCGTGTCGGCCTGTACGTCCCGGTGCGGACATTATATACGTCTATAACGTTATATATCCTAACCTAAGTTAACCTAACATCTCGGATGTAGTATTTCACAACATTCCTGGCTGGTCGGCCCCACTTCTCGGTGGGAACATTATATACGTTTATAAGGAAGTATAACCTAACCTAACCCATCTAGACCCTCGCTTGTAACGTTGTACAGAATCCCGGTCGTGTCGTCCCGTACGTCTCGGTGCGGACATTATATACGTCTATAACGTTATATATCCTAACCAAAGGCAACCTAACATCTCGAATGTAGTGTTTCACAACATTCCTGGCGGGTCGGCCCCACTTCTCGGTGGGAACATTATATACGTTTATAACGTAATATAACCTAACCTAACCCATCTAGCCCCTCGCTGGTTATGTTTTACAAAATCCCAGTCGTGTCGGCCCGTACTTTTCCGTGTGGACATTATATACGTCTATAATTTTATATATCCTAACCTAAGGCAACTTAACATCTCGGATGTAGTATTTTCCAACATTCCTGGCGGGTCAGTCCCTACTTCTCGGTGGGCACATTATATACGTCTATATCGTAATATAAGCTAACCTAACCCATCTAGACCCTCGCTGGTAATGTTTTACAGAATCCCGGTCGTGTCGTCTCGTAGGTCTCGGTGCGGACATTATATACGTCTATATCGTTATATATCCTAACCTAAGGCAACCTAACATCTCGGATGTAGTATTTTCCAACATCCCTGGCGGGGCGGCCGCTACTTCTCGGTGGGAACATTATATACGTCTATATCGTAATATAACCTAACCTAACCCACCTAGACCCTCGCTGGTAATGTTTTACAAAATCCCGGTCGTGTCGTCCCGTACGTCTCGGTGCGGAAATTATATACGGCTATAACGTTATATATCCTAACCTAAGGGAACCTAACATCTCGGATGTAGTATTTTCCAACATTCCTGGTGGGTCGGCCTCTACTTCTCGGTGGGCACATTATATACGTCTATAACGTAATATAACCTAACCTAACCCATCTAGACCCTCGCTGGTAATGTTTTACAGAATCCCGGTCGTGTCGTCTCGTACGTCTCGGTGCGGATATTATATACGTCTATAACGTTATATATTCTAACCTAAGGCAACTTAACATCTCCGATGTAGTATTTTCCAACATTCCTGGCGGGTCGGCCCCTACATCTCGGTGGGCACATTATATACGTCTATATCGTAATATAACCTAACCTAACCCATCTAGACCCTCGCTGGTAATGTTTTGCAGAATCCCGGTCGTGTCGGCCTGTACGTCCCGGTGCGGACATTATATACGTCTATAACGTTATATATCCTAACCTAAGTTAACCTAACATCTCGGATGTAGTATTTCACAACATTCCTGGCTGGTCGGCCCCACTTCTCGGTGGGAACATTATATACGTTTATAAGGAAGTATAACCTAACCTAACCCATCTAGACCCTCGCTTGTAACGTTTTACAGAATCCCGGTCGTGTCGTCCCGTACGTCTCGGTGCGGACATTATATACGTCTATAACGTTATATATCCTAACCAAAGGCAACCTAACATCTCGAATGTAGTGTTTCACAACATTCCTGGCGGGTCGGCCCCACTTCTCGGTGGGAACATTATATACGTTTATAACGTAATATAACCTAACCTAACCCATCTAGCCCCTCGCTGGTTATGTTTTACAAAATCCCAGTCGTGTCGGCCCGTACTTTTCCGTGTGGACATTATATACGTCTATAATTTTATATATCCTAACCTAAGGCAACTTAACATCTCGGATGTAGTATTTTCCAACATTCCTGGCGGGTCAGTCCCTACTTCTCGGTGGGCACATTATATACGTCTATATCGTAATATAACCTAACCTAACCCATCTAGACCCTCGCTGGTAATGTTTTACAGATTCCCGGTCGTGTCGTCTCGTACGTCTCGGTGCGGATATTATATACGTCTATAACGTTATATATTCTAACCTAAGGCAACTTAACATCTCCGATGTAGTATTTTCCAACATTCCTGGCGGGTCGGCCCCTACATCTCGGTGGGCACATTATATACGTCTATATCGTAATATAACCTAACCTAACCCATCTAGCCCCTCGCTGGTTATGTTTTACAAAATCCCAGTCGTGTCGGCCCGTACTTTTCCGTGTGGACATTATATACGTCTATAATTTTATATATCCTAACCTAAGGCAACTTAACATCTCGGATGTAGTATTTTCCAACATTCCTGGCGGGTCAGTCCCTACTTCTCGGTGGGCACATTATATACGTCTATATCGTAATATAACCTAACCTAACCCATCTAGACCCTCGCTGGTAATGTTTTACAGGTTCCCGGTCGTGTCGTCTCGTACGTCTCGGTGCGGATATTATATACGTCTATAACGTTATATGTTCTAACCTAAGGCAACTTAACATCTCCGATGTAGTATTTTCCAACATCCCTGGCGGGGCGGCCGCTACTTCTCGGTGGGCACATTATATACGTCTATATCGTAATATAACCTAACCTAACCCACCTAGACCCTCGCTGGTAATGTTTTACAAAATCCCGGTCGTGTCGTCCCGTACGTCTCGGTGCGCAAATTATATACGTCTATAACGTTATATATTCTAACCTAAGTTAACCTAACATCTCGGATGTAGTATTTCACAACATTCCTGGCTGGTCGGCCCCACTTCTCGGTGGGAACATTATATACGTTTATAAGGAAGTATAACCTAACCTAACCCATCTAGACCCTCGCTTGTAACGTTTTACAGAATCCCGGTCGTGTCGTCCCGTACGTCTCGGTGCGGACATTATATACGTCTATAACGTTATATATCCTAACCAAAGGCAACCTAACATCTCGAATGTAGTGTTTCACAACATTCCTGGCGGGTCGGCCCCACTTCTCGGTGGGAACATTATATACGTTTATAACGTAATATAACCTAACCTAACCCATCTAGCCCCTCGCTGGTTATGTTTTACAAAATCCCAGTCGTGTCGGCCCGTACTTTTCCGTGTGGACATTATATACGTCTATAATTTTATATATCCTAACCTAAGGCAACTTAACATCTCGGATGTAGTATTTTCCAACATTCCTGGCGGGTCAGTCCCTACTTCTCGGTGGGCACATTATATACGTCTATATCGTAATATAACCTAACCTAACCCATCTAGACCCTCGCTGGTAATGTTTTACAGAATCCCGGTCGTGTCGTCTCGTACGTCTCGGTGCGGATATTATATACGTCTATATCGTTATATATCCTAACCTAAGGCAACCTAACATCTCGGATGTAGTATTTTCCAACATCCCTGGCGGGGCGGCCGCTACTTCTCGGTGGGAACATTATATACGTCTATATCGTAATATAACCTAACCTAACCCATCTAGCCCCTCGCTGGTTATGTTTTACAAAATCCCAGTCGTGTCGGCCCGTACTTTTCCGTGTGGACATTATATACGTCTATAATTTTATATATCCTAACCTAAGGCAACTTAACATCTCGGATGTAGTATTTTCCAACATTCCTGGCGGGTCAGTCCCTACTTCTCGGTGGGCACATTATATACGTCTATATCGTAACATAACCTAACCTAACCCATCTAGACCCTCGCTGGTAATGTTTTACAGATTCCCGGTCGTGTCGTCTCGTACGTCTCGGTGCGGATATTATATACGTCTATAACGTTATATGTTCTAACCTAAGGCAACTTAACATCTCCGATGTAGTATTTTCCAACATTCCTGGCGGGTCGGCCCCTACATCTCGGTGGGCACATTATATACGTCTATATCGTAATATAACCTAACCTAACCCATCTAGACCCTCGCTGGTAATGTTTTGCAGAATCCCGGTCGTGTCGGCCTGTACGTCCCGGTGCGGACATTATATACGTCTATAACGTTATATATCCTAACCTAAGTTAACCTAACATCTCGGATGTAGTATTTCACAACATTCCTGGCTGGTCGGCCCCACTTCTCGGTGGGAACATTATATACGTTTATAAGGAAGTATAACCTAACCTAACCCATCTAGACCCTCGCTTGTAACGTTTTACAGAATCCCGGTCGTGTCGTCCCGTACGTCTCGGTGCGGACATTATATACGTCTATAACGTTATATATCCTAACCAAAGGCAACCTAACATCTCGAATGTAGTGTTTCACAACATTCCTGGCGGGTCGGCCCCACTTCTCGGTGGGAACATTATATACGTATATAACGTAATATAACCTAACCTAACCCATCTAGCCCCTCGCTGGTTATGTTTTACAAAATCCCAGTCGTGTCGGCCCGTACTTTTCCGTGTGGACATTATATACGTCTATAATTTTATATATCCTAACCTAAGGCAACTTAACATCTCGGATGTAGTATTTTCCAACATTCCTGGCGGGTCAGTCCCTACTTCTCGGTGGGCACATTATATACGTCTATATCGTAATATAACCTAACCTAACCCATCTAGACCCTCGCTGGTAATGTTTTACAGAATCCCGGTCGTGTCGTCTCGTAGGTCTCGGTGCGGACATTATATACGTCTATATCGTTATATATCCTAACCTAAGGCAACCTAACATCTCGGATGTAGTATTTTCCAACATCCCTGGCGGGGCGGCCGCTACTTCTCGGTGGGAACATTATATACGTCTATATCGTAATATAACCTAACCTAACCCACCTAGACCCTCGCTGGTAATGTTTTACAAAATCCCGGTCGTGTCGTCCCGTACGTCTCGGTGCGCAAATTATATACGGCTATAACGTTATATATCCTAACCTAAGGGAACCTAACATCTCGGATGTAGTATTTTCCAACATTCCTGGTGGGTCGGCCTCTACTTCTCGGTGGGCACATTATATACGTCTATAACGTAATATAACCTAACCTAACCCATCTAGACCCTCGCTGGTAATGTTTTACAGAATCCCGGTCGTGTCGTCTCGTACGTCTCGGTGCGGATATTATATACGTCTATAACGTTATATATTCTAACCTAAGGCAACTTAACATCTCCGATGTAGTATTTTCCAACATTCCTGGCGGGTCGGCCCCTACATCTCGGTGGGCACATTATATACGTCTATATCGTAATATAACCTAACCTAATCCATCTAGACCCTCGCTGGTAATGTTTTGCAGAATCCCGGTCGTGTCGGCCTGTACGTCCCGGTGCGGACATTATATACGTCTATAACGTTATATATCCTAACCTAAGTTAACCTAACATCTCGGATGTAGTATTTCACAACATTCCTGGCTGGTCGGCCCCACTTCTCGGTGGGAACATTATATACGTTTATAAGGAAGTATAACCTAACCTAACCCATCTAGACCCTCGCTTGTAACGTTTTACAGAATCCCGGTCGTGTCGTCCCGTACGTCTCGGTGCGGACATTATATACGTCTATAACGTTATATATCCTAACCAAAGGCAACCTAACATCTCGAATGTAGTGTTTCACAACATTCCTGGCGGGTCGGCCCCACTTCTCGGTGGGAACATTATATACGTTTATAACGTAATATAACCTAACCTAACCCATCTAGCCCCTCGCTGGTTATGTTTTACAAAATCCAGTCGTGTCGGCCCGTACTTTTCCGTGTGGACATTATATACGTCTATAATTTTATATATCCTAACCTAAGGCAACTTAACATCTCGGATGTAATATTTTCCAACATTCCTGGCGGGTCAGTCCCTACTTCTCGGTGGGCACATTATATACGTCTATATCGTAACATAACCTAACCTAACCCATCTAGACCCTCGCTGGTAATGTTTTACAGAATCCCGGTCGTGTCGTCTCGTAGGTCTCGGTGCGGACATTATATACGTCTATATCGTTATATATCCTAACCTAAGGCAACCTAACATCTCGGATGTAGTATTTTCCAACATCCCTGGCGGGGCGGCCGCTACTTCTCGGTGGGAACATTATATACGTCTATATCGTAATATAACCTAACCTAACCCACCTAGACCCTCGCTGGTAATGTTTTACAAAATCCCGGTCGTGTCGGCCCGTACTTCTCGGTGGGGACATTATTTACGTCTATAACGTTATATATCCTAACCTAAGGGAACCTATCATCTCGGATGTAGTATTTCACAACATTCCTGGCTGGTCGGCCCCACTTCTCGGTGGGAACATTATATACGTTTATAACGTAATATAACCTAACCTAACCCATCTAGCCCCTCGCTTGTAATGTTTTACAGAATCCCGGTCGCGTCGTCCCGTACGTCCCGGTGCGGACATTATATACGTCTGTAACGTTATATATCCTAACCTAAGGGAACCTAACATCTCGGATGTAGTATTTCACAACATTCCTGGCGGGTCGGCCCCTACTTCTCGGTGGGCACATTATATACGTCTATATCGTAATATAACCTAACCTAACCCATCTAGACCCTCGCTGGTAATGTTTTACAAAATCCCGGTCGTGTCGTCTCGTACGTCTCGGTGCGGATATTATATACGTCTATAACGTTATATATCCTAACCTAAGGGAACCTAACATCTCGGATGTAGTATTTCACAACATTCCTGGCGGGTCGGCCCCTACTACTCGGTGGGCACATTATATACATCTGTAACGTAATATAACCTAACCTAAGCCACCTACACCCTCGCTTGTAATGTTTCACAGAATCCCGTTCGTGTCTTGCCGTACGTCACGAAGCCGGACATTATATACGTCTACAAATTTATATATCCTAACCTAAGGCAACCTAACATCTCGAATGTAGTATTTCACAACATTCCTGGCGGGTCGGCCCCACTTCTCGGTGGGAACATTATTTACGTCTATGACGTAATATAACCTAACCTAACCCATCTAGACCCTCGCTGCTAATGTTTTACAGAATCCCGGTCGTGTCGTTCCGTACGTCTCGGTGCGGACATTATATACGTCTATAACGTTATATATCCTAACCAAAGGCAAACTAACATCTCGAATGTAGTGTTTCACAACATTCTTGGCGGGTCGGCCCCACTTCTCGGTGGGAACATTATATACGTTTATAACGTAATATAACCTAACCTAACCCATCTAGCCCCTCGCTGGTTATGTTTTACAAAATCCCAGTCGTGTCGGCCTGTACTTTTCCGTGTGGACATTATATACGTCTATAATTTTATATATCCTAACCTAAGGCAACTTAACATCTCGGATGTAGTATTTTCCAACATTCCTGGCGGGTCAGTCCCTACTTCTCGGTGGGCACATTATATACGTCTATATCGTAATATAACCTACCCTAACCCATCTAGACCCTCGCTGGTAATGTTTTACAAAATCCCGGTCGTGTCGGCCCGTACTTCTCGTTGGGGACATTATTTACGTCTATAACCTTATATATCCTAACCTAAGGGAACCTATCATCTCGGATGTAGTATTTCACAACATTCCTGGCTGGTCGGCCCCACTTCTCGGTGGGAACATTATATACCTTTATAACGTAATATAACCTAACCTAACCCATCTAGCCCCTCGCTTGTAATGTTTTACAGAATCCCGGTCGCGTCGTCCCGTACGTCCCGGTGCGGACATTATATACGTCTGTAACGTTATATATTCTAACCTAAGGCAACCTAACATCTCCGATGTAGTATTTTCCAACATTCCTGGCGGCTCGGCCCCTACTTCTCGGTGGGCACATTATATACGTCTATAACGTAATATAACCTAACCTAACCCATCTAGACCCTCGCTGGTAATGTTTTACAGAATCCCATTCGTGTCGTCTCGTACGTCTCGGTGCGGATATTATATACGTCTATAACGTTATATATTCTAACCTAAGGCAACTTAACATCTCCGATATAGTATTTTCCAACATTCCTGGCGGGTCGGCCCCTACATCTCGGTGGGCACATTATATACGTCTATATCGTAATATAACCTAACCTAACCCATCTAGACCCTCGCTGGTAATGTTTTGCAGAATCCCGGTCGTGTCGGCCTGTACGTCCTGGTGCGGACATTATATACGTCTGTAACGTTATATATTCTAACCTAAGGCAACCTAACATCTCCGATGTAGTATTTTCCAACATTCCTGGCGGCTCGGCCCCTACTTCTCGGTGGGCACATTATATACGTCTATAACGTAATATAACCTAACCTAACCCATCTAGCCCCTCGCTGGTTATGTTTTACAAAATCCCAGTCGTGTCGGCCCGTACTTTTCCGTGTGGACATTATATACGTCTATAATTTTATATATCCTAACCTAAGGCAACTTAACATCTCGGATGTAGTATTTTCCAACATTCCTGGCGGGTCAGTCCCTACTTCTCGGTGGGCACATTATATACGTCTATATCGTAATATAACCTAACCTAACCCATCTAGACCCTCGCTGGTAATGTTTTACAGAATCCCGGTCGTGTCGTCTCGTAGGTCTCGGTGCGGACATTATATACGTCTATATCGTTATATATCCTAACCTAAGGCAACCTAACATCTCGGATGTAGTATTTTCCAACATCCCTGGCGGGGCGGCCGCTACTTCTCGGTGGGAACATTATATACGTCTATATCGTAATATAACCTAACCTAACCCACCTAGACCCTCGCTGGTAATGTTCTACAAAATCCCGGTCGTGTCGGCCCGTACTTCTCGGTGGGGACATTATTTACGTCTATAACGTTATATATCCTAACCTAAGGGAACCTATCATCTCGGATGTAGTATTTCACAACATTCCTGGCTGTTCGGCCCCACTTCTCGGTGGGAACATTATATACGTTTATAACGTAATATAACCTAACCTAACCCATCTAGCCCCTCGCTTGTAATGTTTTACAGAATCCCGGTCGCGTCGTCCCGTACGTCCCGGTGCGGACATTATATACGTCTGTAACGTTATATATCCTAACCTAAGGGAACCTAACATCTCGGATGTAGTATTTCACAACATTCCTGGCGGGTCGGCCCCTACTTCTCGGTGGGCACATTATATACGTCTATATCGTAATATAACCTAACCTAACCCATCTAGACCCTCGCTGGTAATGTTTTACAGAATCCCGGTCGTGTCGTCTCGTACGTCTCGGTGCGGATATTATATACGTCTATAACGTTATATATCCTAACCTAAGGGAACCTAACATCTCGGATGTAGTATTTCACAACATTCCTGGCGGGTCGGCCCCTACTACTCGGTGGGCACATTATATACATCTGTAACGTAATATAACCTAACCTAAGCCACCTACACCCTCGCTTGTAATGTTTCACAGAATCCCGTTCGTGTCTTGCCGTACGTCACGAAGCCGGACATTATATACGTCTATAAATTTATATATCCTAACCTAAGGCAACCTAACATCTCGAATGTAGTATTTCACAACATTCCTGGCGAGTCGGCCCCACTTCTCGGTGGGAACATTATTTACGTCTATGACGTAATATAACCTAACCTAACCCATCTAGACCCTCGCTGGTAATGTTTTACAGAATCCCGGTCGTGTCGTTCCGTACGTCTCGGTGCGGACATTATATACGTCTATAACGTTATATATCCTAACCAAAGGCAAACTAACATCTCGAATGTAGTGTTTCACAACATTCTTGGCGGGTCGGCCCCACTTCTCGGTGGGAACATTATATACGTTTATAACGTAATATAACCTAACCTAACCCATCTAGCCCCTCGCTGGTTATGTTTTACAAAATCCCAGTCGTGTCGGCCTGTACTTTTCCGTGTGGACATTATATACGTCTATAATTTTATATATCCTAACCTAAGGCAACTTAACATCTCGGATGTAGTATTTTCCAACATTCCTGGCGGGTCAGTCCCTACTTCTCGGTGGGCACATTATATACGTCTATATCGTAATATAACCTACCCTAAACCATCTAGACCCTCGCTGGTAATGTTTTACAAAATCCCGGTCGTGTCGGCCCGTACTTCTCGTTGGGGACATTATTTACGTCTATAACCTTATATATCCTAACCTAAGGGAACCTATCATCTCGGATGTAGTATTTCACAACATTCCTGGCTGGTCGGCCCCACTTCTCGGTGGGAACATTATATACCTTTATAACGTAATATAACCTAACCTAACCCATCTAGCCCCTCGCTTGTAATGTTTTACAGAATCCCGGTCGCGTCGTCCCGTACGTCCCGGTGCGGACATTATATACGTCTGTAACGTTATATATTCTAACCTAAGGCAACCTAACATCTCCGATGTAGTATTTTCCAACATTCCTGGCGGCTCGGCCCCTACTTCTCGGTGGGCACATTATATACGTCTATAACGTAATATAACCTAACCTAACCCATCTAGACCCTCGCTGGTAATGTTTTACAGAATCCCGGTCGTGTCGTCTCGTACGTCTCGGTGCGGATATTATATACGTCTATAACGTTATATATTCTAACCTAAGGCAACTTAACATCTCGGATGTAGTATTTTCCAACATTCCTGGCGGGTCAGTCCCTACTTCTCGGTGGGCACATTATATACGTCTATATCGTAATATAACCTACCCTAACCCATCTAGACCCTCGCTGGTAATGTTTTACAAAATCCCGGTCGTGTCGGCCCGTACTTCTCGTTGGGGACATTATTTACGTCTATAACCTTATATATCCTAACCTAAGGGAACCTATCATCTCGGATGTAGTATTTCACAACATTCCTGGCTGGTCGGCCCCACTTCTCGGTGGGAACATTATATACTTTTATAACGTAATATAACCTAACCTAACCCATCTAGCCCCTCGCTTGTAATGTTTTACAGAATCCCGGTCGCGTCGTCCCGTACGTCCCGGTGCGGACATTATATACGTCTGTAACGTTATATATTCTAACCTAAGGCAACCTAACATCTCCGATGTAGTATTTTCCAACATTCCTGGCGGCTCGGCCCCTACTTCTCGGTGGGCACATTATATACGTCTATAACGTAATATAACCTAACCTAACCCATCTAGACCCTCGCTGGTAATGTTTTACAGAATCCCGGTCGTGTCGTCTCGTACGTCTCGGTGCGGATATTATATACGTCTATAACGTTATATATTCTAACCTAAGGCAACTTAACATCTCCGATGTAGTATTTTCCAACATTCCTGGCGGGTCGGCCCCTACATCTCGGTGGGCACATTATATACGTCTATATCGTAATATCACCTAACCTAACCCATCTAGACCCTCGCTGGTAATGTTTTGCAGAATCCCGGTCGTGTCGGCCTGTACGTCCCGGTGCGGACATTATATACGTCTATAACGTTATATATCCTAACCTAAGTTAACCTAACATCTCGGATGTAGTATTTCACAACATTCCTGGCTGGTCGGCCCCACTTCTCGGTGGGAACATTATATACGTTTATAAGGAAGTATAACCTAACCTAACCCATCTAGACCCTCGCTTGTAACGTTTTACAGAATCCCGGTCGTGTCGTCCCGTACATCTCGGTGCGGACATTATATACGTCTATAACGTTATATATCCTAACCAAAGGCAACCTAACATCTCGAATGTAGTGTTTCACAACATTCCTGGCGGGTCGGCCCCACTTCTCGGTGGGAACATTATATACGTTTATAACGTAATATAACCTAACCTAACCCATCTAGCCCCTCGCTGGTTATGTTTTACAAAATCCCAGTCGTGTCGGCCCGTACTTTTCCGTGTGGACATTATATACGTCTATAATTTTATATATCCTAACCTAAGGCAACTTAACATCTCGGATGTAGTATTTTCCAACATTCCTGGCGGGTCAGTCCCTACTTCTCGGTGGGCACATTATATACGTCTATATCGTAATATAACCTAACCTAACCCATCTAGACCCTCGCTGGTAATGTTTTACAGAATCCCGGTCGTGTCGTCTCGTAGGTCTCGGTGCGGACATTATATACGTCTATATCGTTATATATCCTAACCTAAGGCAACCTAACATCTCGGATGTAGTATTTTCCAACATCCCTGGCGGGGCGGCCGCTACTTCTCGGTGGGCACATTATATACGTCTATATCGTAATATAACCTAACCTAACCCATCTAGACCCTCGCTGTTAATGTTTTACAAAATCCCGGTCGTGTCGGGCCGTACTTTTCCGTGGGGACATTATATACGTCTATAATTTTTTATATCCTAACCTAAGGCAACTTAACATCTCGAATGTAGTATTTTCCAACATTCCTGGCGGATCGGCCCCTACTTCTCGGTGGGCACATTATATACGTCTATATCGTAATATAACCTAACCTAACCCATCTAGACCCTCGCTGGTTATGTTTTACAAAATCCCAGTCGTGTCGGCCCGTACTTTTCCGTGTGGACATTATATACGTCTATAATTTTATATATCCTAACCTAAGGCAACTTAACATCTCGGATGTAGTATTTTCCAACATTCCTGGCGGGTCAGTCCCTACTTCTCGGTGGGCACATTATATACGTCTATATCGTAATATAACCTAACCTAACCCATCTAGACCCTCGCTGGTAATGTTTTACAGAATCCCGGTCGTGTCGTCTCGTAGGTCTCGGTGCGGACATTATATACGTCTATATCGTTATATATCCTAACCTAAGGCAACCTAACATCTCGGATGTAGTATTTTCCAACATCCCTGGCGGGGCGGCCGCTACTTCTCGGTGGGCACATTATATACGTCTATATCGTAATATAACCTAACCTAACCCATCTAGACCCTCGCTGTTAATGTTTTACAAAATCCCGGTCGTGTCGGGCCGTACTTTTCCGTGGGGACATTATATACGTCTATAATTTTTTATATCCTAACCTAAGGCAACTTAACATCTCGAATGTAGTATTTTCCAACATTCCTGGCGGATCGGCCCCTACTTCTCGGTGGGCACATTATATACGTCTATATCGTAATATAACCTAACCTAACCCATCTAGACCCTCGCTGGTAATGTTTTACAGAATCCCGGTCGTGTCGTCTCGTACGTCCCGGTGGGGACATTATATACGTCTGTAACGTTATATATACTAACCTAAGGGAACCTAACTTCACGGATGTAGTATTTCACAACATTCCTGGCTGGTCGGCCCCACTTCTCGGTGGGAACATTATATACGTTTATAACGTAGTATAACCTAACCTAACCCATCTAGCCCCTCGCTTGTAATGTTTTGCAGAATCCCGGTCGTGTCGGCCCGTACGTCTCGGTGCGGACATTATATACGTCTATAACGTTATACATCCTAACCTAAGGCAACCTAACATCTCGGATGTAGTATTTCACAACATTCCTGGCTGGTCGGCCCCACTTCTCGGTGGGAACATTATATACGTTTATAACGAAGTAGAACCTAACCTAACCCATCTAGACCCTCGCTTGTAATGTTTTACAGAATCCCGTTCGTGTCGTCCCGTACGTCTCGGTGCGGACATTATATACGTCTATAACGTTATATATCCTAACCAAAGGCAACCTAACATCTCGAATGTAGTATTTCACAACATTCCTGGCGGGTCGGCCCCACTTCTCGGTGGGAACATTATTTACGTCTATAACGTAATATAACCTAACCTAACCCATCTAGAACCTCGCAGGTAATGTTTTACAAAATCCCGGTCGTGTCGGCCCGTACTTCTCCGTGGGGACATTATATACGTCTATATCGTTATATATCCTAACCTAAGGCAACCTAACATCTCGGATGTAGTATTTTCCAACATTCCTGGCGGGTCGGCCCCTACTTCTCGGTGGGCACATTATATACGTCTATATCGTAATATAACCTAACCTAACCCATCTAGACCCTCGCTGGTAATGTTTTACAAAATCCCGGTCGTGTCGGCCCGTACTTCTCCGTGGGGACATTATATACGTCTATATCGTTATATATCCTAACCTAAGGCAACTTAACATCTCCGATGTAGTATTTTCCAACATTCCTGGCGGGTCGGCCCCTACTTCTCGGTGGGCACATTATATACGTCTATATCGTAATATAACCTAACCCAACCCATCTAGACCCTCGCTGGTAATGTTTTACAGAATCCCGGTCGTGTCGTCTCGTACGTCTCGGTGCGGACATTATATACGTCTATAACGTTATATATCCTAACCTAAGGGAACCTAACATCTCGGATGTAGTATTTCACAAAATTCCTGGCTGGTCGGCCCCACTTCTCGGTGGGAACATTATATACGTTTATAACGTAGTATAACCTAACATAACCCATCTAGCCCCTCGCTTGTAATGTTTTACAGAATCCCGGTCGTGTCGTCTCGTACGTCTCGGTGCGGACATTATTTACGTCTATAACGTTATATATCCTAACCTAAGGCAACTTAACCTCTCGGATGTAGTATTTTCCAACAGTCTTGGCGGGTTGGACCCTACTTCTCGGTGGGCACATTATATACTTCTATATCATAATATAACCTAACCTAACCCATCTAGACCCTCGCTGTTAATGTTTTACAAAATACGGGTCGTGTCGGCCCGTACTTTTCCGTGGGGACATTATATACGTCTATAATTTTATATATCCTAACCTAAGGCAACTTAACATCTCGAATGTAGTATTTTCCAACATTCC
The DNA here is from genome assembly GCA_963969225.1 of Xylocopa violacea. NCBI lineage: Eukaryota > Metazoa > Arthropoda > Insecta > Hymenoptera > Apidae > Xylocopa > Xylocopa violacea. Next base: position 893,511 of record CAXAJV010000481.1, read on the forward strand.
TGGCGGGTCGGCCCCTACTTCCCGGTGGGCACATTATATACGTCTATATCGTAATATAACCTAACCTAACCCATCTAGACCCTCGCTGGTAATGTTTTACAGAATCCCGGTGGTGTCGTCTCGTACATCTCGGTGCGGACATTATATACGTCTATAACGTTATATATCCTAACCTAAGGGAACCTAACATCTCGGATGTAGTATTTCACAACATTCCTGGCGGGTCGGCCCCTACTTCTCGGTGGGCACATTATATACGTCTATATCGTAATATAACCTAACCTAACCCATCTACACCCTCGCTGGTAATGTTTTACAGAATCCCGGTCGTGTCGTCTCGTACGTCTCGGTGCGGATATTATATACGTCTATAACGTTATATATTCTAAGCTAAGGCAACTTAACATCTCCGATGTAGTATTTTCCATCATTCCTGGCGGCTCGGCCCCTACTTCTCGGTGGGCACATTCTATACGTCTATAACGTAATATAACCTAACCTAACCCATCTAGACCCTCGCTGGTAATGTTTTACAGAATCCCGGTCGAGTCGTCTCGTACGTCTCGGTGCGGAAATTATATACGGCTATAACGTTATATATCCTAACCTAAGGGAACCTAACATCTCGGATGTAGTATTTTCCAACATTCCTGGTGGGTCGGCCCCTACTTCTCGGTGGGCACATTATATACGTCTATATCGTAAAATAACCTAACCTAACCCATCTAGACCCTCGCTGGTAATGTTTTACAGAATCCCGGTCGTGTCGTCTCGTAGGTCTCGGTGCGGACATTATATACGTCTATATCGTTATATATCCTAACCTAAGGCAACCTAACATCTCGGATGTAGTATTTTCCAACATCCCTGGCGGGGCGGCCGCTACTTCTCGGTGGGAACATTATATACGTCTATATCGTAATATAACCTAACCTAACCCACCTAGACCCTCGCTGGTAATGTTTTACAAAATCCCGGTCGTGTCGGCCCGTACTTCTCGGTGGGGACATTATTTACGTCTATAACGTTATATATCCTAACCTAAGGGAACCTATCATCTCGGATGTAGTATTTCACAACATTCCTGGCTGGTCGGCCCCACTTCTCGGTGGGAACATTATATACGTTTATAACGTAATATAACCTAACCTAACCCATCTAGCCCCTCGCTTGTAATGTTTTACAGAATCCCGGTCGCGTCGTCCCGTACGTCCCGGTGCGGACATTATATACGTCTGTAACGTTATATATCTTAACCAAAGGCCACTTAACATCTCGGATGTAGTATTTTCCAACATTCCTGGCGGGTCGGCCCCTACTTCTCGGTGGGCACATTATATACGTCTATATCGTAATATAACTTAACCTAACCCATCTAGACCCTCGCTGGTAATGTTTTACAGAATACCGGTCGTGTCGTCTCGTACGTCTCGGTGCGCATATTATATACGTCTATAACGTTATATATCCTAACCAAAGGCAACCTAACATCTCGAATGTAGTATTTCACAACATTCCTGGCGGGTCGGCCCCACTTCTCGGTGGGAAAATTATTTACGTCTATAACGTAATATAACCTAACCTAACCCATCTAGACCCTCGCTGGTAATGTTTTACAGAATCCCGGTCGTGTCGTCCCGTACGTCTCGGTGCGGACATTATATACGTCTATAACGTTATATAACCTAACCAAAGGCAACCTAACATCTCGAATGTAGTGTTTCACAACATTCTTGGCGTGTCGGCCCCACTTCTCGGTGGGAACATTATATACGTTTATAACGTAATATAACCTAACCTAACCCATCTAGCCCCTCGCTGGTTATGTTTTACAAAATCCCAGTCGTGTCGGCCCGTACTTTTCCGTGTGGACATTATATACGTCTATAATTTTATATATCCTAACCTAAGGCAACTTAACATCTCGGATGTAGTATTTTCCAACATTCCTGGCGGGTCAGTCCCTACTTCTCGGTGGGCACATTATATACGTCTATATCGTAATATAACCTACCCTAACCCATCTAGACCCTCGCTGGTAATGTTTTACAAAATCCCGGTCGTGTCGTCTCGTACGTCTCGGTGCGGATATTATATACGTCTATAATTTTATATATCTTAACCTAAGGGAACCTAACATCTCGGATGTAGTATTTCACAACATTCCTGGCGGGTCGGCCCCTACTTCTCGGTGGGCACATTATATACGTCTATATCGTAATATAACCTAACCTAACCCATCTACACCCTCGCTGGTAATGTTTTACAGAATCCCGGTCGTGTCGTCTCGTACGTCTCGGTGCGGATATTATATACGTCTATAACGTTATATATTCTAAGCTAAGGCAACTTAACATCTCCGATGTAGTATTTTCCAACATTCCTGGCGGGTCGGCCCCTACTTCTCGGTGGGAACATTATATACGTCTATATCGTAATATAACCTAACCTAACCCATCTAGCCCCTCGCTGGTAATGTTTTACAAAATCCCAGTCGTGTCGGCCCGTACTTTTCCGTGGGGACATTATATACGTCTATAATTTTATATATCCTAACCTAAGGCAACTTAACATCTCGGATGTAGTATTTTCCAACACTCCTGGCGGGTCGGCCCCTACTTCTCGGTGGGCACATTATATACGTCTATATCGTAATATAACCTAACCTAACCCATCTAGAACCTCGCTGGTAATGTTTTACAGAATCCCGGTCGTGTCGTCCCGTACGTCTCGGTGCGGACATTATATACGTCTATAACGTTATATATCCTAACCTAAGGCAACTTAACCTCTCGGATGTAGTATTTTCCAACAGTCTTGGCGGGTCGGACCCTACTTCTCGGTGGGCACATTATATACGTCTATATCGCAATATAACCTAACCTAACCCATCTAGAACCTCGCTGGTAATGTTTTACAGAATCCCGGTCGTGCCGTCCCGTACGTCTCGGTGCGGACATTATATACGTCTATAACGTTATATATCCTAACCTAAGGCAACTTAACCTCTCGGATGTAGTATTTTCCAACAGTCTTGGCGGGTCGGACCCTACTTCTCGGTGGGCACATTATATACGTCCATATCGTAATATAACCTAACCTAACCCATCTAGACCCTCGCTGTTAATGTTTTACAAAATCCCGGTCGTGTCGGCCCGTACTTTTCCGTGGGGACATTATATACGTCTATAATTTTTTATATCCTAACCTAAGGCAACTTAACATCTCGAATGTAGTATTTTCCAACATTCCTGGCGGGTCGGCCCCTACTTCTCGGTGGGCACATTATATACGTCTATATCGTAATATAACCTAACCTAACCCATCTAGACCCTCGCTGGTAATGTTTTACATAATCCCGGTCGTGTCGTCTCGTACGTCTCGGTGCGGACATTATATACGTCTATAACGTTATATATCCTAACCTAGGGGAACCTAACATCTCGGATGTAGTATTTCACAACATTCCTGGCGGGTCGTCCCCACTTCTCGGTGGGAACATTATATACGTTTATAACATAATATAACCTAATCTAACCCATCTATCCCCTCGCTGGTAATGTTTTACAAAATCACAGTCGTGTCGGCCCGTACTTTTCCGTGGGGACATTATATACGTCTATAATTTTATATATCCTAACCTAAGGCAACTTAACATCTCGAATGTAGTATTTCACAACATTCCTGGCGGGTCGGCCCCACTTCTCGGTGGGAACATTATTTACGTCTATAACGTAATATAACCTAACCTAACCCATCTAGACCCTCGCTGGTAATGTTTTACAGAATCCCGGTCGTGTCGTCTCGTACGTCTCGGTGCGGACATTATATACGTCTATAACGTTATATATCCTAACCTAAGGGAACCTAACATCTCGGATGTAGTATTTCACAACATTCCTGTCTGGTCGGCCCCACTTCTCGGTGGGAAAATTATTTACGTCTATAACGTAATATAACCTAACCTAACCCATCTAGACCCTCGCTGGTAATGTTTTACAGAATCCCGGTCGTGTCGTCCCGTACGTCTCGAAGCCGGACATTATATACGTCTATAAAGTTATATATCCTAACCTAAGGCAACCTAACATCTCGAATGTAGTACTTCACAACATTCCTGGCGGGTCGGCCCCACTTCTCGGTGGGAACATTATTTACGTCTATGACGTAATATAACCTAACCTAACCCATCTAGACCCTCGCTGGTAATGTTTTACAAAATCCCGGTCGCGTCGTCCCGTACGTCCCGGTGGGGACATTATATACGTCTGTAACGTTATATATCCTAACCTAAGGGAACCTAACTTCACGGATGTAGTATTTCACAACATTCCTGGCTGGTCGGCCCCACTTCTCGGTGGGAACATTATATACGTTTATAACGAAGTATAACCTAACCTAACCCATCTAGACCCTCGCTTGTAATGTTTTACAGAATCCCGGTCGTGTCGTCCCGTACGTCTCGGTGCGGACATTATATACGTCTATAACGTTATATATCCTAACCAAAGGCAACCTAACATCTCGAATGTAGTATTTCACAACATTCCTGGCGGGTCGGCCCCAATTCTCGGTGGGAACATTATTTACGTCTATAACGTAATATAACCTAACCTAACCCATCTAGACCCTCGCAGGTAATGTTTTACAAAATCCCGGTCGTGTCGGCCCGTACTTCTCCGTGGGGACATTATATACGTCTATATCGTTATATATCCTAACCTAAGGCAACTTAACATCTCCGATGTAGTATTTTCCAACATTCCTGGCGGGTCGGCCCCTACTTCTAGGTGGGCACATTATATACGTCTATATCGTAATATAACCTAACCTAACCCATCTAGACCCTCGCTGGTAATGTTTTACAGAATCCCGGTCGTGTCGTCTCGTACGTCTCGGTGCGGACATTATATACGTCTATAACGTTATATATCCTAACCTAAGGGAACCTAACATCTCGGATGTAGTATTTCACAACATTCCTGGCGGGTCGGCCCCTACTTCTCGGTGGGCACACTATATACGTCTATATCGTAATATAACCTAACCTAAGCCACCTACACCCTCGCTTGTAATGTTTCACAGAATCCCGTTCGTGTCTTCCCGTACGTCTCGAAGCCGGACATTATATACGTCTATAAAGTTATATATCCTAACCTAAGGCAACCTAACATCTCGAATGTAGTACTTCACAACATTCCTGGCTGGTCGGCCCCACTTCTCGGTGGGAACATTATATACGTTTATAACGAAGTATAACCTAACCTAACCCATCTAGACCCTCGCTTGTAATGTTTTACAGAATCCCGGTCGTGTCGTCCCGTACGTCTCGGTGCGGACATTATATACGTCTATAATGTTATATATCCTAACCAAAGGCAACCTAACATCTCGAATGTAGTATTTCACAACATTCCTGGCAGGTCGGCCCCACTTCTCGGTGGGAACATTATATACGTTTATAACGTAATATAACCTAACCTAACCCATCTAGCCCCTCGCTGGTAATGTTTTACAGAATCCCGGTCGTGTCGTCTCGTAGGTCTCGGTGCGGACATTATATACGTCTATATCGTTATATATCCTAACCTAAGGCAACCTAACATCTCGGATGTAGTATTTTCCAACATCCCTGGCGGGGCGGCCGCTACTTCTCGGTGGGCACATTATATACGTCTATATCGTAATATAACCTAACCTAACCCATCTAGACCCTCGCTGTTAATGTTTTACAAAATCCCGGTCGTGTCGGGCCGTACTTTTCCGTGGGGACATTATATACGTCTATAATTTTTTATATCCTAACCTAAGGCAACTTAACATCTCGAATGTAGTATTTTCCAACATTCCTGGCGGATCGGCCCCTACTTCTCGGTGGGCACATTATATACGTCTATATCGTAATATAACCTAACCTAACCCATCTAGACCCTCGCTGGTAATGTTTTACAGAATCCCGGTCGTGTCGTCTCGTACGTCCCGGTGGGGACATTATATACGTCTGTAACGTTATATATACTAACCTAAGGGAACCTAACTTCACGGATGTAGTATTTCACAACATTCCTGGCTGGTCGGCCCCACTTCTCGGTGGGAACATTATATACGTTTATAACGTAGTATAACCTAACCTAACCCATCTAGCCCCTCGCTTGTAATGTTTTGCAGAATCCCGGTCGTGTCGGCCCGTACGTCTCGGTGCGGACATTATATACGTCTATAACGTTATACATCCTAACCTAAGGCAACCTAACATCTCGGATGTAGTATTTCACAACATTCCTGGCTGGTCGGCCCCACTTCTCGGTGGGAACATTATATACGTTTATAACGAAGTAGAACCTAACCTAACCCATCTAGACCCTCGCTTGTAATGTTTTACAGAATCCCGTTCGTGTCGTCCCGTACGTCTCGGTGCGGACATTATATACGTCTATAACGTTATATATCCTAACCAAAGGCAACCTAACATCTCGAATGTAGTATTTCACAACATTCCTGGCGGGTCGGCCCCACTTCTCGGTGGGAACATTATTTACGTCTATAACGTAATATAACCTAACCTAACCCATCTAGAACCTCGCTGGTAATGTTTTACAGAATCCCGGTCGTGTCGTCCCGTACGTCTCGGTGCGGACATTATATACGTCTATAACGTTATATATCCTAACCTAAGGCAACTTAACCTCTCGGATGTAGTATTTTCCAACAGTCTTGGCGGGTCGGACCCTACTTCTCGGTGGGCACATTATATACGTCTATATCGCAATATAACCTAACCTAACCCATCTAGAACCTCGCTGGTAATGTTTTACAGAATCCCGGTCGTGCCGTCCCGTACGTCTCGGTGCGGACATTATATACGTCTATAACGTTATATATCCTAACCTAAGGGAACCTAACATCTCGGATGTAGTATTTCACAACATTCCTGGCGGGTCGGCCCCTACTTCTCGGTGGGCACATTATATACGTCTATATCGTAATATAACCTAACCTAACCCATCTACACCCTCGCTGGTAATGTTTTACAGAATCCCGGTCGTGTCGTCTCGTACGTCTCGGTGCGGATATTATATACGTCTATAACGTTATATATTCTAAGCTAAGGCAACTTAACATCTCCGATGTAGTATTTTCCATCATTCCTGGCGGCTCGGCCCCTACTTCTCGGTGGGCACATTCTATACGTCTATAACGTAATATAACCTAACCTAACCCATCTAGACCCTCGCTGGTAATGTTTTACAGAATCCCGGTCGAGTCGTCTCGTACGTCTCGGTGCGGAAATTATATACGGCTATAACGTTATATATCCTAACCTAAGGGAACCTAACATCTCGGATGTAGTATTTTCCAACATTCCTGGTGGGTCGGCCCCTACTTCTCGGTGGGCACATTATATACGTCTATATCGTAAAATAACCTAACCTAACCCATCTAGACCCTCGCTGGTAATGTTTTACAGAATCCCGGTCGTGTCGTCTCGTAGGTCTCGGTGCGGACATTATATACGTCTATATCGTTATATATCCTAACCTAAGGCAACCTAACATCTCGGATGTAGTATTTTCCAACATCCCTGGCGGGGCGGCCGCTACTTCTCGGTGGGAACATTATATACGTCTATATCGTAATATAACCTAACCTAACCCACCTAGACCCTCGCTGGTAATGTTTTACAAAATCCCGGTCGTGTCGGCCCGTACTTCTCGGTGGGGACATTATTTACGTCTATAACGTTATATATCCTAACCTAAGGGAACCTATCATCTCGGATGTAGTATTTCACAACATTCCTGGCTGGTCGGCCCCACTTCTCGGTGGGAACATTATATACGTTTATAACGTAATATAACCTAACCTAACCCATCTAGCCCCTCGCTTGTAATGTTTTACAGAATCCCGGTCGCGTCGTCCCGTACGTCCCGGTGCGGACATTATATACGTCTGTAACGTTATATATCTTAACCAAAGGCCACTTAACATCTCGGATGTAGTATTTTCCAACATTCCTGGCGGGTCGGCCCCTACTTCTCGGTGGGCACATTATATACGTCTATATCGTAATATAACTTAACCTAACCCATCTAGACCCTCGCTGGTAATGTTTTACAGAATACCGGTCGTGTCGTCTCGTACGTCTCGGTGCGCATATTATATACGTCTATAACGTTATATATCCTAACCAAAGGCAACCTAACATCTCGAATGTAGTATTTCACAACATTCCTGGCGGGTCGGCCCCACTTCTCGGTGGGAAAATTATTTACGTCTATAACGTAATATAACCTAACCTAACCCATCTAGACCCTCGCTGGTAATGTTTTACAGAATCCCGGTCGTGTCGTCCCGTACGTCTCGGTGCGGACATTATATACGTCTATAACGTTATATAACCTAACCAAAGGCAACCTAACATCTCGAATGTAGTGTTTCACAACATTCTTGGCGTGTCGGCCCCACTTCTCGGTGGGAACATTATATACGTTTATAACGTAATATAACCTAACCTAACCCATCTAGCCCCTCGCTGGTTATGTTTTACAAAATCCCAGTCGTGTCGGCCCGTACTTTTCCGTGTGGACATTATATACGTCTATAATTTTATATATCCTAACCTAAGGCAACTTAACATCTCGGATGTAGTATTTTCCAACATTCCTGGCGGGTCAGTCCCTACTTCTCGGTGGGCACATTATATACGTCTATATCGTAATATAACCTACCCTAACCCATCTAGACCCTCGCTGGTAATGTTTTACAAAATCCCGGTCGTGTCGTCTCGTACGTCTCGGTGCGGATATTATATACGTCTATAATTTTATATATCTTAACCTAAGGGAACCTAACATCTCGGATGTAGTATTTCACAACATTCCTGGCGGGTCGGCCCCTACTTCTCGGTGGGCACATTATATACGTCTATATCGTAATATAACCTAACCTAACCCATCTACACCCTCGCTGGTAATGTTTTACAGAATCCCGGTCGTGTCGTCTCGTACGTCTCGGTGCGGATATTATATACGTCTATAACGTTATATATTCTAAGCTAAGGAAACTTAACATCTCGGATGTAGTATTTTCCAACATTCCTGGCGGGTCGGCCCCTACTTCTCGGTGGGCACATTATATACGTCTATATCGTAATATAACCTAACCTAACCCATCTAGACCCTCGCTGGTAATGTTTTACAAAATCCCGGTCGTGTCGGCCCGTACTTCTCCGTGGGGACATTATATACGTCTATATCGTTATATATCCTAACCTAAGGCAACTTAACATCTCCGATGTAGTATTTTCCAACATTCCTGGCGGGTCGGCCCCTACTTCTCGGTGGGCACATTATATACGTCTATATCGTAATATAACCTAACCCAACCCATCTAGACCCTCGCTGGTAATGTTTTACAGAATCCCGGTCGTGTCGTCTCGTACGTCTCGGTGCGGACATTATATACGTCTATAACGTTATATATCCTAACCTAAGGGAACCTAACATCTCGGATGTAGTATTTCACAAAATTCCTGGCTGGTCGGCCCCACTTCTCGGTGGGAACATTATATACGTTTATAACGTAGTATAACCTAACATAACCCATCTAGCCCCTCGCTTGTAATGTTTTACAGAATCCCGGTCGTGTCGTCTCGTACGTCTCGGTGCGGACATTATTTACGTCTATAACGTTATATATCCTAACCTAAGGCAACTTAACCTCTCGGATGTAGTATTTTCCAACAGTCTTGGCGGGTTGGACCCTACTTCTCGGTGGGCACATTATATACTTCTATATCATAATATAACCTAACCTAACCCATCTAGACCCTCGCTGTTAATGTTTTACAAAATACGGGTCGTGTCGGCCCGTACTTTTCCGTGGGGACATTATATACGTCTATAATTTTATATATCCTAACCTAAGGCAACTTAACATCTCGAATGTAGTATTTTCCAACATTCCTGGCGGGTCGGCCCCTACTTCCCGGTGGGCACATTATATACGTCTATATCGTAATATAACCTAACCTAACCCATCTAGACCCTCGCTGGTAATGTTTTACAGAATCCCGGTGGTGTCGTCTCGTACATCTCGGTGCGGACATTATATACGTCTATAACGTTATATATCCTAACCTAAGGGAACCTAACATCTCGGATGTAGTATTTCACAACATTCCTGGCGGGTCGGCCCCTACTTCTCGGTGGGCACATTATATACGTCTATATCGTAATATAACCTAACCTAACCCATCTACACCCTCGCTGGTAATGTTTTACAGAATCCCGGTCGTGTCGTCTCGTACGTCTCGGTGCGGATATTATATACGTCTATAACGTTATATATTCTAAGCTAAGGCAACTTAACATCTCCGATGTAGTATTTTCCATCATTCCTGGCGGCTCGGCCCCTACTTCTCGGTGGGCACATTCTATACGTCTATAACGTAATATAACCTAACCTAACCCATCTAGACCCTCGCTGGTAATGTTTTACAGAATCCCGGTCGAGTCGTCTCGTACGTCTCGGTGCGGAAATTATATACGGCTATAACGTTATATATCCTAACCTAAGGGAACCTAACATCTCGGATGTAGTATTTTCCAACATTCCTGGTGGGTCGGCCCCTACTTCTCGGTGGGCACATTATATACGTCTATATCGTAAAATAACCTAACCTAACCCATCTAGACCCTCGCTGGTAATGTTTTACAGAATCCCGGTCGTGTCGTCTCGTAGGTCTCGGTGCGGACATTATATACGTCTATATCGTTATATATCCTAACCTAAGGCAACCTAACATCTCGGATGTAGTATTTTCCAACATCCCTGGCGGGGCGGCCGCTACTTCTCGGTGGGAACATTATATACGTCTATATCGTAATATAACCTAACCTAACCCACCTAGACCCTCGCTGGTAATGTTTTACAAAATCCCGGTCGTGTCGGCCCGTACTTCTCGGTGGGGACATTATTTACGTCTATAACGTTATATATCCTAACCTAAGGGAACCTATCATCTCGGATGTAGTATTTCACAACATTCCTGGCTGGTCGGCCCCACTTCTCGGTGGGAACATTATATACGTTTATAACGTAATATAACCTAACCTAACCCATCTAGCCCCTCGCTTGTAATGTTTTACAGAATCCCGGTCGCGTCGTCCCGTACGTCCCGGTGCGGACATTATATACGTCTGTAACGTTATATATCTTAACCAAAGGCCACTTAACATCTCGGATGTAGTATTTTCCAACATTCCTGGCGGGTCGGCCCCTACTTCTCGGTGGGCACATTATATACGTCTATATCGTAATATAACTTAACCTAACCCATCTAGACCCTCGCTGGTAATGTTTTACAGAATACCGGTCGTGTCGTCTCGTACGTCTCGGTGCGCATATTATATACGTCTATAACGTTATATATCCTAACCAAAGGCAACCTAACATCTCGAATGTAGTATTTCACAACATTCCTGGCGGGTCGGCCCCACTTCTCGGTGGGAAAATTATTTACGTCTATAACGTAATATAACCTAACCTAACCCATCTAGACCCTCGCTGGTAATGTTTTACAGAATCCCGGTCGTGTCGTCCCGTACGTCTCGGTGCGGACATTATATACGTCTATAACGTTATATAACCTAACCAAAGGCAACCTAACATCTCGAATGTAGTGTTTCACAACATTCTTGGCGTGTCGGCCCCACTTCTCGGTGGGAACATTATATACGTTTATAACGTAATATAACCTAACCTAACCCATCTAGCCCCTCGCTGGTTATGTTTTACAAAATCCCAGTCGTGTCGGCCCGTACTTTTCCGTGTGGACATTATATACGTCTATAATTTTATATATCCTAACCTAAGGCAACTTAACATCTCGGATGTAGTATTTTCCAACATTCCTGGCGGGTCAGTCCCTACTTCTCGGTGGGCACATTATATACGTCTATATCGTAATATAACCTACCCTAACCCATCTAGACCCTCGCTGGTAATGTTTTACAAAATCCCGGTCGTGTCGTCTCGTACGTCTCGGTGCGGATATTATATACGTCTATAATTTTATATATCTTAACCTAAGGGAACCTAACATCTCGGATGTAGTATTTCACAACATTCCTGGCGGGTCGGCCCCTACTTCTCGGTGGGCACATTATATACGTCTATATCGTAATATAACCTAACCTAACCCATCTACACCCTCGCTGGTAATGTTTTACAGAATCCCGGTCGTGTCGTCTCGTACGTCTCGGTGCGGATATTATATACGTCTATAACGTTATATATTCTAAGCTAAGGAAACTTAACATCTCCGATGTAGTATTTTCCAACATTCCTGGCGGGTCGGCCCCTACTTCTCGGTGGGAACATTATATACGTCTATATCGTAATATAACCTAACCTAACCCATCTAGCCCCTCGCTGGTAATGTTTTACAAAATCCCAGTCGTGTCGGCCCGTACTTTTCCGTGGGGACATTATATACGTCTATAATTTTATATATCCTAACCTAAGGCAACTTAACATCTCGGATGTAGTATTTTCCAACACTCCTGGCGGGTCGGCCCCTACTTCTCGGTGGGCACATTATATACGTCTATATCGTAATATAACCTAACCTAACCCATCTAGAACCTCGCTGGTAATGTTTTACAGAATCCCGGTCGTGTCGTCCCGTACGTCTCGGTGCGGACATTATATACGTCTATAACGTTATATATCCTAACCTAAGGCAACTTAACCTCTCGGATGTAGTATTTTCCAACAGTCTTGGCGGGTCGGACCCTACTTCTCGGTGGGCACATTATATACGTCTATATCGCAATATAACCTAACCTAACCCATCTAGAACCTCGCTGGTAATGTTTTACAGAATCCCGGTCGTGCCGTCCCGTACGTCTCGGTGCGGACATTATATACGTCTATAACGTTATATATCCTAACCTAAGGCAACTTAACCTCTCGGATGTAGTATTTTCCAACAGTCTTGGCGGGTCGGACCCTACTTCTCGGTGGGCACATTATATACGTCCATATCGTAATATAACCTAACCTAACCCATCTAGACCCTCGCTGTTAATGTTTTACAAAATCCCGGTCGTGTCGGCCCGTACTTTTCCGTGGGGACATTATATACGTCTATAATTTTTTATATCCTAACCTAAGGCAACTTAACATCTCGAATGTAGTATTTTCCAACATTCCTGGCGGGTCGGCCCCTACTTCTCGGTGGGCACATTATATACGTCTATATCGTAATATAACCTAACCTAACCCATCTAGACCCTCGCTGGTAATGTTTTACATAATCCCGGTCGTGTCGTCTCGTACGTCTCGGTGCGGACATTATATACGTCTATAACGTTATATATCCTAACCTAGGGGAACCTAACATCTCGGATGTAGTATTTCACAACATTCCTGGCGGGTCGTCCCCACTTCTCGGTGGGAACATTATATACGTTTATAACATAATATAACCTAATCTAACCCATCTATCCCCTCGCTGGTAATGTTTTACAAAATCACAGTCGTGTCGGCCCGTACTTTTCCGTGGGGACATTATATACGTCTATAATTTTATATATCCTAACCTAAGGCAACTTAACATCTCGAATGTAGTATTTCACAACATTCCTGGCGGGTCGGCCCCACTTCTCGGTGGGAACATTATTTACGTCTATAACGTAATATAACCTAACCTAACCCATCTAGACCCTCGCTGGTAATGTTTTACAGAATCCCGGTCGTGTCGTCTCGTACGTCTCGGTGCGGACATTATATACGTCTATAACGTTATATATCCTAACCTAAGGGAACCTAACATCTCGGATGTAGTATTTCACAACATTCCTGTCTGGTCGGCCCCACTTCTCGGTGGGAAAATTATTTACGTCTATAACGTAATATAACCTAACCTAACCCATCTAGACCCTCGCTGGTAATGTTTTACAGAATCCCGGTCGTGTCGTCCCGTACGTCTCGAAGCCGGACATTATATACGTCTATAAAGTTATATATCCTAACCTAAGGCAACCTAACATCTCGAATGTAGTACTTCACAACATTCCTGGCGGGTCGGCCCCACTTCTCGGTGGGAACATTATTTACGTCTATGACGTAATATAACCTAACCTAACCCATCTAGACCCTCGCTGGTAATGTTTTACAAAATCCCGGTCGCGTCGTCCCGTACGTCCCGGTGGGGACATTATATACGTCTGTAACGTTATATATCCTAACCTAAGGGAACCTAACTTCACGGATGTAGTATTTCACAACATTCCTGGCTGGTCGGCCCCACTTCTCGGTGGGAACATTATATACGTTTATAACGAAGTATAACCTAACCTAACCCATCTAGACCCTCGCTTGTAATGTTTTACAGAATCCCGGTCGTGTCGTCCCGTACGTCTCGGTGCGGACATTATATACGTCTATAACGTTATATATCCTAACCAAAGGCAACCTAACATCTCGAATGTAGTATTTCACAACATTCCTGGCGGGTCGGCCCCAATTCTCGGTGGGAACATTATTTACGTCTATAACGTAATATAACCTAACCTAACCCATCTAGACCCTCGCAGGTAATGTTTTACAAAATCCCGGTCGTGTCGGCCCGTACTTCTCCGTGGGGACATTATATACGTCTATATCGTTATATATCCTAACCTAAGGCAACTTAACATCTCCGATGTAGTATTTTCCAACATTCCTGGCGGGTCGGCCCCTACTTCTAGGTGGGCACATTATATACGTCTATATCGTAATATAACCTAACCTAACCCATCTAGACCCTCGCTGGTAATGTTTTACAGAATCCCGGTCGTGTCGTCTCGTACGTCTCGGTGCGGACATTATATACGTCTATAACGTTATATATCCTAACCTAAGGGAACCTAACATCTCGGATGTAGTATTTCACAACATTCCTGGCGGGTCGGCCCCTACTTCTCGGTGGGCACATTATATACGTCTATATCGTAATATAACCTAACCTAAGCCACCTACACCCTCGCTTGTAATGTTTCACAGAATCCCGTTCGTGTCTTCCCGTACGTCTCGAAGCCGGACATTATATACGTCTATAAAGTTATATATCCTAACCTAAGGCAACCTAACATCTCGAATGTAGTACTTCACAACATTCCTGGCGGGTCGGCCCCACTTCTCGGTGGGAACATTATTTACGTCTATGACGTAATATAACCTAACCTAACCCATCTAGACCCTCGCTGGTAATGTTTTACAAAATCCCGGTCGTGTCGGCTCGTACTTCTCGGTGGGGACATTATTTACGTCTATAACTTTATATATCCTAACCTAAGGGAACCTCACATCTCGGATGTAGTAGTTCACAACATTCCTGGCGGGGCGGCGCCAATTCTCGGTGGGAACATTATATACGTCTACAACGTAATATAACCTAACCTAACCCATCTAGCCCCCAGCTGGGAATGTTTTACAGAATCCCGGTCGTGTCGTCCCGTACGTCTCGGTGCGGACATTATATACGTCTATAACTTTATATATCCTAACCTAAGGCAACTTAACCTCTCGGATGTAGTATTTTCCAACAGCCTTGGCGGGTCGGACCCTACTTCTCGGTGGGCACAATATATACTTCTATATCGTAATATAACCTAACCCAACCCATCTAGACCCTCGCTGTTAATGTTTTACAAAATCCCGGTCGTGTCGGCCCGTACTTTTCCGTGGGGACATTATATACGTCTATAATTTTATATATCCTAACCTAAGGCAACATAACATCTCGAATGTAGTATTTTCCAACATATCTGGCGGGTCGGCCCCTACTTCTCGGTGGGAACATTATATACGTCTATATCGTAATATAACCTAACCTAACCCATCTAGCCCCTCGCTGGTAATGTTTTACAAAATCCCAGTCGTGTCGGCCCGTACTTTTCCGTGGGGACATTATATACGTCTATAATTTTATATATCCTAACCTAAGGCAACTTAACATCTCGGATGTAGTATTTTCCAACATTCCTGGCGGGTCAGTCCCTACTTCTCGGTGGGCACATTATATACGTCTATATCGTAATATAACCTAACCTAACCCATCTAGACCCTCGCTGTTAATGTTTTACAAAATCCCGGTCGTGTCGGCCCGTACTTTTCCGTGGGGACATTATATACGTCTATAATTTTTTATATCCTAACCTAAGGCAACTTAACATCTCGAATGTAGTATTGTCCAACATTCCTGGCGGGTCGGCCCCTACTTCTCGGTGGGCACATTATATACGTCTATATCGTAATATAACCTAACCTAACCCATCTAGACCCTCGCTGGTAATGTTTTACATAATCCCGGTCGTGTCGTCTCGTACGTCTCGGTGCGGACATTATATACTTCTATAACGTTATATATCCTAACCTAGGGGAACCTAACATCTCGGATGTAGTATTTCACAACATTCCTGGCGGGTCGGCCCCACTTCTCGGTGGGAACATTATATACGTTTATAACATAATATAACCTAATCTAACCCATCTAGCCCCTCGCTGGTAATGTTTTACAAAATCACAGTCGTGTCGGCCCGTACTTTTCCGTGGGGACATTATATACGTCTATAATTTTATATATCCTAACCTAAGGCAACTTAACATCTCGAATGTAGTATTTCAGAACATTCCTGGCGGGTCGGCCCCACTTCTCGGTGGGAACATTATTTACGTCTATAACGTAATATAACCTAACCTAATCCATCTAGACCCTCGCTGGTAATGTTTTACAGAATCCCGGTCGTGTCGTCCCGTACGTCTCGGTGCGGACATTATATACGTCTATAATGTTATATATCCTAACCAAAGGCAACCTAACATCTCGAATGTAGTATTTCACAACATTCCTGGCGGGTCGGCCCCACTTCTCGGTGGGAACATTATTTACGTCTATAACGTAATATAACCTAACCTAACCCATCTAGACCCTCGCAGGTAATGTTTTACAAAATCCCGGTCGTGTCGGCCCGTACTTCTCCGTGGGGACATTATATACGTCTATATCGTTATATATCCTAACCTAAGGCAACTTAACATCTCCGATGTAGTATTTTCCAACATTCCTGGCGGGTCGGCCCCTACTTCTAGGTGGGAACATTATATACGTCTATATCGTAATATAACCTACCCTAACCCATCTAGACCCTCGCTGGTAATGTTTTACAGAATCCCGGTCGTGTCGTCTCGTACGTCTCGCTGCGGACATTATATACGTCTATAACGTTATATATCTTAACCTAAGGGAACCTAACATCTCGGATGTAGTATTTCACAACATTCCTGGCGGGTCGGCCCCTACTTCTCGGTGGGCACATTATATACGTCTATATCGTAATATAACCTAACCTAACCCATCTAGACCCTCGCTGGTAATGTTTTACAGAATCCCAGTCGTGTCGGCCCGTACTTTTCCGTGGGGACATTATATACGTCTATAATTTTATATATCCTAACCAAAGGCAACTTAACATCTCGAATGTAGTATTTTCCAACATTCCTGGCGGGTCGGCCCCTACTTCCCGGTGGGCACATTATATACGTCTATATCGTAATATAACCTAACCTAACCCATCTAGACCCTCGCTGGTAATGTTTTACAGAATCCCGGTCGAGTCGTCTCGTACGTCTCGGTGCGGAAATTATATACGGCTATAACGTTATATATCCTAACCTAAGGGAACCTAACATCTCGGATGTAGTATTTTCCAACATTCCTGGTGGGTCGGCCCCTACTTCTCGGTGGGCACATTATATACGTCTATATCGTAAAATAACCTAACCTAACCCATCTAGACCCTCGCTGGTAATGTTTTACAGAATCCCGGTCGTGTCGTCTCGTAGGTCTCGGTGCGGACATTATATACGTCTATATCGTTATATATCCTAACCTAAGGCAACCTAACATCTCGGATGTAGTATTTTCCAACATCCCTGGCGGGGCGGCCGCTACTTCTCGGTGGGAACATTATATACGTCTATATCGTAATATAACCTAACCTAACCCACCTAGACCCTCGCTGGTAATGTTTTACAAAATCCCGGTCGTGTCGGCCCGTACTTCTCGGTGGGGACATTATTTACGTCTATAACGTTATATATCCTAACCTAAGGGAACCTATCATCTCGGATGTAGTATTTCACAACATTCCTGGCTGGTCGGCCCCACTTCTCGGTGGGAACATTATATACGTTTATAACGTAATATAACCTAACCTAACCCATCTAGCCCCTCGCTTGTAATGTTTTACAGAATCCCGGTCGCGTCGTCCCGTACGTCTCGGTGCGGATATTATATACGTCTATAACGTTATATATTCTAAGCTAAGGCAACTTAACATCTCCGATGTAGTATTTTCCAACATTCCTGGCGGGTCGGCCCCTACTTCTCGGTGGGAACATTATATACGTCTATATCGTAATATAACCTAACCTAACCCATCTAGCCCCTCGCTGGTAATGTTTTACAAAATCCCAGTCGTGTCGGCCCGTACTTTTCCGTGGGGACATTATATACGTCTATAATTTTATATATCCTAACCTAAGGCAACTTAACATCTCGGATGTAGTATTTTCCAACACTCCTGGCGGGTCGGCCCCTACTTCTCGGTGGGCACATTATATACGTCTATATCGTAATATAACCTAACCTAACCCATCTAGAACCTCGCTGGTAATGTTTTACAGAATCCCGGTCGTGTCGTCCCGTACGTCTCGGTGCGGACATTATATACGTCTATAACGTTATATATCCTAACCTAAGGCAACTTAACCTCTCGGATGTAGTATTTTCCAACAGTCTTGGCGGGTCGGACCCTACTTCTCGGTGGGCACATTATATACGTCTATATCGCAATATAACCTAACCTAACCCATCTAGAACCTCGCTGGTAATGTTTTACAGAATCCCGGTCGTGCCGTCCCGTACGTCTCGGTGCGGACATTATATACGTCTATAACGTTATATATCCTAACCTAAGGCAACTTAACCTCTCGGATGTAGTATTTTCCAACAGTCTTGGCGGGTCGGACCCTACTTCTCGGTGGGCACATTATATACGTCCATATCGTAATATAACCTAACCTAACCCATCTAGACCCTCGCTGTTAATGTTTTACAAAATCCCGGTCGTGTCGGCCCGTACTTTTCCGTGGGGACATTATATACGTCTATAATTTTTTATATCCTAACCTAAGGCAACTTAACATCTCGAATGTAGTATTTTCCAACATTCCTGGCGGGTCGGCCCCTACTTCTCGGTGGGCACATTATATACGTCTATATCGTAATATAACCTAACCTAACCCATCTAGACCCTCGCTGGTAATGTTTTACATAATCCCGGTCGTGTCGTCTCGTACGTCTCGGTGCGGACATTATATACGTCTATAACGTTATATATCCTAACCTAGGGGAACCTAACATCTCGGATGTAGTATTTCACAACATTCCTGGCGGGTCGTCCCCACTTCTCGGTGGGAACATTATATACGTTTATAACATAATATACCCTAATCTAACCCATCTATCCCCTCGCTGGTAATGTTTTACAAAATCACAGTCGTGTCGGCCCGTACTTTTCCGTGGGGACATTATATACGTCTATAATTTTATATATCCTAACCTAAGGCAACTTAACATCTCGAATGTAGTATTTCACAACATTCCTGGCGGGTCGGCCCCACTTCTCGGTGGGAACATTATTTACGTCTATAACGTAATATAACCTAACCTAACCCATCTAGACCCTCGCTGGTAATGTTTTACAGAATCCCGGTCGTGTCGTCTCGTACGTCTCGGTGCGGACATTATATACGTCTATAACGTTATATATCCTAACCTAAGGGAACCTAACATCTCGGATGTAGTATTTCACAACATTCCTGTCTGGTCGGCCCCACTTCTCGGTGGGAAAATTATTTACGTCTATAACGTAATATAACCTAACCTAACCCATCTAGACCCTCGCTGGTAATGTTTTACAGAATCCCGGTCGTGTCGTCCCGTACGTCTCGAAGCCGGACATTATATACGTCTATAAAGTTATATATCCTAACCTAAGGCAACCTAACATCTCGAATGTAGTACTTCACAACATTCCTGGCGGGTCGGCCCCACTTCTCGGTGGGAACATTATTTACGTCTATGACGTAATATAACCTAACCTAACCCATCTAGACCCTCGCTGGTAATGTTTTACAAAATCCCGGTCGCGTCGTCCCGTACGTCCCGGTGGGGACATTATATACGTCTGTAACGTTATATATCCTAACCTAAGGGAACCTAACTTCACGGATGTAGTATTTCACAACATTCCTGGCTGGTCGGCCCCACTTCTCGGTGGGAACATTATATACGTTTATAACGAAGTATAACCTAACCTAACCCATCTAGACCCTCGCTTGTAATGTTTTACAGAATCCCGGTCGTGTCGTCCCGTACGTCTCGGTGCGGACATTATATACGTCTATAACGTTATATATCCTAACCAAAGGCAACCTAACATCTCGAATGTAGTATTTCACAACATTCCTGGCGGGTCGGCCCCACTTCTCGGTGGGAACATTATTTACGTCTATAACGTAATATAACCTAACCTAACCCATCTAGACCCTCGCAGGTAATGTTTTACAAAATCCCGGTCGTGTCGGCCCGTACTTCTCCGTGGGGACATTATATACGTCTATATCGTTATATATCCTAACCTAAGGCAACTTAACATCTCCGATGTAGTATTTTCCAACATTCCTGGCGGGTCGGCCCCTACTTCTGGGTGGGCACATTATATACGTCTATATCGTAATATAACCTAACCTAACCCATCTAGACCCTCGCTGGTAATGTTTTACAGAATCCCGGTCGTGTCGTCTCGTACGTCTCGGTGCGGACATTATATACGTCTATAACGTTATATATCCTAACCTAAGGGAACCTAACATCTCGGATGTAGTATTTCACAACATTCCTGGCGGGTCGGCCCCTACTTCTCGGTGGGCACATTATATACGTCTATATCGTAATATAACCTAACCTAAGCCACCTACACCCTCGCTTGTAATGTTTCACAGAATCCCGTTCGTGTCTTCCCGTACGTCTCGAAGCCGGACATTATATACGTCTATAAAGTTATATATCCTAACCTAAGGCAACCTAACATCTCGAATGTAGTACTTCACAACATTCCTGGCGGGTCGGCCCCACTTCTCGGTGGGAACATTATTTACGTCTATGACGTAATATAACCTAACCTAACCCATCTAGACCCTCGCTGGTAATGTTTTACAAAATCCCGGTCGTGTCCGCTCGTACTTCTCGGTGGGGACATTATTTACGTCTATAACTTTATATATCCTAACCTAAGGGAACCTCACATCTCGGATGTAGTAGTTCACAACATTCCTGGCGGGGCGGCGCCAATTCTCGGTGGGAACATTATATACGTCTACAACGTAATATAACCTAACCTAACCCATCTAGCCCCCAGCTGGGAATGTTTTACAGAATCCCGGTCGTGTCGTCCCGTACGTCTCGGTGCGGACATTATATACGTCTATAACTTTATATATCCTAACCTAAGGCAACTTAACCTCTCGGATGTAGTATTTTCCAACAGCCTTGGCGGGTCGGACCCTACTTCTCGGTGGGCACAATATATACTTCTATATCGTAATATAACCTAACCCAACCCATCTAGACCCTCGCTGTTAATGTTTTACAAAATCCCGGTCGTGTCGGCCCGTACTTTTCCGTGGGGACATTATATACGTCTATAATTTTATATATCCTAACCTAAGGCAACTTAACATCTCGGATGTAGTATTTTCCAACATTCCTGGCGGGTCAGTCCCTACTTCTCGGTGGGCACATTATATACGTCTATATCGTAATATAACCTAACCTAACCCATCTAGCCCCTCGCTGGTTATGTTTTACAAAATCCCAGTCGTGTCGGCCCGTACTTTTCCGTGGGGACATTATATACGTCTATAATTTTATATATCCTAACCTAAGGCAACTTAACATCACGGATGTAGCATTTTCCAACATTCCTGGCGGGTCGGACCCTACTTCTCGGTGGGCACATTATATACGTCTATATCGTAATATAACCTAACCTAACCCATCTAGACCCTCGCTGTTAATGTTTTACAAAATCCCGGTCGTGTCGGCCCGTACTTTTCCGTGGGGACATTATATACGTCTGTAATTTTTTATATCCTAACCTAAGGCAACTTAACATCTCGAATGTAGTATTGTCCAACATTCCTGGCGGGTCGGCCCCTACTTCTCGGTGGGCACATTATATACGTCTATATCGTAATATAACCTAACCTAACCCATCTAGACCCTCGCTGGTAATGTTTTACATAATCCCGGTCGTGTCGTCTCGTACGTCTCGGTGCGGACATTATATACGTCTATAACGTTATATATCCTAACCTAGGGGAACCTAACATCTCGGATGTAGTATTTCACAACATTCCTGGCGGGTCGGCCCCACTTCTCGGTGGGAACATTATATACGTTTATAACATAATATAACCTAATCTAACCCATCTAGCCCCTCGCTGGTAATGTTTTACAAAATCACAGTCGTGTCGGCCCGTACTTTTCCGTGGGGACATTATATACGTCTATAATTTTATATATCCTAACCTAAGGCAACTTAACATCTCGAATGTAGTATTTCAGAACATTCCTGGCGGGTCGGCCCCACTTCTCGGTGGGAACATTATTTACGTCTATAACGTAATATAACCTAACCTAATCCATCTAGACCCTCGCTGGTAATGTTTTACAGAATCCCGGTCGTGTCGTCCCGTACGTCTCGGTGCGGACATTATATACGTCTATAACGTTATATATCCTAACCTAAGGGAACCTAACATCTCGGATGTAGTATTTTCCAACATTCCTGGCGGGTCGGCCCCTACTTCTCGGTGGGCACATTATATACGTCTATATCGTAATATAACCTAACCTAACCCATCTAGACCGTCGCTGGTAATGTTTTACAAAATCCCGGTCGTGTCGGCCCGTACTTCTCCGTGCGGACATTATATACGTCTATATCGTTATATATCCTAACCTAAGGCAACTTAACATCTCCGATGTAGTATTTTCCAACATTCCTGGCGGGTCGGCCCCTACTTCTCGGTGGGCACATTATATACGTCTATATCGTAATATAACCTAACCTAACCCATCTAGACCCTCGCTGGTAATGTTTTACAAAATCCCGGTCGTGTCGGCTCGTACTTCTCGGTGGGGACATTATTTACGTCTATAACGTTATATATCCTAACCTAAGGGAACCTAACATCTCGGATGTAGTATTTCACAACATTCCTGGCGGGTCGGCCCCTACTTCTCGGTGGGCACATTATATACGTCTATATCGTAATATAACCTAACCTAACCCATCTAGACCCTCGCTGGTAATGTTTTACAAAATCCCGGTCGTGTCGGCTCGTACTTCTCGGTGGGGACATTATTTACGTCTATAACGTTATATATCCTAACCTAAGGGAACCTAACATCTCGGATGTAGTATTTCACAACATTCCTGGCGGGTCGGCCCCTACTTCTCGGTGGGCACATTATATACGTCTATATCGTAATATAACCTAACCTAACCCATCTAGACCCTCGCTGGTAATGTTTTACAAAATCCCGGTCGTGTCGGCTCGTACTTCTCGGTGGGGACATTATTTACGTCTATAACTTTATATATCCTAACCTAAGGGAACCTAACATCTCGGATGTAGTAGTTCACAACATTCCTGGCGGGGCGGCGCCAATTCTCGGTGGGAACATTATATACGTCTACAACGTAATATAACCTAACCTAACCCATCTAGCCCCCAGCTGGGAATGTTTTACAGAATCCCGGTCGTGTCGTCCCGTACGTCTCGGTGCGGACATTATATACGTCTATAACTTTATATATCCTAACCTAAGGCAACTTAACCTCTCGGATGTAGTATTTTCCAACAGTCTTGGCGGGTCGGACCCTACTTCCCGGTGGGCACAATATATACTTCTATATCGTAATATAACCTAACCCAACCCATCTAGACCCTCGCTGTTAATGTTTTACAAAATCACGGTCGTGTCGGCCCGTACTTTTCCGTGGGGACATTATATACGTCTATAATTTTATATATCCTAACCTAAGGCAACATAACATATCGAATGTAGTATTTTCCAACATATCTGGCGGGTCGGCCCCTACTTCTCGGTGGGAACATTATATACGTCTATATCGTAATATAACCTAACCTAACCCATCTAGCCCCTCGCTGGTTATGTTTTACAAAATCCCAGTCGTGTCGGCCCGTACTTTTCCGTGGGGACATTATATACGTCTATAATTTTATATATCCTAACCTAAGGCAACTTAACATCTCGATTGTAGTATTTCACAACATTCCTGGCGGGTCGGCCCCACTTCTCGGTGGGAACATTATTTATGTCTATAACGTAATATAACCTAACCAAATCCATCTAGACCCTCGCTGGTAATGTTTTACAAAATCCCGGTCGTGTCGGCTCGTACTTCTCGGTGGGGACATTATTTACGTCTATAACGTTATATATCCTAACCTAAGGGAACCCAACATCTCGGATGTAGTATTTCACAACATTCCTGGCGGGTCGGCCCCTACTTCTCGGTGGGCACATTATATACGTCTATATCGTAATATAACCTAACCTAACCCATCTAGACCCTCGCTGGTAATGTTTTACAAAATCCCGGTCGTGTCCGCTCGTACTTCTCGGTGGGGACATTATTTACGTCTATAACTTTATATATCCTAACCTAAGGGAACCTAACATCTCGGATGTAGTAGTTCACAACATTCCTGGCGGGGCGGCGCCAATTCTCGGTGGGAACATTATATACGTCTACAACGTAATATAACCTAACCTAACCCATCTAGCCCCCAGCTGGGAATGTTTTACAGAATCCCGGTCGTGTCGTCCCGTACGTCTCGGTGCGGACATTATATACGTCTATAACTTTATATATCCTAACCTAAGGCAACTTAACCTCTCGGATGTAGTATTTTCCAACAGTCTTGGCGGGTCGGACCCTACTTCTCGGTGGGCACAATATATACTTCTATATCGTAATATAACCTAACCCAACCCATCTAGACCCTCGCTGTTAATGTTTTACAAAATCACGGTCGTGTCGGCCCGTACTTTTCCGTGGGGACATTATATACGTCTATAATTTTATATATCCTAACCTAAGGCAACATAACATATCGAATGTAGTATTTTCCAACATATCTGGCGGGTCGGCCCCTACTTCTCGGTGGGAACATTATATACGTCTATATCGTAATATAACCTAACCTAACCCATCTAGCCCCTCGCTGGTAATGTTTTACAAAATCCCAGTCGTGTCGGCCCGTACTTTTCCGTGGGGACATTATATACGTTTATAATTTTATATATCCTAACCTAAGGCAACTTAACATCTCGATTGTAGTATTTCACAACATTCCTGGCGGGTCGGCCCCTACTTCTCGGTGGGCACATTATATACGTCTATATCGTAATATAACCTAACCTAACCCAGCTAGACCCTCGCTGGTAATGTTTTACAAAATGCCGGTCGTGTCGGCCCGTACTTCTCGGTGGGGACATTATTTACGTCTATAACGTTATATATCATAACGTAAGGGAACCTAACATCTCGGATGTAGTATTTCACAACATTCCTGGCAGGTCGGCCCCACCTCTCGGTGGGAACATTAAATACGTCTATAACGTAATATAACCTAACCTAATCCATCTAGACCCTCGCTGGTAATGTTTTACAAAATCCCGGTCGTGTCGGCCCGTACTTCTCCGTGGGGACATTATATACGTCTATAACGTTATATATCCTAACCTAAGGTAACCTAACATCACGGATGTAGTATTTCACAACATTCCTGGCTGGTCGGCCCCACTTCTCGGTGGGAAAATTATATACGTTTATAACGTAGTATAACCTAACCTAACCCATCTAGCACCTCGCTTGTAATGTTTTGCAGAATCCCGGTCGTGTCGGCCCGTACGTCTCGGTGCGGACATTATATACGTCTATAACGTTATATATCCTAACCTAAGGGTACCTAACATCTCGGATGTAGTATTTCACAACATTCCTGGCTGATCGGCCCCACTTCTCGGTGGGAACATTATATACGTTTATAACGAAGTATAACCTAACCTAAACCATCTAGACCCTCGCTTGTAATGTTTTACAGAATCCCGGTCGTGTCGTCCCGTACGTCTCGGCGCGGACATTATATACGTCTATAACGTTTTATATCCTAACCAAAGGCAACCTAACATCTCGAATGTGGTATTTCACGACATTCCTGGCGGGTCGGCCCCACTTCTCGGTGGGAACATTATTTACGTCTATAACGTAATATAACCTAACCTAATCCATCTAGACCCTCGCTGGTAATGTTTTACAAAATCCCGGTCGTGTCGGCTCGTACTTCTCGGTGGGGACATTATTTACGTCTATAACTTTATATATCCTAACCTAAGGGAACCTAACATCTCGGATGTAGTATTTCACAACATTCCTGGCGGGTCGGCCCCACTTCTCGGTGGGAACATTATTTATGTCTATAACGTAATATAACCTAACCTAATCCATCTAGACCCTCGCTGGTAATGTTTTACAAAATCCCAGTCGTGTCGGCCCGTACTTCTCGGTGGGGACATTATATACGTCTATATCGTTATATATCCTAACCTAAGGCAACCTAACATCTCGGATGTAGTATTTTCCAACATTCCTGGCGGGTCGGCCCCTACTTCTCGGTGGGCACATTATATACGTCTATATCGTAATATAACCTAACCCAACCCATCTAGACCCTCGCTGTTAATGTTTTACAAAATCACGGTCGTGTCGGCCCGTACTTTTCCGTGGGGACATTATATACGTCTATAATTTTATATATCCTAACCTAAGGCAACATAACATATCGAATGTAGTATTTTCCAACATATCTGGCGGGTCGGCCCCTACTTCTCGGTGGGAACATTATATACGTCTATATCGTAATATAACCTAACCTAACCCATCTAGCCCCTCGCTGGTTATGTTTTACAAAATCCCAGTCGTGTCGGCCCGTACTTTTCCGTGGGGACATTATATACGTCTATAATTTTATATATCCTAACCTAAGGCAACTTAACATCTCGATTGTAGTATTTCACAACATTCCTGGCGGGTCGGCCCCACTTCTCGGTGGGAACATTATTTATGTCTATAACGTAATATAACCTAACCAAATCCATCTAGACCCTCGCTGGTAATGTTTTACAAAATCCCGGTCGTGTCGGCTCGTACTTCTCGGTGGGGACATTATTTACGTCTATAACGTTATATATCCTAACCTAAGGGAACCCAACATCTCGGATGTAGTATTTCACAACATTCCTGGCGGGTCGGCCCCTACTTCTCGGTGGGCACATTATATACGTCTATATCGTAATATAACCTAACCTAACCCATCTAGACCCTCGCTGGTAATGTTTTACAAAATCCCGGTCGTGTCGGCTCGTACTTCTCGGTGGGGACATTATTTACGTCTATAACTTTATATATCCTAACCTAAGGGAACCTAACATCTCGGATGTAGTAGTTCACAACATTCCTGGCGGGGCGGCGCCAATTCTCGGTGGGAACATTATATACGTCTACAACGTAATATAACCTAACCTAACCCATCTAGCCCCCAGCTGGGAATGTTTTACAGAATCCCGGTCGTGTCGTCCCGTACGTCTCGGTGCGGACATTATATACGTCTATAACTTTATATATCCTAACCTAAGGCAACTTAACCTCTCGGATGTAGTATTTTCCAACAGTCTTGGCGGGTCGGACCCTACTTCTCGGTGGGCACAATATATACTTCTATATCGTAATATAACCTAACCCAACCCATCTAGACCCTCGCTGTTAATGTTTTACAAAATCACGGTCGTGTCGGCCCGTACTTTTCCGTGGGGACATTATATTCGTCTATAATTTTATATATCCTAACCTAAGGCAACATAACATATCGAATGTAGTATTTTCCAACATATCTGGCGGGTCGGCCCCTACTTCTCGGTGGGAACATTATATACGTCTATATCGTAATATAACCTAACCTAACCCATCTAGCCCCTCGCTGGTAATGTTTTACAAAATCCCAGTCGTGTCGGCCCGTACTTTTCCGTGGGGACATTATATACGTTTATAATTTTATATATCCTAACCTAAGGCAACTTAACATCTCGATTGTAGTATTTCACAACATTCCTGGCGGGTCGGCCCCTACTTCTCGGTGGGCACATTATATACGTCTATATCGTAATATAACCTAACCTAACCCAGCTAGACCCTCGCTGGTAATGTTTTACAAAATGCCGGTCGTGTCGGCCCGTACTTCTCGGTGGGGACATTATTTACGTCTATAACGTTATATATCATAACCTAAGGGAACCTAACATCTCGGATGTAGTATTTCACAACATTCCTGGCAGGTCGGCCCCACCTCTCGGTGGGAACATTAAATACGTCTATAACGTAATATAACCTAACCTAATCCATCTAGACCCTCGCTGGTAATGTTTTACAAAATCCCGGTCGTGTCGGCCCGTACTTCTCCGTGGGGACATTATATACGTCTATAACGTTATATATCCTAACCTAAGGTAACCTAACATCACGGATGTAGTATTTCACAACATTCCTGGCTGGTCGGCCCCACTTCTCGGTGGGAAAATTATATACGTTTATAACGTAGTATAACCTAACCTAACCCATCTAGCACCTCGCTTGTAATGTTTTGCAGAATCCCGGTCGTGTCGGCCCGTACGTCTCGGTGCGGACATTATATACGTCTATAACGTTATATATCCTAACCTAAGGGTACCTAACATCTCGGATGTAGTATTTCACAACATTCCTGGCTGATCGGCCCCACTTCTCGGTGGGAACATTATATACGTTTATAACGAAGTATAACCTAACCTAAACCATCTAGACCCTCGCTTGTAATGTTTTACAGAATCCCGGTCGTGTCGTCCCGTACGTCTCGGCGCGGACATTATATACGTCTATAACGTTTTATATCCTAACCAAAGGCAACCTAACATCTCGAATGTGGTATTTCACAACATTCCTGGCGGGTCGGCCCCACTTCTCGGTGGGAACATTATTTACGTCTATAACGTAATATAACCTAACCTAATCCATCTAGACCCTCGCTGGTAATGTTTTACAAAATCCCGGTCGTGTCGGCCCGTACTTCTCCGTGGGGACATTATATACGTCTATATCGTTATATATCCTAACCTAAGGCAACCTAACATCTCGGATGTAGTATTTTCCAACATTCCTGGCGGGTCGGCCCCTACTTCTCGGTGGGCACATTATTTACGTCTATATCGTCTAATAACCAAACCTAACCCATCTATACCCTCGCTGGTAATGTTTTACAAAATCCCGGTCGTGTCGGCCCGTACTTCTCCGTGGGGACATTATATACGTCTATATCGTTATATATCCTAACCTAAGGCACCTTAACATCTCCGATGTAGTATTTTCCAACATTCCTGGCGGGTCGGCCCCTACTTCTCGGTGGGCACATTATATACGTCTATATCGTAATATAACCTAACCTAACCCATCTAGACCCTCGCTGGTAATGTTCTACAAAATCCCGGTCGTGTCGTCTCGTACGTCTCGGTGCGGACATTATATACGTCTACAACGTTATATATCCTAACCTAAGGGAACCTAACATCTCGGATGTAGTATTTCACAACATTCCTGTCTGGTCGGCCCCACTTCTCGGTGGGAACATTATATACGTCTATATCGTAATATAGCCTAACCTAACCAATCTAGACCCTCGCTTGTAATGTTTTGCAGAATCCCGGTCGTGTCGGCCCGTACTTCTCGGTGGGGACATTATTTACGTCTATAACGTTATATATCTTAACCTAAGGGAACCTAACATCTCGGATGTAGTATTTCACAACATTCCTGGCAGGTCGGCCCCACCTCTCGGTGGGAACATTAAATACGTCTATAACGTAATATAACCTAACCTAATCCATCTAGACCCTCGCTGGTAATGCTTTACAAAATCCCGGTCGTATCGGCCCGTACTTCTCCGTGGGGACATTATATACGTCTATAACGTTATATATCCTAACCTAAGGGAACCTAACATCACGGATGTAGTATTTCACAGCATTCCTGGCTGGTCGGCCCCACTTCTCGGTGGGAAAATTATATACGTTTATAACGTAGTATAACCTAACCTAACCCATCTAGCACCTCGCTTGTAATGTTTTGCAGAATCCCGGTCGTGTCGGGCCGTACGTCTCGGTGCGGACATTATATACGTCTATAACGTTATATATCCTAACCTAAGGGTACCTAACATCTCGGATGTAGTATTTCACAACATTCCTGGCTGGTCGGCCCCACTTCTCGGTGGGAACATTATATACGTTTATAACGAAGTATAACTTAACCTAACCCATCTAGACCCTCGCTTGTAATGTTTTACAGAATCCCGGTCGTGTCGTCCCGTACGTCTCGGTGCGGACATTATATACGTCCATAACGTTATATATCCTAACCAAAGGCAACCTAACATCTCGGATGTAGTATTTTCCAACATTCCTGGCGGGGCGGCCGCTACTTCTCGGTGGGCACATTATATACGTCTATATCGTAATATAACCTAACCTAACCCAGCTAGACCCTCGCTGGTAATGTTTTACAAAATGCCGGTCGTGTCGGCCCGTACTTCTCGGTGGGGACATTATTTACGTCTATAACGTTATATATCATAACCTAAGGGAACCTAACATCTCGGATGTAGTATTTCACAACATTCCTGGCAGGTCGGCCCCACCTCTCGGTGGGAACATTAAATACGTCTATAACGTAATATAACCTAACCTAATCCATCTAGACCCTCGCTGGTAATGTTTTACAAAATCCCGGTCGTGTCGGCCCGTACTTCTCCGTGGGGACATTATATACGTCTATAACGTTATATATCCTAACCTAAGGTAACCTAACATCACGGATGTAGTATTTCACAACATTCCTGGCTGGTCGGCCCCACTTCTCGGTGGGAAAATTATATACGTTTATAACGTAGTATAACCTAACCTAACCCATCTAGCACCTCGCTTGTAATGTTTTGCAGAATCCCGGTCGTGTCGGCCCGTACGTCTCGGTGCGGACATTATATACGTCTATAACGTTATATATCCTAACCTAAGGGTACCTAACATCTCGGATGTAGTATTTCACAACATTCCTGGCTGATCGGCCCCACTTCTCGGTGGGAACATTATATACGTTTATAACGAAGTATAACCTAACCTAAACCATCTAGACCCTCGCTTGTAATGTTTTACAGAATCCCGGTCGTGTCGTCCCGTACGTCTCGGCGCGGACATTATATACGTCTATAACGTTTTATATCCTAACCAAAGGCAACCTAACATCTCGAATGTGGTATTTCACAACATTCCTGGCGGGTCGGCCCCACTTCTCGGTGGGAACATTATTTACGTCTATAACGTAATATAACCTAACCTAATCCATCTAGACCCTCGCTGGTAATGTTTTACAAAATCCCGGTCGTGTCGGCCCGTACTTCTCCGTGGGGACATTATATACGTCTATATCGTTATATATCCTAACCTAAGGCAACCTAACATCTCGGATGTAGTATTTTCCAACATTCCTGGCGGGTCGGCCCCTACTTCTCGGTGGGCACATTATTTACGTCTATATCGTCTAATAACCAAACCTAACCCATCTATACCCTCGCTGGTAATGTTTTACAAAATCCCGGTCGTGTCGGCCCGTACTTCTCCGTGGGGACATTATATACGTCTATATCGTTATATATCCTAACCTAAGGCACCTTAACATCTCCGATGTAGTATTTTCCAACATTCCTGGCGGGTCGGCCCCTACTTCTCGGTGGGCACATTATATACGTCTATATCGTAATATAACCTAACCTAACCCATCTAGACCCTCGCTGGTAATGTTCTACAAAATCCCGGTCGTGTCGTCTCGTACGTCTCGGTGCGGACATTATATACGTCTACAACGTTATATATCCTAACCTAAGGGAACCTAACATCTCGGATGTAGTATTTCACAACATTCCTGTCTGGTCGGCCCCACTTCTCGGTGGGAACATTATATACGTCTATATCGTAATATTGCCTAACCTAACCAATCTAGACCCTCGCTGGTAATGCTTTACAAAATCCCGGTCGTATCGGCCCGTACTTCTCCGTGGGGACATTATATACGTCTATAACGTTATATATCCTAACCTAAGGGAACCTAACATCACGGATGTAGTATTTCACAGCATTCCTGGCTGGTCGGCCCCACTTCTCGGTGGGAAAATTATATACGTTTATAACGTAGTATAACCTAACCTAACCCATCTAGCACCTCGCTTGTAATGTTTTGCAGAATCCCGGTCGTGTCGGCCCGTACGTCTCGGTGCGGACATTATATACGTCTATAACGTTATATATCCTAACCTAAGGGTACCTAACATCTCGGATGTAGTATTTCACAACATTCCTGGCGGGTCGGCCCCACTTCTCGGTGGGAGCATTATTTACGTCTATATCGTAATATAACCAAACCTAACCCATCTAGACCCTCGCTGGTAATGTTTTACAAAATCCCGGTCGTGTCGGCCCGTACTTCTCCGTGGGGACATTATATACGTCTATATCGTTATATATCCTAACCTAAGGCAACTTAACATCTCCGATGTAGTATTTTCCAACATTCCTGGCGGGTCGGCCCCTACTTCTCGGAGGGCAAATTATATACGTTTATATCGTAATATAAC
This sequence comes from Xylocopa violacea, assembly GCA_963969225.1. Taxonomy (NCBI): domain Eukaryota; kingdom Metazoa; phylum Arthropoda; class Insecta; order Hymenoptera; family Apidae; genus Xylocopa; species Xylocopa violacea. The sequence continues at coordinate 926,493 of CAXAJV010000481.1, forward strand.
CTAACCTAACCCATCCAGCCCCTCGCTTGTAATGTTTTGCAGAATCCCGGTCGTGTCGGCCCGTACGTCTCGGTGCGGACATTATATACGTCTATAACGTTATATATCCTAACCTAAGCGAACCTAACATCTCGGTTGTAGTATTTCACAACATTCCTGGCTGGTCGGCCCCACTTCTCGGTGGGAACATTATATACGTTTATAACGAAGTATAACTTAACCTAACCCATCTAGACCCTCGCTTGTAATGTTTTACAGAATCGCGGTCGTGTCGTCCCGTACGTCTCGGTGCGGACATTATATACGTCCATAACGTTATATATCCTAACCAAAGACAACCTAACATCTCGGATGTAGTATTTTCCAACATTCCTGGCGGGGCGGCCGCTACTTCTCGTTGGGCACATTATATACGTCTATATCTTAATATAACCTAACCTAACCCAGCTAGACCCTCGCTGGTAATGTTTTACAAAATGCCGGTCGTGTCGGCCCGTACTTCTCGGTGGGGACATTATTTACGTCTATAACGTTATATATCATAACCTAAGGGAACCTAACATCTCGGATGTAGTATTTCACAACATTCCTGGCAGGTCGGCCCCACCTCTCGGTGGGAACATTAAATACGTCTATAACGTAATATAACCTAACCTAATCCATCTAGACCCTCGCTGGTAATGTTTTACAAAATCCCGGTCGTGTCGGCCCGTACTTCTCCGTGGGGACATTATATACGTCTATAACGTTATATATCCTAACCTAAGGTAACCTAACATCACGGATGTAGTATTTCACAACATTCCTGGCTGGTCGGCCCCACTTCTCGGTGGGAAAATTATATACGTTTATAACGTAGTATAACCTAACCTAACCCATCTAGCACCTCGCTTGTAATGTTTTGCAGAATCGCGGTCGTGTCGGCCCGTACGTCTCGGTGCGGACATTATATACGTCTATAACGTTATATATCCTAACCTAAGGGTACCTAACATCTCGGATGTAGTATTTCACAACATTCCTGGCTGATCGGCCCCACTTCTCGGTGGGAACATTATATACGTTTATAACGAAGTATAACCTAACCTAAACCATCTAGACCCTCGCTTGTAATGTTTTACAGAATCCCGGTCGTGTCGTCCCGTACGTCTCGGCGCGGACATTATATACGTCTATAACGTTTTATATCCTAACCAAAGGCAACCTAACATCTCGAATGTGGTATTTCACAACATTCCTGGCGGGTCGGCCCCACTTCTCGGTGGGAACATTATTTACGTCTATAACGTAATATAACCTAACCTAATCCATCTAGACCCTCGCTGGTAATGTTTTACAAAATCCCGGTCGTGTCGGCCCGTACTTCTCCGTGGGGACATTATATACGTCTATATCGTTATATATCCTAACCTAAGGCAACCTAACATCTCGGATGTAGTATTTTCCAACATTCCTGGCGGGTCGGCCCCTACATCTCGGTGGGCACATTATTTACGTCTATATCGTCTAATAACCAAACCTAACCCATCTATACCCTCGCTGGTAATGTTTTACAAAATCCCGGTCGTGTCGGCCCGTACTTCTCCGTGGGGACATTATATACGTCTATATCGTTATATATCCTAACCTAAGGCACCTTAACATCTCCGATGTAGTATTTTCCAACATTCCTGGCGGGTCGGCCCCTACTTCTCGGTGGGCACATTATATACGTCTATATCGTAATATAACCTAACCTAACCCATCTAGACCCTCGCTGGTAATGTTCTACAAAATCCCGGTCGTGTCGTCTCGTACGTCTCGGTGCGGACATTATATACGTCTACAACGTTATATATCCTAACCTAAGGGAACCTAACATCTCGGATGTAGTATTTCACAACATTCCTGTCTGGTCGGCCCCACTTCTCGGTGGGAACATTATATACGTCTATATCGTAATATAGCCTAACCTAACCAATCTAGACCCTCGCTTGTAATGTTTTGCAGAATCCCGGTCGTGTCGGCCCGTACGTCTCGGTGCGGACATTATATACGTCTATAACGTTATATATCCTAACCTAAGCGAACCTAACATCTCGGATGTAGTATTTCACAACATTCCTGGCTGGTCGGCCCCACTTCTCGGTGGGAACATTATATAGGTTTATAACGAAGTATAACTTAACCTAACCCATCTAGACCCTCGCTTGTAATGTTTTACAGAATCCCGGTCGTGTCGTCCCGTACGTCTCGGTGCGGACATTATATACGTCTATAACGTTATATATCCTAACCAAAGGCAACCTAACATCTCGGATGTAGTATTTTCCAACATTCCTGGCGGGGCGGCCGCTACTTCTCGGTGGGAACATTATATACGTCTATATCGTAATATAACCTAACCTAACCCAGCTAGACCCTCGCTGGTAATGTTTTACAAAATGCCGGTCGTGTCGGCCCGTACTTCTCGGTGGGGACATTATATACGTCTATATCGTTATATATCCTAACCTAAGGCAACCTAACATCTCGGATGTAGTATTTTCCAACATTCCTGGCGGGTCGGCCCCTACTTCTCGGTGGGCACATTATATACGTCTATATCGTAATATAACCTAACCTAACCCATCTAGACCCTCGCTGGTAATGTTCTACAAAATCCCGGTCGTATCGGCCCGTACTTCTCCGTGGGGACATTATATACGTCTATAACGTTATATATCCTAACCTAAGGGAACCTAACATCACGGATGTAGTATTTCACAGCATTCCTGGCTGGTCGGCCCCACTTCTCGGTGGGAAAATTATATACGTTTATAACGTAGTATAACCTAACCTAACCCATCTAGCACCTCGCTTGTAATGTTTTGCAGAATCCCGGTCGTGTCGTCTCGTACGTCTCGGTGCGGACATTATATACGTCTATAACGTTATATATCCTAACCTAAGGCAACTTAACATCTCCGATGTAGTATTTTCCAACATTCCTGGCGGGTCGGCCCCTACTTCTCGGTGGGCACATTATATACGTCTATATCGTAATATAACCTAACCTAACCCATCTAGAACCTCGCTTGTAATGTTTTACAGAATCCCGGTCGTGTCGTCCCGTACGTCTCGGTGCGGACATTATATACGTCTATAACGTTATATATCCTAACCAAAGGCAACCTAACATCTCGAATGTAGTATTTCACAACATTCCTGGCGGGTCGGCCCCACTTCTCGGTGGGAACATTATTTACGTCTATAACGTAATATAACCTAACCTAATCGATCTAGACCCTCGCTTGTAATGTTTTCCAAAATCCCGGTCATGTCGGGCCGTACTTTTCCGTGGGGACATTTTATACGTCTATAATTTTATATATCCTAACCTAAGGCAACTTAACATCTCGAATGTAGTATTTCACAACATTCCTGGCGGGTCGGCCCCACTTCTCGGTGGGAACATTATTTACGTCTATATCGTAATATAACCAAACCTAACCCATCCAGACCCTCGCTGGTAATGTTTTACAAAATCCCGGTCGTGTCGGCCCGTACTTCTCCGTGGGGACATTATATACGTCTATATCGTTATATATCCTAACCTAATGCAACTTAACATCTCCGATGTAGTATTTTCCAACATTCCTCGCGCGTCGGCCCCTACTTCTCGGTGGGCACATTATATACGTTTATATCGTAATATAACCTAACCTAACCCATCCAGCCCCTCGCTTGTAATGTTTTGCAGAATCCCGGTCGTGTCGGCCCGTACGTCCCGGTGCGGACATTATATACGTCTATAACGTTATATATCCTAACCAAAGGCAACCTAACATCTCGGATGTAGTATTTTCCAACATTCCTGGCGGGTCGGCCGCACTTCTCGGTGGGAACATTATTTACGTCTATAACGTAATATAACCTAACCTAATCCATCTAGAACCTCGCTGGTAATGTTTTACAAAATCCCGGTCGTGTCGTCTCGTACGTCTCGGTGCGGACATTATATAAGTCTATAACGTTATATATCCTAACCTAAGGGAACCTAACATCACGGATGTAGTATTTCACAACATTCCTGGCTTGTCGGCCCCACTTCTCGGTGGGAAAATTATATACGTTTATAACGTAGTATAACCTAACCTAACCCATCTAGCCCCTCGCTTGTAATGTTTTGCAGAATCCCGGTCGTGTCGGCCCGTACGTCTCCGTGCGGACATTATATACGTCTATAACGTTATATATCCTAACCAAAGGCAACCTAACATCTCGAATGTAGTATTTCACAACATTCCTGGCGGGTCGGTCCCTACTTCTCGGTGGGCACATTATTTACGTCTATATCGTAATATAACCAAACCTAACCCATCTAGACCCTCGCTGGTAATGTTTTACAAAATCCCGGTCGTGTCGGCCCGTACTTCTCCGTGGGGACATTATATACGTCTATATCGTTATATATCCTAACCTAAGGCAACTTAACATCTCCGATGTAGTATTTTCCAACATTCCTGGCGGGTCGGCCCCTACTTCTCGGTGGGCACATTATATACGTCTATATCGTAATATAACCTAACCTAACCCATCTAGACCCTCGCTTGTAATGTTTTGCAGAATCCCGGTCGTGTCGTCCCGTACGTCTCGGTGCGGACATTATATACGTCTATAACGTTATATATCCTAACCAAAGGCAACCTAATATCTCGAATGTAGTATTTCACAACATTCCTGGCGGGTCGGCCGCACTTCTCGGTGGGAACATTATTTACGTCTATAACGTAATATAACCTAACCTAATCCATCTAGCACCTCGCTGGTAATGTTTTACAAAATCCCGGTCGTGTCGGCCCGTACTTCTCCGTGGGGACATTATATACGTCTATAACGTTATATATCCTAACCTAAGGGAACCTAACATCTCGGATGTAGTATTTTCCAACATTCCTGGCGGGTCGGCCCCACTTCTCGGCGGGAACATTATTCACGTCTATAACGTAATATAACCTAACCTAACCCATCTAGACCCTCGCTGGTAATGTTTTACAAAATCCCGGTCGTGTCGGCCCGTACTTCTCCGTGGGGACATTATATACGTCTATAAAGTTATATATCCTAACCTAAGGGAACCTAACATCTCGGATGTAGTATTTTCCAACATTCCTGGCGGGGCGGCCGCTACTTCTTGGTGGGAACATTATATACGTCTATATCGTAATATAACCTAACCTAACCCATCTAGACCCTCGCTGGTAATGTTCTACAAAATCCCGGTCGTGTCGTCTCGTACGTCTCGGTGCGGACATTATATACGTCTATAACGTTATATATCCTAACCTAAGGGAACCTAACATCACGGATGTAGTATTTCACAACATTCCTGGCGGGTCGGTCCCACTTCTCGGTGGGAACATTATTTACGTCTATAACGTAATATAACCTAACCTAATCCATCTAGACCCTCGCTGGTAATGTTTTACAAAATCCCGGTCGTGTCGGCCCGTACTTCTCCGTGGGGACATTATATACGTCTATATCGTTATATATCCTAACCTAAGGCAACCTAACATCTCGGATGTAGTATTTTCCAACATTCCTGGCGGGTCGGCCCCACTTCTCGGTGGGAACATTATATACGTTTATAACGAAGTATAACTTAACCTAACCCATCTAGAGCCTCGCTTGTAATGTTTTACAGAATCCCGGTCGTGTCGTCCCGTACGTCTCGGTGCGGACATTATATACGTCTATAACGTTATATATCCTAACCAAAGGCAACCTAACATCTCGAATGTAGTATTTCACAACATTCCTGGCGGGTCGGCCCCACTTCTCGGTGGGAACATTATTTACGTCTATAACGTAATATAACCTAACCTAATCCATCTAGACCCTCGCTTGTAATGTTTTCCAAAATCCCGGTCATGTCGGGCCGTACTTTTCCGTGGGGACATTTTATACGTCTATAATTTTATATATCCTAACCTAAGGCAACTTAACATCTCGATTGTAGTATTTTCCAACATTCCTGGCGGGTCGGCCCCTACTTCTCGGTGGGCACATTATATATGTCTATATCGTAATATAACCTAACCTAACCCATCTAGACCCTCGCTGGCAATGTTTTACAGAATCCCGGTCGTGTCGTCTCGTACGTCTCGGTGCGGACATTATATACGTCTATAACGTTATATATCCTAACCTAGGGGAACCTAACATCTCGGATGTAGTATTTCACAACATTCCTGGCGGGTCGGCCCCACTTCTCGGTGGGAACATTATTTACGTCTATATCGTAATATAACCAAACCTAACCCCTCTAGACCCTCGCTGGTAATGTTTTACAAAATCCCGGTCGTGTCGGCCCGTACTTCTCCGTGGGGACATTATATACGTCTATATCGTTATATATCCTAACCTAATGCAACTTAACATCTCCGATGTAGTATTTTCCAACATTCCTGGCGGGTCGGCCCCTACTTCTCGGTGGGCACATTATATACGTTTATATCGTAATATAACCTAACCTAACCCATCCAGCCCCTCGCTTGTAATGTTTTGCAGAATCCCGGTCGTGTCGGCCCGTACGTCTCGGTGCGGACATTATATACGTCTATAACGTTATATATCCTAACCAAAGGCAACCTAACATCTCGGATGTAGTATTTTCCAACATTCCTGGCGGGTCGGCCGCACTTCTCGGTGGGAACATTATTTACGTCTATAACGTAATATAACCTAACCTAATCCATCTAGAACCTCGCTGGTAATGTTTTACAAAATCCCGGTCGTGTCGGCCCGTACTTCTCCGTGGGGACATTATATACGTCTATAACGTTATACATCCTAACCTAAGGGAACCTAACATCTCGGATGTAGTATTTTCCAACATTCCAGGCGGGTCGGCCCCACTTATCGGCGGGAACATTATTCACGTCTATAACGTAATATAACCTAACCTAACCCATCTAGACCCTCGCTGGTAATGTTTTACAAAATCCCGGTCGTGTCGGCCCGTACTTCTCCGTGGGGACATTATATACGTCTATAAAGTTATATATCCTAACCTAAGGGAACCTAACATCTCGGATGTAGTATTTTCCAACATTCCTGGCGGGGCGGCCGCTACTTCTTGGTGGGAACATTATATACGTCTATATCGTAATATAACCTAACCTAACCCATCTAGACCCTCGCTGGTAATGTTCTACAAAATCCCGGTCGTGTCGTCTCGTACGTCTCGGTGCGGACATTATATACGTCTATAACGTTATATATCCTAACCTAAGGGAACCTAACATCACGGATGTAGTATTTCACAACATTCCTGGCTGGTCGGCCCCACTTCTCGGTGGGAAAATTATATACGTTTATAACGTAGTAGAACCTAACCTAACCCATCTAGCCACTCGCTTGTAATGTTTTGCAGAATCCCGGTCGTGTCGGCCCGTACGTCTCCGTGCGGACATTATATACGTCTATAACGTTATATATCCTAACCTAAGGGTACCTAACATCTCGCATGTAGTATTTCACAACATTCCTGGCTGGTCGGCCCCACTTCTCGGTGGGAACATTATATACGTTTATAACGAAGTATAACCTAACCTAACCCATCTAGACCCTCGCTTGTAATGTTTTACAGAATCCAGGTCGTGTCGTCCCGTACGTCTCGGCGCGGACATTATATACGTCTATAACGTTTTATATCCTAACCAAAGGCAACCTAACATCTCGAATGTAGTATTTCACAACATTCCTGGCGGGTCGGTCCCACTTCTCGGTGGGAACATTATTTACGTCTATAACGTAATATAACCTAACCTAATCCATCTAGACCCTCGCTGGTAATGTTTTACAAAATCCCGGTCGTGTTGGCCCGTACTTCTCCGTGGGGACATTATATACGTCTATATCGTTATATATCCTAACCTAAGGCAACCTAACATCTCGGATGTAGTATTTTCCAACATTCCTGGCGGGTCGGCCCCACTTCTCGGCCGGAACATTATTCACGTCTATAACGTAATATAACCTAACCTAATCCATCTAGACCCTCGCTGGTAATGTTTTACAAAATCCCGGTCGTGTCGGCCCGTACTTCTCCGTGGGGACATTATATACGTCTATAACGTTATATATCCTAACCTAAGGGAACCTAACATCTCGGATGTAGTATTTTCCAACATTCCTGGCGGGGCGGCCGCTACTTCTTGGTGGGAACATTATATACGTCTATATCGTAATATAACCTAACCTAACCCATCTAGACCCTCGCTGGTAATGTTCTACAAAATCCCGGTCGTGTCGTCTCGTACGTCTCGGTGCGGACATTATATACGTCTATATCGTTATATATCCTAACCTAAGGCACCTTAACATCTCCGATGTAGTATTTTCCAACATTCCTGGCGGGTCGGCCCCTACTTCTCGGTGGGCACATTATATACGTCTATATCGTAATATAACCTAACCTAACCCATCTAGCCACTCGCTTGTAATGTTTTGCAGAATCCCGGTCGTGTCGGCCCGTACGTCTCCGTGCGGACATTATATACGTCTATAACGTTATATATCCTAACCTAAGGGTACCTAACATCTCGCATGTAGTATCGCACAACATTCCTGGCTGGTCGGCCCCACTTCTCGGTGGGAACATTATATACGTTTATAACGAAGTATAACCTAACCTAGCCCATCTAGACCCTCGCTTGTAATGTTTTACAGAATCCCGGTCGTGTCGTCCCGTACTTCTCCGTGGGGACATTATATACGTCTATAACGTTATACATCCTAACCTAAGGGAACCTAACATCTCGGATGTAGTATTTTCCAACATTCCAGGCGGGTCGGCCCCACTTATCGGCGGGAACATTATTCACGTCTATAACGTAATATAACCTAACCTAACCCATCTAGACCCTCGCTGGTAATGTTTTACAAAATCCCGGTCGTGTCGGCCCGTACTTCTCCGTGGGGACATTATATACGTCTATAAAGTTATATATCCTAACCTAAGGGAACCTAACATCTCGGATGTAGTATTTTCCAACATTCCTGGCGGGGCGGCCGCTACTTCTTGGTGGGAACATTATATACGTCTATATCGTAATATAACCTAACCTAACCCATCTAGACCCTCGCTGGTAATGTTCTACAAAATCCCGGTCGTGTCGTCTCGTACGTCTCGGTGCGGACATTATATACGTCTATAACGTTATATATCCTAACCTAAGGGAACCTAACATCACGGATGTAGTATTTGACAAAATTCCTGGCTGGTCGGCCCCACTTCTCGGTGGGAAAATTATATACGTTTATAACGTAGTAGAACCTAACCTAACCCATCTAGCCACTCGCTTGTAATGTTTTGCAGAATCCCGGTCGTGTCGGCCCGTACGTCTCCGTGCGGACATTATATACGTCTATAACGTTATATATCCTAACCTAAGGGTACCTAACATCTCGCATGTAGTATTTCACAACATTCCTGGCTGGTCGGCCCCACTTCTCGGTGGGAACATTATATACGTTTATAACGAAGTATAACCTAACCTAACCCATCTAGACCCTCGCTTGTAATGTTTTACAGAATCCCGGTCGTGTCGTCCCGTACGTCTCGGCGCGGACATTATATACGTCTATAACGTTTTATATCCTAACCAAAGGCAACCTAACATCTCGAATGTAGTATTTCACAACATTCCTGGCGGGTCGGTCCCACTTCTCGGTGGGAACATTATTTACGTCTATAACGTAATATAACCTAACCTAATCCATCTAGACCCTCGCTGGTAATGTTTTACAAAATCCCGGTCGTGTCGGCCCGTACTTCTCCGTGGGGACATTATATACGTCTATATCGTTATATATCCTAACCTAAGGCAACCTAACATCTCGGATGTAGTATTTTCCAACATTCCTGGCGGGTCGGCCCCACTTCTCGGCCGGAACATTATTCACGTCTATAACGTAATATAACCTAACCTAATCCATCTAGACCCTCGCTGGTAATGTTTTACAAAATCCCGGTCGTGTCGGCCCGTACTTCTCCGTGGGGACATTATATACGTCTATAACGTTATATATCCTAACCTAAGGGAACCTAACATCTCGGATGTAGTATTTTCCAACATTCCTGGCGGGGCGGCCGCTACTTCTTGGTGGGAACATTATATACGTCTATATCGTAATATAACCTAACCTAACCCATCTAGACCCTCGCTGGTAATGTTCTACAAAATCCCGGTCGTGTCGTCTCGTACGTCTCGGTGCGGACATTATATACGTCTATATCGTTATATATCCTAACCTAAGGCACCTTAACATCTCCGATGTAGTATTTTCCAACATTCCTGGCGGGTCGGCCCCTACTTCTCGGTGGGCACATTATATACGTCTATATCGTAATATAACCTAACCTAACCCATCTAGCCACTCGCTTGTAATGTTTTGCAGAATCCCGGTCGTGTCGGCCCGTACGTCTCCGTGCGGACATTATATACGTCTATAACGTTATATATCCTAACCTAAGGGTACCTAACATCTCGCATGTAGTATCGCACAACATTCCTGGCTGGTCGGCCCCACTTCTCGGTGGGAACATTATATACGTTTATAACGAAGTATAACCTAACCTAGCCCATCTAGACCCTCGCTTGTAATGTTTTACAGAATCCCGGTCGTGTCGTCCCGTACGTCTCGGCGCGGACATTATATACGTCTATAACGTTTTATATCCTAACCAAAGGCAACCTAACATCTCGAATGTAGTATTTCACAACATTCCTGGCGGGTCGGTCCCACTTCTCGGTGGGAACATTATTTACGTCTATAACGTAATATAACCTAACCTAATCCATCTAGACCTTCGCTGGTAATGTTTTACAAAATCCCGGTCGTGTCGGCCCGTACTTCTCCGTGGGGACATTATATACGTCTATATCGTTATATATACTAACCTAAGGCAACCTTACATCTCGGATGTAGTATTTTCCAACATTCCTGGCGGGTCGGCCCCTACTTCTAGGTGGGCACATTATATACGTCTATATCGTAATATAACCAACCTAACCCATCTAGACCCTCGCTGGTAATGTTTTACAAAATCCCGGTCGTGTCGGCCCGTACTTCTCCGTGGGGACATTATATACGTCTATATCGTTATATATCCTAACCTAAGGCAACTTAACATCTCCGATGTAGTATTTTCCAACATTCCTGGCGGGTCGGCCCCTACTTCTCGGTGGGCACATTATATACGTCTATATCGTAATATAACCTAACCTAACCCATCTAGCCCCTCGCTTGTAATGTTTTGCAGAATCCCTGTCGTGTCGGCCCGTACGTCTCGGTGCGGACATTATATACGTCTATAACGTTATATATACTAACCTAAGGCAACTTAACAGCTCCGATGTAGTATTTTCCAACATTCCTGGCGGGTCGGCCCCTACTTCTCGGTGGGCACATTATATACGTCTATATCGTAATATAACCTAACCTAACCCATCTAGCCCCTCGCTTGTAATGTTTTGCAGAATCCCGGTCGTGTCGGCCCGTACGTCTCGGTGCGGACATTATATACGTCTATAACGTTATATATCCTAACCTAAGCGAACCTAACATCTCGGATGTAGTATTTCACAACATTCCTGGCTGGTGGGCCCCACTTCTCGGTGGGAAAATTATATACGTTTATAACGTAGTATAACCTAACCTAACCCATCTAGACGCTCGCTGGTAATGTTCTACAAAATCCCGGTCGTGTCGTCTCGTACGTCTCGGTGCGGACATTATATACGTCTATAACGTTATATATCCTAACCTAAGGGAACCTAACATCACGGATGTAGTATTTCACAACATTCCTGGCTGGTCGGCCCCACTTCTCGGTGGGAACCTTATATACGTTTATAACGAAGTATAACCTAACCTAACCCATCTAGACCCTCGCTTGTAATGTTTTACAGAATCCCGGTCGTGTCGTCCCGTACGTCTCGGCGCGGACATTATATACGTCTATAACGTTTCATATCCTAACCAAAGGCAACCTAACATCTCGAATGTAGTATTTCACAACATTCCTGGCGGGTCGGCTCCACTTCTCGGTGGGAACATTATTTACGTCTATAACGTAATATAACCTAACCTAATCCATCTAGACCCTCGCTGGTAATGTTTTACAAAATCCCGGTCGTGTCGGCCCGTACTTCTCCGTGGGGACATTATATACGTCTATATTGTTATATATCCTAACCTAAGGCAACCTAACATTTCGGATGTAGTATTTTCCAACATTCCTGGCGGGTCGGCCCCTACTTCTCGGTGGGCACATTATATACGTCTATATCGTAATATAACCAAACCTAACCCATCTAGACCCTCGCTGGTAATGTTTTACAAAATCCCGGTCGTGTCGGCCCGTACTTCTCCGTTGGGACATTATATACGTCTATGTCGTTATATATCCTAACGTAAGGCAACTTAACAGCTCCGATGTAGTATTTTCCAACATTCCTGGCGGATCGGCCCCTACTTCTCGGTGGGCACATTATATACGTCTGTATCGTAATATAACCTAACCTAACCCATCTAGCCCCTCGCTTGTAATGTTTTGCAGAATCCCTGTCGTGTCGGCCCGTACGTCTCGGTGCGGACATTATATACGTCTATAACGTTATATATGCTAACCTAAGCGAACCTAACATCTCGGATGTAGTATTTCACAACATTCCTGGCTGGTCGGCCCCACTTCTCGGTGGGAACATTATATACGTTTATAACGTAATATAACCTAACCTAACCGATCTAGCCCCTCGCTGGTTATGTTTTACAAAATCCCAGTCTTGTCGGCCCGTACTTTTCCGTGGGGACATTATATACGTCCATAATTTTATATATCCTAACCTAAGGCAACTTAACATCTCGGATGTAGTATTTTCCAACATTCCTGGCGGGTCAGTCCCTACTTCTCGGTGGGCACATTATATACGTCTATATCGTAATATAACCTAACCTAACCCATCTAGACCCTCGCTGGTAATGTTTTACAGAATCCCGGTCGTGTCGTCTCGTACGTCTCGGTGCGGACATTATATACGTCTATAACGTTATTTATCCTAACCTAAGGGAACCTAACATCACGGATGTAGTATTTCACAACATTCCTGGCTGGTCGGCCCCACTTCTCGGTGGGAACATTATATACGTTTATAACGAAGTATAACCTAACCTAACCCATCTAGACCCTCGCTTGTAATGTTTTACAGAATCCCGGTCGTGTCGTCCCGTACGTCTCGGCGCGGACATTATATACGTCTATAACGTTTTATATCCTAGCCAAAGGCAACCTAACATCTCGAATGTAGTATTTCACAACATTCCTGGCGGGTCGGTCCCACTTCTCGGTGGGAACATTATTTACGTCTATAACGTAATATAACCTAACCTAATCCATCTAGACCCTCGCTGGTAATGTTTTACAAAATCCCGGTCGTGTCGGCCCGTACTTCTCCGTGGGGACATTATATACGTCTATAACGTTATATATCCTAACCTAAGGGAACCTAACATCTCGGATGTAGTATTTTCCAACATTCCTGGCGGGGCGGCCGCTACTTCTTGGTGGGAACATTATATACGTCTATATCGTAATATAACCTAACCTAACCCATCTAGACCCTCGCTGGTAATGTTCTACAAAATCCCGGTCGTGTCGTCTCGTACGTCTCGGTGCGGACATTATATACGTCTATAACGTTATATATCCTAACCTAAGGGAACCTAACATCAGGGATGTAGTATTTCACAACATTCCTGGCTGGTCGGCCCCACTTCTCGGTGGGAAAATTATATACGTTTATAACGTAGTATAACCTAACCTAACCCATCTAGCCCCTCGCTTGTAATGTTTTGCAGAATCCCGGTCGTGTCGGCCCGTACGTCTCGGTGCGGACATTATATACGTCTATAACGTTATATATCCTAACCTAAGGGTACCTAACATCTCGCATGTAGTATTTCACAACATTCCTGGCTGGTCGGCCCCACTTCTCGGTGGGAACCTTATATACGTTTATAACGAAGTATAACCTAACCTAACCCATCTAGACCCTCGCTTGTAATGTTTTACAGAATCCCGGTCGTGTCGTCCCGTACGTCTCGGCGCGGACATTATATACGTCTGTAACGTTTCATATCCTAACCAAAGGCAACCTAACATCTCGAATGTAGTATTTCACAACATTCCTGGCGGGTCGGCTCCACTTCTCGGTGGGAAAATTATATACGTTTATAACGTAGTATAACCTAACCTAACCCATCTAGACCCTCGCTGGTAATGTTCTACAAAATCCCGGTCGTGTCGTCTCGTACGTCTCGGTGCGGACATTATATACGTCTATAACGTTATATATCCTAACCTAAGGGAACCTAACATCACGGATGTAGTATTTCACAACATTCCTGGCTGGTCGGCCCCACTTCTCGGTGGGAACCTTATATACGTTTATAACGAAGTATAACCTAACCTAACCCATCTAGACCCTCGCTTGTAATGTTTTGCAGAATCCCGGTCGTGTCTGCCCGTACGTCTCGGTGCGGACATTATATACGTCTATAACGTTATATATCCTAACCTAAGCGAACCTAACATCTCGGATGTAGTATTTCACAACATTCCTGGCTGGTCGGCCCCACTTCTCGGTGGGAACATTATATACGTTTATAACGAAGTATAACTTAACCTAACCCATCTAGAGCCTCGCTTGTAATGTTTTACAGAATCCCGGTCGTGTCGTCCCGTACGTCTCGGTGCGGACATTATATACGTCTATAACGTTATATATCCTAACCAAAGGCAACCTAACATCTCGAATGTAGTATTTCACAACATTCCTTGCGGGTCGGCCCCACTTCTCGGTGGGAACATTATTTACGTCTATAACGTAATATAACCTAACCTAATCCATCTAGACCCTCGCTGGTAATGTTTTACAAAATCCCGGTCGTGTCGGCCCGTACTTCTCCGTGGGGACATTATATACGTCTATAACGTTATATATCCTAACCTAAGGGAACCTAACATCTCGGATGTAGTATTTTCCAACATTCCTGGCGGGTCGGCCCCTACTTCTCGGTGGGCACATTATTTACGTCTATATCGTAATATAACCTAACCTAACCCATCTAGCCCCTCGCTTGTAATGTTTTGCAGAATCCCTGTCGTGTCGGCCCGTACGTCTCGGTGCGGACATTATATACGTCTATAACGTTATATATACTAACCTAAGCGAACCTAACATCTCGGATGTAGTATTTCACAACATTCCTGGCTGGTCGGCCCCACTTCTCGGTGGGAACATTATATACGTTTATAACGTAATATAACCTAACCTAACCCATCTAGCCCCTCGCTGGTTATGTTTTACAAAATCCCAGTCTTGTCGGCCCGTACTTTTCCGTGGGGACATTATATACGTCTATAATTTTATATATGCTAACCTAAGGCAACTTAACATCTCGGATGTAGTATTTTCCAACATTCCTGGCGGGTCAGTCCCTACTTCTCGGTGGGCACATTATATACGTCTATATCGTAATATAACCTAACCTAACCCATCTAGACCCTCGCTGGTAATGTTTTACAGAATCCCGGTCGCGTCGTCTCGTACGTCTCGGTGCGGACATTATATACGTCTATAACGTTATATATCCTAACCAAAGGCAACCTAACATCTCGAATGTAGTATTTCACAACATTCCTGGCGGGTCGGCCCCACTTCTCGGTGGGAACATTATTTACGTCTATAACGTAATATAACCTAACCTAATCCATCTAGACCCTCGCTGGTAATGTTTTACAAAATCCCGGTCGTGTCGGCCCGTACTTCTCCGTGGGGACATTATATACGTCTATAACGTTATATATCCTAACCTAAGGGAACCTAACATCTCGGATGTAGTATTTTCCAACATTCCTGGCGGGGCGGCCGCTACTTCTTGGTGGGAACATTATATACGTCTATATCGTAATATAACCTAACCTAACCCATCTAGACCCTCGCTGGTAATGTTCTACAAAATCCCGGTCGTGTCGTCTCGTACGTCTCGGTGCGGACATTATATACGTCTATAACGTTATATATCCTAACATAAGGGAACCTAACATCACGGATGTAGTATTTCACAACATTCCTGGCTGGTCGGCCCCACTTCTGGGTGGGAAAATTATATACGTTTATAACGTAGTATAACCTAACCTAACCCATCTAGCCCCTCGCTTGTAATGTTTTGCAGAATCCCGGTCGTGTCGGCCCGTACGTCTCCGTGCGGACATTATATACGTCTATAACGTTATATATCCTAACCTAAGGGTACCTAACATCTCGCATGTAGTATTTCACAACATTCCTGGCTGGTCGGCCCCACTTCTCGGTGGGAACATTATATACGTTTATAACGAAGTATAACCTAACCTAACCCATCTAGACCCTCGCTTGTAATGTTTTACAGAATCCCGGTCGTGTCGTCCCGTACGTCTCGGCGCGGACATTATATACGTCTATAGCGTTTTATATCCTAGCCAAAGGCAACCTAACATCTCGAATGTACTATTTCACAACATTCCTGGCGGGTCGGTCCCACTTCTCGGTGGGAACATTATTTACGTCTATTACGTAATATAACCTAACCTAATCCATCTAGACCCTCGCTGGTAATGTTTTACAAAATCCCGGTCGTGTCGGCCCGTACTTCTCCGTGGGGACATTATATACGTCTATATCGTTATATATCCTAACCTAAGGCAACCTAACATCTCGGATGTAGTATTTTCCAACATACCTGGCGGGTCGGCCCCTACTTCTAGGTGGGCACATTATATACGTCTATATCGTAATATAACCAAACCTAACCCATCTAGACCCTCGCTCGTAATGTTTTACAAAATCCCGGTCGTGTCGGCCCGTACTTCTCCGTGGGAACATTATATACGTCTATATCGTTATATATCCTAACCTAAGGCAACTTAACATCTCCGATGTAGTATTTTCCAACATTCCTGGCGGGTCGGCCCCTACTTCTCGGTGGGCACATTATTTACATCTATATCGTAATATAACCTAACCTAACCCATCTAGCCCCTCGCTTGTAATGTTTTGCAGAATCCCTGTCGTGTCGGCCCGTACGTCTCGGTGCGGACATTATATACGTCTATAACGTTATATATACTAACCTAAGCGAACCTAACATCTCGGATGTAGTATTTCACAACATTCCTGGCTGGTCGGCCCCACTTCTCGGTGGGAACATTATATACGTTTATAACGTAATATAACCTAACCTAACCCATCTAGCCCCTCGCTGGTTATGTTTTACAAAATCCCAGTCTTGTCGGCCCGTACTTCTCCGTGGGGACATTATATACGTCTATAATTTTATATATGCTAACCTAAGGCAACTTAACATCTCGGATGTAGTATTTTCCAACATTCCTGGCGGGTCAGTCCCTACTTCTCGGTGGGCACATTATATACGTCTATATCGTAATATAACCTAACCTAACCCATCTAGACCCTCGCTGGTAATGTTTTACAGAATCCCGGTCGTGTCGTCTCGTACGTCTCGGTGCGGACATTATATACGTCTATAACGTTATATATCCTAACCTAAGCGAACCTAACATCTCGGATGTAGTATTTCACAACATTCCTGGCTGGTCGGCCCCACTTCTCGGTGGGAACATTATATACGTTTATAACGAAGTATAACTTAACCTAACCCATCTAGCGCCTCGCTTGTAATGTTTTACAGAATCCCGGTCGTGTCGTCCCGTACGTCTCGGTGCGGACATTATATACGTCTATAACGTTATATATCCTAACCAAAGGCAACCTAACATCTCGAATGTAGTATTTCACAACATTCCTTGCGGGTCGGCCCCACTTCTCGGTGGGAACATTATTTACGTCTATAACGTAATATAACCTAACCTAATCCATCTAGACCCTTGCTGGTAATGTTTTACAAAATCCCGGTCGTGTCGGCCCGTACTTCTCCGTGGGGACATTATATACGTCTATAACGTTATATATCCTAACGTAAGGGAACCTAACATCTCGGATGTAGTATTTTCCAACATTCCTGGCGGGGCGGCCGCTACTTCTTGGTGGGAACATTATATACGTCTATATCGTAATATAACCTAACCTAACCCATCTAGACCCTCGCTGGTAATGTTCTACAAAATCCCGGTTGTGTCGTCTCGTACGTCTCGGTGCGGACATTATATACGTCTATAACGTTATATATCCTAA
The DNA here is from genome assembly GCA_963969225.1 of Xylocopa violacea. NCBI lineage: Eukaryota > Metazoa > Arthropoda > Insecta > Hymenoptera > Apidae > Xylocopa > Xylocopa violacea. Next base: position 944,780 of record CAXAJV010000481.1, read on the forward strand.
CCTAAGGGAACCTAACATCACGGATGTAGTATTTCACAACATTCCTGGCTGGTCGGCCCCACTTCTCGGTGGGAAAATTATATACGTTTATAACGTAGTATAACCTAACCTAACCCATCTAGACCCTCGCTGGTAATGTTCTACAAAATCCCGGTCGTGTCGTCTCGTACGTCTCGGTGCGGACATTATATACGTCTATAACGTTATATATTCTAACCTAAGGGAACCTAACATCACGGATGTAGTATTTCACAACATTCCTGGCTGGTCGGCCCCACTTCTCGGTGGGAAAATTATATACGTTTATAACGTAGTATAACCTAACCTAACCCATCTAGCCCCTCGCTTGTAATGTTTTGCAGAATCCCGGTCGTGTCGGCCCGTACGTCTCGGTGCGGACATTATATACGTCTATAACGTTATATATCCTAACCTAAGGGTACCTAACATCTCGCATGTAGTATTTCACAACATTCCTGGCTGGTCGGCCCCACTTCTCGGTGGGAACCTTATATACGTTTATAACGAAGTATAACCTAACCTAACCCATCTAGACCCTCGCTTGTAATGTTTTACAGAATCCCGGTCGTGTCGTCCCGTACGTCTCGGCGCGGACATTATATACGTCTATAACGTTTCATATCCTAACCAAAGGCAACCTAACATCTCGAATGTAGTATTTCACAACATTCCTGGCGGGTCGGCTCCACTTCTCGGTGGGAACATTATTTACGTCTATAACGTAATATAACCTAACCTAATCCATCTAGACCCTCGCTGGTAATGTTTTACAAAATCCCGGTCGTGTCGGCCCGTACTTCTCCGTGGGGACATTATATACGTCTATATCGTTATATATCCTAACCTAAGGCAACCTAACATCTCGGATGTAGTATTTTCCAACATTCCTGGCGGGTCGGCCCCTACTTCTCGGTGGGCACATTATATACGTCTATATCGTAATATAACCAAACCTAACCCATCTAGACCCTCGCTAGTAATGTTTAACAAAATCCCGGTCGTGTCGGCCCGTACTTCTCCGTGGGGACATTATATACGTCTATGTCGTTATATATCCTAACGTAAGGCAACTTAACAGCTCCGATGTAGTATTTTCCAACATTCCCGGCGGGTCGGCCCCTACTTCTCGGTGGGCACATTATATACGTCTGTATCGTAATATAACCTAACCTAACCCATCTAGCCCCTCGCTTGTAATGTTTTGCAGAATCCCTGTCGTGTCGGCCCGTACGTCTCGGTGCGGACATTATATACGTCTATAACGTTATATATGCTAACCTAAGCGAACCTAACATCTCGGATGTAGTATTTCACAACATTCCTGGCTGGTCGGCCCCACTTCTCGGTGGGAACATTATATACGTTTATAACGTAATATAACCTAACCTAACCCATCTAGCCCCTCGCTGGTTATGTTTTACAAAATCCCAGTCTTGTCGGCCCGTACTTTTCCGTGGGGACATTATATACGTCTATAATTTTATATATCCTAACCTAAGGCAACTTAACATCTCGGATGTAGTATTTTCCAACATTCCTGGCGGGTCAGTCCCTACTTCTCGGTGGGCACATTATATAAGTCTATATCGTAATATAACCAAACCTAACCCATCTAGACCCTCGCTGGTAATGTTTTACAAAATCCCGGTCGTGTCGGCCCGTACTTCTCCGTGGGGACATTATATACGTCTATATCGTTATATATCCTAACCTAAGGCAACCTAACATCTCGGATGTAGTATTTTCCAACATACCTGGCGGGTCGGCCCCTACTTCTAGGTGGGCACATTATATAAGTCTATATCGTAATATAACCGAACCTAACCCATCTAGACCCTCGCTGGTAATGTTTTACAAAATCCCGGTCGTGTCGGCCCGTACTTCTCCGTGGGGACATTATATACGTCTATATCGTTATATATCCTAACCTAAGGCAACTTAACATCTCCGATGTAGTATTTTCCAACATTCCTGGCGGGTCGGCCCCTACTTCTCGGTGGGCACATTATTTACGTCTATATCGTAATATAACCTAACCTAACCCATCTAGCCCCTCGCTTGTAATGTTTTGCAGAATCCCTGTCGTGTCGGCCCGTACGTCTCGGTGCGGACATTATATACGTCTATAACGTTATATATACTAACCTAAGCGTACCTAACATCTCGGATGTAGTATTTCACAACATTCCTGGCTGGTCGGCCCCACTTCTCGGTGGGAACATTATATACGTTTATAACGTAATATAACCTAACCTAACCCATCTAGCCCCTCGCTGGTTATGTTTTACAAAATCCCAGTCTTGTCGGCCCGTACTTTTCCGTGGAGACATTATATACGTCTATAATTTTATATATGCTAACCTAAGGCAACTTAACATCTCGGATGTAGTATTTTCCAACATTCCTGGCGGGTCAGTCCCTACTTCTCGGTGGGCACATTATATACGTCTATATCGTAATATAACCTAACCTAACCCATCTAGACCCTCGCTGGTAATGTTTTACAGAATCCCGGTCGTGTCGTCTCGTACGTCTCGGTGCGGACATTATATACGTCTATAACGTTATATATCCTAACCAAAGGCAACCTAACATCTCGAATGTAGTATTTCACAACATTCCTGGCGGGTCGGCCCCACTTCTCGGTGGGAACATTATTTACGTCTATAACGTAATATAACCTAACCTAATCCATCTAGACCCTCGCTGGTAATGTTTTACAAAATCCCGGTCGTGTCGGCCCGTACTTCTCCGTGGGGACATTATATACGTCTATAACGTTATATATCCTAACCTAAGGGAACCTAACATCTCGGATATAGTATTTTCCAACATTCCTGGCGGGGCGGCCGCTACTTCTTGGTGGGAACATTATATACGTCTATATCGTAATATAACCTAACCTAACCCATCTAGACCCTCGCTGGTAATGTTCTACAAAATCCCGGTCGTGTCGTATCGTACGTCTCGGTGCGGACATTATATACGTCTATAACGTTATATATCCTAACCTAAGGGAACCTAACATCAGGGATGTAGTATTTCACAACATTCCTGGCGTGTCGGCTCCACTTCTCGGTGGGAACATTATTTACGTCTATAACGTAATATAACCTAACCTAATCCATCTAGACCCTCGCTGGTAATGTTTTACAAAATCCCGGTCGTGTCGGCCCGTACTTCTCCGTGGGGACATTATATACGTCTATATCGTTATATATCCTAACCTAAGGCAACCTAACATCTCGGATGTAGTATTTTCCAACATTCCTGGCGGGTCGGCCCCTACTTCTCGGTGGGCACATTATATACGTCTATATCGTAATATAACCAAACCTAACCCATCTAGACCCTCGCTGGTAATGTTTTACAAAATCCCGGTCGTGTCGGCCCGTACTTCTCCGTGGGGACATTATATACGTCTATGTCGTTATATATCCTAACGTAAGGCAACTTAACAGCTCCGATGTAGTATTTTCCAACATTCCTGGCGGGTCGGCCCCTACTTCTCGGTGGGCACATTATATACGTCTGTATCGTAATATAACCTAACCTAACCCATCTAGCCCCTCGCTTGTAATGTTTTGCAGAATCCCTGTCGTGTCGGCCCGTACGTCTCGGTGCGGACATTATATACGTCTATAACGTTATATATGCTAACCTAAGCGAACCTAACATCTCGGATGTAGTATTTCACAACATTCCTGGCTGGTCGGCCCCACTTCTCGGTGGGAACATTATATACGTTTATAACGTAATATAACCTAACCTAACCCATCTAGCCCCTCGCTGGTTATGTTTTACAAAATCCCAGTCTTGTCGGCCCGTACTTTTCCGTGGGGACATTATATACGTCTATAATTTTATATATCCTAACCTAAGGCAACTTAACATCTCGGATGTAGTATTTTCCAACATTCCTGGCGGGTCAGTCCCTACTTCTCGGTGGGCACATTATATACGTCTATATCGTAATATAACCTAATCTAACCCATCTAGACAATCGCTGGTAATGTTTTAATGAATCCCGGTCGTGTCGTCTCGTACGTCTCGGTGCGGACATTATATACGTCTATAACGTTATATATCCTAACCTAAGGGAACCTAACATCACGGATGTAGTATTTCACAACATTCCTGGCTGGTCGGCCCCACTTCTCGGTGGGAACATTATATACGTTTATAACGAAGTATAACCTAACCTAACCCATCTAGACCCTCGCTTGTAATGTTTTACAGAATCCCGGTCGTGTCGTCCCGTACGTCTCGGCGCGGACATTATATACGTCTATAACGTTTTATATCCTAGCCAAAGGCAACCTAACATCTCGAATGTAGTATTTCACAACATTCCTGGCGGGTCGGTCCCACTTCTCGGTGGGAACATTATTTACGTCTATAACGTAATATAACCTAACCTAATCCATCTAGACCCTCGCTGGTAATGTTTTACAAAATCCCGGTCGTGTCGGCCCGTACTTCTCCGTGGGGACATTATATACGTCTATATCGTTATATATCCTAACCTAAGGCAACCTAACATCTCGGATGTAGTATTTTCCAACATTCCTGGCGGGTCGGCCCCTACTTCTAGGTGGGCACATTATATACGTCTATATCGTAATATAACCAAACCTAACCCATCTAGACCCTCGCTGGTAATGTTTTACAAAATCCCGGTCGTGTCGGCCCGTACTTCTCCGTGGGGACATTATATACGTCTATATCGTTATATATCCTAACCTAAGGCAACTGAACATTCCCGATGTAGTATTTTCCAACATTCCTGGCGGGTCGGCCCCTACTTCTCGGTGGGCACATTATTTACGTCTATATCGTAATATAACCTAACCTAACCCATCTAGCCCCTCGCTTGTAATGTTTTGCAGAATCCCTGTCGTGTCGGCCCGTACGTCTCGGTGCGGACATTATATACGTCTATAACGTTATATATACTAACCTAAGCGAACCTAACATCTCGGATGTAGTATTTCACAACATTCCTGGCTGGTCGGCCCCACTTCTCGGTGGGAACATTATATACGTTTATAACGTAATATAACCTAACCTAACCCATCTAGCCCCTCGCTGGTTATGTTTTACAAAATCCCAGTCTTGTCGGCCCGTACTTTTCCGTGGGGACATTATATACGTCTATAATTTTATATATGCTAACCTAAGGCAACTTAACATCTCGGATGTAGTATTTTCCAACATTCCTGGCGGGTCAGTCCCTACTTCTCGGTGGGCACATTATATACGTCTATATCGTAATATAACCTAACCTAACCCATCTAGACCCTCGCTGGTAATGTTTTACAGAATCCCGGTCGTGTCGTCTCGTACGTCTCGGTGCGGACATTATATACGTCTATAACGTTATATATCCTAACCTAAGGGAACCTAACTTCACGGATGTAGTATTTCACAACATTCCTGGCTGGTCGGCCCCACTTCTCGGTGGGAACATTATATACGTTTATAACGAAGTATAACCTAACCTAACCCATCTAGACCCTCGCTTGTAATGTTTTACAGAATCCCGGTCGTGTCGTCCCGTACGTCTCGGCGCGGACATTATATACGTCTATAACGTTTTATATCCTAGCCAAAGGCAACCTAACATCTCGGATGTAGTATTTTCCAACATTCCTGGCGGGTCGGCCCCTACTTCTAGGTGGGCACATTATATACGTCTATATCGTAATATAACCAAACCTAACCCATCTAGACCCTCGCTGGTAATGTTTTACAAAATCCCGGTCGTGTCGGCCCGTACTTCTCCGTGGGGACATTATATACGTCTATAACGTTATATATCCTAACCTAAGGGAACCTAACATCACGGATGTAGTATTTCACAACATTCCTGGCTGGTCGGCCCCACTTCTCGGTGGGAAAATTATATACGTTTATAACGTAGTATAACCTAACCTAACCCATCTAGCCCCTCGCTTGTAATGTTTTGCAGAATCCCGGTCGTGTCGGCCCGTACGTCTCCGTGCGGACATTATATACGTCTATAACGTTATATATCCTAACCTAAGGGTACCTAACATCTCGCATGTAGTATTTCACAACATTCCTGGCTGGTCGGCCCCACTTCTCGGTGGGAACATTATATACGTTTATAACGAAGTATAACCTAACCTAACCCATCTAGACCCTCGCTTGTAATGTTTTACAGAATCCCGGTCGTGTCGTCCCGTACGTCTTGGCGCGGACATTATATACGTCTATAACGTTTTATATCCTAGCCAAAGGCAACCTAACATCTCGAATGTAGTATTTCACAACATTCCTGGCGGGTCGGTCCCACTTCTCGGTGGGAACATTATTTACGTCTATAACGTAATATAACCTAACCTAATCCATCTAGACCCTCGCTGGTAATGTTTTACAAAATCCCGGTCGTGTCTGCCCATACTTCTCCGTGGGGACATTATATACGTCTATATCGTTATATATCCTAACCTAAGGCAACCTAACATCTCGGATGTAGTATTTTCCAACATACCTGGCGGGTCGGCCCCTACTTCTAGGTGGGCACATTATATACGTCTATATCGTAATATAACCAAACCTAACCCATCTAGACCCTCGCTGGTAATGTTTTACAAAATCCCGGTCGTGTCGGCCCGTACTTCTCCGTGGGGACATTATATACGTCTATATCGTTATATATCCTAACCTAAGGCAACTTAACATCTCCGATGTAGTATTTTCCAACATTCCTGGCGGGTCGGCCCCTACTTCTCGGTGGGCACATTATTTACGTCTATATCGTAATATAACCTAACCTAACCCATCTAGCCCCTCGCTTGTAATGTTTTGCAGAATCCCTGTCGTGTCGGCCCGTACGTCTCGGTGCGGACATTATATACGTCTATAACGTTATATATACTAACCTAGGCGAACCTAACATCTCGGATGTAGTATTTCACAACATTCCTGGCTGGTCGGCCCCACTTCTCGGTGGGAACATTATATACGTTTATAACGTAATATAACCTAACCTAACCCATCTAGCCCCTCGCTGGTTATGTTTTACAAAATCCCAGTCTTGTCGGCCCGTACTTTTCCGTGGGGACATTATATACGTCTATAATTTTATATATGCTAACCTAAGGCAACTTAACATCTCGGATGTAGTATTTTCCAACATTCCTGGCGGGTCAGTCCCTACTTCTCGGTGGGCACATTATATACGTCTATATCGTAATATAACCTAACCTAACCCATCTAGACCCTCGCTGGTAATGTTTTACAGAATCCCGGTCGTGTCGTCTCGTACGTCTCGGTGCGGACATTATATACGTCTATAACGTTATATATCCTAACCAAAGGCAACCTAACATCTCGAATGTGGTATTTCACAACATTCCTGGCGGGTCGGCCCCACTTCTCGGTGGGAACATTATTTACGTCTATAACGTAATATAACCTAACCTAATCCATCTAGACCCTCGCTGGTAATGTTTTACAAAATCCCGGTCGTGTCGGCCCGTACTTCTCCGTGGGGACATTATATACGTCTATAACGTTATATATCCTAACCTAAGGGAACCTAACATCTCGGATGTAGTATTTTCCAACATTCCTGGCGGGGCGGCCGCTACTTCTTGGTGGGAACATTATATACGTCTATATCGTAATATAACCTAACCTAACCCATCTAGACCCTCGCTGGTAATGTTCTACAAAATCCCGGTCGTGTCGTCTCGTACGTCTCGGTGCGGACATTATATACGTCTATAACGTTATATATCCTAACCTAAGGGAACCTAACATCACGGATGTAGTATTTCACAACATTCCTGGCTGGTCGGCCCCACTTCTCGGTGGGAAAATTATATACGTTTATAACGTAGTATAACCTAACCTAACCCATCTAGACCCTCGCTGGTAATGTTCTACAAAATCCCGGTCGTGTCGTCTCGTAAGTCTCGGTGCGGACATTATATACGTCTATAACGTTATATATCCTAACCTAAGGGAACCTAACATCAGGGATGTAGTATTTCACAACATTCCTGGCTGGTCGGCCCCACTTCTCGGTGGGAAAATTATATACGTTTATAACGTAGTATAACCTAACCTAACCCATCTAGCCCCTCGCTTGTAATGTTTTGCAGAATCCCGGTCGTGTCGGCCCGTACGTCTCGGTGCGGACATTATATACGTCTATAACGTTATATATCCTAACCTAAGGGTACCTAACATCTCGCATGTAGTATTTCACAACATTCCTGGCTGGTCGGCCCCACTTCTCGGTGGGAACCTTATATACGTTTATAACGAAGTATAACCTAACCTAACCCATCTAGACCCTCGCTTGTAATGTTTTACAGAATCCCGGTCGTGTCGTCCCGTACGTCTCGGCGCGGACATTATATACGTCTATAACGTTTCATATCCTAACCAAAGGCAACCTAACATCTCGAATGTAGTATTTCACAACATTCCTGGCGGGTCGGCTCCACTTCTCGGTGGGAACATTATTTACGTCTATAACGTAATATAACCTAACCTAATCCATCTAGACCCTCGCTGGTAATGTTTTACAAAATCCCGGTCGTGTCGGCCCGTACTTCTCCGTGGGGACATTATATACGTCTATATCGTTATATATCCTAACCTAAGGCAACCTAACATCTCGGATGTAGTATTTCACAACATTCCTGGCTGGTCGGCCCCACTTCTCGGTGGGAACATTATATACGTTTATAACGTAATATAACCTAACCTAACCCATCTAGCCCCTCGCTGGTTATGTTTTACAAAATCCCAGTCTTGTCGGCCCGTACTTTTCCGTGGGGACATTATATACGTCTATAATTTTATATATCCTAACCTAAGGCAACTTAACATCTCGGATGTAGTATTTTCCAACATTCCTGGCGGGTCAGTCCCTACTTCTCGGTGGGCACATTATATACGTCTATATCGTAATATAACCTAACCTAACCCATCTAGACCCTCGCTGGTAATGTTTTACAGAATCCCGGTCGTGTCGTCTCGTACGTCTCGGTGCGGACATTATATACGTCTATAACGTTATATATCCTAACCTAAGGGAACCTAACATCACGGATGTAGTATTTCACAACATTCCTGGCTGGTCGGCCCCACTTCTCGGTGGGAACATTATATACGTTTATAACGAAGTATAACCTAACCTAACCCATCTAGACCCTCGCTTGTAATGTTTTACAGAATCCCGGTCGTGTCGTCCCGTACGTCTCGGCGCGGACATTATATACGTCTATAACGTTTTATATCCTAGCCAAAGGCAACCTAACATCTCGAATGTAGTATTTCACAACATTCCTGGCGGGTCGGTCCCACTTCTCGGTGGGAACATTATTTACGTCTATAACGTAATATAACCTAACCTAATCCATCTAGACCCTCGCTGGTAATGTTTTACAAAATCCCGGTCGTGTCGGCCCGTACTTCTCCGTGGGGACATTATATACGTCTATATCGTTATATATCCTAACCTAAGGCAACCTAACATCTCGGATGTAGTATTTTCCAACATTCCTGGCGGGTCGGCCCCTACTTCTAGGTGGGCACATTATATACGTCTATATCGTAATATAACCAAACCTAACCCATCTAGACCCTCGCTGGTAATGTTTTACAAAATCCCGGTCGTGTCGGCCCGTACTTCTCCGTGGGGACATTATATACGTCTATAACGTTATATATCCTAACCTAAGGGAACCTAACATCACGGATGTAGTATTTCACAACATTCCTGGCTGGTCGGCCCCACTTCTCGGTGGGAAAATTATATACGTTTATAACGTAGTATAACCTAACCTAATCCATCTAGACCCTCGCTGGTAATGTTATACAAAATCCCGGTCGTGTCGGCCCGTACTTCTCAGTGGGGACATTATATACGTCTATATCGTTATATATCCTAACCTAAGGCAACCTAACATCTCGGATGTAGTATTTTCCAACATACCTGGCGGGTCGGCCCCTACTTCTAGGTGGGCACATTATATACGTCTATATCGTAATATAACCAAACCTAACCCATCTAGACCCTCGCTGGTAATGTTTTACAAAATCCCGGTCGTGTCGGCCCGTACTTCTCCGTGGGGACATTATATACGTCTATATCGTTATATATCCTAACCTAAGGCAACTTAACATCTCCGATGTAGTATTTTCCAACATTCCTGGCGGGTCGGCCCCTACTTCTCGGTGGGCACATTATTTACGTCTATATCGTAATATAACCTAACCTAACCCATCTAGCCCCTCGCTTGTAATGTTTTGCAGAATCCCTGTCGTGTCGGCCCGTACGTCTCGGTGCGGACATTATATACGTCTATAACGTTATATATACTAACCTAAGCGAACCTAACATCTCGGATGTAGTATTTCACAACATTCCTGGCTGGTCGGCCCCACTTCTCGGTGGGAACATTATATACGTTTATAACGTAATATAACCTAACCTAACCCATCTAGCCCCTCGCTGGTTATGTTTTACAAAATCCCAGTCTTGTCGGCCCGTACTTTTCCGTGGGGACATTATATACGTCTATAATTTTATATATGCTAACCTAAGGCAACTTAACATCTCGGATGTAGTATTTTCCAACATTCCTGGCGGGTCAGTCCCTACTTCTCGGTGGGCACATTATATACGTCTATATCGTAATATAACCTAACCTAACCCATCTAGACCCTCGCTGGTAATGTTTTACAGAATCCCGGTCGTGTCGTCTCGTACGTCTCGGTGCGGACATTATATACGTCTATAACGTTATATATCCTAACCAAAGGCAACCTAACATCTCGAATGTAGTATTTCACAACATTCCTGGCGGGTCGGCCCCACTTCTCGGTGGGAACATTATTTACGTCTATAACGTAATATAACCTAACCTAATCCATCTAGACCCTCGCTGGTAATGTTTTACAAAATCCCGGTCGTGTCGGCCCGTACTTCTCCGTGGGGACATTATATACGTCTATAACGTTATATATCCTAACCTAAGGGAACCTAACATCTCGGATGTAGTATTTTCCAACATTCCTGGCGGGGCGGCCGCTACTTCTTGGTGGGAACATTATATACGTCTATATCGTAATATAACCTAACCTAACCCATCTAGACCCTCGCTGGTAATGTTCTACAAAATCCCGGTCGTGTCGTCTCGTACGTCTCGGTGCGGACATTATATACGTCTTTAACGTTATATATCCTAACCTAAGGGAACCTAACATCACGGATGTAGTATTTCACAACATTCCTGGCTGGTCGGCCCCACTTCTCGGTGGGAAAATTATATACGTTTATAACGTAGTATAACCTAACCTAACCCATCTAGACCCTCGCTGGTAATGTTCTACAAAATCCCGGTCGTGTCGTCTCGTAAGTCTCGGTGCGGACATTATATACGTCTATAACGTTATGTATCCTAACCTAAGGGAACCTAACATCAGGGATGTAGTATTTCACAACATTCCTGGCTGGTCGGCCCCACTTCTCGGTGGGAAAATTATATACGTTTATAACGTAGTATAACCTAACCTAACCCATCTAGCCCCTCGCTTGTAATGTTTTGCAGAATCCCGGTCGTGTCGGGCCGTACGTCTCGGTGCGGACATTATATACGTCTATAACGTTATATATCCTAACCTAAGGGTACCTAACATCTCGCATGTAGTATTTCACAACATTCCTGGCTGGTCGGCCCCACTTCTCGGTGGGAACCTTATATACGTTTATAACGAAGTATAACCTAACCTAACCCATCTAGACCCTCGCTTGTAATGTTTTACAGAATCTCGGTCGTGTCGTCCCGTACGTCTCGGCGCGGACATTATATACGTCTATAACGTTTCATATCCTAACCAAAGGCAACCTAACATCTCGAATGTAGTATTTCACAACATTCCTGGCGGGTCGGCTCCACTTCTCGGTGGGAACATTATTTACGTCTATAACGTAATATAACCTAACCTAATCCATCTAGACCCTCGCTGGTAATGTTTTACAAAATCCCGGTCGTGTCGGCCCGTACTTCTCCGTGGGGACATTATATACGTCTATATCGTTATATATCCTAACCTAAGGCAACCTAACATCTCGGATGTAGTATTTTCCAACATTCCTGGCGGGTCGGCCCCTACTTCTCGGTGGGCACATTATATACGTCTATATCGTAATATAACCAAACCTAACCCATCTAGACCCTCGCTGGTAATGTTTTACAAAATCCCGGTCGTGTCGGCCCGTACTTCTCCGTGGGGACATTATATACGTCTATGTCGTTATATATCCTAACGTAAGGCAACTTAACAGCTCCGATGTAGTATTTTCCAACATTCCTGGCGGGTCGGCCCCTACTTCTCGGTGGGCACATTATATACGTCTGTATCGTAATATAACCTAACCTAACCCATCTAGCCCCTCGCTTGTAATGTTTTGCAGAATCCCTGTCGTGTCGGCCCGTACGTCTCGGTGCGGACATTATATACGTCTATAACGTTATATATGCTAACCTAAGCGAACCTAACATCTCGGATGTAGTATTTCACAACATTCCTGGCTGGTCGGCCCCACTTCTCGGTGGGAACATTATATTCGTTTATAACGTAATATAACCTAACCTAACCCATCTAGCCCCTCGCTGGTTATGTTTTACAAAATCCCAGTCTTGTCGGCCCGTACTTTTCCGTGGGGACATTATATACGTCTATAATTTTATATATCCTAACCTAAGGCAACTTAACATCTCGGATGTAGTATTTTCCAACATTCCTGGCGGGTCAGTCCCTACTTCTCGGTGGGCACATTATATACGTCTATATCGTAATATAACCTAACCTAACCCATCTAGACCCTCGCTGGTAATGTTTTACAGAATCCCGGTCGTGTCGTCTCGTACGTCTCGGTGCGGACATTATATACGTCTATAACGTTATATATCCTAACCTAAGGGAACCTAACATCACGGATGTAGTATTTCACAACATTCCTGGCTGGTCGGCCCCACTTCTCGGTGGGAACATTATATACGTTTATAACGAAGTATAACCTAACCTAACCCATCTAGACCCTCGCTTGTAATGTTTTACAGAATCCCGGTCGTGTCGTCCCGTACGTCTCGGCGCGGACATTATATACGTCTATAACGTTTTATATCCTAGCCAAAGGCAACCTAACATCTCGAATGTAGTATTTCACAACATTCCTGGCGGGTCGGTCCCACTTCTCGGTGGGAACATTATTTACGTCTATAACGTAATATAACCTAACCTAATCCATCTAGACCCTCGCTGGTAATGTTTTACAAAATCCCGGTCGTGTCGGCCCGTACTTCTCCGTGGGGACATTATATACGTCTATATCGTTATATATCCTAACCTAAGGCAACCTAACATCTCGGATGTAGTATTTTCCAACATTCCTGGCGGGTCGGCCCCTACTTCTAGGTGGGCACATTATATACGTCTATATCGTAATATAACCAAACCTAACCCATCTAGACCCTCGCTGGTAATGTTTTACAAAATCCCGGTCGTGTCGGCCCGTACTTCTCCGTGGGGACATTATATACGTCTATAACGTTATATATCCTAACCTAAGGGAACCTAACATCACGGATGTAGTATTTCACAACATTCCTGGCTGGTCGGCCCCACTTCTCGGTGGGAAAATTATATACGTTTATAACGTAGTATAACCTAACCTAACCCATCTAGCCCCTCGCTTGTAATGTTTTGCAGAATCCCGGTCGTGTCGGCCCGTACGTCTCCGTGCGGACATTATATACGTCTATAACGTTATATATCCTAACCTAAGGGTACCTAACATCTCGCATGTAGTATTTCACGACATTCCTGGCTGGTCGGCCCCACTTCTCGGTGGGAACATTATATACGTTTATAACGAAGTATAACCTAACCTAACCCATCTAGACCCTCGCTTGTAATGTTTTACAGAATCCCGGTCGTGTCGTCCCGTACGTCTCGGCGCGGACATTATATACGTCTATAACGTTTTATATCCTAGCCAAAGGCAACCTAACATCTCGAATGTAGTATTTCACAACATTCCTGGCGGGTCGTTCCCACTTCTCGGTGGGAACATTATTTACGTCTATAACGTAATATAACCTAACCTAATCCATCTAGACCCTCGCTGGTAATGTTTTACAAAATCCCGGTCGTGTCGGCCCGTACTTCTCCGTGGGGACATTATATACGTCTATATCGTTATATATCCTAACCTAAGGCAACCTAACATCTCGGATGTAGTATTTTCCAACATACCTGGCGGGTCGGCCCCTACTTCTAGGTGGGCACATTATATACGTCTATGTCGTAATATAACCAAACCTAACCCATCTAGACCCTCGCTGGTAATGTTTTACAAAATCCCGGTCGTGTCGGCCCGTACTTCTCCGTGGGGACATTATATACGTCTATATCGTTATATATCCTAACCTAAGGCAACTTAACATCTCCGATGTAGTATTTTCCAACATTCCTGGCGGGTCGGCCCCTACTTCTCGGTGGGCACATTATTTACGTCTATATCGTAATATAACATAACCTAACCCATCTAGCCCCTCGCTTGTAATGTTTTGCAGAATCCCTGTCGTGTCGGCCCGTACGTCTCGGTGCGGACATTATATACGTCTATAACGTTATATATACTAACCTAAGCGAACCTAACATCTCGGATGTAGTATTTCACAACATTCCTGGCTGGTCGGCCCCACTTCTCGGTGGGAACATTATATACGTTTATAACGTAATATAACCTAACCTAACCCATCTAGCCCCTCGCTGGTTATGTTTTACAAAATCCCAGTCTTGTCGGCCCGTACTTTTCCGTGGGGACATTATATACGTCTATAATTTTATATATGCTAACCTAAGGCAACTTAACATCTCGGATGTAGTATTTTCCAACATTCCTGGCGGGTCAGTCCCTACTTCTCGGTGGGCACATTATATACGTCTATATCGTAATATAACCTAACCTAACCCATCTAGACCCTCGCTGGTAATGTTTTACAGAATCCCGGTCGTGTCGTCTCGTACGTCTCGGTGCGGACATTATATACGTCTATAACGTTATATATCCTAACCAAAGGCAACCTAACATCTCGAATGTAGTATTTCACAACATTCCTGGCGGGTCGGCCCCACTTCTCGGTGGGAACATTATTTACGTCTATAACGTAATATAACCTAACCTAATCCATCTAGACCCTCGCTGGTAATGTTTTACAAAATCCCGGTCGTGTCGGCCCGTACTTCTCCGTGGGGACATTATATACGTCTATAACGTTATATATCCTAACCTAAGGGAACCTAACATCTCGGATGTAGTATTTTCCAACATTCCTGGCGGGGCGGCCGCTACTTCTTGGTGGGAACATTATATACGTCTATATCGTAATATAACCTAACCTAACCCATCTAGACCCTCGCTGGTAATGTTCTACAAAATCCCGGTCGTGTCGTCTCGTACGTCTCGGTGCGGACATTATATACGTCTATAACGTTATATATCCTAACCTAAGGGAACCTAACATCAGGGATGTAGTATTTCACAACATTCCTGGCTGGTCGGCCCCACTTCTCGGTGGGAAAATTATATACGTTTATAACGTAGTATCACCTAACCTAACCCATCTAGCCCCTCGCTTGTAATGTTTTGCAGAATCCCGGTCGTGTCGGCCCGTACGTCTCGGTGCGGACATTATATACGTCTATAACGTTATATATCCTAACCTAAGGGTACCTAACATCTCGCATGTAGTATTTCACAACATTCCTGGCTGGTCGGCCCCACTTCTCGGTGGGAACATTATATACGTTTATAACGAAGTATAACCTAACCTAACCCATCTAGACCCTCGCTTGTAATGTTTTACAGAATCCCGGTCGTGTCGTCCCCTACGTCCAGGTGCGGGCATTATATACGTCTATAACGTTATATATCCTAACCAAAGGCAACCTAACATCTCGAATGTAGTATTTCACAACATTCCTGGCGGGTCGGCCCCACTTCTCGGTGGGAACATTATCTACGTCTATAACGTAATATAACCTAACCTAATCCATCTAGACCCTCGCTGGTAATGTTTTACAAAATCCCGGTCGTGTCGGCCCGTACTTCTCCGTGGGGACATTATATACGTCTATAACGTTATATATCCTAACCTAAGGGAACCTAACATCACGGATGTAGTATTTCACAACATTCCTGGCTGGTCGGCCCCACTTCTCGGTGGGAACATTATATACGTTTATAACGAAGTATAACCTAACCTAACCCATCTAGACCCTCGCTTGTAATGTTTTACAGAATCCCGGTCGTGTCGTCCCGTACGTCTCGGCGCGGACATTATATACGTCTATAACGTTTTATATCCTAGCCAAAGGCAACCTAACATCTCGAATGTAGTATTTCACAACATTCCTGGTGGGTCGGTCCCACTTCTCGGTGGGAACATTATTTACGTCTATAACGTAATATAACCTAACCTAATCCATCTAGACCCTCGCTGGTAATGTTTTACAAAATCCCGGTCGTGTCAGCCCGTACTTCTCCGTGGGGACATTATACACGTCTATATCGTTATATATCCTAACCTAAGGCAACCTAACATCTCGGATGTAGTATTTTCCAACATTCCTGGCGGGTCGGCCCCTACTTCTAGGTGGGCACATTATATACGTCTATATCGTAATATAACCAAACCTAACCCATCTAGACCCTCGCTGGTAATGTTTTACAAAATACCGGTCGTGTCGGCCCGTACTTCTCCGTGGGGACATTATATACGTCTATAACGTTATATATCCTAACCTAAGGGAACCTAACATCAGGGATGTAGTATTTCACAACATTCCCGGCTGGTCGGCCCCACTTCTCGGTGGGAAAATTATATACGTTTATAACGTAGTATCACCTAACCTAACCCATCTAGCCCCTCGCTTGTAATGTTTTGCAGAATCCCGGTCGTGTCGGCCCGTACGTCTCGGTGCGGACATTATATACGTCTATAACGTTATATATCCTAACCTAAGGGAACCTAACATCTCGCATGTAGTATTTCACAACATTCCTGGCTGGTCGGCCCCACTTCTCGGTGGGAACATTATATACGTTTATAACGAAGTATAACCTAACCTAACCCATCTAGACCCTCGCTTGTAATGTTTTACAGAATCCCGGTCGTGTCGTCCCGTACGTCTCGGCGCGGACATTATATACGTCTATAACGTTTTATATCCTAGCCAAAGGCAACCTAACATCTCGAATGTAGTATTTCACAACATTCCTGGCTGGTCGGCCCCACTTCTCGGTGGGAACATTATATACGTTTATAACGAAGTATAACCTAACCTAACCCATCTAGACCCTCGCTTGTAATGTTTTACAGAATCCCGGTCGTGTCGTCCCGTACGTCTCGGCGCGGACATTATATACGTCTATAGCGTTTTATATCCTAGCCAAAGGCAACCTAACATCTCGAATGTAGTATTTCACAACATTCCTGGCGGGTCGGTCCCACTTCTCAGTGGGAACATTATTTACGTCTATAACGTAATATAACCTAACCTAATCCATCTAGACCCTCGCTAGTAATGTTTTACAAAATGCCGGTCGTGTCGGCCCGTACTTCTCCGTGGGGACATTATATACGTCTATATCGTTATATATCCTAACCTAAGGCAACCTAACATCTCGGATGTAGTATTTTCCAACATTCCTGGCGGGTCGGCCCCTGCTTCTAGGTGGGCACATTATATACGTCTATATCGTAATATAACCAAACCTAACCCATCTAGACCCTCGCTGGTAATGTTTTACAAAATCCCGGTCGTGTCGGCCCGTACTTCTCCGTGGGGACATTATATACGTCTATATCGTTATATATACTAACCTAAGGCAACTTAACAGCTCCGATGTAGTATTTTCCAACATTCCTGGCGGGTCGGCCCCTACTTCTCGGTGGGCACAATATATACGTCTATATCGTAATATAACCTAACCTAACCCATCTAGCCCCTCGCTTGTAATGTTTTGCAGAATCCCTGTCGTGTCGGCCCGTACGTCTCGGTGCGGACATTATATACGTCTATAACGTTATATATACTAACCTAAGCGAACCTAACATCTCGGATGTAGTATTTCACAACATTCCTGGCTGGTCGGCCCCACTTCTCGGTGGGAACATTATATACGTTTATAACGTAATATAACCTAACCTAACCCATCTAGCCCCTCGCTGGTTATGTTTTACAAAATCCCAGTCTTGTCGGCCCGTACTTTTCCGTGGGGACATTATATGCGTCTATAATTTTATATATCCTAACCTAAGGCAACTTAACATCTCGGATGTAGTATTTTCCAACATTCCTGGCGGGTCAGTCCCTACTTCTCGGTGGGCACATTATATACGTCTATATCGTAATATAACCTAACCTAACCCATCTAGACCCTCGCTGGTAATGTTTTACAGAATCCCGGTCGTGTCGTCTCGTACGTCTCGGTGCGGACATTATATACGTCTATAACGTTATATATCCTAA
The DNA here is from genome assembly GCA_963969225.1 of Xylocopa violacea. Lineage (NCBI taxonomy): Eukaryota > Metazoa > Arthropoda > Insecta > Hymenoptera > Apidae > Xylocopa > Xylocopa violacea. The sequence continues at coordinate 963,392 of CAXAJV010000481.1, forward strand.
CCAAAGGCAACCTAACATCTCGGATGTAGTATTTTCCAACATTCCTGGCGGGGCGGCCGCTACTTCTCGGTGGGAACATTATTTACGTCTATAACGTAATATAACCTAACCTAATCCATCTAGACCCTCGCTGGTAATGTTTTACAAAATCCCGGTCGTGTCGGCCCGTGCTTCTCCGTGGGGACATTATATACGTCTATAACGTTATATATCCTAACCTAAGCGAACCTAACATCTCGGATGTAGTATTTCACAACATTCCTGGCTGGTCGGCCCCACTTCTCGGTGGGAACATTATATACGTTTATAACGAAGTATAACTTAACCTAACCCATCTAGACCCTCGCTTGTAATGTTTTACAGAATCCCGGTCGTGTCGTCCCGTACGTCTCGGAGCGGACATTATATACGTCTATAACGTTATATATCCTAACCAAAGGCAACCTAACATCTCGGATGTAGTATTTTCCAACATTCCTGGCGGGGCGGCCGCTACTTCTCGGTGGGAACATTATTTACGTCTATAACGTAATATAACCTAACCTAATCCATCTAGACCCTCGCTGGTAATGTTTTACAAAATCCCGGTGGTGTCGGCCCGTACTTCTCCGTGGGGACATTATATACGTCTATAACGTTATATATCCTAACCTAAGGGAACCTAACATCTCGGATGTAGTATTTTCCAACATTCCTGGCGGGGCGGCCCCTACTTCTCGGTGGGCACATTATATACGTCTATATCGTAATATAACCTAACCTAACCCATCTAGCCCCTCGCTTGTAATGTTTTGCAGAATCCCGGTCGTGTCGGCCCGTACGTCTCGGTGCGGACATTATATACGTCTATAACGTTATATATCCTAACCTAAGCGAACCTAACATCTCGGATGTAGTATTTCACAACATTCCTGGCTGGTCGGCCCCACTTCTCGGTGGGAACATTATATACGTTTATAACGAAGTATAACTTAACCTAACCCATCTGGACCCTCGCTTGTAATGTTTTACAGTATCCCGGTCGTGTCGTCCTGTACGTCTCGGCGCGGGCATTATATACGTCTATAACGTTATATATCCTAACCAAAGGCAACCTAACATCTCGAATGTAGTATTTCACAACATTCCTGGCGGGTCGGCCCCACTTCTCGGTGGGAACATTATTTACGTCTATAACGTAATATAACCTAACCTAATCCATCTAGACCGTCGCTGGTAATGTTTTACAAAATCCCGGTCGTGTCGGCCCCTACTTCTCCGTGGGGACATTATATACGTCTATAACGTTATATATCCTAACCTAAGGGAACCTAACATCTCGAATGTAGTATTTCACAACATTCCTGGCGGGTCGGCCCCTACTTCTCGGTGGGCACATTATTTACGTCTATATCGTAATATAACCTAACCTAACCCATCTAGCCCCTTGCTTGTAATGTTTTGCAGAATCCCTGTCGTGTCGGCCCGTACGTCTCGGTGCGGACATTATATACGTCTATAACGTTATATATACCAACCTAAGCGAACCTAACATCTCGGATGTAGTATTTCACAACATTCCTGGCTGGTCGGCCCCACTTCTCGGTGGGAACATTATATACGTTTATAACGTAATATAACCTAACCTAACCCATCTAGCCCCTCGCTGGTTATGTTTTACAAAATCCCAGTCTTGTCGGCCCGTACTTTTCCGTGGGGACATTATATACGTCTATAATTTTATATATGCTAACCTAAGGCAACTTAACATCTCGGATGTAGTATTTTCCAACATTCCTGGCGGGTCAGTCCCTACTTCTCGGTGGGCACATTATATACGTCTATATCGTAATATAACCTAACCTAACCCATCTAGACCCTCGCTGGTAATGTTTTACAGAATCCCGGTCGTGTCGTCTCGTACGTCTCGGTGCGGACATTATATACGTCTATAACGTTATATATCCTAACCAAAGGCAACCTAACATCTCGAATGTAGTATTTCACAACATTCCTGGCGGGTCGGCCCCACTTCTCGGTGGGAACATTATTTACGTCTATAACGTAATATAACCTAACCTAATCCATCTAGACCCTCGCTGGTAATGTTTTACAAAATCCCGGTCGTGTCGGCCCGTACTTCTCCGTGGGGACATTATATACGTCTATTACGTTATATATCCTAACCTACGGGAACCTAACATCTCGGATGTAGTATTTTCCAACATTCCTGACGGGGCGGCCGCTACTTCTTGGTGGGAACATTATATACGTCTATATCGTAATATAACCTAACCTAACCCATCTTGACCCTCGCTGGTAATGTTCTACAAAATCCCGGTCGTGTCGTCTCGTACGTCTCGGTGCGGACATTATATACGTCTATAACGTTATATATCCTAACCTAAGGGAACCTAACATCTCGCATGAAGTATTTCACAACATTCCTGGCTGGTCGGCCCCACTTCTCGGTGGGAACATTATATACGTTTATAACGAAGTATAACCTAACCTAACCCATCTAGACCCTCGCTTGTAATGTTTTACAGAATCCCGGTCGTGTCGGCGGTTCGGTCCCACTTCTCGGTGGGAACATTATTTACGTCTATAACGTAATATAACCTAACCTAATCCATCTAGACCCTCGCTGGTAATGTTTTACAAAATCCCGGTCGTGTCGGCCCGTACTTCTCCGTGGGGACATTATACACGTCTATATCGTTATATATCCTAACCTAAGGCAACCTAACATCTCGGATGTAGTATTTTCCAACATTCCTGGCGGGTCGGCCCCTACTTCTAGGTGGGCACATTATAAACGTCTATATCGTAATATAACCAAACCTAACCCATCTAGACCCTCGCTGGTAATGTTTTACAAAATCCCGGTCGTGTCGGCCCGTACTTCTCCGTGGGGATATTATATACGTCTATAACGTTATATATCCTAACCTAAGGGAACCTAACAACACGGATGTAGTATTTCACAACATTCCTGGCTGGTCGGCCCCACTTCTCGGTGGGAAAATTATATACGTTTATAACGTAGTATAACCTAACCTAACCCATCTAGCCCCTCGCTTGTAATGTTTTGCAGAATCCCGGTCGTGTCGGCCCGTACGTCTCCGTGCGGACATTATATACGTCTATAACGTTATATATCCTAACCTAAGGGTACCTAACATCTCGCATGTAGTATTTCACAACATTCCTGGCTGGTCGGCCCCACTTCTCGGTGGGAACATTATATACGTTTATAACGAAGTATAACCTAACCTAACCCATCTAGACCCTGGCTTGTAATGTTTTACAGAATCCCGGTCGTGTCGTCCCGTACGTCTCGGCGCGGACATTATATACGTCTATAACGTTTTATATCCTAGCCAAAGGCAACCTAACATCTCGAATGTAGTATTTCACAACATTCCTGGCGGGTCGGTCCCACTTCTCAGTGGGAACATTATTTACGTCTATAACGTAATATAACCTAACCTAATCCATCTAGACCCTCGCTAGTAATGTTTTACAAAATCCCGGTCGTGTCGGCCCGTACTTCTCCGTGGGGACATTATATACGTCTATATCGTTATATATCCTAACCTAAGGCAACCTAACATCTCGGATGTAGTATTTTCCAACATTCCTGGCGGGTCGGCCCCTACTTCTAGGTGGGCACATTATATACGTCTATATCGTAATATAACCAAACCTAACCCATCTAGACCCTCGCTGGTAATGTTTTACAAAATCCCGGTCGTGTCGGCCCGTACTTCTCCGTGGGGACATTATATACGTCTATATCGTTATATATACTAACCTAAGGCAACTTAACAGCTCCGATGTAGTATTTTCCAACATTCCTGGCGGGTCGGCCCCTACTTCTCGGTGGGCACAATATATACGTCTATATCGTAATATAACCTAACCTAACCCATCTAGCCCCTCGCTTGTAATGTTTTGCAGAATCCCTGTCGTGTCGGCCCGTACGTCTCGGTGCGGACATTATATACGTCTATAACGTTATATATACTAACCTAAGCGAACCTAACATCTCGGATGTAGTATTTCACAACATTCCTGGCTGGTCGGCCCCACTTCTCGGTGGGAACATTATATACGTTTATAACGTAATATAACCTAACCTAACCCATCTAGCCCCTCGCTGGTTATGTTTTACAAAATCCCAGTCTCGTCGGCCCGTACTTTTCCGTGGGGACATTATATACGTCTATAATTTTATATATCCTAACCTAAGGCAACTTAACATCTCGGATGTAGTATTTTCCAACATTCCTGGCGGGTCAGTCCCTACTTCTCGGTGGGCACATTATAAACGTCTATATCGTAATATAACCTAACCTAACCCATCTAGACCCTCGCTGGTAATGTTTTACAGAATCCCGGTCGTGTCGTCTCGTACGTCTCGGTGCGGACATTATATACGTCTATAACGTTATATATCCTAACCAAAGGCAACCTAACATCTCGAATGTAGTATTTCACAACATTCCTGGCGGGTCGGCCCCACTTCTCGGTGGGAACATTATTTACGTCTATAACGTAATATAACCTAACCTAATCCATCTAGACCCTCGCTGGTAATGTTTTACAAAATCCCGGTCGTGTCGGCCCGTACTTCTCCGTGGGGACATTATATACGTCTATAACGTTATATATCCTAACCTACGGGAACCTAACATCTCGGATGTAGTATTTTCCAACATTCCTGACGGGGCGGCCGCTACTTCTTGGTGGGAACATTATATACGTCTATATCGTAATATAACCTAACCTAACCCATCTTGACCCTCGCTGGTAATGTTCTACAAAATCCCGGTCGTGTCGTCTCGTACGTCTCGGTGCGGACATTATATACGTCTATAACGTTATATATCCTAACCTAAGGGAACCTAACATCAGGGATGTAGTATTTCACAACATTCCTGGCTGGTCGGCCCCACTTCTCGGTGGGAAAATTATATACGTTTATAACGTAGTATCACCTAACCTAACCCATCTAGCCCCTCGCTTGTAATGTTTTGCAGAATCCCGGTCGTGTCGTCCCCTACGTCTAGGTGCGGGCATTATATACGTCTATAACGTTATATATCCTAACCAAAGGCAACCTAACATCTCGAATGTAGTATTTCACAACATTCCTGGCGGGTCGGCCCCACTTCTCGGTGGGAACATTATCTACGTCTATAACGTAATATAACCTAACCTAATCCATCTAGACCCTCGCTGGTAATGTTTTACAAAATCCCAGTCTTGTCGGCCCGTACTTTTCCGTGGGGACATTATATACGTCTATAATTTTATATATCCTAACCTAAGGCAACTTAACATCTCGGATGTAGTATTTTCCAACATTCCTGGCGGGTCAGTCCCTACTTCTCGGTGGGCACATTATATACGTCTATATCGTAATATAACCTAACCTAACCCATCTAGACCCTCGCTGGTAATGTTTTACAGAATCCCGGTCGTGTCGTCTCGTACGTCTCGGTGCGGACATTATATACGTCTATAACGTTATATATCCTAACCAAAGGCAACCTAACATCTCGAATGTAGTATTTCACAACATTCCTGGCGGGTCGGCCCCACTTCTCGGTGGGAACATTATTTACGTCTATAACGTAATATAACCTAACCTAATCCATCTAGACCCTCGCTGGTAATGTTTTACAAAATCCCGGTCGTGTCGGCCCGTACTTCTCCGTGGGGACATTATATACGTCTATAACGTTATATATCCTAACCTAAGGGAACCTAACATCTCGGATGTAGTATTTTCCAACATTCCTGGCGGGGCGGCCGCTACTTCTTGGTGGGAACATTATATACGTCTATATCGTAATATAACCTAACCTAACCCATCTAGACCCTCGCTTGTAATGGTCTACAAAATCCCGGTCGTGTCGTCTCGTACGTCTCGGTGCGGACATTATATACGTCTATAACGTTATATATCCTAACCTAAGGGAACCTAACATCAGGGATGTAGTATTTCACAACATTCCTGGCTGGTCGGCCCCACTTCTCGGTGGGAAAATTATATACGTTTATAACGTAGTATCACCTAACCTAACCCATCTAGCCCCTCGCTTGTAATGTTTTGCAGAATCCCGGTCGTGTCGGCCCGTACGTCTCGGTGCGGACATTATATACGTCTATAACGTTATATATCCTAACCTAAGGGTACCTAACATCTCGCATGTAGTATTTCACAACATTCCTGGCTGGTCGGCCCCACTTCTCGGTGGGAACATTATATACGTTTATAACGAAGTATAACCTAACCTAACCCATCTAGACCCTCGCTTGTAATGTTTTACAGAATCCCGGTCGTGTCGTCCCGTACGTCTCGGTGCGGGCATTATATACGTCTATAACGTTATATATCCTAACCAAAGGCAACCTAACATCTCGAATGTAGTATTTCACAACATTCCTGGCGGGTCGGCCCCACTTCTCGGTGGGAACATTATCTACGTCTATAACGTAATATAACCTAACCTAATCCATCTAGACCCTCGCTGGTAATGTTTTACAAAATCCCGGTCGTGTCGGCCCGTACTTCTCCGTGGGGACATTATATACGTCTATAACGTTATATATCCTAACCTAAGGGAACCTAACATCACGGATGTAGTATTTCACAACATTCCTGGCTGGTCGGCCCCACTTCTCGGTGGGAACATTATATACGTTTATAACGAAGTATAACCTAACCTAACCCATCTAGACCCTCGCTTGTAATGTTTTACAGAATCCCGGTCGTGTCGTCCCGTACGTCTCGGCGCGGACATTAGATACGTCTATAACGTTTTATATACTAGCCAAAGGCAACCTAACATCTCGAATGTAGTATTTCACAACATTCCTGGCGGGTCGGTCCCACTTCTCGGTGGGAACATTATTTACGTCTATAACGTAATATAACCTAACCTAATCCATCTAGACCCTCGCTGGTAATGTTTTACAAAATCCCGGTCGTGTCGGCCCGTACTTCTCCGTGGGGACATTATACACGTCTATATCGTTATATATCCTAACCTAAGGCAACCTAACATCTCGGATGTAGTATTTTCCAACGTTCCTGGCGGGTCGGCCCCTACTTCTAGGTGGGCACATTATATACGTCTATATCGTAATATAACCAAACCTAACCCGTCTAGACCCTCGCTGGTAATGTTTTGCAAAATCCCGGTCGTGTCGGCCCGTACTTCTCCGTGGGGACATTATATACGTCTATAACGTTATATATCCTAACCTAAGGGAACCTAACATCTCGGATGTAGTATTTTCCAACATTCCTGGCGGGGCGGCCGCTACTTCTTGGTGGGAACATTATCTACGTCTATATCGTAATATAACCTAACCTAACCCATCTAGACCCTCGCTGGTAATGGTCTACAAAATCCCGGTCGTGTCGTCTCGTACGTCTCGGTGCGGACATTATATACGTCTATAACGTTATATATCCTAACCTAAGGGAACCTAACATCAGGGATGTAGTATTTTCCAACATTCCTGGCTGGTCGGCCCCACTTCTCGGTGGGAAAATTATATACGTTTATAACGTAGTATCACCTAACCTAACCCATCTAGCCCCTCGCTTGTAATGTTTTGCAGAATCCCGGTCGTGTCGGCCCGTACGTCTCGGTGCGGACATTATATACGTCTATAACGTTATATATCCTAACCTAAGGGTACCTAACATCTCGCATGTAGTATTTCACAACATTCCTGGCTGGTCGGCCCCACTTCTCGGTGGGAACATTATATACGTTTATAACGAAGTATAACCTAACCTAACCCATCTAGACCCTCGCTTGTAATGTTTTACAGAATCCCGGTCGTGTCGTCCCGTACGTCTCGGTGCGGGCATTATATACGTCTATAACGTTATATATCCTAACCAAAGGCAACCTAACATCTCGAATGTAGTATTTCACAACATTCCTGGCGGGTCGGCCCCACTTCTCGGTGGGAACATTATCTACGTCTATAACGTAATATAACCTAACCTAATCCATCTAGACCCTCGCTGGTAATGTTTTACAAAATCCCGGTCGTGTCGGCCCGTACTTCTCCGTGGGGACATTATATACGTCTATAACGTTATATATCCTAACCTAAGGGAACCTAACATCACGGATGTAGTATTTCACAACATTCCTGGCTGGTCGGCCCCACTTCTCGGTGGGAACATTATATACGTTTATAACGAAGTATAACCTAACCTAACCCATCTAGACCCTCGCTTGTAATGTTTTACAGAATCCCGGTCGTGTCGTCCCGTACGTCTCGGCGCGGACATTATATGCGTCTATAACGTTTTATATACTAGCCAAAGGCAACCTAACATCTCGAATGTAGTATTTCACAACATTCCTGGCGGGTCGGTCCCACTTCTCGGTGGGAACATTATTTACGTCTATAACGTAATATAACCTAACCTAATCCATCTAGACCCTCGCTGGTAATGTTTTACAAAATCCCGGTCGTGTCGGCCCGTACTTCTCCGTGGGGACATTATACACGTCCATATCGTTATATATCCTAACCTAAGGCAACCTAACATCTCGGATGTAGTATTTTCCAACGTTCCTGGCGGGTCGGCCCCTACTTCTAGGTGGGCACATTATATACGTCTATATCGTAATATAACCAAACCTAACCCGTCTAGACCCTCGCTGGTAACGTTTTGCAAAATCCCGGTCGTGTCGGCCCGTACTTCTCCGTGGGGACATTATATACGTCTATAACGTTATATATCCTAACCTAAGGGAACCTAACATCTCGGATGTAGTATTTTCCAACATTCCTGGCGGGGCGGCCCCTACTTCTCGGTGGGCACATTATATACGTCTATATCGTGATATAACCTAACCTAACCCATCTAGCCCCTCGCTTGTAATGTTTTGCAGAATCCCGGTCGTGTCGGCCCGTACGTCTCGGTGCGGACATTATATACGTCTATAACGTTATATATCCTAACCTAAGCGAACCTAACATCTCGGATGTAGTATTTCACAACATACCTGTCTGGTCGGCCCCACTTCTCGGTGGGAACATTATATACGTTTATAACGAAGTATAACTTAACCTAACCCATCTAGAGCCTCGCTTGTAATGTTTTACAGAATCCCGGTCGTGTCGTCCCGTACGTCTCGGTGCGGACATTATATACGTCTATAACGTTATATATCCTAACCAAAGGCAACCTAACATCTCGAATGTAGTATTTCACAACATTCCTGGCGGGTCGGCCCCACTTCTCGGTGGGAACATTATTTACGTCTATAACGTAATATAACCTAACCTAATCCATCTAGAACCTCGCTGGTAATGTTTTACAAAATCCCGGTCGTGTCGGCCCGTACTTCTCCGTGGGGACATTATATACGTCTATAACGTTATATATCCTAACCTAAGGGAACCTAACATCTCGGATGTAGTATTTTCCAACATTCCTGGCGGGGCGGCCGCTACTTCTTGGTGGGAACATTATATACGTCTATATCGTAATATAACCTAACCTAACCCATCTAGACCCTCGCTGGTAATGTTTTGCAGAATCCCGGTCGTGTCGGCCCGTACGTCCCGGTGCGTACATTATATACGTCTATAACGTTATATATCCTAACCTAAGGGTACCTAACATCTCGCATGTAGTATTTCACAACATTCCTGATTGGTCGGCCCCACTTCTCGGTGGGAACCTTATATACGTTTATAACGAAGTATAACCTAACCTAACCCATCTAGTCCCTCGCTTGTAATGTTTTACAGAATCCCGGTCGTGTCGTACCGTACGTCTCGGCGCGGACATTATATACGTCTATAACGTTTTATATCCTAACCAAAGGCAACCTAATATCTCGAATGTAGTATTTCACAACATTCCTGGCGGGTCGGCCCCACTTCTCGGTGGGAACATTATTTACGTCTATAACGTAATATAACCTAACCTAATCCATCGAGACCCTCGCTGGTAATGTTTTACAAAATCCCGGTCGTGTCGGCCCGTACTTCTCCGCGGGGACATTATATACGTCTATATCGTTATATATCCTAACCTAAGGCAACTTAACATCTCCGATGTAGTATTTTCCAACATTCCTGGCGGGTCGGCCCCTACTTCTCGGTGGGCACATTATATACGTCTATATCGTAATATAACCAAACCTAACCCATCTAGACCCTCGCTGGTAATGTTTTACAAAATCCCGGTCGTGTCGGCCCGTACTTCTCCGTGGGGACATTATATACGTCTATATCGTTATATATACTAACCTAAGGCAACTTAACAGCTCCGATGTAGTATTTTCCAACATTCCTGGCGGGTCGGCCCCTACTTCTCGGTGGGCACAATATATACGTCTATATCGTAATATAACCTAACCTAACCCATCTAGCCCCTCGCTTGTAATGTTTTGCAGAATCCCTGTCGTGTCGGCCCGTACGTCTCGGTGCGGACATTATATACGTCTATAACGTTATATATACTAACCTAAGCGAACCTAACATCTCGGATGTAGTATTTCACAACATTCCTGGCTGGTCGGCCCCACTTCTCGGTGGGAACATTATATACGTTTATAACGTAATATAACCTAACCTAACCCATCTAGCCCCTCGCTGGTTATGTTTTACAAAATCCCAGTCTTGTCGGCCCGTACTTTTCCGTGGGGACATTATATACGTCTATATCGTTATATATACTAACCTAAGGCAACTTAACAGCTCCGATGTAGTATTTTCCAACATTCCTGGCGGGTCGGCCCCTACTTCTCGGTGGGCACAATATATACGTCTATATCGTAATATAACCTAACCTAACCCATCTAGCCCCTCGCTTGTAATGTTTTGCAGAATCCCTGTCGTGTCGGCCCGTACGTCTCGGTGCGGACATTATATACGTCTATAACGTTATATATACTAACCTAAGCGAACCTAACATCTCGGATGTAGTATTTCACAACATTCCTGGCTGGTCGGCCCCACTTCTCGGTGGGAACATTATATACGTTTATAACGTAATATAACCTAACCTAACCCATCTAGCCCCTCGCTGGTTATGTTTTACAAAATCCCAGTCTTGTCGGCCCGTACTTTTCCGTGGGGACATTATATACGTCTATAATTTTATATATCCTAACCTAAGGCAACTTAACATCTCGGATGTAGTATTTTCCAACATTCCTGGCGGGTCAGTCCCTACTTCTCGGTGGGCACATTATATACGTCTATATCGTAATATAACCTAACCTAACCCATCTAGACCCTCGCTGGTAATGTTTTACAGAATCCCGGTCGTGTCGTCTCGTACGTCTCGGTGCGGACATTATATACGTCTATAACGTTATATATCCTAACCAAAGGCAACCTAACATCTCGAATGTAGTATTTCACAACATTCCTGGCGGGTCGGCCCCACTTCTCGGTGGGAACATTATTTACGTCTATAACGTAATATAACCTAACCTAATCCATCTAGACCCTCGCTGGTAATGTTTTACAAAATCCCGGTCGTGTCGGCCCGTACTTCTCCGTGGGGACATTATATACGTCTATAACGTTATATATCCTAACCTAAGGGAACCTAACATCTCGGATGTAGTATTTTCCAACATTCCTGGCGGGGCGGCCGCTACTTCTTGGTGGGAACATTATATACGTCTATATCGTAATATAACCTAACCTAACCCATCTAGACCCTCGCTGGTAATGGTCTACAAAATCCCGGTCGTGTCGTCTCGTACGTCTCGGTGCGGACATTATATACGTCTATAACGTTATATATCCTAACCTAAGGGAACCTAACATCAGGGATGTAGTATTTCACAACATTCCTGGCTGGTCGGCCCCACTTCTCGGTGGGAAAATTATATACGTTTATAACGTAGTATCACCTAACCTAACCCATCTAGCCCCTCGCTAGTAATGTTTTGCAGAATCCCGGTCGTGTCGGCCCGTACGTCTCGGTGCGGACATTATATACGTCTATAACGTTATATATCCTAACCTAAGGGTACCTAACATCTCGCATGTAGTATTTCACAACATTCCTGGCTGGTCGGCCCCACTTCTCGGTGGGAACATTATATACGTTTATAACGAAGTATAACCTAACCTAACCCATCTAGACCCTCGCTTGTAATGTTTTACAGAATCCCGGTCGTGTCGTCCCGTACGTCTCGGTGCGGGCATTATATACGTCTATAACGTTATATATCCTAACCAAAGGCAACCTAACATCTCGAATGTAGTATTTCACAACATTCCTGGCGGGTCGGCCCCACTTCTCGGTGGGAACATTATCTACGTCTATAACGTAATATAACCTAACCTAATCCATCTAGACCCTCGCTGGTAATGTTTTACAAAATCCCGGTCGTGTCGGCCCGTACTTCTCCGTGGGGACATTATATACGTCTATAACGTTATATATCCTAACCTAAGGGAACCTAACATCACGGATGTAGTATTTCACAACATTCCTGGCTGGTCGGCCCCACTTCTCGGTGGGAACATTATATACGTTTATAACGAAGTATAACCTAACCTAACCCATCTAGACCCTCGCTTGTAATGTTTTACAGAATCCCGGTCGTGTCGTCCCGTACGTCTCGGCGCGGACATTATATACGTCTATAACGTTTTATATACTAGCCAAAGGCAACCTAACATCTCGAATGTAGTATTTCACAACATTCCTGGCGGGTCGGTCCCACTTCTCGGTGGGAACATTATTTACGTCTATAACGTAATATAACCTAACCTAATTCATCTAGACCCTCGCTGGTAATGTTTTACAAAATCCCGGTCGTGTCGGCCCGTACTTCTCCGTGGGGACATTATACACGTCTATATCGTTATATATCCTAACCTAAGGCAACCTAACATCTCGGATGTAGTATTTTCCAACGTTCCTGGCGGGTCGGCCCCTACTTCTAGGTGGGCACATTATATACGTCTATATCGTAATATAACCAAACCTAACCCGTCTAGACCCTCACTGGTAATGTTTTGCAAAATCCCGGTCGTGTCGGCCCATACTTCTCCGTGGGGACATTATATACGTCTATAACGTTATATATCCTAACCTAAGGGAACCTAACATCTCGGATGTAGTATTTTCCAACATTCCTGGCGGGGCGGCCCCTACTTCTCGGTGGGCACATTATATACGTCTATATCGTGATATAACCTAACCTAACCCATCTAGCCCCTCGCTTGTAATGTTTTGCAGAATCCCGGTCGTGTCGGCCCGTACGTCTCGGTGCGGACATTATATACGTCTATAACGTTATATATCCTAACCTAAGCGAACCTAACATCTCGGATGTAGTATTTCACAACATTCCTGTCTGGTCGGCCCCACTTCTCGGTGGGAACATTATATACGTTTATAACGAAGTATAACTTAACCTAACCCATCTAGAGCCTCGCTTGTAATGTTTTACAGAATCCCGGTCGTGTCGTCCCGTACGTCTCGGTGCGGACATTATATACGTCTATAACGTTATATATCCTAACCAAAGGCAACCTAACATCTCGAATGTAGTATTTCACAACATTCCTGGCGGGTCGGCCCCACTTCTCGGTGGGAACATTATTTACGTCTATAACGTAATATAACCTAACCTAATCCATCTAGACCATCGCTGGTAATGTTTTACAAAATCCCGGTCGTGTCGGCCCGTACTTCTCCGTGGGGACATTATATACGTCTATAACGTTATATATCCTAACCTAAGGGAACCTAACATCTCGGATGTAGTATTTTCCAACATTCCTGGCGGGGCGGCCGCTACTTCTTGGTGGGAACATTATATACGTCTATATCGTAATATAACCTAACCTAACCCATCTAGACCCTCGCTGGTAATGGTCTACAAAATCCCGGTCGTGTCGTCTCGTACGTCTCGGTGCGGACATTATATACGTCTATAACGTTATATATCCTAACCTAAGGGAACCTAACATCAGGGATGTAGTATTTTCCAACATTCCTGGCTGGTCGGCCCCACTTCTCGGTGGGAAAATTATATACGTTTATAACGTAGTATCACCTAACCTAACCCATCTAGCCCCTCGCTTGTAATGTTTTGCAGAATCCCGGTCGTGTCGGCCCGTACGTCTCGGTGCGGACATTATATACGTCTATAACGTTATATATCCTAACCTAAGGGTACCTAACATCTCGCATGTAGTATTTCACAACATTCCTGGCTGGTCGGCCCCACTTCTCGGTGGGAACATTATATACGTTTATAACGAAGTATAACCTAACCTAACCCATCTAGACCCTCGCTTGTAATGTTTTACAGAATCCCGGTCGTGTCGTCCCGTACGTCTCGGTGCGGGCATTATATACGTCTATAACGTTATATATCCTAACCAAAGGCAACCTAACATCTCGAATGTAGTATTTCACAACATTCCTGGCGGGTCGGCCCCACTTCTCGGTGGGAACATTATCTACGTCTATAACGTAATATAACCTAACCTAATCCATCTAGACCCTCGCTGGTAATGTTTTACAAAATCCCGGTCGTGTCGGCCCGTACTTCTCCGTGGGGACATTATATACGTCTATAACGTTATATATCCTAACCTAAGGGAACCTAACATCACGGATGTAGTATTTCACAACATTCCTGGCTGGTCGGCCCCACTTCTCGGTGGGAACATTATATACGTTTATAACGAAGTATAACCTAACCTAACCCATCTAGACCCTCGCTTGTAATGTTTTACAGAATCCCGGTCGTGTCGTCCCGTACGTCTCGGCGCGGACATTATATACGTCTATAACGTTTTATATACTAGCCAAAGGCAACCTAACATCTCGAATGTAGTATTTCACAACATTCCTGGCGGGTCGGTCCCACTTCTCGGTGGGAACATTATTTACGTCTATAACGTAATATAACCTAACCTAATCCATCTAGACCCCCGCTGGTAATGTTTTACAAAATCCCGGTCGTGTCGGCCCGTACTTCTCCGTGGGGACATTATACACGTCTATATCGTTATATATCCTAACCTAAGGCAACCTAACATCTCGGATGTAGTATTTTCCAACGTTCCTGGCGGGTCGGCCCCTACTTCTAGGTGGGCACATTATATACGTCTATATCGTAATATAACCAAACCTAACCCGTCTAGACCCTCGCTGGTAATGTTTTGCAAAATCCCGGTCGTGTCGGCCCGTACTTCTCCGTGGGGACATTATATACGTCTATAACGTTATATATCCTAACCTAAGGGAACCTAACATCTCGGATGTAGTATTTTCCAACATTCCTGGCGGGGCGGCCCCTACTTCTCGGTGGGCACATTATATACGTCTATATCGTGATATAACCTAACCTAACCCATCTAGCCCCTCGCTTGTAATGTTTTGCAGAATCCCGGTCGTGTCGGCCCGTACGTCTCGGTGCGGACATTATATACGTCTATAACGTTATATATCCTAACCTAAGCGAACCTAACATCTCGGATGTAGTATTTCACAACATTCCTGTCTGGTCGGCCCCACTTCTCGGTGGGAACATTATATACGTTTATAACGAAGTATAACTTAACCTAACCCATCTAGAGCCTCGCTTGTAATGTTTTACAGAATCCCGGTCGTGTCGTCCCGTACGTCTCGGTGCGGACATTATATACGTCTATAACGTTATATATCCTAACCAAAGGCAACCTAACATCTCGAATGTAGTATTTCACAACATTCCTGGCGGGTCGGCCCCACTTCTCGGTGGGAACATTATTTACGTCTATAACGTAATATAACCTAACCTAATCCATCTAGACCCTCGCTGGTAATGTTTTACAAAATCCCGGTCGTGTCGGCCCGTACTTCTCCGTGGGGACATTATATACGTCTATAACGTTATATATCCTAACCTAAGGGAACCTAACATCTCGGATGTAGTATTTTACAACATTCCTGGCGGGGCGGCCGCTACTTCTTGGTGGGAACATTATATACGTCTATATCGTAATATAACCTAACCTAACCCATCTAGACCCTCGCTGGTAATGTTTTGCAGAATCCCGGTCGTGTCGGCCCGTACGTCCCGGTGCGTACATTATATACGTCTATAACGTTATATATCCTAACCTAAGGGTACCTAACATCTCGCATGTAGTATTTCACAACATTCCTGGCTGGTCGGCCCCACTTCTCGGTGGGAACCTTATATACGTTTATAACGAAGTATAACCTAACCTAACCCATCTAGTCCCTCGCTTGTAATGTTTTACAGAATCCCGGTCGTGTCGTACCGTACGTCTCGGCGCGGACATTATATACGTCTATAACGTTTTATATCCTAACCAAAGGCAACCTAATATCTCGAATGTAGTATTTCACAACATTCCTGGCGGGTCGGCCCCACTTCTCGGTGGGAACATTATTTACGTCTATAACGTAATATAACCTAACCTAATCCATCGAGACCCTCGCTGGTAATGTTTTACAAAATCCCGGTCGTGTCGGCCCGTACTTATCCGCGGGGACATTATATACGTCTATATCGTTATATATCCTAACCTAAGGCAACTTAACATCTCCGATGTAGTATTTTCCAACATTCCTGGCGGGTCGGCCCCTACTTCTCGGTGGGCACATTATATACGTCTATATCGTAATATAACCAAACCTAACCCATCTAGACCCTCGCTGGTAATGTTTTACAAAATCCCGGTCGTGTCGGCCCGTACTTCTCCGTGGGGACATTATATACGTCTATATCGTTATATATACTAACCTAAGGCAACTTAACAGCTCCGATGTAGTATTTTCCAACATTCCTGGCGGGTCGGCCCCTACTTCTCGGTGGGCACAATATATACGTCTATATCGTAATATAACCTAACCTAACCCATCTAGCCCCTCGCTTGTAATGTTTTGCAGAATCCCTGTCGTGTCGGCCCGTACGTCTCGGTGCGGACATTATATACGTCTATAACGTTATATATACTAACCTAAGCGAACCTAACATCTCGGATGTAGTATTTCACAACATTCCTGGCTGGTCGGCCCCACTTCTCGGTGGGAACATTATATACGTTTATAACGTAATATAACCTAACCTAACCCATCTAGCCCCTCGCTGGTTATGTTTTACAAAATCCCAGTCTTGTCGGCCCGTACTTTTCCGTGGGGACATTATATACGTCTATAATTTTATATATCCTAACCTAAGGCAACTTAACATCTCGGATGTAGTATTTTCCAACATTCCTGGCGGGTCAGTCCCTACTTCTCGGTGGGCACATTATATACGTCTATATCGTAATATAACCTAACCTAACCCATCTAGACCCTCGCTGGTAATGTTTTACAGAATCCCGGTCGTGTCGTCTCGTACGTCTCGGTGCGGACATTATATACGTTTATAACGTTATATATCCTAACCAAAGGCAACCTAACATCTCGGATGTAGTATTTTCCAACATTCCTGGCGGGGCGGCCGCCACTTCTCGGTGGGAACATTATTTACGTCTATAACGTAATATAACCTAACCTAATCCATCTAGACCCTCGCTGGTAATGTTTTACAAAATCCCGGTCGTGTCGGCCCGTACTTCTCCGTGGGGACATTATATACGTCTATAACGTTATATATCCTAACCTAAGCGAACCTAACATCTCGGATGTAGTATTTCACAACATTCCTGGCTGGTCGGCCCCACTTCTCGGTGGGAACATTATATACGTTTATAACGAAGTATAACTTAACCTAACCCATCTAGACCCTCGCTTGTAATGTTTTACAGAATCCCGGTCGTGTCGTCCCGTACGTCTCGGAGCGGACATTATATACGTCTATAACGTTATATATCCTAACCAAAGGCAACCTAACATCTCGGATGTAGTATTTTCCAACATTCCTGGCGGGGCGGCCGCTACTTCTCGGTGGGAACATTATTTACGTCTATAACGTAATATAACCTAACCTAATCCATCTAGACCCTCGCTGGTAATGTTTTACAAAATCCCGGTGGTGTCGGCCCGTACTTCTCCGTGGGGACATTATATACGTCTATAACGTTATATATCCTAACCTAAGGGAACCTAACATCTCGGATGTAGTATTTTCCAACATTCCTGGCGGGGCGGCCCCTACTTCTCGGTGGGCACATTATATACGTCTATATCGTAATATAACCTAACCTAACCCATCTAGCCCCTCGCTTGTAATGTTTTGCAGAATCCCGGTCGTGTCGGCCCGTACGTCTCGGTGCGGACATTATATACGTCTATAACGTTATATATCCTAACCTAAGCGAACCTAACATCTCGGATGTAGTATTTCACAACATTCCTGGCGGGTCGGCCCCACTTCTCGGTGGGAACATTATTTACGTCTATAACGTAATATAACCTAACCTAATCCATCTAGACCGTCGCTGGTAATGTTTTACAAAATCCCGGTCGTGTCGGCCCGTACTTCTCCGTGGGGACATTATATACGTCTATAACGTTATATATCCTAACCTAAGGGAACCTAACATCTCGGATGTAGTATTTTCCAACATTCCTGGCGGGGCGGCCGCTACTTCTTGATGGGAACATTATATACGTCTATATCGTAATATAACCTAACCTAACCCATCTAGACCCTCGCTGGTAATGTTCTACAAAATTCCGGTCGTGTCGTCTCGTACGTCTCGGTGCGGACATTATATACGTCTATAACGTTATATATCCTAACCTAAGGGAACCTAACATCACGGATGTAGTATTTCACAACATTCCTGGCTGGTCGGCCCCACTTCTCGGTGGGAAAATTATATACGTTTATAACGTAGTATGACCTAACCTAACCCATCTAACCCCTCGCTTGTAATGTTTTGCAGAATCCCGGTCGTGTCGGCCCGTACGTCCCGGTGCGGACATTATATACGTCTATAACGTTATATATCCTAACCTAAGGGTACCTAACATCTCGCATGTAGTATTTCACAACATTCCTGGCTGGTCGGCCCCACTTCTCGGTGGGAACCTTATATACGTTTATAACGAAGTATAACCTAACCTAACCCATCTAGACCCTCGCTTGTAATGTTTTACAGAATCCCGGTCGTGTCGTCCCGTACGTCTCGGCGCGGACATTATATACGTCTATAACGTTTTATATCCTAACCAAAGGCAACCTAACATCTCGAATGTAGTATTTCACAACATTCCTGGCGGGTCGGCCCCACTTCTCGGTGGGAACATTATTTACGTCTATAACGTAATATAACCTAACCTAATCCATCTAGACCCTCGCTGGTAATGTTTTACAAAATCCCGGTCGTGTCGGCCCGTACTTCTCCGCGGGGACATTATATACGTCTACATCGTTATATATCCTAACCTAAGGCAACTTAACATCTCCGATGTAGTATTTTCCAACATTCCTGGCGGGTCGGCCCCTACTTCTCGGTTGGCACATTATATAGGTCTATATCGTAATATAACCAAACCTAACCCATCTAGACCCTCGCTGGTAATGTTTTACAAAATCCCGGTCGTGTCGGCCCGTACTTCTCCGTGGGGACATTATATACGTCTATATCGTTATATATCCTAACCTAAGGCAACTTAACAGCTCCGATGTAGTATTTTCCAACATTCCTGGCGGGTCGGCCCCTACTTCTCGGTGGGCACATTATATACGTCTATATCGTAATATAACCTAACCTAACCCATCTAGCCCCTCGCTTGTAATGTTTTGCAGAATCCCTGTCGCGTCGGCCCGTACGTCTCGGTGCGGACATTATATACGTCTATAACGTTATATATACTAACCTAAGCGAACCTAACATCTCGGATGTAGTATTTCACAACATTCCTGGCTGGTCGGCCCCACTTCTCTGTGGGAACATTATATACGTTTATAACGTAATATAACCTAACCTAACCCATCTAGCCCCTCGCTGGTTATGTTTTACAAAATCCCAGTCTTGTCGGCCCGTACTTTTCCGTGGGGACATTATATACGTCTATAATTTTATATATCCTAACCTAAGGCAACTTAAAATCTCGGATGTAGTATTTTCCAACATTCCTGGCGGGTCAGTCCCTACTTCTCGGTGGGCACATTATAAACGTCTATATCGTAATATAACCTAACCTAACCCATCTAGACCCTCGCTGGTAATGTTTTGCAGAATCCCTGTCGTGTCGGCACGTACGTCTCGGTGCGGACATTATATACGTCTATAACGTTATATATACTAACCTAAGCGAACCTAACATCTCGGATGTAGTATTTCACAACATTCCTGGCTGGTCGGCCCCACTTCTCGGTGGGAACATTATATACGTTTATAACGAAGTATAACTTAACCTAACCCATCTAGACCCTCGCTTGTAATGTTTTACAGAATCCCGTTCGTGTCATCCCGTACGTCTCGGAGCGGACATTATATACGTCTATAACGTTATATATCCTAACCAAAGGCAACCTAACATCTCGGATGTAGTATTTTCCAACATTGCTGGCGGGGCGGCCGCTACTTCTCGGTGGGAACATTATTTACGTCTATAACGTAATATAACCTAACCTAATCCATCTAGACCCTCGCTGGTAATGTTTTACAAAATCCCGGTCGTGTCGGCCCGTACTTCTCCGTGGGGACATTATATACGTCTATAACGTTATATATCCTAACCTAAGGGAACCTAACATCTCGGATGTAGTATTTTCCAACATTCCTGGCGGGGCGGCCCCTACTTCTCGGTGGGCACATTATATACGTCTATATCGTAATATAACCTAACCTAACCCATCTAGCCCCTCGCTTGTAATGTTTTGCAGAATCCCGGTCGTGTCGGCCCGTACGTCTCGGTGCGGACATTATATACGTCTATAACGTTATATATCCTAACCTAAGCGAACCTAACATCTCGGATGTAGTATTTCACAACATTCCTGGCTGGTCGGCCCCACTTCTCGGTGGGAACATTATATACGTTTATAACGAAGTATAACGTAACCTAACCCATCTAGACCCTCGCTTGTAATGTTTTACAGTATCCCGGTCGTGTCGTCCCGTACGTCTCGGCGCGGGCATTATATACGTCTATAACGTTATATATCCTAACCAAAGGCAACCTAACATCTCGAATGTAGTATTTCACAACATTCCTGGCGGGTCGGCCCCACTTCTCGGTGGGAACATTATTTACGTCTATAACGTAATATAACCTAACCTAATCCATCTAGACCCTCGCTGGTAATATTTTACAAAATCCCGGTCCTGTCGGCCCGTACTTCTCCGTGGGGACATTATATACGTCTATAACGTTATATATCCTAACCTAAGGGAACCTAACATCTCGGATGTAGTATTTTCCAACATTCCTGGCGGGGCGGCCGCTACTTCTTGATGGGAACATTATATACGTCTATATCGTAATATAACCTAACCTAACCCATCTAGACCCTCGCTGGTAATGTTCTACAAAATCCCGGTCGTGTCGGCCCGTACTTCTCCGTGGGGACATTATATACGTCTATATCGTTATATATCCTAACCTAAGGCAACTTAACAGCTCCGATGTAGTATTTCCCAACATTCCTGGCGGGTCGGCCCCTACTTCTCGGTGGGCACATTATATACGTCTATATCGTAATATAACCTAACCTAACCCATCTAGCCCCTCGCTTGTAATGTTTTGCAGAATCCCTGTCGCGTCGGCCCGTACGTCTCGGTGCGGACATTATATACGTCTATAACGTTATATATACTAACCTAAGCGAACCTAACATCTCGGATGTAGTATTTCACAACAACCTGGCTGGTCGGCCCCACTTCTCTGTGGGAACATTATATACGTTTATAACGTAATATAACCTAACCTAACCCATCTAGCCCCTCGCTGGTTATGTTTTACAAAATCCCAGTCTTGTCGGCCCGTACTTTTCCGTGGGGACATTATATACGTCTATAATTTTATATATCCTAACCTAAGGCAACTTAAAATCTCGGATGTAGTATTTTCCAACATTCCTGGCGGGTCAGTCCCTACTTCTCGGTGGGCACATTATAAACGTCTATATCGTAATATAACCTAACCTAACCCATCTAGACCCTCGCTGGTAATGTTTTGCAGAATCCCTGTCGTGTCGGCCCGTACGTCTCGGTGCGGGCATTATATACGTCTATAACGTTATATATACTAACCTAAGCGAACCTAACATCTCGGATGTAGTATTTCACAACATTCCTGGCTGGTCGGCCCCACTTCTCGGTGGGAACATTATATACGTTTATAACGAAGTATAACTTAACCTAACCCATCTAGACCCTCGCTTGTAATGTTTTACAGAATCCCGGTCGTGTCGTCCCGTACGTCTCGGAGCGGACATTATATACGTCTATAACGTTATATATCCTAACCAAAGGCAACCTAACATCTCGGATGTAGTATTTTCCAACATTCCTGGCGGGGCGGCCGCTACTTCTCGGTGGGAACATTATTTACGTCTATAACGTAATATAACCTAACCTAATCCATCTAGACCCTCGCTGGTAATGTTTTACAAAATCCCGGTCGTGTCGGCCCGTACTTCTCCGTGGGGACATTATATACGTCTATAACGTTATATATCCTAACCTAAGGGAACCTAACATCTCGGATGTAGTATTTTCCAACATTCCTGGCGGGGCGGCCCCTACTTCTCGGTGGGCACATTATATACGTCTATATCGTAATATAACCTAACCTAACCCATCTAGCCCCTCGCTTGTAATGTTTTGCAGAATCCCGGTCGTGTCGGCCCGTACGTCTCGGTGCGGACATTATATACGTCTATAACGTTATATATCCTAACCTAAGCGAACCTAACATCTCGGATGTAGTATTTCACAACATTCCTGGCTGGTCGGCCCCACTTCTCGGTGGGAACATTATATACGTTTATAACGAAGTATAACTTAACCTAACCCATCTAGACCCTCGCTTGTAATGTTTTACAGTATCCCGGTCGTGTCGTCCCGTACGTCTCGGCGCGGGCATTATATACGTCTATAACGTTATATATCCTAACCAAAGGCAACCTAACATCTCGAATGTAGTATTTCACAACATTCCTGGCGGGTCGGCCCCACTTCTCGGTGGGAACATTATTTACGTCTATAACGTAATATAACCTAACCTAATCCATCTAGACCCTCGCTGGTAATGTTTTACAAAATCCCGGTCCTGTCGGCCCGTACTTCTCCGTGGGGACATTATATACGTCTATAACGTTATATATCCTAACCTAAGGGAACCTAACATCTCGGATGTAGTATTTTCCAACATTCCTGGCGGGGCGGCCGCTACTTCTTGATGGGAACATTATATACGTCTATATCGTAATATAACCTAACCTAACCCATCTAGACCCTCGCTGGTAATGTTCTACAAAATTCCGGTCGTGTCGTCTCGTACGTCTCGGTGCGGACATTATATACGTCTATAACGTTATATATCCTAACCTAAGGGAACCTAACATCACGGATGTAGTATTTCACAACATTCCTGGCTGGTCGGCCCCACTTCTCGGTGGGAAAATTATATACGTTTATAACGTAGTATGACCTAACCTAACCCATCTAACCCCTCGCTTGTAATGTTTTGCAGAATCCCGGTCGTGTCGGCCCGTACGTCCCGGTGCGGACATTATATACGTCTATAACGTTATATATCCTAACCTAAGGGTACCTAACATCTCGCATGTAGTATTTCACAACATTCCTGGCTGGTCGGCCCCACTTCTCGGTGGGAACCTTGTATACGTTTATAACGAAGTATAACCTAACCTAACCCATCTAGACCCTCGCTTGTAATGTTTTACAGAATCCCGGTCGTGTCGTCCCGTACGTCTCGGCGCGGACATTATATACGTCTATAACGTTTTATATCCTAACCAAAGGCAACCTAACATCTCGAATGTAGTATTTCACAACATTCCTGGCGGGTCGGCCCCACTTCTCGGTGGGAACATTATTTACGTCTATAACGTAATATAACCTAACCTAATCCATCTAGACCCTCGCTGGTAATGTTTTACAAAATCCCGGTCGTGTCGGCCCGTACTTCTCCGCGGGGACATTATATACGTCTATATCGTTATATATCCTAACCTAAGGCAACTTAACATCTCCGATGTAGTATTTTCCAACATTCCTGGCGGGTCGGCCCCTACTTCTCGGTGGGCACATTATATACGTCTATATCGTAATATAACCAAACCTAACCCATCTAGACCCTCGCTGGTAATGTTTTACAAAATCCCGGTCGTGTCGGCCCGTACTTCTCCGTGGGGACATTATATACGTCTATATCGTTATATATCCTAACCTAAGGCAACTTAACAGCTCCGATGTAGTATTTTCCAACATTCCTGGCGGGTCGGCCCCTACTTCTCGGTGGGCACATTATATACGTCTATATCGTAATATAACCTAACCTAACCCATCTAGCCCCTCGCTTGTAATGTTTTGCAGAATCCCTGTCGTGTCGGCCCGTACGTCTCGGTGCGGACATTATATACGTCTATAACGTTATATATACTAAAATAAGCGAACCTAACATCTCGGATGTAGTATTTCACAACATTCCTGGCTGGTCGGCCCCACTTCTCTGTGGGAACATTATATACGTTTATAACGTAATATAACCTAACCTAACCCATCTAGCCCCTCGCTGGTTATGTTTTACAAAATCCCAGTCTTGTCGGCCCGTACTTTTCCGTGGGGACATTATATACGTCTATAATTTTATATATCCTAACCTAAGGCAACTTAAAATCTCGGATGTAGTATTTTCCAACATTCCTGGCGGGTCAGTCCCTACTTCTCGGTGGGCACATTATAAACGTCTATATCGTAATATAACCTAACCTAACCCATCTAGACCCTCGCTGGTAATGTTTTGCAGAATCCCTGTCGTGTCGGCCCGTACGTCTCGGTGCGGACATTATATACGTCTATAACGTTATATATACTAACCTAAGCGAACCTAACATCTCGGATGTAGTATTTCACAACATTCCTGGCTGGTCGGCCCCACTTCTCGGTGGGAACATTATATACGTTTATAACGAAGTATAACTTAACCTAACCCATCTAGACCCTCGCTTGTAATGTTTTACAGAATCCCGGTCGTGTCGTCCCGTACGTCTCGGAGCGGACATTATATACGTCTATAACGTTATATATCCTAACCAAAGGCAACCTAACATCTCGGATGTAGTATTTTCCAACATTCCTGGCGGGGCGGCCGCTACTTCTCGGTGGGAACGTTATTTACGTCTAGAACGTAATATAACCTAACCTAATCCATCTAGACCCTCGCTGGTAATGTTTTACAAAATCCCGGTCGTGTCGGCCCGTACTTCTCCGTGGGGACATTATATACGTCTATAACGTTATATATCCTAACCTAAGGGAACCTAACATCTCGGATGTAGTATTTTCCAACATTCCTGGCGGGGCGGCCCCTACTTCTCGGTGGGCACATTATATACGTCTATATCGTAATATAACCTAACCTAACCCATCTAGCCCCTCGCTTGTAATGTTTTGCAGAATCCCGGTCGTGTCGGCCCGTACGTCTCGGTGCGGACATTATATACGTCTATAACGTTATATATCCTAACCTAAGCGAACCTAACATCTCGGATGTAGTATTTCACAACATTCCTGGCTGGTCGGCCCCACTTCTCGGTGGGAACATTATATACGTTTATAACGAAGTATAACTTAACCTAACCCATCTAGACCCTCGCTTGTAATGTTTTACAGAATCCCGGTCGTGTCGTCCCGTACGTCTCGGAGCGGACATTATATACGTCTATAACGTTATATATCCTAACCAAAGGCAACCTAACATCTCGGATGTAGTATTTTCCAACATTCCTGGCGGGGCGGCCGCTACTTCTCGGTGGGAACGTTATTTACGTCTAGAACGTAATATAACCTAACCTAATCCATCTAGACCCTCGCTGGTAATGTTTTACAAAATCCCGGTCGTGTCGGCCCGTACTTCTCCGTGGGGACATTATATACGTCTATAACGTTATATATCCTAACCTAAGGGAACCTAACATCTCGGATGTAGTATTTTCCAACATTCCTGGCGGGGCGGCCCCTACTTCTCGGTGGGCACATTATATACGTCTATATCGTAATATAACCTAACCTAACCCATCTAGCCCCTCGCTTGTAATGTTTTGCAGAATCCCGGTCGTGTCGGCCCGTACGTCTCGGTGCGGACATTATATACGTCTATAACGTTATATATCCTAACCTAAGCGAACCTAACATCTCGGATGTAGTATTTCACAACATTCCTGGCTGGTCGGCCCCACTTCTCGGTGGGAACATTATATACGTTTATAACGAAGTATAACTTAACCTAACCCATCTAGACCCTCGCTTGTAATGTTTTACAGTATCCCGGTCGTGTCGTCCCGTACGTCTCGGCGCGGGCATTATATACGTCTATAACGTTATATATCCTAACCAAAGGCAACCTAACATCTCGAATGTAGTATTTCACAACATTCCTGGCGGGTCGGCCCCACTTCTCGGTGGGAACATTATTTACGTCTATAACGTAATATAACCTAACCTAATCCATCTAGACCCTCGCTGGTAATATTTTACAAAATCCCGGTCCTGTCGGCCCGTACTTCTCCGTGGGGACATTATATACGTCTATAACGTTATATATCCTAACCTAAGGGAACCTAACATCTCGGATGTAGTATTTTCCAACATTCCTGGCGGGGCGGCCGCTACTTCTTGATGGGAACATTATATACGTCTATATCGTAATATAACCTAACCTAACCCATCTAGACCCTCGCTGGTAATGTTCTACAAAATTCCGGTCGTGTCGTCTCGTACGTCTCGGTGCGGACATTATATACGTCTATAACGTTATATATCCTAACCTAAGGGAACCTAACATCACGGATGTAGTATTTCACAACATTCCTGGCTGGTCGGCCCCACTTCTCGGTGGGAAAATTATATACGTTTATAACGTAGTATGACCTAACCTAACCCATCTAACCCCTCGCTTGTAATGTTTTGCAGAATCCCGGTCGTGTCGGCCCGTACGTCCCGGTGCGGACATTATATACGTCTATAACGTTATATATCCTAACCTAAGGGTACCTAACATCTCGCATGTAGTATTTCACAACATTCCTGGCTGGTCGGCCCCACTTCTCGGTGGGAACCTTGTATACGTTTATAACGAAGTATAACCTAACCTAACCCATCTAGACCCTCGCTTGTAATGTTTTACAGAATCCCGGTCGTGTCGTCCCGTACGTCTCGGCGCGGACATTATATACGTCTATAACGTTTTATATCCTAACCAAAGGCAACCTAACATCTCGAATGTAGTATTTCACAACATTCCTGGCGGGTCGGCCCCACTTCTCGGTGGGAACATTATTTACGTCTATAACGTAATATAACCTAACCTAATCCATCTAGACCCTCGCTGGTAATGTTTTACAAAATCCCGGTCCTGTCGGCCCGTACTTCTCCGTGGGGACATTATATACGTCTATAACGTTATATATCCTAACCTAAGGGAACCTAACATCTCGGATGTAGTATTTTCCAACATTCCTGGCGGGGCGGCCGCTACTTCTTGATGGGAACATTATATACGTCTATATCGTAATATAACCTAACCTAACCCATCTAGCCCCTCGCTTGTAATGTTTTGCAGAATCCCGGTCGTGTCGGCCCGTACGTCTCGGTGCGGACATTATATACGTCTATAACGTTATATATCCTAACCTAAGCGAACCTAACATCTCGGATGTAGTATTTCACAACATTCCTGGCTGGTCGGCCCCACTTCTCGGTGGGAACATTATATACGTTTATAACGAAGTATAACTTAACCTAACCCATCTAGACCCTCGCTTGTAATGTTTTACAGAATCCCGGTCGTGTCGTCCCGTACGTCTCGGAGCGGACATTATATACGTCTATAACGTTATATATCCTAACCAAAGGCAACCTAACATCTCGGATGTAGTATTTTCCAACATTCCTGGCGGGGCGGCCGCTACTTCTCGGTGGGAACGTTATTTACGTCTAGAACGTAATATAACCTAACCTAATCCATCTAGACCCTCGCTGGTAATGTTTTACAAAATCCCGGTCGTGTCGGCCCGTACTTCTCCGTGGGGACATTATATACGTCTATAACGTTATATATCCTAACCTAAGGGAACCTAACATCTCGGATGTAGTATTTTCCAACATTCCTGGCGGGGCGGCCCCTACTTCTCGGTGGGCACATTATATACGTCTATATCGTAATATAACCTAACCTAACCCATCTAGCCCCTCGCTTGTAATGTTTTGCAGAATCCCGGTCGTGTCGGCCCGTACGTCTCGGTGCGGACATTATATACGTCTATAACGTTATATATCCTAACCTAAGCGAACCTAACATCTCGGATGTAGTATTTCACAACATTCCTGGCTGGTCGGCCCCACTTCTCGGTGGGAACATTATATACGTTTATAACGAAGTATAACTTAACCTAACCCATCTAGACCCTCGCTTGTAATGTTTTACAGTATCCCGGTCGTGTCGTCCCGTACGTCTCGGCGCGGGCATTATATACGTCTATAACGTTATATATCCTAACCAAAGGCAACCTAACATCTCGAATGTAGTATTTCACAACATTCCTGGCGGGTCGGCCCCACTTCTCGGTGGGAACATTATTTACGTCTATAACGTAATATAACCTAACCTAATCCATCTAGACCCTCGCTGGTAATATTTTACAAAATCCCGGTCCTGTCGGCCCGTACTTCTCCGTGGGGACATTATATACGTCTATAACGTTATATATCCTAACCTAAGGGAACCTAACATCTCGGATGTAGTATTTTCCAACATTCCTGGCGGGGCGGCCGCTACTTCTTGATGGGAACATTATATACGTCTATATCGTAATATAACCTAACCTAACCCATCTAGACCCTCGCTGGTAATGTTCTACAAAATTCCGGTCGTGTCGTCTCGTACGTCTCGGTGCGGACATTATATACGTCTATAACGTTATATATCCTAACCTAAGGGAACCTAACATCACGGATGTAGTATTTCACAACATTCCTGGCTGGTCGGCCCCACTTCTCGGTGGGAAAATTATATACGTTTATAACGTAGTATGACCTAACCTAACCCATCTAACCCCTCGCTTGTAATGTTTTGCAGAATCCCGGTCGTGTCGGCCCGTACGTCCCGGTGCGGACATTATATACGTCTATAACGTTATATATCCTAACCTAAGGGTACCTAACATCTCGCATGTAGTATTTCACAACATTCCTGGCTGGTCGGCCCCACTTCTCGGTGGGAACCTTGTATACGTTTATAACGAAGTATAACCTAACCTAACCCATCTAGACCCTCGCTTGTAATGTTTTACAGAATCCCGGTCGTGTCGTCCCGTACGTCTCGGCGCGGACATTATATACGTCTATAACGTTTTATATCCTAACCAAAGGCAACCTAACATCTCGAATGTAGTATTTCACAACATTCCTGGCGGGTCGGCCCCACTTCTCGGTGGGAACATTATTTACGTCTATAACGTAATATAACCTAACCTAATCCATCTAGACCCTCGCTGGTAATGTTTTACAAAATCCCGGTCCTGTCGGCCCGTACTTCTCCGTGGGGACATTATATACGTCTATAACGTTATATATCCTAACCTAAGGGAACCTAACATCTCGGATGTAGTATTTTCCAACATTCCTGGCGGGGCGGCCGCTACTTCTTGATGGGAACATTATATACGTCTATATCGTAATATAACCTAACCTAACCCATCTAGACCCTCGCTGGTAATGTTCTACAAAATTCCGGTCGTGTCGTCTCGTACGTCTCGGTGCGGACATTATATACGTCTATAACGTTATATATCCTAACCTAAGGGAACCTAACATCACGGATGTAGTATTTCACAACATTCCTGGCTGGTCGGCCCCACTTCTCGGTGGGAAAATTATATACGTTTATAACGTAGTATGACCTAACCTAACCCATCTAACCCCTCGCTTGTAATGTTTTGCAGAATCCCGGTCGTGTCGGCCCGTACGTCCCGGTGCGGACATTATATACGTCTATAACGTTATATATCCTAACCTAAGGGTACCTAACATCTCGCATGTAGTATTTCACAACATTCCTGGCTGGTCGGCCCCACTTCTCGGTGGGAACCTTGTATACGTTTATAACGAAGTATAACCTAACCTAACCCATCTAGACCCTCGCTTGTAATGTTTTACAGAATCCCGGTCGTGTCGTCCCGTACGTCTCGGCGCGGACATTATATACGTCTATAACGTTTTATATCCTAACCAAAGGCAACCTAACATCTCGAATGTAGTATTTCACAACATTCCTGGCGGGTCGGCCCCACTTCTCGGTGGGAACATTATTTACGTCTATAACGTAATATAACCTAACCTAATCCATCTAGACCCTCGCTGGTAATGTTTTACAAAATCCCGGTCGTGTCGGCCCGTACTTCTCCGCGGGGACATTATATACGTCTATATCGTTATATATCCTAACCTAAGGCAACTTAACATCTCCGATGTAGTATTTTCCAACATTCCTGGCGGGTCGGCCCCTACTTCTCGGTGGGCACATTATATACGTCTATATCGTAATATAACCAAACCTAACCCATCTAGACCCTCGCTGGTAATGTTTTACAAAATCCCGGTCGTGTCGGCCCGTACTTCTCCGTGGGGACATTATATACGTCTATATCGTTATATATCCTAACCTAAGGCAACTTAACAGCTCCGATGTAGTATTTTCCAACATTCCTGGCGGGTCGGCCCCTACTTCTCGGTGGGCACATTATATACGTCTATATCGTAATATAACCTAACCTAACCCATCTAGCCCCTCGCTTGTAATGTTTTGCAGAATCCCTGTCGTGTCGGCCCGTACGTCTCGGTGCGGACATTATATACGTCTATAACGTTATATATACTAACCTAAGCGAACCTAACATCTCGGATGTAGTATTTCACAACATTCCTGGCTGGTCGGCCCCACTTCTCTGTGGGAACATTATATACGTTTATAACGTAATATAACCTAACCTAACCCATCTAGCCCCTCGCTGGTTATGTTTTACAAAATCCCAGTCTTGTCGGCCCGTACTTTTCCGTGGGGACATTATATACGTCTATAATTTTATATATCCTAACCTAAGGCAACTTAAAATCTCGGATGTAGTATTTTCCAACATTCCTGGCGGGTCAGTCCCTACTTCTCGGTGGGCACATTATAAACGTCTATATCGTAATATAACCTAACCTAACCCATCTAGACCCTCGCTGGTAATGTTTTACAGAATCCCGGTCCTGTCGTCTCGTACGTCTCGGTGCGGACATTATATACGTCTATAACGTTATATATCCTAACCTAAGCGAACCTAACATCTCGGATGTAGTATTTCACAACATTCCTGGCTGGTCGGCCCCACTTCTCGGTGGGAACATTATATACGTCTATAACGTAATATAACCTAACCTAATCCATCTAGACCCTCGCTGGTAATGTTTTACAAAATCCCGCTCGTGTCGGCCCGTACTTCTCCGTGGGTACATTATATACGTCTATATCGTTATATATCCTAACCTAAGGCAACCTAACATCTCGGATGTAGTATTTTCCAACATTCCTGGCGGGTCGGCCCCTACTTCTCGGTGGGCACATTATATACGTCTATATCGTAATATAACCAAACCTAACCCATCTAGACCCTCGCTGGTAATGTTTTACAAAATCCCGGTCGTGTCGGCCCGTACTTCTCCGTGGGGACATTATATACGTCTATATCGTTATATATCCTAACCTAAGGCAACTTAACATCTCCGATGTAGTATTTTCCAACATTCCTGGCGGGTCAGTCCCTACTTCTCGGTGGGCACATTATAAACGTCTATATCGTAATATAACCTAACCTAACCCATCTAGACCCTCGCTGGTAATGTTTTACAGAATCCCGGTCGTGTCGTCTCGTACGTCTCGGTGCGGACATTATATACGTCTATAACGTTATATATCCTAACCTAAGCGAACCTAACATCTCGGATGTAGTATTTCACAACATTCCTGGCTGGTCGGCCCCACTTCTCGGTGGGAACATTATATACGTCTATAACGTAATATAACCTAACCTAATCCATCTAGACCCTCGCTGGTAATGTTTTACAAAATCCCGGTCGTGTCGGCCCGTACTTCTCCGTGGGGACATTATATACGTCTATAACGTTATATATCCTAACCTACGGGAACCTAACATCTCGGATGTAGTATTTTCCAACATTCCTGGCGGGGCGGCCGCTACTTCTTGGTGGGAACATTATTTACGTCTATAACGTAATATAACCTAACCTAATCCATCTAGACCCTCGCTGGTAATGTTTTACAAAATCCCGGTCGTGTCGGCCCGTACTTCTCCGTGGGGACATTATATACGTCTATAACGTTATATATCCTAACCTAAGGGAACCTAACATCACGGATGTAGTATTTCACAACATTCCTGGCTGGTCGGCCCCACTTCTCGGTGGGATAATTATACACGTTTATAACGTAGTATAACCTAACCTAACCCATCTAGCCCCTCGCTTGTAATGTTTTGCAGAATCCCGGTCGTGTCGGCCCGTACGTCTCGGTGCGGACATTATATACGTCTATAACGTTATATATCCTAACCTAAGGGTACCTAACATCTCGGATGTAGTATTTCACAACATTCCTGGCTGGTCGGCCCCACTTCTCGGTGGGAACATTATATACGTTTATAACGAAGTATAACCTAACCTAACCCATCTAGACCCTCGCTTGTAATGTTTTACAAAATCCCGCTCGTGTCGGCCCGTACTTCTCCGTGGGTACATTATATACGTCTATATCGTTATATATCCTAACCTAAGGCAACCTAACATCTCGGATGTAGTATTTTCCAACATTCCTGGCGGGTCGGCCCCTACTTCTCGGTGGGCACATTATATACGTCTATATCGTAATATAACCAAACCTAACCCATCTAGACCCTCGCTGGTAATGTTTTACAAAATCCCGGTCGTGTCGGCCCGTACTTCTCCGTGGGGACATTATATACGTCTATATCGTTATATATCCTAACCTAAGGCAACTTAACATCTCCGATGTAGTATTTTCCAACATTCCTGGCGGGTCGGCCCCTACTTCTCGGTGGGCACATTATATACGTCTATATCGTAATATAACCTAACCTAACCCATCTAGCCCCTCGCTTGTAATGTTTTGCAGAATCCCGGTCGTGTCGGCCCGTACGTCTCGGTGCGGACATTATATACGTCTATAACGTTATATATCCTAACCTAAGCGAACCTAACATCTCGGATGTAGTATTTCACAACATTCCTGTCTGGTCGGCCCCACTTCTCGGTGGGAACATTATATACGTTTATAACGAAGTATAACTTAACCTAACCCATCTAGACCCTCGCTTGTAATGTTTTACAGAATCCCGGTCGTGTCGTCCAGTACGTCTCGGAGCGGACATTATATACGTCTATAACGTTATATATCCTAACCAAAGGCAACCTAACATCTTGGATGTAGTATTTTCCAACATTCCTGGCGGGGCGGCCGCTACTTCTCGGTGGGCACATTATATACGTCTATATCGTAATATAACCAAACCTAACCCATCTAGAACCTCGCTGGTAATGTTTTACAAAATCCCGGTCGTGTCGGCCCGTATTTCTCCGTGGGGACATTATATACGTCTATAACGTTATATATCCTAACCTAAGGGAATCTAACATCTCGGATGTAGTATTTTCCAAAATTCCTGGCGGGTCAGTCCCTACTTCTCGGTGGGCACATTATATACGTCTATATCGTAATATAACCTAACCTAACCCATCTAGACCCTCGCTGGTAATGTTTTACAGAATCCCGGTCGTGTCGGCCCGTACGTCTCGGTGCGGACATTATATACGTCCATAACGTTATATATCCTAACCTAAGCGAACCTAACATCTCGGATGTAGTATTTCACAACATTCCTGGCTGGTCGGCCCCACTTCTCGGTGGGAACATTATTTGCGTCTATAACGTAATATAACCTAACCTAATCCATCTAGACCCTCGCTGGTAATGTTTTACAAAATCCCGGTCGTGTCGGCCCGTACTTCTCCGTGGGGACATTATATACGTCTATAACGTTATATATCCTAACCTACGGGAACCTAACATCTCGGATGTAGTATTTTCCAACATTCCTGGCGGGGCGGCCGCTACTTCTTGGTGGGAACATTATTTACGTCTATAACGTAATATAACCTAACCTAATCCATCTAGACCCTCGCTGGTAATGTTTTACAAAATCCCGGTCGTGTCGGCCTGTACTTCTCCGTGGGGACATTATATACGTCTATAACGTTATATATCCTAACCTAAGGGAACCTAACATCACGGATGTAGTATTTCACAACATTCCTGGCTGGTCGGCCCCACTTCTCGGTGGGATAATTATACACGTTTATAACGTAGTATAACCTAACCTAACCCATCTAGCCCCTCGCTTGTAATGTTTTGCAGAATCCCGGTCGTGTCGGCCCGTACGTCTCGGTGCGGACATTATATACGTCTATAACGTTATATATCCTAACCTAAGGGTACCTAACATCTCGGATGTAGTATTTCACAACATTCCTGGCTGGTCGGCCCCACTTCTCGGTGGGAACATTATATACGTTTATAACGAAGTATAACCTAACCTAACCCATCTAGACCCTCGCTTGTAATGTTTTACAAAATCCCGCTCGTGTCGGCCCGTACTTCTCCGTGGGTACATTATATACGTCTATATCGTTATATATCCTAACCTAAGGCAACCTAACATCTCGGATGTAGTATTTTCCAACATTCCTGGCGGGTCGGCCCCTACTTCTCGGTGGGCACATTATATACGTCTATATCGTAATATAACCAAACCTAACCCATCTAGACCCTCGCTGGTAATGTTTTACAAAATCCCGGTCGTGTCGGCCCGTACTTCTCCGTGGGGACATTATATACGTCTATATCGTTATATATCCTAACCTAAGGCAACTTAACATCTCCGATGTAGTATTTTCCAACATTCCTGGCGGGTCGGCCCCTACTTCTCGGTGGGCACATTATATACGTCTATATCGTAATATAACCTAACCTAACCCATCTAGCCCCTCGCTTGTAATGTTTTGCAGAATCCCGGTCGTGTCGGCCCGTACGTCTCGGTGCGGACATTATATACGTCTATAACGTTATATATCCTAACCTAAGCGAACCTAACATCTCGGATGTAGTATTTCACAACATTCCTGTCTGGTCGGCCCCACTTCTCGGTGGGAACATTATATACGTTTATAACGAAGTATAACTTAACCTAACCCATCTAGACCCTCGCTTGTAATGTTTTACAGAATCCCGGTCGTGTCGTCCAGTACGTCTCGGAGCGGACATTATATACGTCTATAACGTTATATATCCTAACCAAAGGCAACCTAACATCTTGGATGTAGTATTTTCCAACATTCCTGGCGGGGCGGCCGCTACTTCTCGGTGGGCACATTATATACGTCTATATCGTAATATAACCAAACCTAACCCATCTAGAACCTCGCTGGTAATGTTTTACAAAATCCCGGTCGTGTCGGCCCGTATTTCTCCGTGGGGACATTATATACGTCTATAACGTTATATATCCTAACCTAAGGGAATCTAACATCTCGGATGTAGTATTTTCCAAAATTCCTGGCGGGTCAGTCCCTACTTCTCGGTGGGCACATTATATACGTCTATATCGTAATATAACCTAACCTAACCCATCTAGACCCTCGCTGGTAATGTTTTACAGAATCCCGGTCGTGTCGGCCCGTACGTCTCGGTGCGGACATTATATACGTCCATAACGTTATATATCCTAACCTAAGCGAACCTAACATCTCGGATGTAGTATTTCACAACATTCCTGGCTGGTCGGCCCCACTTCTCGGTGGGAACATTATTTGCGTCTATAACGTAATATAACCTAACCTAATCCATCTAGACCCTCGCTGGTAATGTTTTACAAAATCCCGGTCGTGTCGGCCCGTACTTCTCCGTGGGGACATTATATACGTCTATAACGTTATATATCCTAACTTAAGGGAACCTAACATCTCGGATGTAGTATTTTCCAACATTCCTGGCGGTGCGGCCCCTACTTCTCGGTGGGCACATTATATACGTCTATATCGTAATATAACCTAACCTAACCCATCTAGCCCCTCGCTTGTAATGTTTTGCAGAATCCCGGTCGTGTCGGCCCGTACGTCTCGGTGCGGACATTATATACGTCTATAACGTTATATATCCTAACCTAAGCGAACCTAACATCTCGGATGTAGTATTTCACAACATTCCTGGCGGGTCGGCCCCACTTCTCGGTGGGAACATTATTTACGTCTATAACGTAATATAACCTAACCTAATCCATCTAGACCCTCGCTGGTAATGTTTTACAAAATCCCAGTCGTGTCGGCCCGTACTTCTCTGTGGGGACATTATATACGTCTATATCGTTATATATCCTAACCTAAGGCAACCTAACATCTCGGATGTAGTATTTTCCAACATTCCTGGCGGGTCGGCCCCTACTTCTCGGTGGGCACATTACATACGTCTATATCGTAATATAACCTAACCTAACCCATCTAGACCCTCGCAGGTAATGTTTTACAAAATCCCGGTCGTGTCGGCCCGTACTTCTCCGTGGGGACATTATATACGTCTATATCGTTATATATCCTAACCTAAGGCAACTTAACATCTCCGATGTAGTATTTTCCAACATTCCTGGCGGGTCGGCCCCTACTTCTCGGTGGGCACATTATATACGTCTATATCGTAATATAACCTAACCTAACCCATCTAGACCCTCGCTGGTAATGTTTTACAAAATCCCGGTCGTGTCGGCCCGTACTTCTCGGTGGGGACATTATTTACGTCTATAACGTTATATATCTTAACCTAAGGGAACCTAACATCTCGGATGTAGTATTTCACAACATTCCTGGCAGGTCGGCCCCACTTCTCGGTGGGAACATTATATACGTTTATAACGTAATATAACCTAACCTAACCCATCTAGCCCCTCGCTGGTTATGTTTTACAAAATCCCAGTCGTGTCGGCCCGTACTTTTCCGTGGTGACATTATATACGTCTATAATTTTATATATCCTAACCTAAGGCAACTTAACATCTCGGATGTAGTATTTGCCAACATTCCTGGCGGGTCAGTCCCTACTTCTCGGTGGGCACATTATATACGTCTATATCGTAATATAACCTAACCTAACCCATCTAGACCCTCGCTGGTAATGTTTTACAGAATCCCGGTCGTGTCGTCTCGTACGTCTCGGTGCGGACATTATATACGTCTATAACGTTATATATCCTAACCTAAGGCAACCTAACATCTCGAATGTAGTATTTCACAACATTCCTGGCGGGTCGGCCTCACTTCTCGGTGGGAACATTATTTACGTCTATAACGTAATATAACCTAACCTAATCCATCTAGACCCTCGCTGGTAATGTTTTACAAAATCCCGGTCGTGTCGGCCCGTACTTCTCGATGGGGTCATTATTTACGTCTATAACGTTATATATCCTAACCTAAGGCAACTTAACATCTCGGATGTAGTATTTTCCAATATTCCTGGCGGGTCGGCCCCTACTTCTCGGTGGGCACATTATATACGTCTATATCGTAATATAACCTAACCTAACCCATCTAGACCCTCGCTGGTAATGTTTTACAAAATCCCGGTCGTGTCGTCCCGTACGTCTCGGTGGGGACACTATATACGTCTATAACGTTATATATCCTAACCTAAGCGAATCTAACATCTCGGATGTAGTATTTCACAACATTCCTGGCGGGTCGGCCCCACTTCTCGGTGGGAACATTATTTACGTCTATAACGTAATATAACCTAACCTCATCCATCTAGACCCTCGCTGGTAATGTTTTACAAAATCCCAGTCGTGTCGGCCCGTACTTTTCCGTGGGGACATTATATACGTCTATAATTTTATATATCCTAACCTAAGGCAACTTAACATCTCGGATGTAGTATTTTCCTACATTCCTGGCAGGTCGGCCCCTACTTCTCGGTGGGCACATTATATACGTCTATATCGTAATATAACCTAACCTAACCCATCTAGACCCTCGCTTGTAATGTTTTCCAAAATCCCGGTCATGTCGGGCCGTACTTTTCCGTGGGGACATTTTATACGTCTATAATTTTATATATCCTAACCTAAGGCAACTTAACATCTCGATTGTAGTATTTCACAACATTCCTGGCGGGTCGGCCCCACTTCTCGGTGGGAACATTATTTACGTCTATAACGTAATATAACCTAACCTAATCCATCTAGACCCTCGCTGGTAATGTTTTACAAAATCCCAGTCGTGTCGGCCCGCACTTCTCTGTGGGGACATTATATACGTCTATATCGTTATATATCCTAACCTAAGGCAACCTAACATCTCGGATGTAGTATTTTCCAACATTCCTGGCGGGTCGGCCCCTACTTCTCGGTGGGCACATTACATACGTCTATATCGTAATATAACCTAACCTAACCCATCTAGACCCTCGCAGGTAATGTTTTACAAAATCCCGGTCGTGTCGGCCCGTACTTCTCCGTGGGGACATTATATACGTCTATAACGTTATATATCCTAACCTAAGGGAACCTAACATCTCGGATGTAGTATTTTCCAACATTCCTGGCGGTGCGGCCCCTACTTCTCGGTGGGCACATTATATACGTCTATATCGTAATATAACCTAACCTAACCCATCTAGCCCCTCGCTTGTAATGTTTTGCAGAATCCCGGTCGTGTCGGCCCGTACGTCTCGGTGCGGACATTATATACGTCTATAACGTTATATATCCTAACCTAAGCGAACCTAACATCTCGGATGTAGTATTTCACAACATTCCTGGCTGGTCGGCCCCACTTCTCGGTGGGAACATTATATACGTTTATAACGAAGTATAACTTAACCTAACCCATCTAGAGCCTCGCTTGTAATGTTTTACAGAATCCCGGTCGTGTCGTCCCGTACGTCTCGGTGCGGACATTATATACGTCTATAACGTTATATATCCTAACCAAAGGCAACCTAACATCTCGAATGTAGTATTGCACAACATTCCTGGCGGGTCGGCCCCACTTCTCGGTGGGAACATTATTTACGTCTATAACGTAATATAACCTAACCTAATCCATCTAGACCCTCGCTGGTAATGTTTTACAAAATCCCGGTCGTGTCGGCCCGTACTTCTCCGTGGGGACATTACATACGTCTATAACGTTATATATCCTAACCTAAGGGAACCTAACATCTCGGATGTAGTATTTTCCAACATTCCTGGCGGGGCGGCCGCTACTTCTTGGTGGGAACATTATATACGTTTATATCGTAATATAACCTAACCTAACCCATCTAGACCCTCGCTGGTAATGTTCTACAAAATCCCGGTCGTGTCGTCTCGTACGTCTCGGTGCGGACATTATATACGTCTATAACGTTATATATCCTAACCTAAGGGAACCTAACATCACGGATGTAGTATTTCACAACATTCCTGGCTGGTCGGCCCCACTTCTCGGTGGGAAAATTATATACGTTTATAACGTAGTATAACCTAACCTAACCCATCTAGCACCTCGCTTGTAATGTTTTGCAGAATCCCGGTCGTGTCGGCCCGTACGTCCCGGTGCGGACATTATATACGTCTATAACGTTATATATCCTAACCTAAGGGTACCTAACATCTCGCATGTAGTATTTCACAACATTCCTGGCTGGTCGGCCCCACTTCTCGGTGGGAACATTATATACGTTTATAACGAAGTATAACCTAACCTAACCCATCTAGACCCTCGCTTGTAATGTTTTACAGAATCCCGGTCGTGTCGTCCCGTACGTCTCGGCGCGGACATTATATACGTCTATAACGTTTTATATCCTAACCAAAGGCAACCTAACATCTCGAATGTAGTATTTCACAACATTCCTGGCGGGTCGGCCTCACTTCTCGGTGGGAACATTATTTACGTCTATAACGTAATATAACCTAACCTAATCCATCTAGACCCTCGCTGGTAATGTTTTACAAAATCCCGGTCGTGTCGGCCCGTACTTCTCGATGGGGTCATTATTTACGTCTATAACGTTATATATCCTAACCTAAGGCAACTTAACATCTCGGATGTAGTATTTTCCAATATTCCTGGCGGGTCGGCCCCTACTTCTCGGTGGGCACATTATATACGTCTATATCGTAATATAACCTAACCTAACCCATCTAGACCCTCGCTGGTAATGTTTTACAAAATCCCGGTCGTGTCGTCCCGTACGTCTCGGTGGGGACACTATATACGTCTATAACGTTATATATCCTAACCTAAGCGAACCTAACATCTCGGATGTAGTATTTCACAACATTCCTGGCGGGTCGGCCCCACTTCTCGGTGGGAACATTATTTACGTCTATAACGTAATATAACCTAACCTAATCCATCTAGACCCTCGCTGGTAATGTTTTACAAAATCCCAGTCGTGTCGGCCCGTACTTTTCCGTGGGGACATTATATACGTCTATAATTTTATATATCCTAACCTAAGGCAACTTAACATCTCGGATGTAGTATTTTCCAACATTCCTGGCGGGTCAGTCCCTACTTCTCGGTGGGCACATTATATACGTCTATATCGTAATATAACCTAACCTAACCCATCTAGCCCCTCGCTGGTTATGTTTTACAAAATCCCAGTCGTGTCGGCCCGTACTTTTCCGTGGGGACATTATATACGTCTATAATTTTATATATCCTAACCTAAGGCAACTTAACATCTCGGATGTAGTATTTTCCAACATTCCTGGCGGGTCGGACCCTACTTCTCGGTGGGCACATTATATACGTATATATCGTAATATAACCTAAACTAACCCATCTAGCCCCTCGCTTGTAATGTTTTGCAGGATCCCGGTCGTGTCGGCCCGTACTTCTCCGTGGGGACATTATATACGTCTATATAGTTATATATCCTAACCTAAGGCAACCTAACATCTCGGATGTAGTATTTTCCAACATTCCTGGCAGGTCGGCCCCTACTTCTCGGTGGGCACATTATATACGTCTATATCGTAATATAACCTAACCTAACCCATCTAGACCCTCGCTTGTAATGTTTTCCAAAATCCCGGTCATGTCGGGCCGTACTTTTCCGTGGGGACATTTTATACGTCTATAATTTTATATATCCTAACCTAAGGCAACTTAACATCTCGATTGTAGTATTTCACAACATTCCTGGCGGGTCGGCCCCACTTCTCGGTGGGAACATTATTTACGTCTATAACGTAATATAACCTAACCTAATCCATCTAGACCCTCGCTGGTAATGTTTTACAAAATCCCAGTCGTGTCGGCCCGTACTTCTCTGTGGGGACATTATATACGTCTATATCGTTATATATCCTAACCTAAGGCAACCTAACATCTCGGATGTAGTATTTTCCAACATTCCTGGCGGGTCGGCCCCTACTTCTCGGTGGGCACATTACATACGTCTATATCGTAATATAACCTAACCTAACCCATCTAGACCCTCGCAGGTAATGTTTTACAAAATCCCGGTCGTGTCGGCCCGTACTTCTCCGTGGGGACATTATATACGTCTATATCGTTATATATCCTAACCTAAGGCAACTTAACATCTCCGATGTAGTATTTTCCAACATTCCTGGCGGGTCGGCCCCTACTTCTCGGTGGGCACATTATATACGTCTATATCGTAATATAACCTAACCTAACCCATCTAGACCCTCGCTGGTAATGTTTTACAAAATCCCGGTCGTGTCGGCCCGTACTTCTCGGCGGGGACATTATTTACGTCTATAACGTTATATATCTTAACCTAAGGGAACCTAACATCTCGGATGTAGTATTTCACAACATTCCTGGCAGGTCGGCCCCACTTCTCGGTGGGAACATTATATACGTTTATAACGTAATATAACCTAACCTAACCCATCTAGCCCCTCGCTGGTTATGTTTTACAAAATCCCAGTCGTGTCGGCCCGTACTTTTCCGTGGTGACATTATATACGTCTATAATTTTATATATCCTAACCTAAGGCAACTTAACATCTCGGATGTAGTATTTGCCAACATTCCTGGCGGGTCAGTCCCTACTTCTCGGTGGGCACATTATATACGTCTATATCGTAATATAACCTAACCTAACCCATCTAGACCCTCGCTGGTAATGTTTTACAGAATCCCGGTCGTGTCGTCTCGTACGTCTCGGTGCGGACATTATATACGTCTATAACGTTATATATCCTAACCTAAGGCAACCTAACATCTCGAATGTAGTATTTCACAACATTCCTGGCGGGTCGGCCTCACTTCTCGGTGGGAACATTATT
Source organism: Xylocopa violacea (assembly GCA_963969225.1). NCBI lineage: Eukaryota > Metazoa > Arthropoda > Insecta > Hymenoptera > Apidae > Xylocopa > Xylocopa violacea. The sequence continues at coordinate 1,006,015 of CAXAJV010000481.1, forward strand.
TACGTCTATAACGTAGTATAACCTAACCTAATCCATCTAGACCCTCGCTGGTAATGTTTTACAAAATCCCGGTCGTGTCGGCCCGTACTTCTCGATGGGGTCATTATTTACGTCTATAACGTTATATATCCTAACCTAAGGCAACTTAACATCTCGGATGTAGTATTTTCCAATATTCCTGGCGGGTCGGCCCCTACTTCTCGGTGGGCACATTATATACGTCTATATCGTAATATAACCTAACCTAACCCATCTAGACCCTCGCTGGTAATGTTTTACAAAATCCCGGTCGTGTCGTCCCGTACGTCTCGGTGGGGACACTATATACGTCTATAACGTTATATATCCTAACCTAAGCGAATCTAACATCTCGGATGTAGTATTTCACAACATTCCTGGCGGGTCGGCCCCACTTCTCGGTGGGAACATTATTTACGTCTATAACGTAATATAACCTAACCTCATCCATCTAGACCCTCGCTGGTAATGTTTTACAAAATCCCAGTCGTGTCGGCCCGTACTTTTCCGTGGGGACATTATATACGTCTATAATTTTATATATCCTAACCTAAGGCAACTTAACATCTCGGATGTAGTATTTTCCAACATTCCTGGCGGGTCAGTCCCTACTTCTCGGTTGGCACATTATATACGTCTATATCGTAATATAACCTAACCTAACCCATCTAGCCCCTCGCTGGTTATGTTTTACAAAATCCCAGTCGTGTCGGCCCGTACTTTTCCGTGGGGACATTATATACGTCTATAATTTTATATATCCTAACCTAAGGCAACTTAACATCTCGGATGTAGTATTTTCCAACATTCCTGGCGGGTCGGACCCTACTTCTCGGTGGGCACATTATATACGTCTATATCGTAATATAACCTAAACTAACCCATCTAGCCCCTCGCTTGTAATGTTTTGCAGGATCCCGGTCGTGTCGGCCCGTACTTCTTCGTGGGGACATTATATACGTCTATATAGTTATATATCCTAACCTAAGGCAACCTAACATCTCGGATGTAGTATTTTCCAACATTCCTGGCAGGTCGGCCCCTACTTCTCGGTGGGCACATTATATACGTCTATATCGTAATATAACCTAACCTAACCCATCTAGACCCTCGCTTGTAATGTTTTCCAAAATCCCGGTCATGTCGGGCCGTACTTTTCCGTGGGGACATTTTATACGTCTATAATTTTATATATCCTAACCTAAGGCAACTTAACATCTCGATTGTAGTATTTCACAACATTCCTGGCGGGTCGGCCCCACTTCTCGGTGGGAACATTATTTACGTCTATAACGTAATATAACCTAACCTAATCCATCTAGACCCTCGCTGGTAATGTTTTACAAAATCCCAGTCGTGTCGGCCCGCACTTCTCTGTGGGGACATTATATACGTCTATATCGTTATATATCCTAACCTAAGGCAACCTAACATCTCGGATGTAGTATTTTCCAACATTCCTGGCGGGTCGGCCCCTACTTCTCGGTGGGCACATTATATACGTCTATATCGTAATATAACCTAACCTAACCCATCTAGACCCTCGCTGGTAATGTTTTACAAAATCCCGGTCGTGTCGTCCCGTACGTCTCGGTGGGGACACTATATACGTCTATAACGTTATATATCCTAACCTAAGCGAACCTAACATATCGGATGTAGTATTTCACAACATTCCTGGCGGGTCGGCCCCACTTCTCGGTGGGAACATTATTTACGTCTATAACGTAATATAACCTAACCTAATCCATCTAGACCCTCGCTGGTAATGTTTTACAAAATCCCAGTCGTGTCGGCCCGTACTTTTCCGTGGGGACATTATATACGTCTATAATTTTATATATCCTAACCTAAGGCAACTTAACATCTCGGATGTAGTATTTTCCAACATTCCTGGCGGGTCAGTCCCTACTTCTCGGTGGGCACATTATATACGTCTATATCGTAATATAACCTAACCTAACCCATCTAGCCCCTCGCTGGTTATGTTTTACAAAATCCCAGTCGTGTCGGCCCGTACTTTTCCGTGGGGACATTATATACGTCTATAATTTTATATAGCCTAACCTAAGGCAACTTAACATCTCGGATGTAGTATATTCCAACATTCCTGGCGGGTCGGACCCTACTTCTCGGTGGGCACATTATATACGTCTATATCGTAATATAACCTAAACTAACCCATCTAGCCCCTCGCTTGTAATGTTTTGCAGAATCCCGGTCGTGTCGGCCCGTACTTCTCCGTGGGGACATTATATACGTCTATATCGTTATATATCCTAACCTAAGGCAACCTAACATCTCGGATGTAGTATTTTCCAACATTCCTGGCAGGTCGGCCCCTACTTCTCGGTGGGCACATTATATACGTCTATATCGTAATATAACCTAACCTAACCCATCTAGACCCTCGCTTGTAATGTTTTCCAAAATCCCGGTCATGTCGGGCCGTACTTTTCCGTGGGGACATTTTATACGTCTATAATTTTATATATCCTAACCTAAGGCAACTTAACATCTCGATTGTAGTATTTCACAACATTCCTGGCGGGTCGGCCCCACTTCTCGGTGGGAACATTATTTACGTCTATAACGTAATATAACCTAACCTAATCCATCTAGACCCTCGCTGGTAATGTTTTACAAAATCCCAGTCGTGTCGGCCCGTACTTCTCTGTGGGGACATTATATACGTCTGTATCGTTATATATCCTAACCTAAGGCAACCTAACATCTCGGATGTAGTATTTTCCAACATTCCTGGCGGGTCGGCCCCTACTTCTCGGTGGGCACATTACATACGTCTATATCGTAATATAACCTAACCTAACCCATCTAGACCCTCGCAGGTAATGTTTTACAAAATCCAGGTCGTGTCGGCCCGTACTTCTCCGTGGGGACATTATATACGTCTATATCGTTATATATCCTAACCTAAGGCAACCTAACATCTCGGATGTAGTATTTTCCAACATTCCTGGCAGGTCGGCCCCTACTTCTCGGTGGGCACATTATATACGTCTATATCGTAATATAACCTAACCTAACCCATCTAGACCGTCGCTGGTAATGTTTTACAAAATCCCGGTCGTGTCGGCCCGTACTTCTCCGTGCGGACATTATATACGTCTATATCGTTATATATCCTAACCTAAGGCAACTTAACATCTCCGATGTAGTATTTTCCAACATTCCTGGCGGGTCGGCCCCTACTTCTCGGTGGGCACATTATATACGTCTATATCGTAATATAACCTAACCTAACCCATCTAGACCCTCGCTGGTAATGTTTTACAAAATCCCGGTCGTGTCGGCTCGTACTTCTCGGTGGGGACATTATTTACGTCTATAACTTTATATATCCTAACCAAAGGCAACCTAACATCCCGGATGTAGTATTTTCCAACATTCCTGGCGGGGCGGCCGCTACTTCTCGGTGGGAACATTATATACGTCTATATCGTAATATAACCTAACCTAACCCAGCTAGACCCTCGCTGGTAATGTTTTACAAAATGCCGGTCGTGTCGGCCCGTACTTCTCGGTGGGGACATTATTTACGTCTATAACGTTATATATCTTAACCTAAGGGAACCTAACATCTCGGATGTAGTATTTCACAACATTCCTGGCAGGTCGGCCCCACTTCTCGGTGGGAACATTATATACGTTTATAACGTAATATAACCTAACCTAACCCATCTAGCCCCTCGCTGGTTATGTTTTACAAAATCCCAGTCGTGTCGGCCCGTACTTTTCCGTGGTGACATTATATACGTCTATAATTTTATATATCCTAACCTAAGGCAACTTAACATCTCGGATGTAGTATTTGCCAACATTCCTGGCGGGTCAGTCCCTACTTCTCGGTGGGCACATTATATACGTCTATATCGTAATATAACCTAACCTAACCCATCTAGACCCTCGCTGGTAATGTTTTACAGAATCCCGGTCGTGTCGTCTCGTACGTCTCGGTGCGGACATTATATACGTCTATAACGTTATATATCCTAACCTAAGGGAACCTAACATCACGGATGTAGTATTTCACAACATTCCTGGCTGGTCGGCCCCACTTCTCGGTGGGAAAATTATATACGTTTATAACGTAGTATAACCTAACCTAACCCATCTAGCACCTCGCTTGTAATGTTTTGCAGAATCCCGGTCGTGTCGGACCGTACGTCTCGGTGCGGACATTATATACGTCTATAACGTTATATATCCTAACCTAAGGGTACCTAACATCTCGGGTGTAGTATTTCACAACATTCCTGGCGGGTCGGCCCCACTTCTCGGTGGGAGCATTATTTACGTCTATATCGTAATATAACCAAACCTAACCCATCTAGACCCTCGCTGGTAATGTTTTACAAAATCCCGGTCGCGTCGGCCCGTACTTCTCCGTGGGGACATTATATACGTCTATATCGTTATATATCCTAACCTAAGGCAACTTAACATCTCCGATGTAGTATTTTCCAACATTCCTGGCGGGTCGGCCCCTACTTCTCGGTGGGCACATTATATACGTTTATATCGTAATATAACCTAACCTAACCCATCCAGCCCCTCGCTTGTAATGTTTTGCAGAATCCCGGTCGTGTCGTCCCGTACGTCTCGGTGCGGACATTATATACGTCTATAACGTTATATATCCTAACCAAAGGCAACCTAACATCTCGGATGTAGTATTTTCCAACATTCCTGGCGGGGCGGCCGCTACTTCTCGGTGGGAACATTATATACGTCTATATCGTAATATAACCTAACCTAACCCAGCTAGACCCTCGCTGGTAATGTTTTACAAAATGCCGGTCGTGTCGGCCCGTACTTCTCGGTGGGGACATTATTTACGTCTATAACGTTATATATCTTAACCTAAGGGAACCTAACATCTCGGATGTAGTCTTTCACAACATTCCTGGCAGGTCGGCCCCACTTCTCGGTGGGAACATTATATACGTTTATAACGTAATATAACCTAACCTAACCCATCTAGCCCCTCGCTGGTTATGTTTTACAAAATCCCAGTCGTGTCGGCCCGTACTTTTCCGTGGTGACATTATATACGTCTATAATTTTATATATCCTAACCTAAGGCAACTTAACATCTCGGATGTAGTATTTTCCAACATTCCTGGCGGGTCGGCCCCACTTCTCGGTGGGAACATTATTCACGTCTATAACGTAATATAACCTAACCTAACCCATCTAGACCCTCGCTGGTAATGTTTTACAGAATCCCGGTCGTGTCGTCTCGTACGTCTCGGTGCGGACATTATATACGTCTATAACGTTATATATCCTAACGTAAGGGAACCTAACATCTCGGATGTAGTATTTCACAACATTCCTGTCTGGTCGGCCCCACTTCTCGGTGGGAACATTATAGACGTCTATACCGTAATATAACCTAACCTAACCAATCTAGACCCTCGCTGGTAATGTTTTACAGAATCCCGATCGTGTCGTCTCGTACGTCTCGGTGCGGACATTATATACGTCTATAACGTTATATATCCTAACCAAAGGCAACTAAACATCTCGGATGTAGTATTTTCCAACATTCCTGGCGGGTCGGCCCCACACTTCGGTGGGAACATTATTTACGTCTATAACGTAATATAACCTAACCTAATCCATCTAGACCCTCGCTGGTAATGTTTTACAAAATCCCGGTCGTGTCGGCCCGTACTTCTCCGTGGGGACATTATATACGTCTATATCGTTATATATCCTAACCTAAGGCAACCTAACATCTCGGATGTAGTATTTTCCAACATTCCTGGCGGGTCGGCCCCTACTTCTCGGTGGGCACATTATTTACGTCTATATCGTAATATAACCAAACCTAACCCATCTAGACCCTCGCTGGTAATGTTTTACAAAATCCCGGTCGTGTCGGCCCGTACTCCTCCGTGGGGACATTATATACGTCTATATCCTTATATATCCTAACCTAAGGCAACTTAACATCTCGGATGTAGTATTTTCCAACATTCCTGGCTGGTCGGCCCCACTTCTCGGTGGGAAAATTATATACGTTTATAACGTAGTATAACCTAACCTAACCCATCTAGCACCTCGCTTGTAATGTTTTGCAGAATCCCGGTCGTGTCGGACCGTACGTCTCGGTGCGGACATTATATACGTCTATAACGTTATATATCCTAACCTAAGGGTACCTAACATCTCGGATGTAGTATTTCACAACATTCCTGGCTGGTCGGCCCCACTTCTCGGTGGGAACATTATATACGTTTATAACGAAGTATAATCTAACCTAACCCATCTAGACCCTCGCTTGTAATGTTTTACAGAATCCCGGTCGTGTCGTCCCGTACGTCTCGGCGCGGACATTATATACGTCTATAACGTTTTATATCCTAACCAAAGGCAACCTAACATCTCGAATGTAGTATTTCACAACATTCCTGGCGGGTCGGCCCCACTTCTCGGTGGGAGCATTATTTACGTCTATATCGTAATATAACCAAACCTAACCCATCTAGACCCTCGCTGGTAATGTTTTACAAAATCCCGGTCGTGTCGTCCCGTACTTCTCCGTGGGGACACTATATACGTCTATAACGTTATATATCCTAACCTAAGCGAATCTAACATCTCGGATGTAGTATTTCACAACATTCCTGGCGGGTCGGCCCCACTTCTCGGTGGGAACATTATTTACGTCTATAACGTAATATAACCTAACCTCATCCATCTAGACCCTCGCTGGTAATGTTTTACAAAATCCCAGTCGTGTCGGCCCGTACTTTTCCGTGGGGACATTATATACGTCTATAATTTTATATATCCTAACCTAAGGCAACTTAACATCTCGGATGTAGTATTTTCCAACATTCCTGGCGGGTCAGTCCCTACTTCTCGGTTGGCACATTATATACGTCTATATCGTAATATAACCTAACCTAACCCATCTAGCCCCTCGCTGGTTATGTTTTACAAAATCCCAGTCGTGTCGGCCCGTACTTTTCCGTGGGGACATTATATACGTCTATAATTTTATATATCCTAACCTAAGGCAACTTAACATCTCGGATGTAGTATTTTCCAACATTCCTGGCGGGTCGGACCCTACTTCTCGGTGGGCACATTATATACGTCTATATCGTAATATAACCTAAACTAACCCATCTAGCCCCTCGCTTGTAATGTTTTGCAGGATCCCGGTCGTGTCGGCCCGTACTTCTTCGTGGGGACATTATATACGTCTATATAGTTATATATCCTAACCTAAGGCAACCTAACATCTCGGATGTAGTATTTTCCAACATTCCTGGCAGGTCGGCCCCTACTTCTCGGTGGGCACATTATATACGTCTATATCGTAATATAACCTAACCTAACCCATCTAGACCCTCGCTTGTAATGTTTTCCAAAATCCCGGTCATGTCGGGCCGTACTTTTCCGTGGGGACATTTTATACGTCTATAATTTTATATATCCTAACCTAAGGCAACTTAACATCTCGATTGTAGTATTTCACAACATTCCTGGCGGGTCGGCCCCACTTCTCGGTGGGAACATTATTTACGTCTATAACGTAATATAACCTAACCTAATCCATCTAGACCCTCGCTGGTAATGTTTTACAAAATCCCAGTCGTGTCGGCCCGCACTTCTCTGTGGGGACATTATATACGTCTATATCGTTATATATCCTAACCTAAGGCAACCTAACATCTCGGATGTAGTATTTTCCAACATTCCTGGCGGGTCGGCCCCTACTTCTCGGTGGGCACATTATATACGTCTATATCGTAATATAACCTAACCTAACCCATCTAGACCCTCGCTGGTAATGTTTTACAAAATCCCGGTCGTGTCGTCCCGTACGTCTCGGTGGGGACACTATATACGTCTATAACGTTATATATCCTAACCTAAGCGAACCTAACATATCGGATGTAGTATTTCACAACATTCCTGGCGGGTCGGCCCCACTTCTCGGTGGGAACATTATTTACGTCTATAACGTAATATAACCTAACCTAATCCATCTAGACCCTCGCTGGTAATGTTTTACAAAATCCCAGTCGTGTCGGCCCGTACTTTTCCGTGGGGACATTATATACGTCTATAATTTTATATATCCTAACCTAAGGCAACTTAACATCTCGGATGTAGTATTTTCCAACATTCCTGGCGGGTCAGTCCCTACTTCTCGGTGGGCACATTATATACGTCTATATCGTAATATAACCTAACCTAACCCATCTAGCCCCTCGCTGGTTATGTTTTACAAAATCCCAGTCGTGTCGGCCCGTACTTTTCCGTGGGGACATTATATACGTCTATAATTTTATATAGCCTAACCTAAGGCAACTTAACATCTCGGATGTAGTATATTCCAACATTCCTGGCGGGTCGGACCCTACTTCTCGGTGGGCACATTATATACGTCTATATCGTAATATAACCTAAACTAACCCATCTAGCCCCTCGCTTGTAATGTTTTGCAGAATCCCGGTCGTGTCGGCCCGTACTTCTCCGTGGGGACATTATATACGTCTATATCGTTATATATCCTAACCTAAGGCAACCTAACATCTCGGATGTAGTATTTTCCAACATTCCTGGCAGGTCGGCCCCTACTTCTCGGTGGGCACATTATATACGTCTATATCGTAATATAACCTAACCTAACCCATCTAGACCCTCGCTTGTAATGTTTTCCAAAATCCCGGTCATGTCGGGCCGTACTTTTCCGTGGGGACATTTTATACGTCTATAATTTTATATATCCTAACCTAAGGCAACTTAACATCTCGATTGTAGTATTTCACAACATTCCTGGCGGGTCGGCCCCACTTCTCGGTGGGAACATTATTTACGTCTATAACGTAATATAACCTAACCTAATCCATCTAGACCCTCGCTGGTAATGTTTTACAAAATCCCAGTCGTGTCGGCCCGTACTTCTCTGTGGGGACATTATATACGTCTGTATCGTTATATATCCTAACCTAAGGCAACCTAACATCTCGGATGTAGTATTTTCCAACATTCCTGGCGGGTCGGCCCCTACTTCTCGGTGGGCACATTACATACGTCTATATCGTAATATAACCTAACCTAACCCATCTAGACCCTCGCAGGTAATGTTTTACAAAATCCAGGTCGTGTCGGCCCGTACTTCTCCGTGGGGACATTATATACGTCTATATCGTTATATATCCTAACCTAAGGCAACCTAACATCTCGGATGTAGTATTTTCCAACATTCCTGGCAGGTCGGCCCCTACTTCTCGGTGGGCACATTATATACGTCTATATCGTAATATAACCTAACCTAACCCATCTAGACCGTCGCTGGTAATGTTTTACAAAATCCCGGTCGTGTCGGCCCGTACTTCTCCGTGCGGACATTATATACGTCTATATCGTTATATATCCTAACCTAAGGCAACTTAACATCTCCGATGTAGTATTTTCCAACATTCCTGGCGGGTCGGCCCCTACTTCTCGGTGGGCACATTATATACGTCTATATCGTAATATAACCTAACCTAACCCATCTAGACCCTCGCTGGTAATGTTTTACAAAATCCCGGTCGTGTCGGCTCGTACTTCTCGGTGGGGACATTATTTACGTCTATAACTTTATATATCCTAACCAAAGGCAACCTAACATCCCGGATGTAGTATTTTCCAACATTCCTGGCGGGGCGGCCGCTACTTCTCGGTGGGAACATTATATACGTCTATATCGTAATATAACCTAACCTAACCCAGCTAGACCCTCGCTGGTAATGTTTTACAAAATGCCGGTCGTGTCGGCCCGTACTTCTCGGTGGGGACATTATTTACGTCTATAACGTTATATATCTTAACCTAAGGGAACCTAACATCTCGGATGTAGTATTTCACAACATTCCTGGCAGGTCGGCCCCACTTCTCGGTGGGAACATTATATACGTTTATAACGTAATATAACCTAACCTAACCCATCTAGCCCCTCGCTGGTTATGTTTTACAAAATCCCAGTCGTGTCGGCCCGTACTTTTCCGTGGTGACATTATATACGTCTATAATTTTATATATCCTAACCTAAGGCAACTTAACATCTCGGATGTAGTATTTGCCAACATTCCTGGCGGGTCAGTCCCTACTTCTCGGTGGGCACATTATATACGTCTATATCGTAATATAACCTAACCTAACCCATCTAGACCCTCGCTGGTAATGTTTTACAGAATCCCGGTCGTGTCGTCTCGTACGTCTCGGTGCGGACATTATATACGTCTATAACGTTATATATCCTAACCTAAGGGAACCTAACATCACGGATGTAGTATTTCACAACATTCCTGGCTGGTCGGCCCCACTTCTCGGTGGGAAAATTATATACGTTTATAACGTAGTATAACCTAACCTAACCCATCTAGCACCTCGCTTGTAATGTTTTGCAGAATCCCGGTCGTGTCGGACCGTACGTCTCGGTGCGGACATTATATACGTCTATAACGTTATATATCCTAACCTAAGGGTACCTAACATCTCGGGTGTAGTATTTCACAACATTCCTGGCGGGTCGGCCCCACTTCTCGGTGGGAGCATTATTTACGTCTATATCGTAATATAACCAAACCTAACCCATCTAGACCCTCGCTGGTAATGTTTTACAAAATCCCGGTCGCGTCGGCCCGTACTTCTCCGTGGGGACATTATATACGTCTATATCGTTATATATCCTAACCTAAGGCAACTTAACATCTCCGATGTAGTATTTTCCAACATTCCTGGCGGGTCGGCCCCTACTTCTCGGTGGGCACATTATATACGTTTATATCGTAATATAACCTAACCTAACCCATCCAGCCCCTCGCTTGTAATGTTTTGCAGAATCCCGGTCGTGTCGTCCCGTACGTCTCGGTGCGGACATTATATACGTCTATAACGTTATATATCCTAACCAAAGGCAACCTAACATCTCGGATGTAGTATTTTCCAACATTCCTGGCGGGGCGGCCGCTACTTCTCGGTGGGAACATTATATACGTCTATATCGTAATATAACCTAACCTAACCCAGCTAGACCCTCGCTGGTAATGTTTTACAAAATGCCGGTCGTGTCGGCCCGTACTTCTCGGTGGGGACATTATTTACGTCTATAACGTTATATATCTTAACCTAAGGGAACCTAACATCTCGGATGTAGTCTTTCACAACATTCCTGGCAGGTCGGCCCCACTTCTCGGTGGGAACATTATATACGTTTATAACGTAATATAACCTAACCTAACCCATCTAGCCCCTCGCTGGTTATGTTTTACAAAATCCCAGTCGTGTCGGCCCGTACTTTTCCGTGGTGACATTATATACGTCTATAATTTTATATATCCTAACCTAAGGCAACTTAACATCTCGGATGTAGTATTTTCCAACATTCCTGGCGGGTCGGCCCCACTTCTCGGTGGGAACATTATTCACGTCTATAACGTAATATAACCTAACCTAACCCATCTAGACCCTCGCTGGTAATGTTTTACAGAATCCCGGTCGTGTCGTCTCGTACGTCTCGGTGCGGACATTATATACGTCTATAACGTTATATATCCTAACGTAAGGGAACCTAACATCTCGGATGTAGTATTTCACAACATTCCTGTCTGGTCGGCCCCACTTCTCGGTGGGAACATTATAGACGTCTATACCGTAATATAACCTAACCTAACCAATCTAGACCCTCGCTGGTAATGTTTTACAGAATCCCGATCGTGTCGTCTCGTACGTCTCGGTGCGGACATTATATACGTCTATAACGTTATATATCCTAACCAAAGGCAACTAAACATCTCGGATGTAGTATTTTCCAACATTCCTGGCGGGTCGGCCCCACACTTCGGTGGGAACATTATTTACGTCTATAACGTAATATAACCTAACCTAATCCATCTAGACCCTCGCTGGTAATGTTTTACAAAATCCCGGTCGTGTCGGCCCGTACTTCTCCGTGGGGACATTATATACGTCTATATCGTTATATATCCTAACCTAAGGCAACCTAACATCTCGGATGTAGTATTTTCCAACATTCCTGGCGGGTCGGCCCCTACTTCTCGGTGGGCACATTATTTACGTCTATATCGTAATATAACCAAACCTAACCCATCTAGACCCTCGCTGGTAATGTTTTACAAAATCCCGGTCGTGTCGGCCCGTACTCCTCCGTGGGGACATTATATACGTCTATATCCTTATATATCCTAACCTAAGGCAACTTAACATCTCGGATGTAGTATTTTCCAACATTCCTGGCTGGTCGGCCCCACTTCTCGGTGGGAAAATTATATACGTTTATAACGTAGTATAACCTAACCTAACCCATCTAGCACCTCGCTTGTAATGTTTTGCAGAATCCCGGTCGTGTCGGACCGTACGTCTCGGTGCGGACATTATATACGTCTATAACGTTATATATCCTAACCTAAGGGTACCTAACATCTCGGATGTAGTATTTCACAACATTCCTGGCTGGTCGGCCCCACTTCTCGGTGGGAACATTATATACGTTTATAACGAAGTATAATCTAACCTAACCCATCTAGACCCTCGCTTGTAATGTTTTACAGAATCCCGGTCGTGTCGTCCCGTACGTCTCGGCGCGGACATTATATACGTCTATAACGTTTTATATCCTAACCAAAGGCAACCTAACATCTCGAATGTAGTATTTCACAACATTCCTGGCGGGTCGGCCCCACTTCTCGGTGGGAGCATTATTTACGTCTATATCGTAATATAACCAAACCTAACCCATCTAGACCCTCGCTGGTAATGTTTTACAAAATCCCGGTCGCGTCGGCCCGTACTTCTCCGTGGGGACATTATATACGTCTATATCGTTATATATCCTAACCTAAGGCAACTTAACATCTCCGATGTAGTATTTTCCAACATTCCTGGCGGGTCGGCCCCTACTTCTCGGTGGGCACATTATATACGTTTATATCGTAATATAACCTAACCTAACCCATCCAGCCCCTCGCTTGTAATGTTTTGCAGAATCCCGGTCGTGTCGTCCCGTACGTCTCGGTGCGGACATTATATACGTCTATAACGTTATATATCCTAACCAAAGGCAACCTAACATCTCGGATGTAGTATTTTCCAACATTCCTGGCGGGGCGGCCGCTACTTCTCGGTGGGAACATTATATACGTCTATATCGTAATATAACCTAACCTAACCCAGCTAGACCCTCGCTGGTAATGTTTTACAAAATGCCGGTCGTGTCGGCCCGTACTTCTCGGTGGGGACATTATTTACGTCTATAACGTTATATATCTTATCCTAAGGGAACCTAACATCTCGGATGTAGTCTTTCACAACATTCCTGGCAGGTCGGCCCCACTTCTCGGTGGGAACATTATATACGTTTATAACGTAATATAACCTAACCTAACCCATCTAGCCCCTCGCTGGTTATGTTTTACAAAATCCCAGTCGTGTCGGCCCGTACTTTTCCGTGGTGACATTATATACGTCTATAATTTTATATATCCTAACCTAAGGCAACTTAACATCTCGGATGTAGTATTTTCCAACATTCCTGGCGGGTCGGCCCCACTTCTCGGTGGGAACATTATTCACGTCTATAACGTAATATAACCTAACCTAACCCATCTAGACCCTCGCTGGTAATGTTTTACAGAATCCCGGTCGTGTCGTCTCGTACGTCTCGGTGCGGACATTATATACGTCTATAACGTTATATATCCTAACGTAAGGGAACCTAACATCTCGGATGTAGTATTTCACAACATTCCTGTCTGGTCGGCCCCACTTCTCGGTGGGAACATTATAGACGTCTATACCGTAATATAACCTAACCTAACCAATCTAGACCCTCGCTGGTAATGTTTTACAGAATCCCGATCGTGTCGTCTCGTACGTCTCGGTGCGGACATTATATACGTCTATAACGTTATATATCCTAACCAAAGGCAACTAAACATCTCGGATGTAGTATTTTCCAACATTCCTGGCGGGTCGGCCCCACACTTCGGTGGGAACATTATTTACGTCTATAACGTAATATAACCTAACCTAATCCATCTAGACCCTCGCTGGTAATGTTTTACAAAATCCCGGTCGTGTCGGCCCGTACTTCTCCGTGGGGACATTATATACGTCTATATCGTTATATATCCTAACCTAAGGCAACCTAACATCTCGGATGTAGTATTTTCCAACATTCCTGGCGGGTCGGCCCCTACTTCTCGGTGGGCACATTATTTACGTCTATATCGTAATATAACCAAACCTAACCCATCTAGACCCTCGCTGGTAATGTTTTACAAAATCCCGGTCGTGTCGGCCCGTACTCCTCCGTGGGGACATTATATACGTCTATATCCTTATATATCCTAACCTAAGGCAACTTAACATCTCGGATGTAGTATTTTCCAACATTCCTGGCTGGTCGGCCCCACTTCTCGGTGGGAAAATTATATACGTTTATAACGTAGTATAACCTAACCTAACCCATCTAGCACCTCGCTTGTAATGTTTTGCAGAATCCCGGTCGTGTCGGACCGTACGTCTCGGTGCGGACATTATATACGTCTATAACGTTATATATCCTAACCTAAGGGTACCTAACATCTCGGATGTAGTATTTCACAACATTCCTGGCTGGTCGGCCCCACTTCTCGGTGGGAACATTATATACGTTTATAACGAAGTATAATCTAACCTAACCCATCTAGACCCTCGCTTGTAATGTTTTACAGAATCCCGGTCGTGTCGTCCCGTACGTCTCGGCGCGGACATTATATACGTCTATAACGTTTTATATCCTAACCAAAGGCAACCTAACATCTCGAATGTAGTATTTCACAACATTCCTGGCGGGTCGGCCCCACTTCTCGGTGGGAGCATTATTTACGTCTATATCGTAATATAACCAAACCTAACCCATCTAGACCCTCGCTGGTAATGTTTTACAAAATCCCGGTCGCGTCGGCCCGTACTTCTCCGTGGGGACATTATATACGTCTATATCGTTATACATCCTAACCTAAGGCAACTTAACATCTCCGATGTAGTATTTTCCAACATTCCTGGCGGGTCGGCCCCTACTTCTCGGTGGGCACATTATATACGTTTATATCGTAATATAACCTAACCTAACCCATCCAGCCCCTCGCTTGTAATGTTTTGCAGAATCCCGGTCGTGTCGTCCCGTACGTCTCGGTGCGGACATTATATACGTCTATAACGTTATATATCCTAACCAAAGGCAACCTAACATCTCGGATGTAGTATTTTCCAACATTCCTGGCGGGGCGGCCGCTACTTCTCGGTGGGAACATTATATACGTCTATATCGTAATATAACCTAACCTAACCCAGCTAGACCCTCGCTGGTAATGTTTTACAAAATGCCGGTCGTGTCGGCCCGTACTTCTCGGTGGGGACATTATTTACGTCTATAACGTTATATATCTTAACCTAAGGGAACCTAACATCTCGGATGTAGTCTTTCACAACATTCCTGGCAGGTCGGCCCCACTTCTCGGTGGGAACATTATATACGTTTATAACGTAATATAACCTAACCTAACCCATCTAGACCCTCGCTGGTTATGTTTTACAAAATCCCAGTCGTGTCGGCCCGTACTTTTCCGTGGTGACATTATATACGTCTATAATTTTATATATCCTAACCTAAGGCAACTTAACATCTCGGATGTAGTATTTTCCAACATTCCTGGCGGGTCGGCCCCACTTCTCGGTGGGAACATTATTCACGTCTATAACGTAATATAACCTAACCTAACCCATCTAGACCCTCGCTGGTAATGTTTTACAGAATCCCGGTCGTGTCGTCTCGTACGTCTCGGTGCGGACATTATATACGTCTATAACGTTATATATCCTAACCTAAGGGAACCTAACATCTCGGATGTAGTATTTCACAACATTCCTGTCTGGTCGGCCCCACTTCTCGGTGGGAACATTATATACGTCTATACCGTAATATAACCTAACCTAACCAATCTAGACCCTCGCTGGTAATGTTTTACAGAATCCCGATCGTGTCGTCTCGTACGTCTCGGTGCGGACATTATATACGTCTATAACGTTATATATCCTAACCAAAGGCAACTAAACATCTCGGATGTAGTATTTTCCAACATTCCTGGCGGGTCGGCCCCACACTTCGGTGGGAACATTATTTACGTCTATAACGTAATATAACCTAACCTAATCCATCTAGACCCTCGCTGGTAATGTTTTACAAAATCCCGGTCGTGTCGGCCCGTACTTCTCCGTGCGGACATTATATACGTCTATATCGTTATATATCCTAACCTAAGGCAACCTAACATCTCGGATGTAGTATTTTCCAACATTCCTGGCGGGTCGGCCCCTACTTCTCGGTGGGCACATTATTTACGTCTATATCGTAATATAACCAAACCTAACCCATCTAGACCCTCGCTGGTAATGTTTTACAAAATCCCGGTCGTGTCGGCCCGTACTTCTCCGTGGGGACATTATATACGTCTATATCCTTATATATCCTAACCTAAGGCAACTTAACATCTCCGATGTAGTATTTTCCAACATTCCTGGCGGGTCGGCCCCTACTTCTCGGTGGGCACATTATATACGTCTATATCGTAATATAACCTAACCTAACCCATCTAGACCCTCGCTTGTAATGTTTTGCAGAATCCCGACCGTGTCGTCCCGTACGTCTCGGTGCGGACATTATATACGTCTATAACGTTATATATCCTAACCAAAGGCAACCTAATATCTCGAATGTAGTATTTCACAACATTCCTGGCGGGTCGGCCGCACTTCTCGGTGGGAACATTATTTACGTCTATAACGTAATATAACCTAACCTAATCCATCTAGAACCTCGCTGGTAATGTTTTACAAAATCCCGGTCGTGTCGGCCCGTACTTCTCCGTGGGGACATTATATACGTCTATAACGTTATATATCCTAACATAAGGGAACCTAACATCTCGGATGTAGTATTTTCCAACATTCCTGGCGGGTCGGCCCCACTTCTCGGTGGGAACATTATTTACGTCTATAACGTAATATAACCTAACCTAATCCATCTAGACCCTCGCTGGAAATGTTTTACAAAATCCCTGTCGTGTCGGCCCGTACTTCTCCGTGCGGACATTATATACGTCTATAACGATATATATCCTAACCTAAGGGAACCTAACATCACGGATGTAGTATTTCACAACATTCCTGGCTTGTCGGCCCCACTTCTCGGTGGGAAAACTATATACGTTTATAACGTAGTATAACCTAACCTAACCCATCTAGCCCCTCGCTTGTAATGTTTTGCAGAATCCCGGTCGTGTCGGCCCGTACGTCTCCGTGCGGACATTATATACGTCTATAACGTTATATATCCTAACTTAAGGGTACCTAACATCTCGCATGTAGTATTTCACAACATTCCTGGCTGGTCGGCCCCACTTCTCAGTGGGAACATTATTTACGTCTATAACGTAATATAACCTAACCTAATCCATCTAGACCCTCGCTTGTAATGTTTTACAAAATCCCGGTCGTGTCGGCCCGTACTTCTCCGTGGGGACATTATATACGTCTATATCGTTATATATCCTAACCTAAGGCAACCTAACATCTCGGATGTAGTATTTTCCAACATTCCTGGCGGGTCGGCCCCTACTTCTCGGTGGGCACATTATTTACGTCTATATCGTAATATAACCAAACCTAACCCATCTAGACCCTCGCTGGTAATGTTTTACAAAATCCCGGTCGTGTCGTCCCGTACGTCTCGGTGCGGACACTATATACGTCTATAACGTTATATATCCTAACCTAAGCGAACCTAACATATCGGATGTAGTATTTCACAACATTCCTGGCGGGTCGGCCCCACTTCTCGGTGGGAACATTATTTACGTCTATAACGTAATATAACCTAACCTAACCCATCTAGCCCCTCGCTGGTTATGTTTTACAAAATCCCAGTCGTGTCGGCCCGTACTTTTCCGTGGGGACATTATATACGTCTATAATTTTATATATCCTAACCTAAGGCAACTTAACATCTCGGATGTAGTATTTTCCAACATTCCTGGCGGGTCGGACCCTACTTCTCGGTGGGCACATTATATACGTCTATATCGTAATATAACCTAAACTAACCCATCTAGCCCCTCGCTTGTAACGTTTTGCAGAATCCCGGTCGTGTCGGCCCGTACTTCTCCGTGGGGACATTATATACGTCTATATCGTTATATATCCTAACCTAAGGCAACCTAACATCTCGGATGTAGTATTTTCCAACATTCCTGGCAGGTCGGCCCCTACTTCTCGGTGGGCACATTATATACGTCTATATTGTAATATAACCTAACCAAACCCATCTAGACCCTCGCTTGTAATGTTTTCCAAAATCCCGGTCATGTCGGGCCGTACTTTTCCGTGGGGACATTTTATACGTCTATAATTTTATATATCCTAACCTAAGGCAACTTAACATCTCGATTGTAGTATTTCACAACATTCCTGGCGGGTCGGCCCCACTTCTCGGTGGGAACATTATTTACGTCTATAACGTAATATAACTTAACCTAATCCATCTAGACCCTCGCTGGTAATGTTTTACAAAATCCCAGTCGTGTCGGCCCGTACTTCTCTGTGGGGACATTATATACGTCTATATCGTTATATATCCTAACCTAAGGCAACCTAACATCTCGGATGTAGTATTTTCCAACATTCCTGGCGGGTCGGCCCCTACTTCTCGGTGGGCACATTACATACGTCTATATCGTAATATAACCTAACCTAACCCATCTAGACCGTCGCTGGTAATGTTTTACAAAATCCCGGTCGTGTCGGCCCGTACTTCTCCGTGGGGACATTATATACGTCTATATCGTTATATATCCTAACCTAAGGCAACTTAACATCTCCGATGTAGTATTTTCCAACATTCCTGGCGGGTCGGCCCCTACTTCTCGGTGGGCACATTATATACGTCTATATCGTAATATAACCTAACCTAACCCATCTAGACCCTCGCTGGTAATGTTTTACAAAATCCCGGTCGTGTCGGCTCGTACTTCTCGGTGGGGACATTATTTACGTCTATAACTTTATATATCCTAACCAAAGGCAACCTAACATCCCGGATGTAGTATTTTCCAACATTCCTGGCGGGGCGGCCGCTACTTCTCGGTGGGAACATTATATACGTCTATATCGTAATATAACCTAACCTAACCCAGCTAGACCCTCGCTGGTAATGTTTTACAAAATGCCGGTCGTGTCGGCCCGTACTTCTCGGTGGGAACATTATTTACGTCTATAACGTTATATATCTTAACCTAAGGGAACCTAACATCTCGGATGTAGTCTTTCACAACATTCCTGGCAGGTCGGCCCCACTTCTCGGTGGGAACATTATATACGTTTATAACGTAATATAACCTAACCTAACCCATCTAGCCCCTCGCTGGTTATGTTTTACAAAATCCCAGTCGTGTCGGCCCGTACTTTTCCGTGGTGACATTATATACGTCTATAATTTTATATATCCTAACCTAAGGCAACTTAACATCTCGGATGTAGTATTTTCCAACATTCCTGGCGGGTCGGCCCCACTTCTCGGTGGGAACATTATTCACGTCTATAACGTAATATAACCTAACCTAACCCATCTAGACCCTCGCTGGTAATGTTTTACAGAATCCCGGTCGTGTCGTCTCGTACGTCTCGGTGCGGACATTATATACGTCTATAACGTTATATATACTAACCTAAGGGAACCTAACATCTCGGATGTAGTATTTCACAACATTCCTGTCTGGTCGGCCCCACTTCTCGGTGGGAACATTATATACGTCTATACCGTAATATAACCTAACCTAACCAATCTAAACCCTCGCTGGTAATGTTTTACAGAATCCCGATCGTGTCGTCTCGTACGTCTCGGTGCGGACATTATATACGTCTATAACGTTATATATCCTAACCAAAGGCAACTAAATATCTCGGATGTAGTATTTTCCAACATTCCTGGCGGGTCGGCCCCACACTTCGGTGGGAACATTATTTACGTCTATAACGTAATATAACCTAACCTAATCCATCTAGACCCTCGCTGGTAATGTTTTACAAAATCCCGGTCGTGTCGGCCCGTACTTCTCCGTGGGGACATTATATACGTCTATAACGTTATATATCCTAACCTAAGGGAACCTAACATCTCGGATGTAGTATTTTCCAACATTCCTGGCGGGGCGGCCGCTACTTCTTGGTGGGAACATTATGTACGTCTATATCGTAATATAACCTAACCTAATCCATCTAGACCCTCGCTGGTAATGTTCTACAAAATCCCGGTCGTGTCGTCTCGTACGTCTCGGTGCGGACATTATATACGTCTATAACGTTATATATCCTAACCTAAGGGAACCTAACATCACGGATGTAGTATTTCACAACATTCCTGGCTTGTCGGCCCCACTTCTCGGTGGGAAAATTATATACGTTTATAACGTAGTATAACCTAACCTAACCCATCTAGCCCCTCGCTTGTAATGTTTTACAGAATCCCGGTCGTGTCGGCCCGTACGTCTCCGTGCGGACATTATATACGTCTATAACGTTATATATCCTAACCTAAGGGTACCTAACATCTCGCATGTAGTATTTCACAACATTCCTGGCTGGTCGGCCCCACTTCTCGGTGGGAACATTATTTACGTCTATAACGTAATATAACCTAACCTAATCCATCTAGACCCTCGCTTGTAATGTTTTACAAAATCCCGGTCGCGTCGGCCCGTACTTCTCCGTGGGGACATTATATACGTCTATATCGTTATATATCCTAACCTAAGGCAACCTAACATCTCGGATGTAGTATTTTCCAACATTCCTGTCGGGTCGGCCCCTACTTCTCGGTGGGCACATTATTTACGTCTATATCGTAATATAACCAAACCTGACCCATCTAGACCCTCGCTGGTAATGTTTTACAAAATCCCGGTCGTGTCGGCCCGTACTTCTCCGTGGGGACATTATATACGTCTATATCGTTATATATCCTAACCTAAGGCAACTTAACATCTCCGATGTAGTATTTTCCAACATTCCTGGCGGGTCGGCCCCTACTTCTCGGTGGGCACATTATATACGTCTATATCGTAATATAACCTAACCTAACCCATCTAGACCCTCGCTTGTAATGTTTTGCAGAATCCCGGCCGTGTCGTCCCGTACGTCTCGGTGCGGACATTATATACGTCTATAACGTTATATATCCTAACCAAAGGCAACCTAATATCTCGAATGTAGTATTTCACAACATTCCTGGCGGGTCGGCCGCACTTCTCGGTGGGAACATTATTTACGTCTATAACGTAATATAACCTAACCTAATCCATCTAGAACCTCGCTGGTAATGTTTTACAAAATCCCGGTCGTGTCGGCCCGTACTTCTCCGTGGGGACATTATATACGTCTATAACGTTATATATCCTAACCTAAGGGAACCTAACATCTCGGATGTAGTATTTTCCAACATTCCTGGCGGGTCGGCCCCACTTCTCGGTGGGAACATTATTCACGTCTATAACGTAATATAACCTAACCTAACCCATCTATACCCTCGCTGGTAATGCTTTACAGAATCCCGGTCGTGTCGTCTCGTACGTCTCGGTGCGGACATTATATACGTCTATAACGTTATATATCCTAACCTAAGGGAACCTAACATCTCGGATGTAGTATTTCACAACATTCCTGTCTGGTCGGCCCCACTTCTCGGTGGGAACATTATATACGTCTATATCGTAATATAACCTAACCTAACCAATCTAGACCCTCGCTGGTAATGTTTTACAGAATCCCGGTCGTGTCGTCTCGTACGTCTCGGTGCGGACATTATATACGTCTATAACGTTATATATCCTAACCAAAGGCAACTAAACATCTCGGATGTAGTATTTTCCAACATTCCTGGCGGGTCGGCCCCACTTCTCGGTGGGAACATTATTTACGTCTATAACGTAATATAACCTAACCTAATCCATCTAGACCCTCGCTGGTAATGTTTTACAAAATCCCGGTCGTGTCGGCCCGTACTTCTCCGTGGGGACATTATATACGTCTATAACGTTATATATCCTAACCTAAGGGAACCTAACATCTCGGATGTAGTATTTTCCAACATTCCTGGCGGGGCGGCCGCTACTTCTTGGTGGGAACATTATATACGTCTATATAGTAATATAACCTAACCTAACCCATCTAGACCCTCGCTGGTAATGTTCTACAAAATCCCGGTCGTGTCGTCTCGTACGTCTCGGTGCGGACATTATATACGTCTATAACGTTATATATCCTAACCTAAGGGAACCTAACATCACGGATGTAGTATTTCACAACATTCCTGGCTTGTCGGCCCCACTTCTCGGTGGGAAAACTATATACGTTTATAACGTAGTATAACCTAACCTAACCCATCTAGCCCCTCGCTTGTAATGTTTTGCAGAATCCCGGTCGTGTCGGCCCGTACGTCTCCGTGCGGACATTATATACGTCTATAACGTTATATATCCTAACTTAAGGGTACCTAACATCTCGCATGTAGTATTTCACAACATTCCTGGCTGGTCGGCCCCACTTCTCGGTGGGCACATTATTTACGTCTATATCGTAATATAACCAAACCTAACCCATCTAGACCCTCGCTGGTAATGTTTTACAAAATCCCGGACGTGTCGGCCCGTACTTCTCCGTGGGGACATTATATACGTCTATATCGTTATATATCCTAACCTAAGGCAACTTAACATCTCCGATGTAGTATTTTCCAACATTCCTGGCGGGTCGGCCCCTACTTCTCGGTGGGCACATTATATACG
Organism: Xylocopa violacea; assembly: GCA_963969225.1. Lineage (NCBI taxonomy): Eukaryota > Metazoa > Arthropoda > Insecta > Hymenoptera > Apidae > Xylocopa > Xylocopa violacea. The sequence continues at coordinate 1,028,964 of CAXAJV010000481.1, forward strand.
TCTATATCGTAATATAACCTAACCTAACCCATCTAGACCCTCGCTTGTAATGTTTTGCAGAATCCCGGCCGTGTCGTCCCGTACGTCTCGGTGCGGACATTATATACGTCTATAACGTTATATATCCTAACCAAAGGCAACCTAATATCTCGAATGTAGTATTTCACAACATTCCTGGCGGGTCGGCCGCACTTCTCGGTGGGAACATTATTTACGTCTATAACGTAATATAACCTAACCTAATCCATCTAGAACCTCGCTGGTAATGTTTTACAAAATCCCGGTCGTGTCGGCCCGTACTTCTCCGTGGGGACATTATATACGTCAATAACGTTATATATCCTAACCTAAGGGAACCTAACATCTCGGATGTAGTATTTTCCAACATTCCTGGCGGGTCGGCCCCACTTCTCGGTGGGAACATTATTCACGTCTATAACGTAATATAACCTAACCTAACCCATCTATACCCTCGCTGGTAATGCTTTACAGAATCCCGGTCGTGTCGTCTCGTACGTCTCGGTGCGGACATTATATACGTCTATAACGTTATATATCCTAACCTAAGGGAACCTAACATCTCGGATGTAGTATTTCACAACATTCCTGTCTGGTCGGCCCCACTTCTCGGTGGGAACATTATATACGTCTATATCGTAATATAACCTAACCTAACCAATCTAGACCCTCGCTGGTAATGTTTTACAGAATCCCGGTCGTGTCGTCTCGTACGTCTCGGTGCGGACATTATATACGTCTATAACGTTATATATCCTAACCAAAGGCAACTAAACATCTCGGATGTAGTATTTTCCAACATTCCTGGCGGGTCGGCCCCACTTCTCGGTGGGAACATTATTTACGTCTATAACGTAATATAACCTAACCTAATCCATCTAGACCCTCGCTGGTAATGTTTTACAAAATCCCGGTCGTGTCGGCCCGTACTTCTCCGTGGGGACATTATATACGTCTATAACGTTATATATCCTAACCTAAGGGAACCTAACATCACGGATGTAGTATTTCACAACATTCCTGGCTTGTCGGCCCCACTTCTCGGTGGGAAAACTATATACGTTTATAACGTAGTATAACCTAACCTAACCCATCTAGCCCCTCGCTTGTAATGTTTTGCAGAATCCCGGTCGTGTCGGCCCGTACGTCTCCGTGCGGACATTATATACGTCTATAACGTTATATATCCTAACTTAAGGGTACCTAACATCTCGCATGTAGTATTTCACAACATTCCTGGCTGGTCGGCCCCACTTCTCGGTGGGAACATTATTTACGTCTATAACGTAATATAACCTAACCTAATCCATCTAGACCCTCGCTTGTAATGTTTTACAAAATCCCGGTCGTGTCGGCCCGTACTTCTCCGTGGGGACATTATATACGTCTATATCGTTATATATCCTAACCTAAGGCAACCTAACATCTCGGATGTAGTATTTTCCAACATTCCTGGCGGGTCGGCCCCTACTTCTCGGTGGGCACATTATTTACGTCTATATCGTAATATAACCAAACCTAACCCATCTAGACCCTCGCTGGTAATGTTTTACAAAATCCCGGTCGTGTCGGCCCGTACTTCTCCGTGGGGACATTGTATACGTCTATATCGTTATATATGCTAACCTAAGGCAACTTAACATCTCCGATGTAGTGTTTTCCAACATTCCTGGCGGGTCGGCCCCACTTCTCGGTGGGAACATTATATACGTCTATATCGTAATATAACCTAACCTAACCAATCTAGATCCTCGCTGGTAATGTTTTACAGAATCCCGGTCGTGTCGTCTCGTACGTCTCGGTGCGGACATTATATACGTCTATAACGTTATATATCCTAACCAAAGGCAACTAAACATCTCGGATGTAGTATTTTCCAACATTCCTGGCGGGGCGGCCGCTACTTCTTGGTGGGAACATTATATACGTCTATATCGTAATATAACCTAACCTAACCCATCTAGACCCTCGCTGGTAATGTTCTACAAAATCCCGGTCGTGTCGTCTCGTACGTCTCGGTGCGGACATTATATACGTCTATAACGTTATATATCCTAACCTAAGGGAACCTAACATCACGGATGTAGTATTTCACAACATTCCTGGCTTGTCGGCCCCACTTCTCGGTGGGAAAAATATACGTTTATAACGTAGTATAACCTAACCTAACCCATCTAGCCCCTCGCTTGTAATGTTTTTCAGAATCACGGTCGTGTCGGCCCGTACGTCTCCGTGCGGACATTATATACGTCTATAACGTTATATATCCTAACTTAAGGGTACCTAACATCTCGCATGTAGTATTTCACAACATTCCTGGCTGGTCGGCCCCACTTCTCGGTGGGAACATTATTCACGTCTATAACGTAATATAACCTAACCTAACCCATCTATACCCTCGCTGGTAATGTTTTACAGAATCCCGGTCGTGTCGTCTCGTACGTCTCGGTGCGGACATTATATACGTCTATAACGTTATATATTCTAACCTAAGGGAACCTAACATCTCGGATGTAGTATTTCACAGCATTCCTGTCTGGTCGGCCCCACTTCTCGGTGGGAACATTATATACGTCTATATCGTAATATAACCTAACCTAACCAATCTAGACCCTCGCTGGTAATGTTTTACAGAATCCCGGTCGTGTCGTCTCGTACGTCTCGGTGCGGACATTATATACCTCTATAACGTTATATATCCTAACCAAAGGCAACTAAACATCTCGGATGTAGTATTTTCCAACATTCCTGGCGGGTCGGCCCCACACTTCGGTGGGAACATTATTTACGTCTATAACGTAATATAACCTAACCTAATCCATCTAGACCCTCGCTGGTAATGTTTTACAAAATCCCGGTCGTGTCGGCCCGTACTTCTCCGTGGGGACATTATATACGTCTATAACGTTATATATCCTAACCTAAGGGAACCTAACATCTCGGATGTAGTATTTTCCAACATTCCTGGCGGGGCGGCCGCTACTTCTTGGTGGGAACATTATATACGTCTATATCGTAATATAACCTAACCTAACCCATCTAGACCCTCTCTGGTAATGTTCTACAAAATCCCGGTCGTGTCGTCTCGTACGTCTCGGTGCGGACATTATATACGTCTATAACGTTATATATCCTAACCTAAGGGAACCTAACATCACGGATGTAGTATTTCACAACATTCCTGGCTTGTCGGCCCCACTTCTCGGTGGGAAAATTATATACGTTTGTAACTTAGTATAACCTAACCTAACCCATCCAGCCCCTCGCTTGTAATGTTTTGCAGAATCCCGGTCGTGTCGGCCCGTACGTCTCCGTGCGGACATTATATACGTCTATAACGTTATATATCCTAACCTAAGGGTACCTATCATCTCGCGTGTAGTATTTCACAACATTCCTGGCTGGTTGGCCCCACTTCTCGGTGGGAACATTATATACGTTTATAACGAAGTATAACCTAACCTAACCCATCTAGACCCTCGCTTGTAATGTTTTACAGAATCCCGGTCGTGTCGTCCCGTACGTCTCGGCGCGGACATTATATACGTCTATAACGTTTTATATCCTAACCAAAGGCAACCTAACATCTCGAATGTAGTATTTCACAACATTCCTGGCGGGTCGGTCCCACTTCTCGGTGGGAACATTATTTACGTCTATAACGTAATATAACCTAACCTAATCCATCTAGACCCTCGCTGGTAATGTTTTACAAAATCCCGGTCGTGTCTGCCCGTACTTCTCCGTGGGGACATTATATACGTCTATATCGTTATATATCCTAACCTAAGGCAACCTAACATCTCGGATGTAGTATTTTCCAACATTCCTGGCGGGTCGGCCCCTACTTCTAGGTGGGCACATTATATACGTTTATATCGTAATATAACCAAACCTAACCCATCTAGACCCTCGCTGGTAATGGTTTACAAAATCCCGGTCGTGTCGGCCCGTACCTCTCCGTGGGGACATTATATACGTCTATATCGTTATATATCCTAACCTAAGGCAACTTAACATCTCCGATGTAGTATTTTCCAACATTCCTGGCGGGTCGGCCCCTACTTCTCGGTGGGCACATTATATACGTCTATATCGTAATATAACCTAACCTAACCCATCTAGCCCCTCGCTTGTAATGTTTTGCAGAATCCCGGTCGTGTCGGCCCGTACGTTACGGTGCGGACATTATATACGTCTATAACGTTATATATCCTAACCAAAGGCAACTAAACATCTCGGATGTAGTATTTTCCAACATTCCTGGCGGGTCGGCCCCACACTTCGGTGGGAACATTATTTACATCTATAACGTAATATAACCTAACCTAATCCATCTAGGCCCTCGCTGGTAATGTTTTACAAAATCCCGGTCGTGTCGGCCCGTACTTCTCCGTGGGGACATTATATACGTCTATAACGTTATATATCCTAACCTAAGGGAACCTAACATCTTGGATGTAGTATTTTCCAACATTCCTGGCGGGGCGGCCGCTACTTCTTGGTGGGAACATTATATACGTCTATATCGTAATATAACCTAACCTAACCCATCTAGACCCTCGCTGGTAATGTTCTACAAAATCCCGGTCGTGTCGTCTCGTACGTCTCGGTGCGGACATTATATACGTCTATAACGTTATATATCCTAACCTAAGGGAACCTAACATCACGGATGTAGTATTTCACAACATTCCTGGCTTGTCGGCCCCACTTCTCGGTGGGAAAATTATATACGTTTATAACGTAGTATAACCTAACCTAACCCATCTAGCCCCTCGCTTGTAATGTTTTGCAGAATCCCGGTCGTGTCGTCCCGTACGTCTCGGTGCGGGCATTATATACGTCTATAACGTTATATATCCTAACCAAAGGCAACCTAACATCTCGAATGTAGTATTTCACAACATTCCTGGCGGGTCGGCCCCACTTCTCGGTGGGAACATTATTTACGTCTATAACGTAATATAACCTAACCTAATCCATCTAGACCCTCGCTGGTAATGTTTTACAAAATCCCGGTCGTGTCGGCCCGTACTTCTCCGTGGGGACATTATATACGTCTATAACGTTATATATCCTAACCTAAGGGAACCTAACATCTTGGATGTAGTATTTTCCAACATTCCTGGCGGGGCGGCCGCTACTTCTTGGTGGGAACATTATATACGTCTATATCGTAATATAACCTAACCTAACCCATCTATACCCTCGCTGGTAATGCTTTACAGAATCCCGGTCGTGTCGTCTCGTACGTCTCGGTGCGGACATTATATACGTCTATAACGTTATATATCCTAACCTAAGGGAACCTAACATCACGGATGTAGTATTTCACAACATTCCTGGCTTGTCGGCCCCACTTCTCGGTGGGAAAATTATATACGTTTATAACGTAGTATAACCTAACCTAACCCATCTAGCCCCTCGCTTGTAATGTTTTGCAGAATCCCGGTCGTGTCGGCCCGTACGTCTCCGTGCGGACATTATATACGTCTATAACGTTATATATCCTAACCTAAGGGTACCTAACATCTCGCATGTAGCATTTCACAACATTCCTGGCTGGTCGGCCCCACTTCTCGGTGGGAACATTATTTACGTCTATAACGTAATATAACCTAACCTAATCCATCTAGACCCTCGCTTGTAATGTTTTACAAAATCCCGGTCGTGTCGGCCCGTACTTCTCCGTGGGGACATTATATACGTCTATATCGTTATATATCCTAACCTAAGGCAACTTAACATCTCCGATGTAGTATTTTCCAACATTCCTGGCGGGTCGGCCCCTACTTCTCGGTGGGCACATTATATACGTCTATATCGTAATATAACCTAACCTAACCCATCTAGACCCTCGCTTGTAATGTTTTGCAGAATCCCCGTCGTGTCGTCCCGTACGTCTCGGTGCGGACATTATATACGTCTATAACGTTATATATCCTAACCAAAGGCAACCTAATATCTCGAATGTAGTATTTCACAACATTCCTGGCGGGTCGGCCGCACTTCTCGGTGGGAACATTATTTACGTCTATAACGTAATATAACCTAACCTAATCCATCTAGAACCTCGCTGGTAATGTTTTACAAAATCCCGGTCGTGTCGGCCCGTACTTCTCCGTGGGGACATTATATACGTCTATATCGTTATATATCCTAACCTAAGGCAACTTAACATCTCGGATGTAGTATTTTCCAACATTCCTGGCGGGTCGGCCCCACTTCTCGGTGGGAACATTATTCACGTCTATAACGTAATATAACCTAACCTAACCCATCTATACCCTCGCTGGTAATGTTTTACAGAATCCCGGTCGTGTCGTCTCGTACGTCTCGGTGCGGACATTATATACGTCTATAACGTTATATATCCTAACCAAAGGCAACTAAACATCTCGGATGTAGTATTTTCCAACATTCCTGGCGGGTCGGCCCCACACTTCGGTGGGAACATTATTTACGTCTATAACGTAATATAACCTAACCTAATCCATCTAGACCCTCGCTGGTAATGTTTTACAAAATCCCGGTCGTGTCGGCCCGTACTTCTCCGTGGGGACATTATATACGTCTATAACGTTATATATCCTAACCTAAGGGAACCTAACATCTCGGATGTAGTATTTTCCAACATTCCTGGCGGGGCGGCCGCTACTTCTTGGTGGGAACATTATATACGTCTATATCGTAATATAACCTAACCTAACCCATCTAGACCCTCGCTGGTAATGTTCTACAAAATCCCGGTCGTGTCGTCTCGTACGTCTCGGTGCGGACATTATATACGTCTATAACGTTATATATCCTAACCTAAGGGAACCTAACATCACGGATGTAGTATTTCACAACATTCCTGGCTTGTCGGCCCCCTCTTCTCGGTGGGAAAATTATATACGTTTGTAACGTAGTATAACCAAACCTAACCCATCTAGACCCTCGCTGGTAATGTTTTACAAAATCCCGGTCGTGTCGGCCCGTACTTCTCCGTGGGGACATTATATACGTCTATATCGTTATATATCCTAACCTAAGGCAACTTAACATCTCCGATGTAGTATTTTCCAACATTCCTGGCGGGTCGGCCCCTACTTCTCGGTGGGCACATTATATACGTCTATATCGTAATATAACCTAACCTAACCCATCTAGCCCCTCGCTTGTAATGTTTTGCAGAATCCCGGTCGTGTCGGCCCGTACGTCTCGGTGCGGACATTATATACGTCTATAACGTTATATATACTAACCTAAGCGAACCTAACATCTCGGATGTAGTATTTCACAACATTCCTGGCTGGTCGGCCCCACTTCTCGGTGGGAACATTATATACGTTTATAACGAAGTATAACTTAACCTAACCCATCTAGACCCTCGCTTGTAATGTTTTACAGAATCCCGGTCGTGTCGTCCCGTACGTCTCGGTGCGGGCATTATATACGTCTATAACGTTATATATCCTAACCAAAGGCAACCTAACATCTCGAATGTAGTATTTCACAACATTCCTGGCGGGTCGGCCCCACTTCTCGGTGGGAACATTATTTACGTCTATAACGTAATATAACCTAACCTAATCCATCTAGACCCTCGCTGGTAATGTTTTACAAAATCCCGGTCGTGTCGGCCCGTACTTCTCCGTGGGGACATTATATACGTCTATAACGTTATATATCCTAACCTAAGGGAACCTAACATCACGCATGTAGTATTTCACAACATTCCTGGCTGGTAGGCCCCACTTCTCGGTGGGAAAATTATATACGTTTATAACGTAGTATAACCTAACCTAACCCATCTAGCCCCTCGCTTGTAATGTTTTGCAGAATCCCGGTCGTGTCGGCCCGTACGTCTCGGTGCGGACATTATATACGTCTATAACGTTATATATCCTAACCTAAGGGTACCTAACATCTCGGATGTAGTATTTCACAACATTCCTGGCTGGTCGGCCCCACTTCTCGGTGGGAACATTATATACGTTTATAACAAAGTATAACCTAACCTAACCCATCTAGACCCTCGCTTGTAATGTTTTACAAAATCCCGCTCGTGTCGGCCCGTACTTCTCCGTGGGTACATTATATACGTCTATATCGTTATATATCCTAACCTAAGGCAACCTAACATCTCGGATGTAGTATTTTCCAACATTCCTGGCGGGTCGGCCCCTACTTCTCGGTGGGCACATTATATACGTCTATAACGTAATATAACCTAACCCAATCCATCTAGACCCTCGCTGGTAATGTTTTACAAAATCCCGGTCGTGTCGGCCCGTACTTCTCCGTGGGGACATTATATACGTCTATAACGTTATATATCCTAACCTAAGGGAACCTAACATCTCGGATGTAGTATTTTCCAACATTCCTGGCGGGGCGGCCGCTACTTCTTGGTGGGCACATTATATACGTCTATATCGTAATATAACCTAACCTAACCCATCTAGACCCTCGCTGGTAATGTTTTACAGAATCCCGGTCGTGTCGTCTCGTACGTCTCGGTGCGGACATTATATACGTCTATAACGTTATATATCCTAACCAAAGGCAACCTAACATCTCGGATGTAGTATTTTCCAACATTCCTGGCGGGGCGGCCCCTACTTCTCGGTGGGCACATTATATACGTCTATATCGTAATATAACCTAACCTAACCCATCTAGACCCTCGCTGGTAATGTTCTACAAAATCCCGGTCGTGTCGTCTCGTACGTCTCGGTGCGGGCATTATATACGTCTATAACGTTATATATCCTAACCAAAGGCAACCTAACATCTCGAATGTAGTATTTCACAACATTCCTGGCTGGTCGGCCCCACTTCTCGGTGGGAACATTATATACGTTTATAACGAAGTATAACTTAACCTAACCCATCTAGAGCCTCGCTCGTAATGTTTTACAGAATCCCGGTCGTGTCGTCCCGTACGTCTCGGTGCGGACATTATATACGTCTATAACGTTATATATCCTAACCAAAGGTAACCTAACAACTCGAATGTAGTATTTCACAACATTCCTTGCGGGTCGGCCCCACTTCTCGGTGGGAACATTATTTACGTCTATAACGTAATATAACCTAACCTAATCCATCTAGACCCTCGCTGGTAATGTTTTACAAAATCCCGGTCGTGTCGGCCCGTACTTCTCCGTGGGGACATTATATACGTCTATAACGTTATATATCCTAACCTAAGGGAACCTAACATCTCGGATGTAGTATTTTCCAACATTCCTGGCGGGGCGGCCGCTACTTCTTGGTGGGCACATTATATACGTTTATAACGAGGTATAACCTAACCTAACCCATCTAGACCCTCGCTTGTAATGTTTTACAGAATCCCGGTCGTGTCGTCCCGTACGTCTCGGCGCGGACATTATATACGTCTATAACGTTTTATATCCTAACCAAAGGCAACCTAACATCTCGGATGTAGTATTTTCCAACATTCCTGGCGGGGCGGCCCCTACTTCTCGGTGGGCACATTATATACGTCTATATCGTAATATAACCTAACCTAACCCATCTAGCCCCTCGCTTGTAATGTTTTTCAGAATCCCGGTCGTGTCGGCCCGTACGTCTCGGTTCGGACATTATATACGTCTATAACGTTATATATCCTAACCTAAGCGAACCTAACATGTCGGATGTAGTATTTCACAACATTCCTGGCTGGTCGGCCCCACTTCTCGGTGGGAACATTATATACGTTTATAACGAAGTATAACTTAACCTAACCCATCTAGAGCCTCGCTTGTAATGTTTTACAGAATCCCGGTCGTGTCGTCCCGTACGTCTCGGTGCGGACATTATATACGTCTATAACGTTATATATCCTAACCAAAGGCAACCTAACATCTCGAATGTAGTATTTCACAACATTCCTTGCGGGTCGGCCCCACTTCTCGGTGGGAACATTATTTACGTCTATAACGTAATATAACCTAACCTAATCCATCTAGACCCTCGCTGGTAATGTTTTACAAAATCCCGGTCGTGTCGGCCCGTACATCTCGGTGCGGGCATTATATACGTCTATAACGTTATATATCCTAACCAAAGGCAACCTAACATCTCGAATGTAGTATTTCACAACATTCCTGGCGGGTCGGCCCCACTTCTCGGTGGGAACATTATTTACGTCTATAACGTAATATAACCTAACCTAATCCATCTAGACCCTCGCTGGTAATGTTTTACAAAATCCCGGTCGTGTCGGCCCGTACTTCTCCGTGGGGACATTATATACGTCTATAACGTTATATATCCTAACCTAAGGGAACCTAACATCACGGATGTAGTATTTCACAACATTCCTGGCTGGTCGGCCCCACTTCTCGGTGGGAAAATTATATACGTTTATAACGTAGTATAACCTAACCTAACCCATCTAGCCCCTCGCTTGTAATGTTTTGCAGAATCCCGGTCGTGTCGGCCCGTACGTCTCGGTGCGGACATTATATACGTCTATAACGTTATATATCCTAACCTAAGGGTACCTAACATCTCGGATGTAGTATTTCACAACATTCCTGGCTGGTCGGCCCCACTTCTCGGTGGGAACATTATATACGTTTATAACGAAGTATAACCTAACCTAACCCATCTAGACCCTCGCTTGTAATGTTTTACAAAATCCCGCTCGTGTCGGCCCGTACTTCTCCGTGGGGACATTATATACGTCTATAACGTTATATATCCTAACCTAAGGGAACCTAACATCTCGGATGTAGTATTTTCCAACATTCCTGGCGGGGCGGCCGCTACTTCTTGGTGGGAACATTATATACGTCTATATCGTAATATAACCTAACCTAACCCATCTAGACCCTCGCTGGTAATATTCTACAAAATCCCGGTCGTGTCGTCTCGAACGTTTCGGTGCGGACATTATATACGTCTATAACGTTATATATCCTAACCTAAGGGATCCTAACATCACGGATGTAGTATTTCACAACATTCCTGGCTGGTCGGCCCCACTTCTCGGTGGGAAAATTATATACGTTTATAACGTAGTATAACCTAACCTAACCCATCTAGCCCCTCGCTTGTAATGTTTTGCAGAATCCCGGTCGTGTCGGCCCGTACGTCTCCGTGCGGACATTATATACGTCTATAACGTTATATATCCTAACCTAAGGGTACCTAACATCTCGCATGTAGTATTTCACAACATTCCTGGCGGGTCGGCCCCTACTTCTCGGTGGGCGCATTATATACGTCTATATCGTAATATAACCTAACCTAACCCATCTAGACCCTCGCTGGTAATGTTTTACAAAATCCCGGTCGTGTCGGCTCGTACTTCTCGGTGGGGACATTATTTACGTCTATAACTTTATATATCCTAACCAAAGGCAACCTAACATCCCGGATGTAGTATTTTCCAACATTCCTGGCGGGGCGGCCGCTACTTCTCGGTGGGAACATTATATACGTCTATATCGTAATATAACCTAACCTAACCCAGCTAGACCCTCGCTGGTAATGTTTTACAAAATGCCGGTCGTGTCGGCCCGTACTTCTCGGTGGGGACATTATTTACGTCTATAACGTTATATATCTTAACCTAAGGGAACCTAACATCTCGGATGTAGTATTTCACAACATTCCTGGCAGGTCGGCCCCACTTCTCGGTGGGAACATTATATACGTTTATAACGTAATATAACCTAACCTAACCCATCTAGACCCTCGCTGGTAATGTTTTACAGAATCCCGGTCGTGTCGTCTCGTACGTCTCGGTGCGGACATTATATACGTCTATAACGTTATATATCCTAACCAAAGGCAACTAAACATCTCGGATGTAGTATTTTCCAACATTCCTGGCGGGTCGGCCCCACACTTCGGTGGGAACATTATTTACGTCTATAACGTAATATAACCTAACCTAATCCATCTAGACCCTCGCTGGTAATGTTTTACAAAATCCCGGTCGTGTCGGCCCGTACTTCTCCGTGGGGACATTATATACGTCTATAACGTTATATATCCTAACCTAAGGGAACCTAACATCTCGGATGTAGTATTTTCCAACATTCCTGGCGGAGCGGCCGCTACTTCTTGGTGGGAACATTATATACGTCTATATCGTAATATAACCTAACCTAACCCATCTAGACCCTCGCTGGTAATGTTCTACAAAATCCCGGTCGTGTCGTCTCGTACGTCTCGGTGCGGACATTATATACGTCTATAACGTTATATATCCTAACCAAAGGCAACCTAACATCTCGAATGTAGTATTTCACAACATTCCTGGCGGGTCGGCCCCACTTCTCGGTGGGAACATTATATACGTTTATAACGAGGTATAACCTAACCTAACCCATCTAGACCCTCGCTTGTAATGTTTTACAGAATCCCGGTCGTGTCGTCCCGTACGTCTCGGCGCGGACATTATATACGTCTATAACGTTTTATATCCTAACCAAAGGCAACCTAACATCTCGAATGTAGTATTTCACAACAATCCTGGCGGGTCGGCTCCACTTCTCGGTGGGAACATTATTTACGTCTATAACGTAATATAACCTAACCTAATCCATCTAGACCCTCGCTGGTAATGTTTTACAAAATCCCGGTCGTGTCGGCCCGTACTTCTCCGTGGGGACATTATATACGTCTATATCGTTATATATCCTAACCTAAGGCAACCTAACATCTCGGATGTAGTATTTTCCAACATTCCTGGCGGGTCGGCCCCTACTTCTCGGTGGGCACATTATATACATCTATAACGTAATATAACCTAACCTAATCCATCTAGACCCTCGCTGGTAATGTTTTACAAAATCCCGGTCGTGTCGGCCCGTACTTCTCCGTGGGGACATTATATACGTCTATAACGTTATATATCCTAACCTAAGGGAACCTAACATCTCGGATGTAGTATTTTCCAACATTCCTGGCGGGGCGGCCGCTACTTCTTGGTGGGCACATTATATACGTTTATAACGTAATATAACCTGACCTAACCCATCTAGCCCCTCGCTGGTTATGTTTTACAAAATCCCAGTCTTGTCGGCCCGTACTTTTCCGTGGGGACATTATATACGTCTATAATTTTATATATCCTAACCTAAGGCAACTTAACATCTCGGATGTAGTATTTTCCAACATTCCTGGCGGGTCAGTCCCTACTTCTCGGTGGGCACATTACATTCGTCTATATCGTAATATAACCTAACCTAACCCATCTAGACCCTCGCTGGTAATGTTTTACAGAATCCCGGTCGTGTCGTCCCGTACGTCTCGGCGCGGACATTATATACGTCTATAACTTTTTATATCCTAACCAAAGGCAACCTAACATCTCGACTGTAGTATTTCACAACATTCCTGGCGGGTCGGTCCCACTTCTCGGTGGGAACATTATTTACGTCTATAACGTAATATAACCTAACCTAATCCATCTAGACCCTCGCTGGTAATGCTTTACAAAATCCCGGTCGTGTCGGCCCGTACTTCTCGGTGCGGACATTATATACGTCTATAACGTTATATATCCTAACCTAGGCGAACCTAACATCTCGGATGTAGTATTTCACAACATTCCTGGCTGGTCGGCCCCACTTCTCGGTGGGAACATTATATACGTTTATAACGAAGTATAACTTAACCTAACCCATCTAGACCCTCGCTTGTAATGTTTTACAGAATCCCGGTCGTGTCGTCCCGTACGTCTCGGTGCGGGCATTATATACGTCCATAACGTTATATATCCTAACCAAAGGCAACCTAACATCTCGAATGTAGTATTTCACAACATTCCTGGCCGGTCGGCCCCACTTCTCGGTGGGAACATTATATACGTTTATAACGAAGTATAACCTAACCTAACCCATCTAGACCCTCGCTTGTAATGTTTTACAGAATCCCGGTCGTGTCGTCCCGTACGTCTCGGTGCGGGCATTATATACGTCTATAACGTTATATATCCTAACCAAAGGCAACCTAACATCTCGAATGTAGTATTTCACAACATTCCTGGCGGGTCGGCCCCACTTCTCGGTGGGAACATTATTTACGTCTATAACGTAATATAACCTAACCTAATCCATCTAGACCCTCGCTGGTAATGTTTTACAAAATCCCGGTCGTGTCGGCCCGTACTTCTCCGTGGGGACATTTTATACGTCTATAACGTTATATATCCTAACCTAAGGGAACCTAACATCACGGATGTAGTATTTCACAACATTCCTGGCTGGTCGGCCCCACTTCTCGGTGGGAAAATTATATACGTTTATAACGTAGTATAACCTAACCTAACACATCTAGCCCCTCGCTTGTAATGTTTTGCAGAATCCCGGTCGTGTCGGCCCGTACGTCTCGGTGCGGACATTATATACGTCTATAACGTTATATATCCTAACCTAAGGGTACCTAACATCTCGGATGTAGTATTTCACAACATTCCTGGCTGGTCGGCCCCACTTCTCGGTGGGAACATTATATACGTTTATAACGAAGTATAACCTAACCTAACCCATCTAGACCCTCGCTTGTAATGTTTTACAAAATCCCGCTCGTGTCGGCCCGTACTTCTCCGTGGGTACATTATATACGTCTATATCGTTATATATCCTAACCTAAGGCAACCTAACATCTCGGATGTAGTATTTTCCAACATTCCTGGCGGGTCGGCCCCTACTTCTCGGTGGGCACATTATATACGTCTATAACGTAATATAACCTAACCTAATCCATCTAGACCCTCGCTGGTAATGTTTTACAAAATCCCGGTCGTGTCGGCCCGTACTTCTCCGTGGGGACATTATATACGTCTATAACGTTATATATCCTAACCTAAGGGAACCTAACATCTCGGATGTAGTATTTTCCAACATTCCTGGCGGGGCGGCCGCTACTTCTTGGTGGGCACATTATATACGTCTATATCGTAATATAACCTAACCTAACCCATCTAGACCCTCGCTGGTAATGTTTTACAGAATCCCGGTCGTGTCGTCTCGTACGTCTCGGTGCGGACATTATATACGTCTATAACGTTTTATATCCTAACCAAAGGCAACCTAACATCTCGGATGTAGTATTTTCCAACATTCCTGGCGGGGCGGCCCCTACTTCTCGGTGGGCACATTATATACGTCTATATCGTAATATAACCTAACCTAACCCATCTAGCCCCTCGCTTGTAATGTTTTTCAGAATCCCGGTCGTGTCGGCCCGTACGTCTCGGTTCGGACATTATATACGTCTATAACGTTATATATCCTAACCTAAGCGAACCTAACATGTCGGATGTAGTATTTCACAACATTCCTGGCTGGTCGGCCCCACTTCTCGGTGGGAACATTATATACGTTTATAACGAAGTATAACTTAACCTAACCCATCTAGAGCCTCGCTTGTAATGTTTTACAGAATCCCGGTCGTGTCGTCCCGTACGTCTCGGTGCGGACATTATATACGTCTATAACGTTATATATCCTAACCAAAGGCAACCTAACATCTCGAATGTAGTATTTCACAACATTCCTTGCGGGTCGGCCCCACTTCTCGGTGGGAACATTATTTACGTCTATAACGTAATATAACCTAACCTAATCCATCTAGACCCTCGCTGGTAATGTTTTACAAAATCCCGGTCGTGTCGGCCCGTACATCTCGGTGCGGGCATTATATACGTCTATAACGTTATATATCCTAACCAAAGGCAACCTAACATCTCGAATGTAGTATTTCACAACATTCCTGGCGGGTCGGCCCCACTTCTCGGTGCGGACATTATATACGTCTATAACGTTATATATCCTAACCTAAGGGTACCTAACATCTCGGATGTAGTATTTCACAACATTCCTGGCTGGTCGGCCCCACTTCTCGGTGGGAACATTATATACGTTTATAACGAAGTATAACCTAACCTAACCCATCTAGACCCTCGCTTGTAATGTTTTACAAAATCCCGCTCGTGTCGGCCCGTACTTCTCCGTGGGTACATTATATACGTCTATAACGTTATATATCCTAACCAAAGGCAACCTGACATCTCGAATGTAGTATTTCACAACATTCCTGGCGGGTCGGCCCCACTTCTCGGTGCGGACATTATATACGTCTATAACGTTATATATCCTAACCTAAGGGTACCTAACATCTCGGATGTAGTATTTCACAACATTCCTGGCTGGTCGGCCCCACTTCTCGGTGGGAACATTATATACGTTTATAACGAAGTATAACCTAACCTAACCCATCTAGACCCTCGCTTGTAATGTTTTACAAAATCCCGCTCGTGTCGGCCCGTACTTCTCGGTGGGGACATTATTTACGTCTATATCGTTATATATCCTAACCTAAGGCAACCTAACATCTCGGATGTAGTATTTTCCAACATTCCTGGCGGGTCGGCCCCTACTTCTCGGTGGGCACATTATATACGTCTATAACGTAATATAACCTAACCTAATCCATCTAGACCCTCGCTGGTAATGTTTTACAAAATCCCGGTCGTGTCGGCCCGTACTTCTCCGTGGGGACATTATATACGTCTATAACGTTATATATCCTAACCTAAGGGAACCTAACATCTCGAATGTAGTATTTTCCAACATTCCTGGCGGGGCGGCCGCTACTTCTTGGTGGGAACATTATATACGTCTATATCGTAATATAACCTAACCTAACCCATCTAGACCCTCGCTGGTAATGTTTTACAGAATCCCGGTCGTGTCGTCTCGTACGTCTCGGTGCGGACATTATATACGTCTATAACGTTATATATCCTAACCAAAGGCAACCTAACATCTCGAATGTAGTATTTCACAACATTCCTTGCGGGTCGGCCCCACTTCTCGGTGGGAACATTATTTACGTCTATAACGTAATATAACCTAACCTAATCCATCTAGACCCTCGCTGGTAATGTTTTACAAAATCCCGGTCGTGTCGGCCCGTACTTCTCCGTGGGGACATTATATACGTCTATAACGTTATATATCCTAACCTAAGGGAACCTAACATCTCGGATGTAGTATTTTCCAACATTCCTGGCGGGGCGGCCGCTACTTCTTGGTGGGCACATTATATACGTTTATAACGAGGTATAACCTAACCTAACCCATCTAGACCATCGCTTGTAATGTTTTACAGAATCCCGGTCGTGTCGTCCCGTACGTCTCGGCGCGGACATTATATACGTCTATAACGTTTTATATCCTAACCAAAGGCAACCTAACATCTCGGATGTAGTATTTTCCAACATTCCTGGCGGGGCGGCCCCTACTTCTCGGTGGGCACATTATATACGTCTATATCGTAATATAACCTAACCTAACCCATCTAGCCCCTCGCTTGTAATGTTTTTCAGAATCCCGGTCGTGTCGGCCCGTACGTCTCGGTTCGGACATTATATACGTCTATAACGTTATATATCCTAACCTAAGCGAACCTAACATGTCGGATGTAGTATTTCACAACATTCCTGGCTGGTCGGCCCCACTTCTCGGTGGGAACATTATATACGTTTATAACGAAGTATAACTTAACCTAACCCATCTAGAGCCTCGCTTGTAATGTTTTACAGAATCCCGGTCGTGTCGTCCCGTACGTCTCGGTGCGGACATTATATACGTCTATAACGTTATATATCCTAACCAAAGGCAACCTAACATCTCGAATGTAGTATTTCACAACATTCCTTGCGGGTCGGCCCCACTTCTCGGTGGGAAAATTATATACGTTTATAACGTAGTATAACCTAACCTAACCCATCTAGCCCCGCGCTTGTAATGTTTTGCAGAATCCCGGTCGTGTCGGCCCGTACGTCTCGGTGCGGACATTATATACGTCTATAACGTTATATATCCTAACCTAAGGGTACCTAACATCTCGGATGTAGTATTTCACAACATTCCTGGCTGGTCGGCCCCACTTCTCGGTGGGAACATTATATACGTTTATAACGAAGTATAACCTAACCTAACCCATCTAGACCCTCGCTTGTAATGTTTTACAGAATCCCGGTCGTTTCGTCCCGTACGTCTCGGCGCGGACATTATATACGTCTATAACGTTTTATATCCTAGCCAAAGGCAACCTAACATCTCGAATGTAGTATTTCACAACATTCCTGGCGGGTCGGCCCCTACTTCTAGGTGGGCACATTATATACGTCTATATCGTAATATAACCAAACCTAACCCATCTAGACACTCGCTGGTAATGTTTTACAAAATCCCGGTCGTGTCGGCCCGTACTTCTCCGTGGGGACATCATATACGTCTATATCGTTATATATCCTAACCTAAGGCAACTTAACATCTCCGATGTAGTATTTTCCAACATTCCTGGCGGGTCGGCCCCTACTTCTCGGTGGGCGCATTATATACGTCTATATCGTAATATAACCTAACCTAACCCATCTAGCCCCTCGCTGGTTATGTTTTACAAAATCCCAGTCGTGTCGGCCCGTACTTTTCCGTGGTGACATTATATACGTCTATAATTTTATATATCCTAACCTAAGGCAACTTAACATCTCGGATGTAGTATTTTCCAACATTCCTGGCGGGTCAGTCCCTACTTCTCGGTGGGAACATTATATACGTCTATATCGTAATATAACCTAACCTAACCCATCTAGACCCTCGCTGGTAATGTTTTACAGAATCCCGGTCGTGTCGTCTCGTACGTCTCGGTGCGGACATTATATACGTCTATAACGTTATATATCCTAACCTAAGGGAACCTAACATCACGGGTGTAGTATTTCACAACATTCCTGGCTGGTCGGCCCCACTTCTCGGTGGGAAAATTATATACGTTTATAAGTAGTATAACCTAACCTAACCCATCTAGCACCTCGCTTGTAATGTTTTGCAGAATCCCGGTCGTGTCGGCCCGTACGTCTCGGTGCGGACATTATATACGTCTATAACGTTATATATCCTAACCTAAGGGTACCTAACATCTCGGATGTAGTATTTCACAACATTCCTGGCTGGTCGGCCCCACTTCTCGGTGGGAACATTATATACGTTTATAACGAAGTATAACCTAACCTAACCCATCTAGACCCTAGCTTGTAATGTTTTACAAAATCCCGCTCGTGTCGGCCCGTACTTCTCCGTGGGTACATTATATACGTCTATATCGTTATATATCCTAACCTAAGGCAACCTAACATCTCGGATGTAGTATTTTCCAACATTCCTGGCGGGTCGGCCCCTACTTCTCGGTGGGCACATTATATTCGTCTATATCGTAATATAACCAAACCTAACCCATCTAGACCCTCGCTGGTAATGTTTTACAAAATCCCGGTCGTGTCGGCCCGTACTTCTCCGTGGGGACATTATATACGTCTATATCGTTATATATCCTAACCTAAGGCAACTTAACAGCTCCGATGTAGTATTTTCCAACATTCCTGGCGGGTTGGCCCCTACTTCTCGGTGGGCACATTATATACGTCTATATCGTAATATAACCTAACCTAACCCATCTAGCCCCTCGCTTGTAATGTTTTGCAGAATCCCTGTCGTGTCGGCCCGTACGTCTCGGTGCGGACATTATATACGTCTATAACGTTATATATACTAACCTAAGCGAACGTAACATCTCGGATGTAGTATTTCACAACATTCCTGGCTGGTCGGCCCCACTTCTCGGTGGGAACATTATATACGTTTATAACGAAGTATAACTTAAGCTAACCCATCTAGAGCCTCGCTTGTAATGTTTTACAGAATCCCGGTCGTGTCGTCCCGTACGTCTCGGTGCGGACATTATATACGTCTATAACGTTATATATCCTAACCAAAGGCAACCTAACATCTCGAATGTAGTATTTCACAACATTCCTTGCGGGTCGGCCCCACTTCTCGGTGGGAACATTATTTACGTCTATAACGTAATATAACCTAACCTAATCCATCTAGACCCTCGCTGGTAATGTTTTACAAAATCCCGGTCGTGTCGGCCCGTACATCTCGGTGCGGGCATTATATACGTCTATAACGTTATATATCCTAACCAAAGGCAACCTAACACCTCGAATGTAGTATTTCACAACATTCCTGGCGGGTCGGCCCAACTTCTCGGTGCGGACATTATATACGTCTATAACGTTATATATCCTAACCTAAGGGTACCTAACATCTCGGATGTAGTATTTCACAACATTCCTGGCTGGTCGGCCCCACTTCTCGGTGGGAACATTATATACGTTTATAACGAAGTATAACCTAACCTAACCCATCTAGACCCTCGCTTGTAATGTTTTACAAAATCCCGCTCGTGTCGGCCCGTACTTCTCCGTGGGTACATTATATACGTCTATAACGTTATATATCCTAACCAAAGGCAACCTGACATCTCGAATGTAGTATTTCACAACATTCCTGGCGGGTCGGCCCCACTTCTCGGTGCGGACATTATATACGTCTATAACGTTATATATCCTAACCTAAGGGTACCTAACATCTCGGATGTAGTATTTCACAACATTCCTGGCTGGTCGGCCCCACTTCTCGGTGGGAACATTATATACGTTTATAACGAAGTATAACCTAACCTAACCCATCTAGACCCTCGCTTGTAATGTTTTACAAAATCCCGCTCGTGTCGGCCCGTACTTCTCCGTGGGTACATTATATACGTCTATATCGTTATATATCCTAACCTAAGGCAACCTAACATCTCGGATGTAGTATTTTCCAACATTCCTGGCGGGTCGGCCCCTACTTCTCGGTGGGCACATTATATACGTCTATAACGTAATATAACCTAACCTAATCCATCTAGACCCTCGCTGGTAATGTTTTACAAAATCCCGGTCGTGTCGGCCCGTACTTCTCCGTGGGGACATTATATACGTCTATAACGTTATATATCCTAACCTAAGGGAACCTAACATCTCGAATGTAGTATTTTCCAACATTCCTGGCGGGGCGGCCGCTACTTCTTGGTGGGAACATTATATACGTCTATATCGTAATATAACCTAACCTAACCCATCTAGACCCTCGCTGGTAATGTTTTACAGAATCCCGGTCGTGTCGTCTCGTACGTCTCGGTGCGGACATTATATACGTCTATAACGTTATATATCCTAACCAAAGGCAACCTAACATCTCGGATGTAGTATTTTCCAACATTCCTGGCGGGGCGGCCGCTACTTCTTGGTGGGCACATTATATACGTTTATAACGAGGTATAACCTAACCTAACCCATCTAGACCATCGCTTGTAATGTTTTACAGAATCCCGGTCGTGTCGTCCCGTACGTCTCGGCGCGGACATTATATACGTCTATAACGTTTTATATCCTAACCAAAGGCAACCTAACATCTCGGATGTAGTATTTTCCAACATTCCTGGCGGGGCGGCCCCTACTTCTCGGTGGGCACATTATATACGTCTATATCGTAATATAACCTAACCTAACCCATCTAGCCCCTCGCTTGTAATGTTTTTCAGAATCCCGGTCGTGTCGGCCCGTACGTCTCGGTTCGGACATTATATACGTCTATAACGTTATATATCCTAACCTAAGCGAACCTAACATGTCGGATGTAGTATTTCACAACATTCCTGGCTGGTCGGCCCCACTTCTCGGTGGGAACATTATATACGTTTATAACGAAGTATAACTTAACCTAACCCATCTAGAGCCTCGCTTGTAATGTTTTACAGAATCCCGGTCGTGTCGTCCCGTACGTCTCGGTGCGGACATTATATACGTCTATAACGTTATATATCCTAACCAAAGGCAACCTAACATCTCGAATGTAGTATTTCACAACATTCCTTGCGGGTCGGCCCCACTTCTCGGTGGGAACATTATTTACGTCTATAACGTAATATAACCTAACCTAATCCATCTAGACCCTCGCTGGTAATGTTTTACAAAATCCCGGTCGTGTCGGCCCGTACATCACTGTGCGGGCATTATATACGTCTATAACGTTATATATCCTAACCAAAGGCAACCTAACATCTCGAATGTAGTATTTCACAACATTCCTGGCGGGTCGGCCCCACTTCTCGGTGGGAACATTATTTACGTCTATAACGTAATATAACCTAACCTAATCCATCTAGACCCTCGCTGGTAATGTTTTACAAAATCCCGGTCGTGTCGGCCCGTACTTCTCCGTGGGGACATTATATACGTCTATAACGTTATATATCCTAACCTAAGGGAACCTAACATCACGGATGTAGTATTTCACAACATTCCTGGCTGGTCGGCCCCACTTCTCGGTGGGAACATTATATACGTTTATAACGAAGTATAACCTAACCTAACCCATCTAGACCCTCGCTTGTAATGTTTTACAAAATCCCGCTCGTGTCGGCCCGTACTTCTCCGTGGGTACATTATATATGTCTATATCGTTATATATCCTAACCTAAGGCAACCTAACATCTCGGATGCAGTATTTTCCAACATTCCTGGCGGGTCGGCCCCTACTTCTCGGTGGGCACATTATATACGTCTATAACGTAATATAACCTAACCTAATCCATCTAGACCCTCGCTGGTAATGTTTTACAAAATCCCGGTCGTGTCGGCCCGTACTTCTCCGTGGGGACATTATATACGTCTATAACGTTATATATCCTAACCTAAGGGAACCTAACATCTCGAATGTAGTATTTTCCAACATTCCTGGCGGGGCGGCCGCTACTTCTTGGTGGGAACATTATATACGTCTATATCGTAATATAACCTAACCTAACCCATCTAGACCCTCGCTGGTAATATTCTACAAAATCCCGGTCGTGTCGTCTCGAACGTCTCGGTGCGGACATTATATACGTCTATAACGTTATATATCCTAACCTAAGGGATCCTAACATCACGGATGTAGTATTTCACAACATTCCTGGCTGGTCGGCCCCACTTCTCGGTGGGAAAATTATATACGTTTATAACGTAGTATAACCTAACCTAACCCATCTAGCCCCTCGCTTGTAATGTTTTGCAGAATCCCGGTCGTGTCGGCCCGTACGTCTCCGTGCGGACATTATATACGTCTATAACGTTATATATCCTAACCTAAGGGTACCTAACATCTCGCATGTAGTATTTCACAACATTCCTGGCTGGTCGGCCCCACTTCTCGGTGGGAACATTATATACGTTTATAACGAAGTATAACCTAACCTAACCCATCTAGACCCTCGCTTGTAATGTTTTACAGAATCCCGGTCGTTTCGTCCCGTACGTCTCGGCGCGGACATTATATACGTCTATAACGTTTTATATCCTAGCCAAAGGCAACCTAACATCTCGAATGTAGTATTTCACAACATTCCTGGCGGGTCGGCCCCTACTTCTAGGTGGGCACATTATATACGTCTATATCGTAATATAACCAAACCTAACCCATCTAGACACTCGCTGGTAATGTTTTACAAAATCCCGGTCGTGTCGGCCCGTACTTCTCCGTGGGGACATCATATACGTCTATATCGTTATATATCCTAACCTAAGGCAACTTAACATCTCCGATGTAGTATTTTCCAACATTCCTGGCGGGTCGGCCCCTACTTCTCGGTGGGCGCATTATATACGTCTATATCGTAATATAACCTAACCTAACCCATCTAGCCCCTCGCTGGTTATGTTTTACAAAATCCCAGTCGTGTCGGCCCGTACTTTTCCGTGGTGACATTATATACGTCTATAATTTTATATATCCTAACCTAAGGCAACTTAACATCTCGGATGTAGTATTTTCCAACATTCCTGGCGGGTCAGTCCCTACTTCTCGGTGGGAACATTATATACGTCTATATCGTAATATAACCTAACCTAACCCATCTAGACCCTCGCTGGTAATGTTTTACAGAATCCCGGTCGTGTCGTCTCGTACGTCTCGGTGCGGACATTATATACGTCTATAACGTTATATATCCTAACCTAAGGGAACCTAACATCACGGGTGTAGTATTTCACAACATTCCTGGCTGGTCGGCCCCACTTCTCGGTGGGAAAATTATATACGTTTATAACGTAGTATAACCTAACCTAACCCATCTAGCACCTCGCTTGTAATGTTTTGCAGAATCCCGGTCGTGTCGGCCCGTACGTCTCGGTGCGGACATTATATACGTCTATAACGTTATATATCCTAACCTAAGGGTACCTAACATCTCGGATGTAGTATTTCACAACATTCCTGGCTGGTCGGCCCCACTTCTCGGTGGGAACATTATATACGTTTATAACGAAGTATAACCTAACCTAACCCATCTAGACCCTAGCTTGTAATGTTTTACAAAATCCCGCTCGTGTCGGCCCGTACTTCTCCGTGGGTACATTATATACGTCTATATCGTTATATATCCTAACCTAAGGCAACCTAACATCTCGGATGTAGTATTTTCCAACATTCCTGGCGGGTCGGCCCCTACTTCTCGGTGGGCACATTATATACGTCTATATCGTAATATAACCAAACCTAACCCATCTAGACCCTCGCTGGTAATGTTTTACAAAATCCCGGTCGTGTCGGCCCGTACTTCTCCGTGGGGACATTATATACGTCTATATCGTTATATATCCTAACCTAAGGCAACTTAACAGCTCCGATGTAGTATTTTCCAACATTCCTGGCGGGTTGGCCCCTACTTCTCGGTGGGCACATTATATACGTCTATATCGTAATATAACCTAACCTAACCCATCTAGCCCCTCGCTTGTAATGTTTTGCAGAATCCCTGTCGTGTCGGCCCGTACGTCTCGGTGCGGACATTATATACGTCTATAACGTTATATATACTAACCTAAGCGAACGTAACATCTCGGATGTAGTATTTCACAACATTCCTGGCTGGTCGGCCCCACTTCTCGGTGGGAACATTATATACGTTTATAACGAAGTATAACTTAACCTAACCCATCTAGAGCCTCGCTTGTAATGTTTTACAGAATCCCGGTCGTGTCGTCCCGTACGTCTCGGTGCGGACATTATATACGTCTATAACGTTATATATCCTAACCAAAGGCAACCTAACATCTCGAATGTAGTATTTCACAACATTCCTTGCGGATCGGCCCCACTTCTCGGTGGGAACATTATTTACGTCTATAACGTAATATAACCTAACCTAATCCATCTAGACCCTCGCTGGTAATGTTTTACAAAATCCCGGTCGTGTCGGCCCGTACTTCTCCGTGGGGACATTATATACGTCTATAACGTTATGTATCCTAACCTAAGGGAACCTAACATCTCGGATGTAGTATTTTCCAACATTCCTCGCGGGGCGGCCCCTACTTCTCGGTGGGCACATTATATACGTCTATATCGTAATATAACCTAACCTAACCCATCTAGCCCCTCGCTTGTAATGTTTTGCAGAATCCCGGTCGTGTCGGCCCGTACGTCTCGGTGCGGACATTATATACGTCTATAACGTTATATATCCTAACCTAAGCGAACCGAACATCTCGGATGTAGTATTTCACAACATTCCTGGCTGGTCGGCCCCACTTCTCGGTGGGAACATTATATACGTTTATAACGAAGTATAACTTAACCTAACCCATCTAGAGCCTCGCTTGTAATGTTTTACAGAATCCCGGTCGTGTCGTACCGTACGTCTCGGTGCGGACATTATATACGTCTATAACGTTATATATCCTAACCAAAGGCAACCTAACATCTCGAATGTAGTATTTCACAACATTCCTTGCGGGTCGGCCCCACTTCTCGGTGGGAACATTATTTACGTCTATAACGTAATATAACCTAACCTAATCCATCTAGACCCTCGCTGGTAATGTTTTACAAAATCCCGGTCGTGTCGGCCCGTACTTCTCCGTGGGGACATTATATACGTCTATAACGTTATATATCCTAACCTAAGGGAACCTAACATCCCGGATGTAGTATTTTCCAACATTCCTGGCGGGGCGGCCGCTACTTCTTGGTGGGAACATTATATACGTCTATATCGTAATATAACCTAACCTAACCCATCTAGACTCTCGCTGGTAATGTTCAACAAAATCCCGGTCGTGTCGTCTCGTACGTCTCATTGCGGACATTATATACGTCTATAACGTTATATATCCTAACCTAAGGGAACCTAACATCACGGATGTAGTATTTCACAACATTCCTGGCTGGTCGGCCCCACTTCTCGGTGGGTAAATTATATACGTTTATAACGTAGTATAACCTAACCTAACCCATCTAGCCCCTCGCTTGCAATGTTTTGCAGAATCCCGGTCGTGTCGGCCCGTACGTCTCGGTGCGGACATTATATACGTCTATAACGTTATATATCCTAACCTAAGGGTACCTAACATCTCGCATGTAGTATTTCACAACATTCCTGGCTGGTCGGCCCCACTTCTCGGTGGGAACCTTATATACGTTTATAACGAAGTATAACCTAACCTAACCCATCTAGACCCTCGCTTGTAATGTTTTACAGAATCCCGGTCGTGTCGTCCCGTACGTCTCGGCGCGGACATTATATACGTCTATAACGTTTTATATCCTAACCAAAGGCAACCTAACATCTCGAATGTAGTATTTCACAACTTTCCTGGCGGGTCGGCTCCACTTCTCGGTGGGAACATTATTTACGTCTATAACGTAATATAACCTAACCTAATCCATCTAGACCCTCGCTGGTAATGTTTTACAAAATCCCGGTCGTGTCGGCCCGTACTTCTCCGTGGGGACATTATATACGTCTATATCGTTATATATCCTAACCTAAGGCAACCTAACATCTCGGATGTAGTATTTTCCAACATTCCTGGCGGGTCGGCCCCTACTTCTCGGTGGGCACATTATATACGTCTATATCGTAATATAACCAAACCTAACCCATCTAGACCCTCGCTGGTAATGTTTTACAAAATCCCGGTCGTGTCGGCCCGTACTTCTCCGTGGGGACATTATATACGTCTATGTCGTTATATATCCTAACCTAAGGCAACTTAACAGCTCCGATGTAGTATTTTCCAACATTCCTGGCGGGTTGGCCCCTACTTCTCGGTGGGCACATTATATACGTCTATATCGTAATATAACCTAACCTAACCCATCTAGCCCCTCGCTTGTAATGTTTTGCAGAATCCCTGTCGTGTCGGCCCGTACGTCTCGGTGCGGACATTATATACGTCTATAACGTTATATATACTAACCTAAGCGAACGTAACATCTCGGATGTAGTATTTCACAACATTCCTGGCTGGTCGGCCCCACTTCTCGGTGGGAACATTATATACGTTTATAACGTAATATAACCTAACCTAACCCATCTAGCCCCTCGCTGGTTATGTTTTACAAAATCCCAGTCTTGTCGGCCCGTACTTTTCCGTAGGGACATTATATACATCTATAATTTTATATATCCTAACCTAAGGCAACTTAACATCTCGGATGTAGTATTTTCCAACATTTCTGGCGGGTCAGTCCCTACTTCTCGGTGGGCACATTATATACGTCTATATCGTAATATAACCTAACCTAACCCATCTAGACCCTCGCTGGTAATGTTTTACAGAATCCCGGTCGGGTCGTCCCGTACGTCTCGGCGCGGACATTATATACGTCTATAACGTTTTATATCCTAACCAAAGGCAACCTAACATCTCGAATGTAGTATTTCACAACATTCCTGGCGGGTCGGTCCCACTTCTCGGTGGGAACATTATTTACGTCTATACCGTAATATAACCTAACCTAATCCATCTAGACCCTCGCTGGTAATGTTTTACAAAATCCCGGTCGTGTCGGCCCGTACTTCTCGGTGCGGACATTATATACGTCTATAACGTTATATATCCTAACCTAGGCGAACCTAACATCTCGGATGTAGTATTTCACAACATTCCTTGCGGGTCGGCCCCACTTCTCGGTGGGAACATTATTTACGTCTGTAACGTAATATAACCTAACCTAATCCATCTAGACCCTCGCTGGTAATGTTGTACAAAATCCCGGTCGTGTCGGCCCGTACTTCTCCTTGGGGACATTATATACGTCTATATCGTTATATATCCTAACCTAAGGCAACCTAACATCTCGGATGTAGTATTTTCCAACATTCCTGGCGGGTCGGCCCCTACTTCTCGTTGGGCACATTATATACGTCTATATCGTAATATAACCAAACCTAACCCATCTAGACCCTCGCTGGTAATGTTCTACAAAATCCCGGTCGTGTCGTCTCGTACGTCTCGGTGCGGACATTATATACGTCTATAACGTTATATATCCTAACCTAAGGGAACCTAACATCACGGATGTAGTATTTCACAACATTCCTGGCTGGTCGGCCCCACTTCTCGGTGGGTAAATTATATACGTTTATAACGTAGTATAACCTAACCTAACCCATCTAGCCCCTCGCTTGCAATGTTTTGCAGAATCCCGGTCGTGTCGGCCCGTACGTCTCGGTGCGGACATTATATACGTCTATAACGTTATATATCCTAACCTAAGGGTACCTAACATCTCGCATGTAGTATTTCACAACATTCCTGGCTGGTCGGCCCCACTTCTCGGTGGGAACCTTATATACGTTTATAACGAAATATAACCTAACCTAACCCATCTAGACCTTCGCTTGTAATGTTTTACAGAATCCCGGTCGTGTCGTCCCGTACGTCTCGGCGCGGACATTATATACGTCTATAACGTTTTATATCCTAACCAAAGGCAACCTAACATCTCGAATGTAGTATTTCACAACATTCCTGGCGGGTCGGCTCCACTTCTCGGTGGGAACATTATTTACGTCTATAACGTAATATAACCTAACCTAATCCATCTAGACCCTCGCTGGTAATGTTTTACAAAATCCCGGTCGTGTCGGCCCGTACTTCTCCGTGGGGACATTATATACGTCTATATCGTTATATATCCTAACCTAAGGCAACCTAACATCTCGGATGTAGTATTTTCCAACATTCCTGGCGGGTCGGCCCCTACTTCTCGGTGGGCACATTATATACGTCTATATCGTAATATAACCAAACCTAACCCATCTAGACCCTCGCTGGTAATGTTTTACAAAATCCCGGTCGTGTCGG
Organism: Xylocopa violacea; assembly: GCA_963969225.1. Classification (NCBI taxonomy): domain Eukaryota; kingdom Metazoa; phylum Arthropoda; class Insecta; order Hymenoptera; family Apidae; genus Xylocopa; species Xylocopa violacea. The sequence goes on from CAXAJV010000481.1 coordinate 1,058,035, forward strand.
CCCGTACTTCTCCGTGGGGACATTATATACGTCTATATCGTTATATATCCTAACCTAAGGCAACTTAACAGCTCCGATGTAGTATTTTCCAACATTCCTGGCGGGTTGGCCCCTACTTCTCGGTGGGCACATTATATACGTCTATATCGTAATATAACCTAACCTAACCCATCTAGCCCCTCGCTTGTAATGTTTTGCAGAATCCCTGTCGTGTCGGCCCGTACGTCTCGGTGCGGACATTATATACGTCTATAACGTTATATATACTAACCTAAGCGAACGTAACATCTCGGATGTAGTATTTCACAACATTCCTGGCTGGTCGGCCCCACTTCTCGGTGGGAACATTATATACGTTTATAACGTAATATAACCTAACCTAACCCATCTAGCCCCTCGCTGGTTATGTTTTACAAAATCCCAGTCTTGTCGGCCCGTACTTTTCCGTAGGGACATTATATACATCTATAATTTTATATATCCTAACCTAAGGCAACTTAACATCTCGGATGTAGTATTTTCCAACATTCCTGGCGGGTCAGTCCCTACTTCTCGGTGGGCACATTATATACGTCTATATCGTAATATAACCTAACCTAACCCATCTAGACCCTCGCTGGTAATGTAATACAGAATCCCGGTCGGGTCGTCCCGTACGTCTCGGCGCAGACATTATATACGTCTATAACGTTTTATATCCTAACCAAAGGCAACCTAACATCTCGAATGTAGTATTCCACAACATTCCTGGCGGGTCGGTCCCACTTCTCGGTGGGAACATTATTTACGTCTATAACGTAATATAACCTAACCTAATCCATCTAGACCCTCGCTGGTAATGTTTTACAAAATCCCGGTCGTGTCGGCCCGTACTTCTCGGTGCGGACATTATATACGTCTATAACGTTATATATCCTAACCTAGGCGAACCTAACATCTCGGATGTAGTATTTCACAACATTCCTTGCGGGTCGGCCCCACTTCTCGGTGGGAACATTATTTACGTCTATAACGTAATATAACCTAACCTAATCCATCTAGACCCTCGCTGGTAATGTTTTACAAAATCCCGGTCGTGTCGGCCCGTACTTCTCCGTGGGGACATTATATACGTCTATAACGTTATATATCCTAACCTAAGGGAACCTAACATCTCGGATGTAGTATTTTCCAACATTCCTGGCGGGGCGGCCGCTACTTCTTGGTGGGAACATTATATACGTCTATATCGTAATATAACCTAACCTAACCCATCTAGACCCTCGCTGGTAATGTTCTACAAAATCCCGGTCGTGTCGTCTCGTACGTCTCGGTGCGGACATTATATACGTCTATAACGTTATATATCCTAACCTAAGGGAACCTAACATCACGGATGTAGTATTTCACAACATTCCTGGCTGGTCGGCCCCACTTCTCGGTGGGTAAATTATATACGTTTATAACGTAGTATAACCTAACCTAACCCATCTAGCCCCTCGCTTGCAATGTTTTGCAGAATCCCGGTCGTGTCGGCCCGTACGTCTCGGTGCGGACATTATATACGTCTATAACGTTATATATCCTAACCTAAGGGTACCTAACATCTCGCATGTAGTATTTCACAACATTCCTGGCTGGTCGGCCCCACTTCTCGGTGGGAACCTTATATACGTTTATAACGAAGTATAACCTAACCTAACCCATCTAGACCCTCGCTTGTAATGTTTTACAGAATCCCGGTCGTGTCGTCCCGTACGTCTCGGCGCGGACATTATATACGTCTATAACGTTTTATATCCTAACCAAAGGCAACCTAACATCTCGAGTGTAGTATTTCACAACATTCCTGGCGGGTCGGCTCCACTTCTCGCTGGGAACATTATTTACGTCTATAACGTAATATAACCTAACCTAATCCATCTAGACCCTCGCTGGTAATGTTTTACAAAATCCCGGTCGTGTCGGCCCGTACTTCTCCGTGGGGACATTATATACGTCTATATCGTTATATATCCTAACCTAAGGCAACCTAACATCTCGGATGTAGTATTTTCCAACATTCCTGGCGGGTCGGCCCCTACTTCTCGGTGGGCACATTATATACGTCTATATCGTAATATAACCAAACCTAACCCATCTAGACCCTCGCTGGTAATGTTTTACAAAATCCCGGTCGTGTCGGCCCGTACTTCTCCGTGGGGACATTATATACGTCTATATCGTTATATATCCTAACCTAAGGCAACTTAACAGCTCCGATGTAGTATTTTCCAACATTCCTGGCGGGTTGGCCCCTACTTCTCGGTGGGCACATTATATATGTCTATATCGTAATATAACCTAACCTAACCCATCTAGCCCCTCGCTTGTAATGTTTTGCAGAATCCCTGTCGTGTCGGCCCGTACGTCTCGGTGCGGACATTATATACGTCTATAACGTTATATATACTAACCTAAGCGAACGTAGCATCTCGGATGTAGTATTTCACAACATTCCTGGCTGGTCTGCCCCACTTCTCGGTGGGAACATTATATACGTTTATAACGTAATATAACCTAACCTAACCCATCTAGCCCCTCGCTGGTTATGTTTTACAAAATCCCAGTCTTGTCGGACCGTACTTTTCCGTGGGCACATTATATACGTCTATAATTTTATATATCCTAACCTAAGGCAACTTAACATCTCGGATGTAGTATTTTCCAACATTCCTGGCGGGTCAGTCCCTACTTCTCGGTGGGCACATTATATACGTCTATATCGTAATATAACCTAACCTAACCCATCTAGACCCTCGCTGGTAATGTTTTACAGAATCCCGGTCGGGTCGTCCCGTACGTCTCGGCGCGGACATTATATACGTCTATAACGTTATATATCCTAACCAAAGGCAACCTAACATCTCGAATGTAGTATTTCACAACATTCCTGGCGGGTCGGCCCCACTTCTCGGTGGGAACATTATTTACGTCTATAACGTAATATAACCTAACCTAATCCATCTAGACCCTCGCTGGTAATGTTCTACAAAATCCCGGTCGTGTCGTCTCGTACGTCTCGGTGCGGACATTATATACGTCTATAACGTTATATATCCTAACCTAAGGGAACCTAACATCACGGATGTAGTATTTCACAACATTCCTGGCTTGTCGGCCCCACTTCTCGGTGGGAAAATTATATACGTTTGTAACGTAGTATAACCTAACCTAACCCATCCAGCCCCTCGCTTGTAATGTTTTGCAGAATCCCGGTCGTGTCGGCCCGTACGTCTCCGTGCGGACATTATATACGTCTACAACGTTATATATCCTAACCTAAGGGTACCTAACATCTCGCATGTAGTATTTCACAACATTCCTGGCTGGTCGGCCCCACTTCTCGGTGGGAACATTATATACGTTTATAACGAAGTATAACCTAACCTAACCCATTTGAGACCCTCGCTTGTAATGTTTTACAGAATCCCGGTCGTGTCGTCCCGTACGTATCGGCGCGGACATTATATACGTCTATAACGTTTTATATCCTAACCAAAGGCAACCTAACATCTCGAATGTAGTATTTCACAACATTCCTGGCGGGTCGGTCCCACTTCTCGGTGGGAACATTATTTACGTCTATAACGTAATATAACCTAACCTAATCCATCTAGACCCTCGCTGGTAATGTTTTACAAAATCCCGGTCGTGTCTGCCCGTACTTCTCCGTGGGGACATTATATACGTCTATATCGTTATATATCCAAACCTAAGGCAACCTAACATCTCGGATGTAGTATTTTCCAACATTCCTGGCGGGTCGGCCCCTACTTCTAGGTGGGCACATTATATACGTCTATATCGTAATATAACCTAACCTAACCCATCTAGACCCACGCTGGTAATGTTTTACAAAATCCCGGTCGTGTCGGCCCGTACTTCTCCGTGGGGACATTATATACGTCTATATCGTTATATATCCTAACCTAAGGCAACTTAACATCTCCGATGTAGTATTTTCCAACATTCCTGGCGGGTCGGCCCCTACTTCTCGGTGGGCACATTATATACGTCTATATCGTAATATAACCTAACCTAACCCATCTAGCCCCTCGCTTGTAATGTTTTGCAGAATCCCGGTCGTGTCGGCCGGTACGTCTCGGTGCGGACATTATATACGTCTATAACGTTATATATCCTAACCTAAGCGAACCTAACATCTCGGATGTAGTATTTCACAACATTCCTGGCTGGTCGGCCCCACTTCTCGGTGGGAACATTATATACGTTTATAACGAAGTATAACTTAACCTAACCCATCTAGACCCTCGCTTGTAATGTTTTACAGAATCCCGGTCGTGTCGTCCCGTACGTCTCGGTGCGGGCATTATATACGTCTATAACGTTATATATCCTAACCAAAGGCAACCTAACATCTCGAATGTAGTATTTCACAACATTCCTGGCGGGTCGGCCCCACTTCTCGGTGGGAACATTATTTACGTCTATAACGTAATATAACCTAACCTAATCCATCTAGACCCTCGCTGGTAATGTTTTACAAAATCCCGGTCGTGTCGGCCCGTACTTCTCCGTGGGGACATTATATACGTCTATATCGTTATATATCCTAACCTAAGGCAACCTAACATCTCGGATGTAGTATTTTCCAACATTCCTGGCGGGTCGGCCCCTACTTCTCGGTGGGCACATTATATACGTCTATATCGTAATATAACCAAACCTAACCCATCTAGACCCTCGCTGGTAATGTTTTACAAAATCCCGGTCGTGTCGGCCCGTACTTCTCCGTGGGGACATTATATACGTCTATATCGTTATATATCCTAACCTAAGGCAACTTAACAGCTCCGATGTAGTATTTTCCAACATTCCTGGCGAGTTGGCCCCTACTTCTCGGTGGGCACATTATATACGTCTATATCGTAATATAACCTAACCTAACCCATCTAGCCCCTCGCTTGTAATGTTTTGCAGAATCCCTGTCGTGTCGGCCCGTACGTCTCGGTGCGGACATTATATACGTCTATAACGTTATATATACTAACCTAAGCGAACGTAACATCTCGGATGTAGTATTTCACAACATTCCTGGCTGGTCGGCCCCACTTCTCGGTGGGAACATTATATACGTTTATAACGTAATATAACCTAACCTAACCCATCTAGCCCCTCGCTGGTTATGTTTTACAAAATCCCAGTCTTGTCGGCCCGTACTTTTCCGTGGGGACATTATATACCTCTATAATTTTATATATCCTAACCTAAGGCAACTTAACATCTCGGATGTAGTATTTTCCAACATTCCTGGCGGGTCAGTCCCTACTTCTCGGTGGGCACATTATATACGTCTATATCGTAATATAACCTAACCTAACCCATCTAGACCCTCGCTGGTAATGTTTTACAGAATCCCGGTCGGGTCGTCCCGTACGTCTCGGCGCGGACATTATATACGTCTATAACGTTTTATATCCTAACCAAAGGCAACCTAACATCTCGAATGTAGTATTTCACAACATTCCTGGCGGGTCGGTCCCACTTCTTGGTGGGAACATTATATACGTCTATATCGTAATATAACCTAACCTAACCCATCTAGACCCTCGCTGGTAATGTTCTACAAAATCCCGGTCGTGTCGTCTCGTACGTCTCGGTGCGGACATTATATACGTCTATAACGTTATATATCCTAACCTAAGGGAACCTAACATCACAGATGTAGTATTTCACAACATTCCTGGCTGGTCGGCCCCACTTCTCGGTGGGAAAATTATATACGTTTATAACGTAGTATAACCTAACCTAACCCATCTAGCCCCTCGCTTGTAATGTTTTGCAGAATCCCGGTCGTGTCGGCCCGTACGTCTCGGTGCGGACATTATATACGTCTATAACGTTATATATCCTAACCTAAGGGTACCTAACATCTCGCATGTAGTATTTCACAACATTCCTGGCTGGTCGGCCCCACTTCTCGGTGGGTACCTTATATACGTTTATAACGAAGTATAACCTAACCTAACCCATCTAGACCCTCGCTTGTAATGTTTTACAGAATCCCGGTCGTGTCGTCCCGTACGTCTCGGCGCGGACATTATATACGTCTATAACGTTTTATATCCTAACCAAAGGCAACCTAACATCTCGAATGTAGTATTTCACAACATTCCTGGCGGGTCGGCTCCACTTCTCGGTGGGAACATTATTTACGTCTATAACGTAATATAACCTAACCTAATCCATCTAGACCCTCGCTGATAATGTTTTGCAAAATCCCGGTCGTGTCGGCCCGTACTTCTCCGTGGGGACATTATATACGTCTATATCGTTATATATCCTAACCTAAGGCAACCTAACATCTCGGATGTAGTATTTTCCAACATTCCTGGCGGGTCGGCCCCTACTTCTCGGTGGGCACATTATATACGTCTATATCGTAATATAACCAAACCTAACCCATCTAGACCCTCGCTGGTAATGTTTTACAAAATCCCGGTCGTGTCGGCCCTTACTTCTCCGTGGGGACATTATATACGTCTATATCGTTATATATCCTAACCTAAGCGAACGTAACATCTCGGATGTAGTATTTCACAACATTCCTGGCTGGTCGGCACCACTTCTCGGTGGGAACATTATATACGTTTATAACGTAATATAACCTAACCTAACCCATCTAGCCCCTCGCTGGTTATGTTTTACAAAATCCCAGTCTTGTCGGCCCGTACTTTTCCGTGGGGACATTATATACGTCTATAATTTTATATATCCTAACCTAAGGCAACTTAACATCTCGGATGTAGTATTTTCCAACATTCCTGGCGGGTCAGTCCCTACTTCTCGGTGGGCACATTATATACGTCTATATCGTAATATAACCTAACCTAACCCATCTAGACCCTCGCTGGTAATGTTTTACAGAATCCCGGTCGTGTCGTCCCGTACGTCTCGGCGCGGACATTATATACGTCTATAACGTTTTATATCCTAACCAAAGGCAACCTAACATCTCGAATGTAGTATTTCACAACATTCCTGGCTGGTCGGCCCCACTTCTCGGTGGGAAAATTATATACGTTTATAACGTAGTATAACCTAACCTAACCCATCTAGCCCCTCGCTTGTAATGTTTTGCAGAATCCCGGTCGTGTCGGCCCGTACGTCTCGGTGCGGACATTATATACGTCTATAACGTTATATATCCTAACCTAAGGGTACCTAACATCTCGGATGTAGTATTTCACAACATTCCTGGCTGGTCGGCCCCACTTCTCGGTGGGAACATTACATACGTTTATAACGAAGTATAACCTAACCTAACCCATCTAGACCCTCGCTTGTAATGTTTTACAAAATCCCGGTCGTGTCGGCCCGTACTTCTCCGTGGGGACATTATATACGTCTATAACGTTATATATCCTAACCTAAGGGAACCTAACATCTCGGATGTAGTATTTTCCAACATTCCTGGCGGGGCGGCCGCTACTTCTTGGTGGGAACATTATATACGTCTATATCGTAATATAACCTAACCTAACCCATCTAGACCCTCGCTGGTAATGTTCTACAAAATCCCGGTCGTGTCGTCTCGTACGTCTCGGTGCGGACATTATATACGTCTATAACGTTATATATCCTAACCTAAGGGAACCTAACATCACGGATGTAGTATTTCACAACATTCCTGGCGGGTCGGTCCCACTTCTCGGTGGGAACATTATTTACGTCTATAACGTAATATAACCTAACCTAATCCATCTAGACCCTCGCTGGAAATGTTTTACAAAATCCCGGTCGTGTCGGCCCGTACTTCTCGGTGCGGACATTATATACGTCTATAACGTTATATATCCTAACCTAGGCGAACCTAACATCTCGGATGTAGTATTTCACAACATTCCTTGCGGGTCGGCCCCACTTCTCGGTGGGAACATTATTTACGTTTATAACGAAGTATAACCTAACCTAACCCATCTAGACCCTCGCTTGTAATGTTTTACAGAATCCCGGTCGTGTCGTCCCGTACGTCTCGGCGCGGACATTATATACGTCTATAATGTTTTATATCCTAACCAAAGGCAACCTAACATCTCGAATGTAGTATTTCACAACATTCCTGGCGGGTCGGCTCCACTTCTCGGTGGGAACATTATTTACGTCTATAACGTAATATAACCAAACCTAACCCATCTAGACCCTCGCTGGTAATGTTTTACAAAATCCCGGTCGTGTCGGCCCGTACTTCTCCGTGGGGACATTATATACGTCTATATCGTTATATATCCTAACCTAAGGCAACTTAACAGCTCCGATGTAGTATTTTCCAACATTCCTGGCGGGTTGGCCCCTACTTCTCGGTGGGCACATTATATATGTCTATATCGTAATATAACCTAACCTAACCCATCTAGCCCCTCGCTTGTAATGTTTTGCAGAATCCCTGTCGTGTCGGCCCGTACGTCTCGGTGCGGACATTATATACGTCTATAACGTTATATATACTAACCTAAGCGAACGTAGCATCTCGGATGTAGTATTTCACAACATTCCTGGCTGGTCTGCCCCACTTCTCGGTGGGAACATTATATACGTTTATAACGTAATATAACCTAACCTAACCCATCTAGCCCCTCGCTGGTTATGTTTTACAAAATCCCAGTCTTGTCGGCCCGTACTTTTCCGTGGGGACATTATATACGTCTATAATTTTATATATCCTAACCTAAGGCAACTTAACATCTCGGATGTAGTATTTTCCAACATTCCTGGCGGGTCAGTCCCTACTTCTCGGTGGGCACATTATATACGTCTATATCGTAATATAACCTAACCTAACCCATCTAGACCCTCGCTTGTAATGTTTTACAGAATCCCGGTCGTGTCGTCCCGTACGTCTCGGTGCGGGCATTATATACGTCTATAACGTTATATATCCTAACCAAAGGCAACCTAACATCTCGAATGTAGTATTTCACAACATTCCTGGCGGGTCGGCCCCACTTCTCGGTGGGAACATTATTTACGTCTATAACGTAATATAACCTAACCTAATCCATCTAGACCCTCGCTGGTAATGTTCTACAAAATCCCGGTCGTGTCGTCTCGTACGTCTCTGTGCGGACATTATATACATCTATAACGTTATATATCCTAACCTAAGGGAACCTAACATCACGGATGTAGTATTTCACAACATTCCTGGCTTGTCGGCCCCACTTCTCGGTGGGAAAATTATATACGTTTGTAACGTAGTATAACCTAACCTAACCCATCCAGCCCCTCGCTTGTAATGTTTTGCAGAATCCCGGTCGTGTCGGCCCGTACGTCTCCGTGCGGACATTATATACGTCTACAACGTTATATATCCTAACCTAAGGGTACCTAACATCTCGCATGTAGTATTTCACAACATTCCTGGCTGGTCGGCCCCACTTCTCGGTGGGAACATTATATACGTTTATAACGAAGTATAACCTAACCTAACCCATTTGAGACCCTCGCTTGTAATGTTTTGCAGAATCCCGGTCGTGTCGTCCCGTACGTATCGGCGCGGACATTATATACGTCTATAACGTTTTATATCCTAACCAAAGGCAACCTAACATCTCGAATGTAGTATTTCACAACATTCCTGGCGGGTCGGTCCCACTTCTCGGTGGGAACATTATTTACGTCTATAACGTAATATAACCTAACCTAATCCATCTAGACCCTCGCTGGTAATGTTTTACAAAATCCCGGTCGTGTCTGCCCGTACTTCTCCGTGGGGACATTATATACGTCTATATCGTTATATATCCAAACCTAAGGCAACCTAACATCTCGGATGTAGTATTTTCCAACATTCCTGGCGGGTCGGCCCCTACTTCTAGGTGGGCACATTATATACGTCTATATCGTAATATAACCTAACCTAACCCATCTAGAACCACGCTGGTAATGTTTTACAAAATCCCGGTCGTGTCGGCCCGTACTTCTCCGTGGGGACATTATATACGTCTATATCGTTATATATCCTAACCTAAGGCAACTTAACATCTCCGATGTAGTATTTTCCAACATTCCTGGCGGGTCGGCCCCTACTTCTCGGTGGGCACATTATATACGTCTATATCGTAATATAACCTAACCTAACCCATCTAGCCCCTCGCTTGTAATGTTTTGCAGAATCCCTGTCGTGTCGGCCCGTACGTCTCGGTGCGGACATTATATACGTCTATAACGTTATATATACTAACCTAAGCGAACGTAACATCTCGGATGTAGTATTTCACAACATTCCTGGCTGGTCGGCCCCACTTCTCGGTGGGAACATTATATACGTTTATAACGTAATATAACCTAACCTAACCCATCTAGCCCCTCGCTGGTTATGTTTTACAAAATCCCAGTCTTGTCGGCCCGTACTTTTCCGTGGGGACATTATATACGTCTATAATTTTATATATCCTAACCTAAGGCAACTTAACATCTCGGATGTAGTATTTTCCAACATTCCTGGCGGGTCAGTCCCTACTTCTCGGTGGGCACATTATATACGTCTATATCGTAATATAACCTAACCTAACCCATCTAGACCCTCGCTGGTAATGTTTTACAGAATCCCGGTCGGGTCGTCCCGTACGTCTCGGCGCGGACATTATATACGTCTATAACGTTTTATATCCTAACCAAAGGCAACCTAACATCTCGAATGTAGTATTTCACAACATTCCTGGCGGGTCGGTCCCACTTCTTGGTGGGAACATTATATACGTCTATATCGTAATATAACCTAACCTAACCCATCTAGACCCTCGCTGGTAATGTTCTACAAAATCCCGGTCGTGTCGTCTCGTACGTCTCGGTGCGGACATTATATACGACTATAACGTTATATATCCTAACCTAAGGGAACCTAACATCACAGATGTAGTATTTCACAACATTCCTGGCTGGTCGGCCCCACTTCTCGGTGGGAAAATTATATACGTTTATAACGTAGTATAACCTAACCTAACCCATCTAGCCCCTCGCTTGTAATGTTTTGCAGAATCCCGGTCGTGTCGGCCCGTACGTCTCGGTGCGGACATTATATACGTCTATAACGTTATATATCCTAACCTAAGGGTACCTAACATCTCGCATGTAGTATTTCACAACATTCCTGGCTGGTCGGCCCCACTTCTCGGTGGGTACCTTATATACGTTTATAACGAAGTATAACCTAACCTAACCCATCTAGACCTTCACTTGTAATGTTTTACAGAATCCCGGTCGTGTCGTCCCGTACGTCTCGGCGCGGACATTATATACGTCTATAACGTTATATATACTAACCTAAGCGAACGTAACATCTCGGATGTAGTATTTCACAACATTCCTGGCGGGTCGGCTCCACTTCTCGGTGGGAACATTATTTACGTCTATAACGTAATATAACCTAACCTAATCCATCTAGACCCTCGCTGATAATGTTTTGCAAAATCCCGGTCGTGTCGGCCCGTACTTCTCCGTGGGGACATTATATACGTCTATATCGTTATATATCCTAACCTAAGGCAACCTAACATCTCGGATGTAGTATTTTCCAACATTCCTGGCGGGTCGGCCCCTACTTCTCGGTGGGCACATTATATACGTCTATATCGTAATATAACCAAACCTAACCCATCTAGACCCTCGCTGGTAATGTTTTACAAAATCCCGGTCGTGTCGGCCCGTACGTCTCCGTGGGGACATTATATACGTCTATATCGTTATATATCCTAACCTAAGCGAACGTAACATCTCGGATGTAGTATTTCACAACATTCCTGGCTGGTCGGCACCACTTCTCGGTGGGAACATTATATACGTTTATAACGTAATATAACCTAACCTAACCCATCTAGCCCCTCGCTGGTTATGTTTTACAAAATCCCAGTCTTGTCGGCCCGTACTTTTCCGTGGGGACATTATATACGTCTATAATTTTATATATCCTAACCTAAGGCAACTTAACATCTCGGATGTAGTATTTTCCAACATTCCTGGCGGGTCAGTCCCTACTTCTCGGTGGGCACATTATATACGTCTATATCGTAATATAACCTAACCTAACCCATCTAGACCCTCGCTGGTAATGTTTTACAGAATCCCGGTCGTGTCGTCCCGTACGTCTCGGCGCGGACATTATATACGTCTATAACGTTTTATATCCTAACCAAAGGCAACCTAACATCTCGAATGTAGTATTTCACAACATTCCTGGCTGGTCGGCCCCACTTCTCGGTGGGAAAATTATATACGTTTATAACGTAGTATAACCTAACCTAACCCATCTAGCCCCTCGCTTGTAATGTTTTGCAGAATCCCGGTCGTGTCGGCCCGTACGTCTCGGTGCGGACATTATATACGTCTATAACGTTATATATCCTAACCTAAGGGTACCTAACATCTCGGATGTAGTATTTCACAACATTCCTGGCTGGTCGGCCCCACTTCTCGGTGGGAACATTATATACGTTTATAACGAAGTATAACCTAACCTAACCCATCTAGACCCTCGCTTGTAATGTTTTACAAAATCCCGGTCGTGTCGGCCCGTACTTCTCCGTGGGGACATTATATACGTCTATAACGTTATATATCCTAACCTAAGGGAACCTAACATCTCGGATGTAGTATTTTCCAACATTCCTGGCGGGGCGGCCGCTACTTCTTGGTGGGAACATTATATACGTCTATATCGTAATATAACCTAACCTAACCCATCTAGACCCTCGCTTGTAATGTTTTACAGAATCCCGGTCGTGTCGTCCCGTACGTCTCGGCGCGGACATTATATACGTCTATAACGTTATATATACTAACCTAAGCGAACGTAACATCTCGGATGTAGTATTTCACAACATTCCTGGCGGGTCGGCTCCACTTCTCGGTGGGAACATTATTTACGTCTATAACGTAATATAACCTAACCTAATCCATCTAGACCCTCGCTGATAATGTTTTGCAAAATCCCGGTCGTGTCGGCCCGTACTTCTCCGTGGGGACATTATATACGTCTATATCGTTATATATCCTAACCTAAGGCAACCTAACATCTCGGATGTAGTATTTTCCAACATTCCTGGCGGGTCGGCCCCTACTTCTCGGTGGGCACATTATATACGTCTATATCGTAATATAACCAAACCTAACCCATCTAGACCCTCGCTGGTAATGTTTTACAAAATCCCGGTCGTGTCGGCCCGTACTTCTCCGTGGGGACATTATATACGTCTATATCGTTATATATCCTAACCTAAGCGAACGTAACATCTCGGATGTAGTATTTCACAACATTCCTGGCTGGTCGGCACCACTTCTCGGTGGGAACATTATATACGTTTATAACGTAATATAACCTAACCTAACCCATCTAGCCCCTCGCTGGTTATGTTTTACAAAATCCCAGTCTTGTCGGCCCGTACTTTTCCGTGGGGACATTATATACGTCTATAATTTTATATATCCTAACCTAAGGCAACTTAACATCTCGGATGTAGTATTTTCCAACATTCCTGGCGGGTCAGTCCCTACTTCTCGGTGGGCACATTATATACGTCTATATCGTAATATAACCTAACCTAACCCATCTAGACCCTCGCTGGTAATGTTTTACAGAATCCCGGTCGTGTCGTCCCGTACGTCTCGGCGCGGACATTATATACGTCTATAACGTTTTATATCCTAACCAAAGGCAACCTAACATCTCGAATGTAGTATTTCACAACATTCCTGGCTGGTCGGCCCCACTTCTCGGTGGGAAAATTATATACGTTTATAACGTAGTATAACCTAACCTAACCCATCTAGCCCCTCGCTTGTAATGTTTTGCAGAATCCCGGTCGTGTCGGCCCGTACGTCTCGGTGCGGACATTATATACGTCTATAACGTTATATATCCTAACCTAAGGGTACCTAACATCTCGGATGTAGTATTTCACAACATTCCTGGCTGGTCGGCCCCACTTCTCGGTGGGAACATTATATACGTTTATAACGAAGTATAACCTAACCTAACCCATCTAGACCCTCGCTTGTAATGTTTTACAAAATCCCGGTCGTGTCGGCCCGTACTTCTCCGTGGGGACATTATATACGTCTATAACGTTATATATCCTAACCTAAGGGAACCTAACATCTCGGATGTAGTATTTTCCAACATTCCTGGCGGGGCGGCCGCTACTTCTTGGTGGGAACATTATATACGTCTATATCGTAATATAACCTAACCTAACCCATCTAGACCCTCGCTGGTAATGTCCTACAAAATCCCGGTCGTGTCGTCTCGTACGTCTCGGTGCGGACATTATATACGTCTATAACGTTATATATCCTAACCTAAGGGAACCTAACATCACGGATGTAGTATTTCACAACATTCCTGGCGGGTCGGTCCCACTTCTCGGTGGGAACATTATTTACGTCTATAACGTAATATAACCTAACCTAATCCATCTAGACCCTCGCTGGAAATGTTTTACAAAATCCCGGTCGTGTCGGCCCGTACTTCTCGGTGCGGACATTATATACGTCTATAACGTTATATATCCTAACCTAGGCGAACCTAACATCTCGGATGTAGTATTTCACAACATTCCTTGCGGGTCGGCCCCACTTCTCGGTGGGAACATTATTTACGTTTATAACGAAGTATAACCTAACCTAACCCATCTAGACCCTCGCTTGTAATGTTTTACAGAATCCCGGTCGTGTCGTCCCGTACGTCTCGGCGCGGACATTATATACGTCTATAATGTTTTATATCCTAACCAAAGGCAACCTAACATCTCGAATGTAGTATTTCACAACATTCCTGGCGGGTCGGCTCCACTTCTCGGTGGGAACATTATTTACGTCTATAACGTAATATAACCTAACCTAATCCATCTAGACCCTCGCTGGTAATGTTTTACAAAATCCCGGTCGTGTCGGCCCGTACTTCTCCGTGGGGACATTATATACGTCTATATCGTTATATATCCTAACCTAAGGCAACCTAACATCTCGGATGTAGTATTTTCCAACATTCCTGGCGGGTCGGCCCCTACTTCTCGGTGGGCACATTATATACGTCTATATCGTAATATAACCAAACCTAACCCATCTAGACCCTCGCTGGTAATGTTTTACAAAATCCCGGTCGTGTCGGCCCGTACTTCTCCGTGGGGACATTATATACGTCTATATCGTTATATATCCTAACCTAAGGCAACTTAACAGCTCCGATGTAGTATTTTCCAACATTCCTGGCGAGTTGGCCCCTACTTCTCGGTGGGCACATTATATACGTCTATATCGTAATATAACCTAACCTAACCCATCTAGCCCCTCGCTTGGAATGTTTTGCAGAATCCCTGTCGTGTCGGCCCGTACGTCTCGGTGCGGACATTATATACGTCTATAACGTTATATATACTAACCTAAGCGAACGTAACATCTCGGATGTAGTATTTCACAACATTCCTGGCTGGTCGGCCCCACTTCTCGGTGGGAACATTATATACGTCTATATCGTAATATAACCTAACCTAACCCATCTAGACCCTCGCTGGTAATGTTCTACAAAATCCCGGTCGTGTCGTCTCGTACGTCTCGGTGCGGACATTATATACGTCTATAACGTTATATATCCTAACCTAAGGGAACCTAACATCACGGATGTAGTATTTCACAACATTCCTGGCGGGTCGGCTCCACTTCTCGGTGGGAACATTATTTACGTCTATAACGTAATATAACCTAACCTAATCCATCTAGACCCTCGCTGATAATGTTTTGCAAAATCCCGGTCGTGTCGGCCCGTACTTCTCCGTGGGGACATTATATACGTCTATATCGTTATATATCCTAACCTAAGGCAACCTAACATCTCGGATGTAGTATTTTCCAACATTCCTGGCGGGTCGGCCCCTACTTCTCGGTGGGCACATTATATACGTCTATATCGTAATATAACCAAACCTAACCCATCTAGACCCTCGCTGGTAATGTTTTACAAAATCCCGGTCGTGTCGGCCCGTACTTCTCCGTGGGGACATTATATACGTCTATATCGTTATATATCCTAACCTAAGCGAACGTAACATCTCGGATGTAGTATTTCACAACATTCCTGGCTGGTCGGCACCACTTCTCGGTGGGAACATTATATACGTTTATAACGTAATATAACCTAACCTAACCCATCTAGCCCCTCGCTGGTTATGTTTTACAAAATCCCAGTCTTGTCGGCCCGTACTTTTCCGTGGGGACATTATATACGTCTATAATTTTATATATCCTAACCTAAGGCAACTTAACATCTCGGATGTAGTATTTTCCAACATTCCTGGCGGGTCAGTCCCTACTTCTCGGTGGGCACATTATATACGTCTATATCGTAATATAACCTAACCTAACCCATCTAGACCCTCGCTGGTAATGTTTTACAGAATCCCGGTCGTGTCGTCCCGTACGTCTCGGCGCGGACATTATATACGTCTATAACGTTTTATATCCTAACCAAAGGCAACCTAACATCTCGAATGTAGTATTTCACAACATTCCTGGCTGGTCGGCCCCACTTCTCGGTGGGAAAATTATATACGTTTATAACGTAGTATAACCTAACCTAACCCATCTAGCCCCTCGCTTGTAATGTTTTGCAGAATCCCGGTCGTGTCGGCCCGTACGTCTCGGTGCGGACATTATATACGTCTATAACGTTATATATCCTAACCTAAGGGTACCTAACATCTCGGATGTAGTATTTCACAACATTCCTGGCTGGTCGGCCCCACTTCTCGGTGGGAACATTATATACGTTTATAACGAAGTATAACCTAACCTAACCCATCTAGACCCTCGCTTGTAATGTTTTACAAAATCCCGGTCGTGTCGGCCCGTACTTCTCCGTGGGGACATTATATACGTCTATAACGTTATATATCCTAACCTAAGGGAACCTAACATCTCGGATGTAGTATTTTCCAACATTCCTGGCGGGGCGGCCGCTACTTCTTGGTGGGAACATTATATACGTCTATATCGTAATATAACCTAACCTAACCCATCTAGACCCTCGCTGGTAATGTTCTACAAAATCCCGGTCGTGTCGTCTCGTACGTCTCGGTGCGGACATTATATACGTCTATAACGTTATATATCCTAACCTAAGGGAACCTAACATCACGGATGTAGTATTTCACAACATTCCTGGCGGGTCGGTCCCACTTCTCGGTGGGAACATTATTTACGTCTATAACGTAATATAACCTAACCTAATCCATCTAGACCCTCGCTGGAAATGTTTTACAAAATCCCGGTCGTGTCGGCCCGTACTTCTCGGTGCGGACATTATATACGTCTATAACGTTATATATCCTAACCTAGGCGAACCTAACATCTCGGATGTAGTATTTCACAACATTCCTTGCGGGTCGGCCCCACTTCTCGGTGGGAACATTATTTACGTTTATAACGAAGTATAACCTAACCTAACCCATCTAGACCCTCGCTTGTAATGTTTTACAGAATCCCGGTCGTGTCGTCCCGTACGTCTCGGCGCGGACATTATATACGTCTATAATGTTTTATATCCTAACCAAAGGCAACCTAACATCTCGAATGTAGTATTTCACAACATTCCTGGCGGGTCGGCTCCACTTCTCGGTGGGAACATTATTTACGTCTATAACGTAATATAACCTAACCTAATCCATCTAGACCCTCGCTGGTAATGTTTTACAAAATCCTGGTCGTGTCGGCCCGTACTTCTCCGTGGGGACATTATATACGTCTATATCGTTATATATCCTAACCTAAGGCAACCTAACATCTCGGATGTAGTATTTTCCAACATTCCTGGCGGGTCGGCCCCTACTTCTCGGTGGGCACATTATATACGTCTATATCGTAATATAACCAAACCTAACCCATCTAGACCCTCGCTGGTAATGTTTTACAAAATCCCGGTCGTGTCGGCCCGTACTTCTCCGTGGGGACATTATATACGTCTATATCGTTATATATCCTAACCTAAGGCAACTTAACAGCTCCGATGTAGTATTTTCCAACATTCCTGGCGAGTTGGCCCCTACTTCTCGGTGGGCACATTATATACGTCTATATCGTAATATAACCTAACCTAACCCATCTAGCCCCTCGCTTGTAATGTTTTGCAGAATCCCTGTCGTGTCGGCCCGTACGTCTCGGTGCGGACATTATATACGTCTATAACGTTATATATACTAACCTAAGCGAACGTAACATCTCGGATGTAGTATTTCACAACATTCCTGGCTGGTCGGCCCCACTTCTCGGTGGGAACATTATATACGTTTATAACGTAATATAACCTAACCTAACCCATCTAGCCCCTCGCTGGTTATGTTTTACAAAATCCCAGTCTTGTCGGCCCGTACTTTTCCGTGGGGACATTATATACCTCTATAATTTTATATATCCTAACCTAAGGCAACTTAACATCTCGGATGTAGTATTTTCCAACATTCCTGGCGGGTCAGTCCCTACTTCTCGGTGGGCACATTATATACGTCTATATCGTAATATAACCTAACCTAACCCATCTAGACCCTCGCTGGTAATGTTTTACAGAATCCCGGTCGGGTCGTCCCGTACGTCTCGGCGCGGACATTATATACGTCTATAACGTTTTATATCCTAACCAAAGGCAACCTAACATCTCGAATGTAGTATTTCACAACATTCCTGGCGGGTCGGTCCCACTTCTTGGTGGGAACATTATATACGTCTATATCGTAATATAACCTAACCTAACCCATCTAGACCCTCGCTGGTAATGTTCTACAAAATCCCGGTCGTGTCGTCTCGTACGTCTCGGTGCGGACATTATATACGTCTATAACGTTATATATCCTAACCTAAGGGAACCTAACATCACAGATGTAGTATTTCACAACATTCCTGGCTGGTCGGCCCCACTTCTCGGTGGGAAAATTATATACGTTTATAACGTAGTATAACCTAACCTAACCCATCTAGCCCCTCGCTTGTAATGTTTTGCAGAATCCCGGTCGTGTCGGCCCGTACGTCTCGGTGCGGACATTATATACGTCTATAACGTTATATATCCTAACCTAAGGGTACCTAACATCTCGCATGTAGTATTTCACAACATTCCTGGCTGGTCGGCCCCACTTCTCGGTGGGTACCTTATATACGTTTATAACGAAGTATAACCTAACCTAACCCATCTAGACCCTCGCTTGTAATGTTTTACAGAATCCCGGTCGTGTCGTCCCGTACGTCTCGGCGCGGACATTATATACGTCTATAACGTTTTATATCCTAACCAAAGGCAACCTAACATCTCGAATGTAGTATTTCACAACATTCCTGGCGGGTCGGCTCCACTTCTCGGTGGGAACATTATTTACGTCTATAACGTAATATAACCTAACCTAATCCATCTAGACCCTCGCTGATAATGTTTTGCAAAATTCCGGTCGTGTCGGCCCGTACTTCTCCGTGGGGACATTATATACGTCTATATCGTTATATATCCTAACCTAAGGCAACCTAACATCTCGGATGTAGTATTTTCCAACATTCCTGGCGGGTCGGCCCCTACTTCTCGGTGGGCACATTATATACGTCTATATCGTAATATAACCAAACCTAACCCATCTAGACCCTCGCTGGTAATGTTTTACAAAATCCCGGTCGTGTCGGCCCGTACTTCTCCGTGGGGACATTATATACGTCTATATCGTTATATATCCTAACCTAAGCGAACGTAACATCTCGGATGTAGTATTTCACAACATTCCTGGCTGGTCGGCACCACTTCTCGGTGGGAACATTATATACGTTTATAACGTAATATAACCTAACCTAACCCATCTAGCCCCTCGCTGGTTATGTTTTACAAAATCCCAGTCTTGTCGGCCCGTACTTTTCCGTGGGGACATTATATACGTCTATAATTTTATATATCCTAACCTAAGGCAACTTAACATCTCGGATGTAGTATTTTCCAACATTCCTGGCGGGTCAGTCCCTACTTCTCGGTGGGCACATTATATACGTCTATATCGTAATATAACCTAACCTAACCCATCTAGACCCTCGCTGGTAATGTTTTACAGAATCCCGGTCGTGTCGTCCCGTACGTCTCGGCGCGGACATTATATACGTCTATAACGTTTTATATCCTAACCAAAGGCAACCTAACATCTCGAATGTAGTATTTCACAACATTCCTGGCTGGTCGGCCCCACTTCTCGGTGGGAAAATTATATACGTTTATAACGTAGTATAACCTAACCTAACCCATCTAGCCCCTCGCTTGTAATGTTTTGCAGAATCCCGGTCGTGTCGGCCCGTACGTCTCGGTGCGGACATTATATACGTCTATAACGTTATATATCCTAACCTAAGGGTACCTAACATCTCGGATGTAGTATTTCACAACATTCCTGGCTGGTCGGCCCCACTTCTCGGTGGGAACATTATATACGTTTATAACGAAGTATAACCTAACCTAACCCATCTAGACCCTCGCTTGTAATGTTTTACAAAATCCCGGTCGTGTCGGCCCGTACTTCTCCGTGGGGACATTATATACGTCTATAACGTTATATATCCTAACCTAAGGGAACCTAACATCTCGGATGTAGTATTTTCCAACATTCCTGGCGGGGCGGCCGCTACTTCTTGGTGGGAACATTATATACGTCTATATCGTAATATAACCTAACCTAACCCATCTAGACCCTCGCTGGTAATGTTCTACAAAATCCCGGTCGTGTCGTCTCGTACGTCTCGGTGCGGACATTATATACGTCTATAACGTTATATATCCTAACCTAAGGGAACCTAACATCACGGATGTAGTATTTCACAACATTCCTGGCGGGTCGGTCCCACTTCTCGGTGGGAACATTATTTACGTCTATAACGTAATATAACCTAACCTAATCCATCTAGACCCTCGCTGGAAATGTTTTACAAAATCCCGGTCGTGTCGGCCCGTACTTCTCGGTGCGGACATTATATACGTCTATAACGTTATATATCCTAACCTAGGCGAACCTAACATCTCGGATGTAGTATTTCACAACATTCCTTGCGGGTCGGCCCCACTTCTCGGTGGGAACATTATTTACGTTTATAACGAAGTATAACCTAACCTAACCCATCTAGACCCTCGCTTGTAATGTTTTACAGAATCCCGGTCGTGTCGTCCCGTACGTCTCGGCGCGGACATTATATACGTCTATAATGTTTTATATCCTAACCAAAGGCAACCTAACATCTCGAATGTAGTATTTCACAACATTCCTGGCGGGTCGGCTCCACTTCTCGGTGGGAACATTATTTACGTCTATAACGTAATATAACCTAACCTAATCCATCTAGACCCTCGCTGGTAATGTTTTACAAAATCCCGGTCGTGTCGGCCCGTACTTCTCCGTGGGGACATTATATACGTCTATATCGTTATATATCCTAACCTAAGGCAACCTAACATCTCGGATGTAGTATTTTCCAACATTCCTGGCGGGTCGGCCCCTACTTCTCGGTGGGCACATTATATACGTCTATATCGTAATATAACCAAACCTAACCCATCTAGACCCTCGCTGGTAATGTTTTACAAAATCCCGGTCGTGTCGGCCCGTACTTCTCCGTGGGGACATTATATACGTCTATATCGTTATATATCCTAACCTAAGGCAACTTAACAGCTCCGATGTAGTATTTTCCAACATTCCTGGCGGGTTGGCCCCTACTTCTCGGTGGGCACATTATATACGTCTATATCGTAATATAACCTAACCTAACCCGTCTAGCCCCTCGCTTGTAATGTTTTGCAGAATCCCTGTCGTGTCGGCCCGTACGTCTCGGTGCGGACATTATTTACGTCTATAACGTTATATATACTAACCTAAGCGAACGTAACATCTCGGATGTAGTATTTCACAACATTCTTGGCTGGTCTGCCCCACTTCTCGGTGGGAACATTATATACGTTTATAACGTAATATAACCTAACCTAACCCATCTAGCCCCTCGCTGGTTATGTTTTACAAAATCCCAGTCTTCTCGGCCCGCACATTTCCGTGGGGACATTATATACGTCTATAATTTTATATATCCTAACCTAAGGCAACTTAACATCTCGGATGTAGTATTTTCCAACATTCCTGGCGGGTCAGTCCCTACTTCTCGGTGGGCACATTATATACGTCTATATCGTAATATAACCTAACCTAACCCATCTAGACCCTCGCTGGTAATGTTTTACAGAA
This sequence comes from Xylocopa violacea, assembly GCA_963969225.1. Classification (NCBI taxonomy): domain Eukaryota; kingdom Metazoa; phylum Arthropoda; class Insecta; order Hymenoptera; family Apidae; genus Xylocopa; species Xylocopa violacea. The sequence goes on from CAXAJV010000481.1 coordinate 1,080,309, forward strand.
TCCCGGTCGGGTCGTCCCGTACGTCTCGGCGCGGACATTATATACGTCTATAACGTTTTATATCCTAACCAAAGGCGACCTAACATCTCGAATGTAGTATTTCACAACATTCCTGGCGGGTCGGTCCCACTTCTCGGTGGGAACATTATTTACGTCGATAACGTAATATAACCTAACCTAATCCATCTAGACCCTCGCTGGTAATGTTTTACAAAATCCCGGTCGTGTCGGCCCGTACTTCTCGGTGCGGACATTATATACTTCTATAACGTTATATATCCTAACCTACGCGAACCTAACATCTCGGATGTAGTATTTCACAACATTCCTGGCTGGTCGGCCCCACTTCTCGGTGGGAACATTATATACGTTTATAACGAAGTATAACTTAACCTAACCCATCTAGACCCTCGCTTGTAATGTTTTACAGAATCCCGGTCGTGTCGTCCCGTACGTCTCGGTGCGGCCATTATATACGTCTATAACGTTATATATCCTAACCAAAGGCAACCTAACATCTCGAATGTAGTATTTCACAACATTCCTGGCTGGTCGGCCCCACTTCACGGTGGGAACATTATATACGTTTATAACGAAGTATAACCTAACCTAACCCATCTAGACCCTCGCTTGTAATGTTTTACAGAATCCCGGTCGTGTCGTCCCGTACGTCTCGGTGCGGGCATTATATACGTCTATAACGTTATATATCCTAACCAAAGGCAACCTAACATCTCGAATGTAGTATTTCACAACATTCCTGGCGGGTCGGCCCCACTTCTCGGTGGGAACATTATTTACGTCTATAACGTAATATAACCTAACCTAATCCATCTAGACCCTCGCTGGTAATGTTCTACAAAATCCCGGTCGTGTCGTCTCGTACGTCTCGGTGCGGACATTATATACGTCTATAACGTTATATATCCTAACCTAAGGGAACCTAACATCACGGATGTAGTATTTCACAACATTCCTGGCTTGTCGGCCCCACTTCTCGGTGGGAAAATTATATACGTTTGTAACGTAGTATAACCTAACCTAACCCATCCAGCCCCTCGCTTGTAATGTTTTGCAGAATCCCGGTCGTGTCGGCCCGTACGTCTCCGTGCGGACATTATATACGTCTATAACGTTATATATCCTAACCTAAGGGTACCTAACATCTCGCATGTAGTATTTCACAACATTCCTGGCTGGTCGGCCCCACTTCTCGGTGGGAACATTATATACGTTTATAACGAAGTATAACCTAACCTAACCCATCTAGACCCTCGCTTGTAATGTTTTACAGAATCCCGGTCGTGTCGTCCCGTACGTCTCGGCGCGGACATTATATACGTCTATAACGTTTTATATCCTAACCAAAGGCAACCTAACATCTCGAATGTAGTATTTCACAACATTCCTGGCGGGTCGGTCCCACTTCTCGGTGGGAACATTATTTACGTCTATAACGTAATATAACCTAACCTAATCCATCTAGACCCTCGCTGGTAATGTTTTACAAAATCCAGGTCGTGTCTGCCCGTACTTCTCCGTGGGGACATTATATACGTCTATATCGTTATATATCCAAACCTAAGGCAACCTAACATCTCGGATGTAGTATTTTCCAACATTCCTGGCGGGTCGGCCCCTACTTCTAGGTGGGCACATTATATACGTCTATATCGTAATATAACCAAACCTAACCCATCTAGACCCTCGCTGGTAATGTTTTACAAAATCCCGGTCGTGTCGGCCCGTACTTCTCCGTGGGGACATTATATACGTCTATATCGTTATATATCCTAACCTAAGGCAACTTAACATCTCCGATGTAGTATTTACCAACATTCCTGGCGGGTCGGCCCCTACTTCTCGGTGGGCACATTATATACGTCTATATCGTAATATAACCTAACCTAACCCATCTAGCCCCTCGCTTGTAATGTGTTGCAGAATCCCGGTCGTGTCGGCCCGTACGTCTCGGTGCGGACATTATATACGTCTATAACGTTATATATCCTAACCTAAGCGAACCTAACATCTCGGATGTAGTATTTCACAACATTCCTGGCTGGTCGGCCCCACTTCTCGGTGGGAACATTATATACGTTTATAACGAAGTATAACTTAACCTAACCCATCTAGACCCTCGCTTGTAATGTTTTACAGAATCCCGGTCGTGTCGTCCCGTACGTCTCGGTGCGGGCATTATATACGTCTATAACGTTATATATCCTAACCAAAGGCAACCTAACATCTCGAATGTAGTATTTCACAACATTCCTGGCGGGTCGGCCCCACTTCTCGGTGGGAACATTATTTACGTCTATAACGTAATATAACCTAACCTAATCCATCTAGACCCTCGCTGGTAATGTTTTACAAAATCCCGGTCGTGTCGGCCCGTACTTCTCCGTGGGGACATTATATACGTCTATATCGTTATATATCCTAACCTAAGGCAACCTAACATCTCGGATGTAGTATTTTCCAACATTCCTGGCGGGTCGGCCCCTACTTCTCGGTGGGCACATTATATACGTCTATATCGTAATATAACCAAACCTAACCCATCTAGACCCTCGCTGGTAATGTTTTACAAAATCCCGGTCGTGTCGGCCCGTACTTCTCCGTGGGGACATTATATACGTCTATATCGTTATATATCCTAACCTAAGGCAACTTAACAGCTCCGATGTAGTATTTTCCAACATTCCTGGCGAGTTGGCCCCTACTTCTCGGTGGGCACATTATATACGTCTATATCGTAATATAACCTAACCTAACCAATCTAGCCCCTCGCTTGTGATGTTTTGCAGAATCCCTGTCGTGTCGGCCCGTACGTCTCGGTGCGGACATTATGTACGTCTATAACGTTATATATACTAACCTAAGCGAACGTAACATCTCGGATGTAGTATTTCACAACATTCCTGGCTGGTCGGCCCCACTTCTCGGTGGGAACATTATATACGTTTATAACGTAATATAACCTAACCTAACCCATCTAGCCCCTCGCTGGTTATGTTTTACAAAATCCCAGTCTTGTCGGCCCGTACTTTTCCGTGGGGACATTATATACGTCTATAATTTTATATATCCTAACCTAAGGCAACTTAACATCTCGGATGTAGTACTTTCCAACATTCCTGGCGGGTCAGTCCCTACTTCTCGGTGGGCACATTATATACGTCTATATCGTAATATAACCTAACCTAACCCATCTAGACCCTCGCTGGTAATGTTTTACAGAATCCCGGTCGGGTCGTCCCGTACGTCTCGGCGCGGACATTATATACGTCTATAACGTTTTATATCCTAACCAAAGGCAACCTAACATCTCGAATGTAGTATTTCACAACATTCCTGGCGGGTCGGTCCCACTTCTCGGTGGGAACATTATTTACGTCTATAACGTAATATAACCTAACCTAATCCATCTAGACCCTCGCTGGTAATGTTTTACAAAATCCCGGTCGTGTCGGCCCGTACTTCTCGGTGCGGACATTATATACGTCTATAACGTTATATATCCTAACCTAGGCGAACCTTACATCTCGGATGTAGTATTTCACAACATTCCTGGCTGGTCGGCCCCACTTCTCGGTGGGAACATTATATACGTTTATAACGAAGTATAACTTAACCTAACCCATCTAGACCCTCGCTTGTAATGTTTTACAGAATCCCGGTCGTGTCGTCCCGTACGTCTCGGTGCGGCCATTATATACGTCTATAACGTTATATATCCTAACCAAAGGCAACCTAACATCTCGAATGTAGTATTTCACAACATTCCTGGCTGGTCGGCCCCACTTCTCGGTGGGAACATTATATACGTTTATAACGAAGTATAACCTAACCTAACCCATCTAGACCCTCGCTTGTAATGTTTTACAGAATCCCGGTCGTGTCGTCCCGTACGTCTCGGTGCGGGCATTATATACGTCTATAACGTTATATATCCTAACCAAAGGCAACCTAACATCTCGAATGTAGTATTTCACAACATTCCTGGCGGGTCGGCCCCACTTCTCGGTGGGAACATTATTTACGTCTATAACGTAATATAACCTAACCTAATCCATCTACACCCTCGCTGGTAATGTTCTACAAAATCCCGGTCGTGTCGTCTCGTACGTCTCGGTGCGGACATTATATACGTCTATAACGTTTTATATCCTAACCAAAGGCAACCTAACTTCTCGAATGTAGTATTTCACAACATTCCTGGCTGGTCGGCCCCACTTCTCGGTGGGAACATTATATACGTTTATAACGAAGTATAACTTAACCTAACCCATCTAGAGCCTCGCTTGTAATGTTTTACAGAATCCCGGTCGTGTCGGCCCGTACTTCTCCGTGGGGACCTTATATACGTCTATAACGTTATATATCCTAACCTAAGGGAACCTAACATCTCGGATGTAGTATTTTCCAACATTCCTGGCGGGGCGGCCGCTACTTCTTGGTGGGAACATTATATACGTCTATATCGTAATATAACCTAACCTAACCCATCTAGACCCTCGCTGGTAATGTTCTACAAAATCCCGGTCGTGTCGTCTCGTACGTCTCGGTGCGGACATTATATACGTCTATAACGTTATATATCCTAACCAAAGGCAACCTAACATCTCGAATGTAGTATTTCACAACATTCCTGGCGGGTCGGCCCCACTTCTCGGTGGGAACATTATTTACGTCTATAACGTAATATAACCTAACCTAATCCATCTAGACCCTCGCTGGTAATGTTTTACAAAATCCCGGTCGTGTCGGCCCGTACTTCTCCGTGGGGACATTATATACGTCTATAACGTTATATATCCTAACCTAAGGGTACCTAACATCTCGCATGTAGTATTTCACAACATTCCTGGCTGGTCGGCCCCACTTCTCGGTGGGAACATTATATACGTTTATAACGAAGTATAACTTAACCTAACCCATCTAGAGCCTCGCTTGTAATGTTTTACAGAATCCCGGTCGTGTCGGCCCGTACTTCTCCGTGGGGACCTTATATACGTCTATAACGTTATATATCCTAACCTAAGGGAACCTAACATCTCGGATGTAGTATTTTCCAACATTCCTGGCGGGGCGGCCGCTACTTCTTGGTGGGAACATTATATACGTCTATATCGTAATATAACCTAACCTAACCCATCTAGACCCTCGCTGGTAATGTTCTACAAAATCCCGGTCGTGTCGTCCCGTACGTCTCGGCGCGGACATTATATACGTCTATAACGTTTTATATCCTAACCAAAGGCAACCTAACATCTCGAATGTAGTATTTCACAACATTCCTGGCGGGTCGGTCCCACTTCTCGGTGGGAACATTATTTACGTCTATAACGTAATATAACCTAACCTAATCCATCTAGACCCTCGCTGGTAATGTTTTACAAAATCCCGGTCGTGTCGGCCCGTACTTCTCCGTGGGGACATTATATACGTCTATATCGTTATATATCCTAACCTAAGGCAACCTAACATCTCGGATGTAGTATTTTCCAACATTCCTGGCGGGTCGGCCCCTACTTCTAGGTGGGCACATTATATACGTCTATATCGTAATATAACAAAACCTAACCCATCTAGCCCCTCGCTGGTAATGTTTTACAAAATCCCGGTCGTGTCGGCCCGTACTTTTCCGTGGGGACATTATATACGTCTATAATTTTATATATCCTAACCTAAGGCAACTTAACATCTCGGATGTAGTATTTTCCAACATTCCTGGCGGGTCAGTCCCTACTTCTCGGTGGGCACATTATATACGTCTATATCGTAATATAACCTAACCTAACCCATCTAGACCCTCGCTGGTAATGTTTTACAGAATCCCGGTCGTGTCGTCTCGTACGTCTCGGTGCGGACATTATATACGTCTATAACGTTATATATCCTAACCAAAGGCAACCTAACATCTCGGATGTAGTATTTTCCAACATTCCTGGCGGGGCGGCCGCTACTTCTCGGTGGGAACATTATTTACGTCTATAACGTAATATAACCTAACCTAATCCATCTAGACCCTCGCTGGTAATGTTTTACAAAATCCCGGTCGTGTCGGCCCGTACTTCTCCGTGGGGACACTATATACGTCTATAACATTATATATCCTAACCTAAGGGAACCTAACATCTCGGATGTAGTATTTTCCAACATTCCTGGCGGGGCGGCCCCTACTTCTCGGTGGGCACATTATATACGTCTATATCGTAATATAACCTAACCTAACCCATCTAGCCCCTCGCTTGTAATGTTTTGCAGAATCCCGGTCGTGTCGGCCCGTACGTCTCGGTGCGGACATTATATACGTCTATAACGTTATATATCCTAACCTAAGCGAACCTAACATCTCGGATGTAGTGTTTCACAACATTCCTGGCTGGTCGGCCCCACTTCTCGGTGGGAACATTATATACGTTTATAACGAAGTATAACTTAACCTAACCCATCTAGAGCCTCGCTTGTAATGTTTTACAGAATCCCGGTCGTGTCGTCCCGTACGTCTCGGTGCGGACATTATATACGTCTATAACGTCATATATCCTAACCAAAGGCAACCTAACATCTCGAATGTAGTATTTCACAACATTCCTTGCGGGTCGGCCCCACTTCTCGGTGGAAACATTATTTATGTCTATAACGTAATATAACCTAACCTAATCCATCTAGACCCTCGCTGGTAATGTTTTACAAAATCCCGGTCGTGTCGGCCCGTACTTCTCCGTGGGGACATTATATACGTCTATAACGTTATATATCCTAACCTAAGGGAACCTAACATCTCGGATGTAGTATTTTCCAACATTCCTGGCGGGGCGGCCGCTACTTCTTGGTGGGAACATTATATACGTCTATATCGTAATATAACCTAACCTAACCCATCTAGACCCTCGCTGGTAATGTTCTACAAAATCCCGGTCGTGTCGTCTCGTACGTCTCGGTGCGGACATTATATACGTCTATAACGTTATATATCCTAACCTAAGGGAACCTAACATCACAGATGTAGTATTTCACAACATTCCTGGCTGGTCGGCCCCACTTCTCGGTGGGAAAATTATATACGTTTATAACGTAGTATAACCTAACCTAACCCATCTAGCCCCTCGCTTGTAATGTTTTGCAGAATCCCGGTCGTGTCGGCCCGTACTTCTCCGTGGGGACATTATATACGTCTATATCGTTATATATCCTAACCTAAGGCAACCTAACATCTCGGATGTAGTATTTTCCAACATTACTGGCGGGTCGGCCCCTACTTCTCGGTGGGCACATTATATACGTCTATATCATAATATAACCTAACCTAACCCATCTAGACCCTCGCTGGTAATGTTTTACAGAATCCCGGTCGTGTCGTCCCGTACGTCTCGGCGCGGACATTATATACGTCTATAACGTTTTATATCCTAACCAAAGGCAACCTAACATCTCGAATGTAGTATTTCACAACATTCCTGGCGGGTCGGTCCCACTTCTCGGTGGGAACATTATTTACGTCTATAACGTAATATAACCTAACCTAATCCATCTAGACCCTCGCTGGTAATGTTTTACAAAATCCCGGTCGTGTCGGCCCGTACTTCTCGGTGCGGACATTATATACGTCTATAACGTTATATATCCTAACCTAGGCGAACCTAACATCTCGGATGTAGTATTTCACAACATTCCTGGCTGGTCGGCCCCACTTCTCGGTGGGAACATTATATACGTTTATAACGAAGTATAACTTAACCTAACCCATCTAGACCCTCGCTTGTAATGTTTTACAGAATCCCGGTCGTGTCGTCCCGTACGTCTCGGTGCGGCCATTATATACGTCTATAACGTTATATATCCTAACCAAAGGCAACCTAACATCTCGAATGTAGTATTTCACAACATTCCTGGCTGGTCGGCCCCACTTCTCGGTGGGAACATTATATACGTTTATAACGAAGTATAACCTAACCTAACCCATCTAGACCCTCGCTTGTAATGTTTTACAGAATCCCGGTCGTGTCGTCCCGTACGTCTCGGTGCGGGCATTATATACGTCTATAACGTTATATATCCTAACCAAAGGCAACCTAACATCTCGAATGTAGTATTTCACAACATTCCTGGCGGGTCGGCCCCACTTCTCGGTGGGAACATTATTTACGTCTATAACGTAATATAACCTAACCTAATCCATCTACACCCTCGCTGGTAATGTTCTACAAAATCCCGGTCGTGTCGTCTCGTACGTCCCGGTGCGGACATTATATACGTCTATAACGTTTTATATCCTAACCAAAGGCAACCTAACATCTCGAATGTAGTATTTCACAACATTCCTGGCTGGTCGGCCCCACTTCTCGGTGGGAACATTATATACGTTTATAACGAAGTATAACTTAACCTAACCCATCTAGAGCCTCGCTTGTAATGTTTTACAGAATCCCGGTCGTGTCGGCCCGTACTTCTCCGTGGGGACATTATATACGTCTATAACGTTATATATCCTAACCTAAGGGAACCTAACATCTCGGATGTAGTATTTTCCAACATTCCTGGCGGGGCGGCCGCTACTTCTTGGTGGGAACATTATATACGTCTATATCGTAATATAACCTAACCTAACCCATCTAGACCCTCGCTGGTAATGTTCTACAAAATCCCGGTCGTGTCGTCTCGTACGTCTCGGTGCGGACATTATATACGTCTATAACGTTATATATCCTAACCAAAGGCAACCTAACATCTCGAATGTAGTATTTCACAACATTCCTGGCGGGTCGGCCCCACTTCTCGGTGGGAACATTATTTACGTCTATAACGTAATATAACCTAACCTAATCCATCTAGACCCTCGCTGGTAATGTTTTACAAAATCCCGGTCGTGTCGGCCCGTACTTCTCCGTGGGGACATTATATACGTCTATAACGTTATATATCCTAACCTAAGGGTACCTAACATCTCGCATGTAGTATTTCACAACATTCCTGGCTGGTCGGCCCCACTTCTCGGTGGGAACATTATATACGTTTATAACGAAGTATAACCTAACCTAACCCATCTAGACCCTCGCTTGTAATGTTTTACAGAATCCCGGTCGTGTCGTCCCGTACGTCTCGGCGCGGACATTATATACGTCTATAACGTTTTATATCCTAACCAAAGGCAACCTAACATCTCGAATGTAGTATTTCACAACATTCCTGGCGGGTCGGTCCCACTTCTCGGTGGGAACATTATTTACGTCTATAACGTAATATAACCTAACCTAATCCATCTAGACCCTCGCTGGTAATGTTTTACAAAATCCCGGTCGTGTCGGCCCGTACTTCTCCGTGGGGACACTATATACGTCTATAACATTATATATCCTAACCTAAGGGAACCTAACATCTCGGATGTAGTATTTTCCAACATTCCTGGCGGGGCGGCCCCTACTTCTCGGTGGGCACATTATATACGTCTATATCGTAATATAACCTAACCTAACCCATCTAGCCCCTCGCTTGTAATGTTTTGCAGAATCCCGGTCGTGTCGGCCCGTACGTCTCGGTGCGGACATTATATACGTCTATAACGTTATATATCCTAACCTAAGCGAACCTAACATCTCGGATGTAGTATTTCACAACATTCCTGGCTGGTCGGCCCCACTTCTCGGTGGGAACATTATATACGTTTATAACGAAGTATAACTTAACCTAACCCATCTAGAGCCTCGCTTGTAATGTTTTACAGAATCCCGGTCGTGTCGTCCCGTACGTCTCGGTGCGGACATTATATACGTCTATAACGTCATATATCCTAACCAAAGGCAACCTAACATCTCGAATGTAGTATTTCACAACATTCCTTGCGGGTCGTCCCCACTTCTCGGTGGAAACATTATTTATGTCTATAACGTAATATAACCTAACCTAATCCATCTAGACCCTCGCTGGTAATGTTCTACAAAATCCCGGTCGTGTCGTCTCGTACGTCTCGGTGCGGACATTATATACGTCTATAACGTTATATATCCTAACCTAAGGGAACCTAACATCACAGATGTAGTATTTCACAACATTCCTGGCTGGTCGGCCCCACTTCTCGGTGGGAAAATTATATACGTTTATAACGTAGTATAACCTAACCTAACCCATCTAGCCCCTCGCTTGTAATGTTTTGCAGAATCCCGGTCGTGTCGGCCCGTACTTCTCCGTGGGGACATTATATACGTCTATATCGTTATATATCCTAACCTAAGGCAACCTAACATCTCGGATGTAGTATTTTCCAACATTCCTGGCGGGTCGGCCCCTACTTCTCGGTGGGCACATTATATACGTCTATATCGTAATATAACCTAACCTAACCCATCTAGACCCTCGCTGGTAATGTTTTACAGAATCCCGGTCGTGTCGTCCCGTACGTCTCGGCGCGGACATTATATACGTCTATAACGTTTTATATCCTAACCAAAGGCAACCTAACATCTCGAATGTAGTATTTCACAACATTCCTGGCGGGTCGGTCCCACTTCTCGGTGGGAACATTATTTACGTCTATAACGTAATATAACCTAACCTAATCCATCTAGACCCTCGCTGGTAATGTTTTACAAAATCCCGGTCGTGTCGGCCCGTACTTCTCGGTGCGGACATTATATACGTCTATAACGTTATATATCCTAACCTAGGCGAACCTAACATCTCGGATGTAGTATTTCACAACATTCCTGGCTGGTCGGCCCCACTTCTCGGTGGGAACATTATATACGTTTATAACGAAGTATAACTTAACCTAACCCATCTAGACCCTCGCTTGTAATGTTTTACAGAATCCCGGTCGTGTCGTCCCGTACGTCTCGGTGCGGCCATTATATACGTCTATAACGTTATATATCCTAACCAAAGGCAACCTAACATCTCGAATGTAGTATTTCACAACATTCCTGGCTGGTCGGCCCCACTTCTCGGTGGGAACATTATATACGTTTATAACGAAGTATAACCTAACCTAACCCATCTAGACCCTCGCTTGTAATGTTTTACAGAATCCCGGTCGTGTCGTCCCGTACGTCTCGGTGCGGGCATTATATACGTCTATAACGTTATATATCCTAACCAAAGGCAACCTAACATCTCGAATGTAGTATTTCACAACATTCCTGGCGGGTCGGCCCCACTTCTCGGTGGGAACATTATTTACGCCTATAACGTAATACAACCTAACCTAATCCATCTACACCCTCGCTGGTAATGTTCTACAAAATCCCGGTCGTGTCGTCTCGTACGTCTCGGTGCGGACATTATATACGTCTATAACGTTTTATATCCTAACCAAAGGCAACCTAACATCTCGAATGTAGTATTTCACAACATTCCTGGCTGGTCGGCCCCACTTCTCGGTGGGAACATTATATACGTTTATAACGAAGTATAACTTAACCTAACCCATCTAGAGCCTCGCTTGTAATGTTTTACAGAATCCCGGTCGTGTCGGCCCGTACTTCTCCGTGGGGACATTATATACGTCTATAACGTTATATATCCTAACCTAAGGGAACCTAACATCTCGGATGTAGTATTTTCCAACATTCCTGGCGGGGCGGCCGCTACTTCTTGGTGGGAACATTATATACGTCTATATCGTAATATAACCTAACCTAACCCATCTAGACCCTCGCTGGTAATGTTCTACAAAATCCCGGTCGTGTCGTCTCGTACGTCTCGGTGCGGACATTATATACGTCTATAACGTTATATATCCTAACCAAAGGCAACCTAACATCTCGAATGTAGTATTTCACAACATTCCTGGCGGGTCGGCCCCACTTCTCGGTGGGAACATTATTTACGTCTATAACGTAATATAACCTAACCTAATCCATCTAGACCCTCGCTGGTAATGTTTTACAAAATCCCGGTCGTGTCGGCCCGTACTTCTCCGTGGGGACATTATATACGTCTATAACGTTATATACCCTAACCTAAGGGTACCTAACATCTCGCATGTAGTATTTCACAACATTCCTGGCTGGTCGGCCCCACTTCTCGGTGGGAACATTATATACGTTTATAACGAAGTATAACCTAACCTAACCCATCTAGACCCTCGCTTGTAATGTTTTACAGAATCCCGGTCGTGTCGTCCCGTACGTCTCGGCGCGGACATTATATACGTCTATAACGTTTTATATCCTAACCAAAGGCAACCTAACATCTCGAATGTAGTATTTCACAACATTCCTGGCGGGTCGGTCCCACTTCTCGGTGGGAACATTATATACGTTTATAACGAAGTATAACTTAACCTAACCCATCTAGGGCCTCGCTTGTAATGTTTTACAGAATCCCGGTCGTGTCGTCCCGTACGTCTCGGTGCGGACATTATATACGTCTATAACGTTATATATCCTAACCAAAGGCAACCTAACATCTCGAATGTAGTATTTCACAACATTCCTTGCGGGTCGGCCCCACTTCTCGGTGGAAACATTATTTACGTCTATAACGTAATATAACCTAACCTAATCCATCTAGACCCTCGCTGGTAATGTTTTACAAAATCCCGGTCGTGTCGGCCCGTACTTCTCCGTGGGGACATTATATACGTCTATAACGTTATATATCCTAACCTAAGGGAACCTAACATCTCGGATGTAGTATTTTCCAACATTCCTGGCGGGGCGGCCGCTACTTCTTGGTGGGAACATTATATACGTCTATATCGTAATATAACCTAACCTAACCCATCTAGACCCTCGCTGGTAATGTTCTACAAAATCGCGGTCGTGTCGTCTCGTACGTCTCGGTGCGGACATTATATACGTCTATAACGTTATGTATCCTAACCTAAGGGAACCTAACATCACAGATGTAGTATTTCACAACATTCCTGGCTGGTCGGCCCCACTTCTCGGTGGGAAAATTATATACGTTTATAACGTAGTATAACCTAACCTAACCCATCTAGCCCCTCGCTTGTAATGTTTTGCAGAATCCCGGTCGTGTCGGCCCGTACGTCTCGGTGCGGACATTATATACGTCTATAACGTTATATATCCTAACCTAAGGGTACCTAACATCTCGCATGTAGTATTTCACAACATTCCTGGCTGGTCGGCCCCACTTCTCGGTGGGAACCTTATATACGTTTATAACGAAGTATAACCTAACCTAACCCATCTAGACCCTCGCTTGTAATGTTTTACAGAATCCCGGTCGTGTCGTCCCGTACGTCTCGGCGCGGACATTATATACGTCTATAACGTTTTATATCCTAACCAAAGGCAACCTAACATCTCGAATGTAGTATTTCACAACATTCCTGGCGGGTCGGCTCCACTTCTCGGTGGGAACATTATTTACGTCTATAACGTAATATAACCTAACCTAACCCATCTAGCCCCTCGCTGGTTATGTTTCACAAAATCCCAGTCTTGTCGGCCCGTACTTCTCGGTGCGGACATTATATACGTCTATAACGTTATATATCCTAAGCTAGGCGAACCTAACATCTCGGATGTAGTATTTCACAACATTCCTGGCTGGTCGGCCCCACTTCTCGGTGGGAACATTATATACGTTTATAACGAAGTATAACTTAACCTAACCCATCTAGACCCTCGCTTGTAATGTTTTACAGAATCCCGGTCGTGTCGTCCCGTACGTCTCGGTGCGGGCATTATATACGTCTATAACGTTATATATCCTAACCAAAGGCAACCTAACATCTCGAATGTAGTATTTCACAACATTCCTGGCTGGTCGGCCCCACTTCTCGGTGGGAACATTATATACGTTTATAACGAAGTATAACCTAACCTAACCCATCTAGACCCTCGCTTGTAATGTTTTACAGAATCCCGGTCGTGTCGTCCCGTACGTCTCGGTGCGGGCATTATATACGTCTATAACGTTATATATCCTAACCAAAGGCAACCTAACATCTCGAATGTAGTATTTCACAACATTCCTGGCGGGTCGGCCCCACTTCTCGGTGGGAACATTATTTACGTCTATAACGTAATATAACCTAACCTAATCCATCTAGACCCTCGCTGGTAATGTTTTACAAAATCCCGGTCGTGTCGGCCCGTACTTCTCCGTGGGGACATTATATACGTCTATATCGTTATATATCCTAACCTAAGGGAACCTAACATCACGGATGTAGTATTTCACAACATTCCTGGCTGGTCGGCCTCCCTTCTCGGTGGGAAAATTATATATGTTTATAACGTAGTATAACCTAACCTAACCCATCTAGCCCCTCGCTTGTAATGTTTTGCAGAATCCCGGTCGTGTCGGCCCGCACGTCTCGGTGCGGACATTATATACGTCTATAACGTTATATATCCTAACCTAAGGGTACCTAACATCTCGGATGTAGTATTTCACAACATTCCTGGCTGGTCGTCCCCACTTCTCGGTGGGAACATTATATACGTTTATAACGAAGTATAACCTAACCTAACCCATCTAGACCCTCGCTTGTAATGTTTTACAAAATCCCGGTCGTGTCGGCCCGTACTTCTCCGTGGGTACATTATATACGTCTATATCGTTATATATCCTAACCTAAGGCAACCTAACATCACGGATGTATTATTTCACAACATTCCTGGCTGGTCGGCCCCACTTCTCGGTGGGAAAATTATATACGTTTATAACGTAGTATAACCTAACCTAACCCATCTAGCCCCTCGCTTGTAATGTTTTGCAGAATCCCGGTCGTGTCGGCCCGTACGTCTCGGTGCGGACATTATATACGTCTATAACGTTATATATCCTAACCTAAGCGAACCTAACATCTCGGATGTAGTATTTCAGAACATTCCTGGCTGGTCGGCCCCACTTCTCGGTGGGAAAATTATATACGTTTATAACGTAGTATAACCTAACCTAACCCATCTAGCCCCTCGCTTGTAATGTTTTGCAGAATCCCGGTCGTGTCGGCCCGTACTTCTCCGTGGGGACATTATATACGTCTATATCGTTATATATCCTAACCTAAGGCAACCTAACATCTCGGATGTAGTATTTTCCAACATTCCTGGCGGGTCGGCCCCTACTTCTCGGTGGGCACATTATATACGTCTATATCGTAATATAACCTAACCTAACCCATCTAGACCCTCGCTGGTAATGTTTTACAGAATCCCGGTCGTGTCGTCCCGTACGTCTCGGCGCGGACATTATATACGTCTATAACGTTTTATATCCTAACCAAAGGCAACCTAACATCTCGAATGTAGTATTTCACAACATTCCTGGCGGGTCGGTCCCACTTCTCGGTGGGAACATTATTTACGTCTATAACGTAATATAACCTAACCTAATCCATCTAGACCCTCGCTGGTAATGTTTTACAAAATCCCGGTCGTGTCGGCCCGTACTTCTCGGTGCGGACATTATATACGTCTATAACGTTATATATCCTAACCTAGGCGAACCTAACATCTCGGATGTAGTATTTCACAACATTCCTGGCTGGTCGGCCCCACTTCTCGGTGGGAACATTATATACGTTTATAACGAAGTATAACTTAACCTAACCCATCTAGACCCTCGCTTGTAATGTTTTACAGAATCCCGGTCGTGTCGTCCCGTACGTCTCGGTGCGGCCATTATATACGTCTATAACGTTATATATCCTAACCAAAGGCAACCTAACATCTCGAATGTAGTATTTCACAACATTCCTGGCTGGTCGGCCCCACTTCTCGGTGGGAACATTATATACGTTTATAACGAAGTATAACCTAACCTAACCCATCTAGACCCTCGCTTGTAATGTTTTACAGAATCCCGGTCGTGTCGTCCCGTACGTCTCGGTGCGGGCATTATATACGTCTATAACGTTATATATCCTAACCAAAGGCAACCTAACATCTCGAATGTAGTATTTCACAACATTCCTGGCGCGTCGGCCCCACTTCTCGGTGGGAACATTATTTACGTCTATAACGTAATATAACCTAACCTAATCCATCTACACCCTCGCTGGTAATGTTCTACAAAATCCCGGTCGTGTCGTCTCGTACGTCTCGGTGCGGACATTATATACGTCTATAACGTTTTATATCCTAACCAAAGGCAACCTAACATCTCGAATGTAGTATTTCACAACATTCCTGGCTGGTCGGCCCCACTTCTCGGTGGGAACATTATATACGTTTATAACGAAGTATAACTTAACCTAACCCATCTAGAGCCTCGCTTGTAATGTTTTACAGAATCCCGGTCGTGTCGGCCCGTACTTCTCCGTGGGGACATTATATACGTCTATAACGTTATATATCCTAACCTAAGGGAACCTAACATCTCGGATGTAGTATTTTCCAACATTCCTGGCGGGGCGGCCGCTACTTCTTGGTGGGAACATTATATACGTCTATATCGTAATATAACCTAACCTAACCCATCTAGACCCTCGCTGGTAATGTTCTACAAAATCCCGGTCGTGTCGTCTCGTACGTCTCGGTGCGGACATTATATACGTCTATAACGTTATATATCCTAACCTAAGCGAACCTAACATCTCGGATGTAGTATTTCACAACATTCCTGGCTGGTCGGCCCCACTTCTCGGTGGGAACATTATATACGTTTATAACGAAGTATAACTTAACCTAACCCATCTAGACCCTCGCTTGTAATGTTTTACAGAATCCCGGTCGTGTCGTCCCGTACGTCTCGGTGCGGCCATTATATACGTCTATAACGTTATATATCCTAACCAAAGGCAACCTAACATCTCGAATGTAGTATTTCACAACATTCCTGGCTGGTCGGCCCCACTTCTCGGTGGGAAAATTATATACGTTTATAACGTAGTATAACCTAACCTAACCCATCTAGCCCCTCGCTTGTAATGTTTTGCAGAATCCCGGTCGTGTCGGCCCGTACTTCTCCGTGGGGACATTATATACGTCTATATCGTTATATATCCTAACCTAAGGCAACCTAACATCTCGGATGTAGTATTTTCCAACATTCCTGGCGGGTCGGCCCCTACTTCTCGGTGGGCACATTATATAAGTCTATATCGTAATATAACCTAACCTAACCCATCTAGACCCTCGCTGGTAATGTTTTACAGAATCCCGGTCGTGTCGTCCCGTACGTCTCGGCGCGGACATTATATACGTCTATAACGTTTTATATCCTAACCAAAGGCAACCTAACATCTCGAATGTAGTATTTCACAACATTCCTGGCGGGTCGGTCCCACTTCTCGGTGGGAACATTATTTACGTCTATAACGTAATATAACCTAACCTAATCCATCTAGACCCTCGCTGGTAATGTTTTACAAAATCCCGGTCGTGTCGGCCCGTACTTCTCGGTGCGGACATTATATACGTCTATAACGTTATATATCCTAACCTAGGCGAACCTAACATCTCGGATGTAGTATTTCACAACATTCCTGGCTGGTCGGCCCCACTTCTCGGTGGGAACATTATATACGTTTATAACGAAGTATAACTTAACCTAACCCATCTAGACCCTCGCTTGTAATGTTTTACAGAATCCCGGTCGTGTCGTCCCGTACGTCTCGGTGCGGCCATTATATACGTCTATAACGTTATATATCCTAACCAAAGGCAACCTAACATCTCGAATGTAGTATTTCACAACATTCCTGGCTGGTCGGCCCCACTTCTCGGTGGGAACATTATATACGTTTATAACGAAGTATAACCTAACCTAACCCATCTAGACCCTCGCTTGTAATGTTTTACAGAATCCCGGTCGTGTCGTCCCGTACGTCTCGGTGCGGGCATTATATACGTCTATAACGTTATATATCCTAACCAAAGGCAACCTAACATCTCGAATGTAGTATTTCACAACATTCCTGGCGCGTCGGCCCCACTTCTCGGTGGGAACATTATTTACGACTATAACGTAATATAACCTAACCTAATCCATCTACACCCTCGCTGGTAATGTTCTACAAAATCCCGGTCGTGTCGTCTCGTACGTCTCGGTGCGGACATTATATACGTCTATAACGTTTTATATCCTAACCAAAGGCAACCTAACATCTCGAATGTAGTATTTCACAACATTCCTGGCTGGTCGGCCCCACTTCTCGGTGGGAACATTATATACGTTTATAACGAAGTATAACTTAACCTAACCCATCTAGAGCCTCGCTTGTAATGTTTTACAGAATCCCGGTCGTGTCGGCCCGTACTTCTCCGTGGGGACATTATATACGTCTATAACGTTATATATCCTAACCTAAGGGAACCTAACATCTCGGATGTAGTATTTTCCAACATTCCTGGCGGGGCGGCCGCTACTTCTTGGTGGGAACATTATATACGTCTATATCGTAATATAACCTAACCTAACCCATCTAGACCCTCGCTGGTAATGTTCTACAAAATCCCGGTCGTGTCGTCTCGTACGTCTCGGTGCGGACATTATATACGTCTATAACGTTATATATCCTAACCAAAGGCAACCTAACATCTCGAATGTAGTATTTCACAACATTCCTGGCGGGTCGGCCCCACTTCTCGGTGGGAACATTATTTACGTCTATAACGTAATATAACCTAACCTAATCCATCTAGACCCTCGCTGGTAATGTTTTACAAAATCCCGGTCGTGTCGGCCCGTACTTCTCCGTGGGGACATTATATACGTCTATAACGTTATATATCCTAACCTAAGGGTACCTAACATCTCGCATGTAGTATTTCACAACATTCCTGGCGGGGCGGCCCCTACTTCTGGGTGGGCACATTATATACGTCTATATCGTAATATAACCTAACCTAACCCATCTAGCCCCTCGCTTGTAATGTTTTGCAGAATCCCGGTCGTGTCGGCCCGTACGTCTCGGTGCGGACATTATATACGTCTATAACGTTATATATCCTAACCTAAGCGAACCTAACATCTCGGATGTAGTATTTCACAACATTCCTGGCTGGTCGGCCCCACTTCTCGGTGGGAACATTATATACGTTTATAACGAAGTATAACTTAACCTAACCCATCTAGGGCCTCGCTTGTAATGTTTTACAGAATCCCGGTCGTGTCGTCCCGTACGTCTCGGTGCGGACATTATATACGTCTATAACGTTATATATCCTAACCAAAGGCAACCTAACATCTCGAATGTAGTATTTCACAACATTCCTTGCGGGTCGGCCCCACTTCTCGGTGGAAACATTATTTACGTCTATAACGTAATATAACCTAACCTAATCCATCTAGACCCTCGCTGGTAATGTTTTACAAAATCCCGGTCGTGTCGGCCCGTACTTCTCCGTGGGGACATTATATACGTCTATAACGTTATATATCCTAACCTAAGGGAACCTAACATCTCGGATGTAGTATTTTCCAACATTCCTGGCGGGGCGGCCGCTACTTCTTGGTGGGAACATTATATACGTCTATATCGTAATATAACCTAACCTAACCCATCTAGACCCTCGCTGGTATTGTTCTACAAAATCCCGGTCGTGTCGTCTCGTACGTCTCGGTGCGGACATTATATACGTCTATAACGTTATATATCCTAACCTAAGGGAACCTAACATCACAGATGTAGTATTTCACAACGTTCCTGGCTGGTCGGCCCCACTTCTCGGTGGGAAAATTATATACGTTTATAACGTAGTATAACCTAACCTAACCCATCTAGCCCCTCGCTTGTAATGTTTTGCAGAATCCCGGTCGTGTCGGCCCGTACGTCTCGGTGCGGACATTATATACGTCTATAACGTTATATATCCTAACCTAAGGGTACCTAACATCTCGCATGTAGTATTTCACAACATTCCTGGCTGGTCGGCCCCACTTCTCGGTGGGAACCTTATATACGTTTATAACGAAGTATAACCTAACCTAACCCATCTAGACCCTCGCTTGTAATGTTTTACAGAATCCCGGTCGTGTCGTCCCGTACGTCTCGGCGCGGACATTATATACGTCTATAACGTTTTATATCCTAACCAAAGGCAACCTAACATCTCGAATGTAGTATTTCACAACATTCCTGGCGGGTCGGCTCCACTTCTCGGTGGGAACATTATTTACGTCTATAACGTAATATAACCTAACCTAACCCATCTAGACCCTCGCTTGTAATGTTTTACAGAATCCCGGTCGTGTCGTCCCGTACGTCTCGGCGCGGACATTATATACGTCTATAACGTTTTATATCCTAACCAAAGGCAACCTAACATCTCGAATGTAGTATTTCACAACATTCCTGGCGGGTCGGCCCCTACTTCTCGGTGGGCACATTATATACGTCTATATCGTAATATAACCAAACCTAACCCATCTAGACCCTCGCTGGTAATGTTTTACAGAATCCCGGTCGTGTCGTCCCGTACGTCTCGGCGCGGACATTATATACGTCTATAACGTTTTATATCCTAACCAAAGGCAACCTAACATCTCGAATGTAGTATTTCACAACATTCCTGGCGGGTCGGTCCCACTTCTCGGTGGGAACATTATTTACGTCTATAACGTAATATAACCTAACCTAATCCATCTAGACCCTCGCTGGTAATGTTTTACAAAATCCCGGTCGTGTCGGCCCGTACTTCTCGGTGCGGACATTATATACGTCTATAACGTTATATATCCTAACCTAGGCGAACCTAACATCTCGGATGTAGTATTTCACAACATTCCTGGCTGGTCGGCCCCACTTCTCGGTGGGAACATTATATACGTTTATAACGAAGTATAACTTAACCTAACCCATCTAGACCCTCGCTTGTAATGTTTTACAGAATCCCGGTCGTGTCGTCCCGTACGTCTCGGTGCGGGCATTATATACGTCTATAACGTTATATATCCTAACCAAAGGCAACCTAACATCTCGAATGTAGTATTTCACAACATTCCTGGCTGGTCGGCCCCACTTCTCGGTGGGAACATTATATACGTTTATAACGAAGTAT
Source organism: Xylocopa violacea (assembly GCA_963969225.1). Classification (NCBI taxonomy): domain Eukaryota; kingdom Metazoa; phylum Arthropoda; class Insecta; order Hymenoptera; family Apidae; genus Xylocopa; species Xylocopa violacea. Next base: position 1,101,239 of record CAXAJV010000481.1, read on the forward strand.
AACCTAACCTAACCCATCTAGACCCTCGCTTGTAATGTTTTACAGAATCCCGGTCGTGTCGTCCCGTACGTCTCGGTGCGGGCATTATATACGTCTATAACGTTATATATCCTAACCAAAGGCAACCTAACATCTCGAATGTAGTATTTCACAACATTCCTGGCGGGTCGGCCCCACTTCTCGGTGGGAACATTATTTACGTCTATAACGTAATATAACCTAACCTAATCCATCTAGACCCTCGCTGGTAATGTTTTACAAAATCCCGGTCGTGTCGGCCCGTACTTCTCCGTGGGGACATTATATACGTCTATATCGTTATATATCCTAACCTAAGGGATCCTAACATCACGGATGTAGTATTTCACAACATTCCTGGCTGGTCGGCCTCCCTTCTCGGTGGGAAAATTATATATGTTTATAACGTAGTATAACCTAACCTAACCCATCTAGCCCCTCGCTTGTAATGTTTTGCAGAATCCCGGTCGTGTCGGCCCGTACGTCTCGGTGCGGACATTATATACGTCTATAACGTTATATATCCTAACCTAAGGGTACCTAACATCTCGGATGTAGTATTTCACAACATTCCTGGCGGGTCGGCCCCACTTCTCGGTGGGAACATTATTTACGTCTATAACGTAATATAACCTAACCTAATCCATCTAGACCCTCGCTGGTAATGTTTTACAAAATCCCGGTCGTGTCGGCGCGTACTTCTCCGTGGGGACATTATATACGTCTATAACGTTATATATCCTAACCTAAGGGTACCTAACATCTCGCATGTAGTATTTCACAACATTCCTGGCTGGTCGGCCCCACTTCTCGGTGGGAACATTATATACGTTTATAACGAAGTATAACCTAACCTAACCCATCTAGACCATCGCTTGTAATGTTTTACAGTATCCCGGTCGTGTCGTCCCGTACGTCTCGGCGCGGACATTATATACGTCTATAACGTTTTATATCCTAACCAAAGGCAACCTAACATCTCGAATGTAGTATTTCACAACATTCCTGGCGGGTCGGTCCCACTTCTCGGTGGGAACATTATTTACGTCTATAACGTAATATAACCTAACCTAATCCATCTAGACCCTCGCTGGTAATGTTTTACAAAATCCCGGTCGTGTCGGCCCGTACTTCTCCGTGGGGACATTATATACGTCTATATCGTTATATATCCTAACCTAAGGCAACCTAACATCTCGGATGTAGTATTTTCCAACATTCCTGGCGGGTCGGCCCCTACTTCTAGGTGGGCACATTATATACGTCTATATCGTAATACAACCAAACCTAACCCATCTAGCCCCTCGCTGGTAATGTTTTACAAAATCCCGGTCGTGTCGGCCCGTACTTTTCCGTGGGGACATTATATACGTCTATAATTTTATATATCCTAACCTAAGGCAACTTAACATCTCGGATGTAGTATTTTCCAACATTCCTGGCGGGTCAGTCCCTACTTCTCGGTGGGCACATTATATACGTCTATATCGTAATATAACCTAACCTAACCCATCTAGACCCTCGCTGGTAATGTTTTACAGAATCCCGGTCGTGTCGTCTCGTACGTCTCGGTGCGGACATTATATACGTCTATAACGTTATATATCCTAACCAAAGGCAACCTAACATCTCGGATGTAGTATTTTCCAACATTCCTGGCGGGGCGGCCGCTACTTCTCGGTGGGAACATTATTTACGTCTATAACGTAATATAACCTAACCTAATCCATCTAGACCCTCGCTGGTAATGTTTTACAAAATCCCGGTCGTGTCGTCTCGTACGTCTCGGTGCGGACATTATATACGTCTATAACGTTATATATCCTAACCAAAGGCAACCTAACATCTCGAATGTAGTATTTCACAACATTCCTGGCGGGTCGGCCCCACTTCTCGGTGGGAACATTATTTACGTCTATAACGTAATATAACCTAACCTAATCCATCTAGACCCTCGCTGGTAATGTTTTACAAAATCCCGGTCGTGTCGGCGCGTACTTCTCCGTGGGGACATTATATACGTCTATAACGTTATATATCCTAACCTAAGGGTACCTAACATCTCGGATGTAGTATTTTCCAACATTCCTGGCGGGTCAGTCCCTACTTCTCGGTGGGCACATTATATACGTCTATATCGTAATATAACCTAACCTAACCCATCTAGACCCTCGCTGGTAATGTTTTACAGAATCCCGGTCGTGTCGTCTCGTACGTCTCGGTGCGGACATTATATACGTCTATAACGTTATATATCCTAACCAAAGGCAACCTAACATCTCGGATGTAGTATTTTCCAACATTCCTGGCGGGGCGGCCGCTACTTCTCGGTGGGAACATTATTTACGTCTATAACGTAATATAACCTAACCTAATCCATCTAGACCCTCGCTGGTAATGTTTTACAAAATCCCGGTCGTGTCGGCCCGTACTTCTCCGTGGGGACATTATATACGTCTATAACGTTATATATCCTAACCTAAGGGAACCTAACATCTCGGATGTAGTATTTTCCAACATTCCTGGCGGGGCGGCCCCTACTTCTCGGTGGGCACATTATATACGTCTATATCGTAATATAACCTAACCTAACCCATCTAGCCCCTCGCTTGTAATGTTTTGCAGAATCCCGGTCGTGTCGGCCCGTACGTCTCGGTGCGGACATTATATACGTCTATAACGTTATATATCCTAACCTAAGCGAACCTAACATCTCGGATGTAGTATTTCACAGCATTCCTGGCTGGTCGGCCCCACTTCTCGGTGGGAACATTATATACGTTTATAACGAAGTATAACTTAACCTAACCCATCTAGAGCCTCGCTTGTAATGTTTTACAAAATCCCGGTCGTGTCGGCCCGTACTTCTCGGTGCGGACATTATATACGTCTATAACGTTATATATCCTAACCTAGGCGAACCTAACATCTCGGATGTAGTATTTCACAACATTCCTTGCGGGTCGGCCCCACTTCTCGGTGGGAACATTATTTACGTCTATAACGTAATATAACCTAACCTAATCCATCTAGACCCTCGCTGGTAATGTTGTACAAAATCCCGGTCGTGTCGGCCCGTACTTCTCCGTGGGGACATTATATACGTCTATATCGTTATATATCCTAACCTAAGGCAACCTAACATCTCGGATGTAGTATTTTCCAACATTCCTGGCGGGTCGGCCCCTACTTCTCGGTGGGCACATTATATACGTCTATATCGTAATATAACCAAACCTAACCCATCTAGACCCTCGCTGGTAATGTTCTACAAAATCCCGGTCGTGTCGTCTCGTACGTCTCGGTGCGGACATTATATACGTCTATAACGTTATATATCCTAACCTAAGGGAACCTAACATCACGGATGTAGTATTTCACAACATTCCTGGCTGGTCGGCCCCACTTCTCGGTGGGTAAATTATATACGTTTATAACGTAGTATAACCTAACCTAACCCATCTAGCCCCTCGCTTGCAATGTTTTGCAGAATCCCGGTCGTGTCGGCCCGTACGTCTCGGTGCGGACATTATATACGTCTATAACGTTATATATCCTAACCTAAGGGTACCTAACATCTCGCATGTAGTATTTCACAACATTCCTGGCTGGTCGGCTCCACTTCTCGGTGGGAACCTTATATACGTTTATAACGAAGTATAACCTAACCTAACCCATCTAGACCCTCGCTTGTAATGTTTTACAGAATCCCGGTCGTGTCGTCCCGTACGTCTCGGCGCGGACATTATATACGTCTATAACGTTTTATATCCTAACCAAAGGCAACCTAACATCTCGAATGTAGTATTTCACAACATTCCTGGCGGGTCGGCTCCACTTCTCGGTGGGAACATTATTTACGTCTATAACGTAATATAACCTAACCTAATCCATCTAGACCCTCGCTGGTAATGTTTTACAAAATCCCGGTCGTGTCGGCCCGTACTTCTCCGTGGGGACATTATATACGTCTATATCGTTATATATCCTAACCTAAGGCAACCTAACATCTCGGATGTAGTATTTTCCAACATTCCTGGCGGGTCGGCCCCTACTTCTCGGTGGGCACATTATATACGTCTATATCGTAATATAACCAAACCTAACCCATCTAGACCCTCGCTGGTAATGTTTTACAAAATCCCGGTCGTGTCGGCCCGTACTTCTCCGTGGGGACATTATATACGTCTATATCGTTATATATCCTAACCTAAGGCAACTTAACAGCTCCGATGTAGTATTTTCCAACATTCCTGGCGGGTTGGCCCCTACTTCTCGGTGGACACATTATATACGTCTATATCGTAATATAACCTAACCTAACCCATCTAGCCCCTCGCTTGTAATGTTTTGCAGAATCCCTGCCGTGTCGGCCCGTACGTCTCGGTGCGGACATTATATACGTCTATAACGTTATATATACTAACCTAAGCGAACGTAACATCTCGGATGTAGTATTTCACAACATTCCTGGCTGGTCGGCCCCACTTCTCGGTGGGAACATTATATACGTTTATAACGTAATATAACCTAACCTAACCCATCTAGCCCCTCGCTGGTTATGTTTTACAAAATCCCAGTCTTGTCCGCCCGTACTTTTCCGTAGGGACATTATATACATCTATAATTTTATATATCCTAACCTAAGGCAACTTAACATCTCGGATGTAGTATTTTCCAACATTCCTGGCGGGTCAGTCCCTACTTCTCGGTGGGCACATTATATACGTCTATATCGTAATATAACCTAACCTAACCCATCTAGACCCTCGCTGGTAATGTTTTACAGAATCCCGGTCGGGTCGTCCCGTACGTCTCGGCGCGGACATTATATACGTCTATAACGTTTTATATCCTAACCAAAGGCAACCTAACATCTCGAATGTAGTATTTCACAACATTCCTGGCGGGTCGGTCCCACTTCTCGGTGGGAACATTATTTACGTCTATAACGTAAGATAACCTAACCTAATCCATCTAGACCCTCGCTGGTAATGTTTTACAAAATCCCGGTCGTGTCGGCCCGTACTTCTCGGTGCGGACATTATATACGTCTATAACGTTATATATCCTAACCTAGGCGAACCTAACATCTCGGATGTAGTATTTCACAACATTCCTTGCGGGTCGGCCCCACTTCTCGGTGGGAACATTATTTACGTCTATAACGTAATATAACCTAACCTAATCCATCTAGACCCTCGCTGGTAATGTTTTACAAAATCCCGGTCGTGTCGGCCCGTACTTCTCCGTGGGGACATTATATACGTCTATAACGTTATATATCCTAACCTAAGGGAACCTAACATCTCGGATGTAGTATTTTCCAACATTCCTGGCGGGGCGGCCGCTACTTCTTGGTGGGAACATTATATACGTCTATATCGTAATATAACCTAACCTAACCCATCTAGACCCTCGCTGGTAATGTTCTACAAAATCCCGGTCGTGTCGTCTCGTACGTCTCGGTGCGGACATTATATACGTCTATAACGTTATATATCCTAACCTAAGGGAACCTAACATCACGGATGTAGTATTTCACAACATTCCTGGCTGGTCGGCCCCACTTCTCGGTGGGTAAATTATATACGTTTATAACGTAGTATAACCTAACCTAACCCATCTAGCCCCTCGCTTGCAATGTTTTGCAGAATCCCGGTCGTGTCGGCCCGTACGTCTCGGTGCGGATATTATATACGTCTATAACGTTATATATCCTAACCTAAGGGTACCTAACATCTCGCATGTAGTATTTCACAACATTCCTGGCTGGTCGGCCCCACTTCTCGGTGGGAACCTTATATACGTTTATAACGAAGTATAACCTAACCTAACCCATCTAGACCCTCGCTTGTAATGTTTTACAGAATCCCGGTCGGGTCGTCCCGTACGTCTCGGCGCGGACATTATATACGTCTATAACGTTTTATATCCTAACCAAAGGCAACCTAACATCTCGAATGTAGTATTTCACAACATTCCTGGCGGGTCGGCTCCACTTCTCGGTGGGAACATTATTTACGTCTATAACGTAATATAACCTAACCTAATCCATCTAGACCCTCGCTGGTAATGTTTTACAAAATCCCGGTCGTGTCGGCCCGTACTTCTCCGTGGGGACATTATATACGTCTATATCGTTATATATCCAAACCTAAGGCAACCTAACATCTCGGATGTAGTATTTTCCAACATTCCTGGCGGGTCGGCCCCTACTTCTAGGTGGGCACATTATATACGTCTATATCGTAATATAACCAAACCTAACCCATCTAGACCCTCGCTGGTAATGTTTTACAAAATCCCGGTCATGTCGGCCCGTACTTCTCCGTGGGGACATTATATACGTCTATATCGTTATATATCCTAACCTAAGGCAACTTAACATCTCCGATGTAGTATTTTCCAACATTCCTGGCGGGTCGGCCCCTACTTCTCGGTGGGCACATTATATACGTCTATATCGTAATATAACCTAACCTAACCCATCTAGCCCCTCGCTTGTAATGTTTTGCAGAATCCCGGTCGTGTCGGCCCGTACGTCTCGGTGCGGACATTATATACGTCTATAACGTTATATATCCTAACCTAAGCGAACCTAACATCTCGGATGTAGTATTTCACAACATTCCTGGCTGGTCGGCCCCACTTCTCGGTGGGAACATTATATACGTTTATAACGAAGTATAACTTAACCTAACCCATCTAGACCCTCGCTTGTAATGTTTTACAGAATCCCGGTCGTGTCGTCCCGTACGTCTCGGTGCGGGCATTATATACGTCTATAACGTTATATATCCTAACCAAAGGCAACCTAACATCTCGAATGTAGTATTTCACAACATTCCTGGCGGGTCGGCCCCACTTCTCGGTGGGAACATTATTTACGTCTATAACGTAATATAACCTAACCTAATCCATCTAGACCCTCGCTGGTAATGTTTTACAAAATCCCGGTCGTGTCGGCCCGTACTTCTCCGTGGGGACATTATATACGTCTATATCGTTATATATCCTAACCTAAGGCAACCTAACATCTCGGATGTAGTATTTTCCAACATTCCTGGCGGGTCGGCCCCTACTTCTCGGTGGGCACATTATATACGTCTATATCGTAATATAACCAAACCTAACCCATCTAGACCCTCGCTGGTAATGTTTTACAAAATCCCGGTCGTGTCGGCCCGTACTTCTCCGTGGGGACATTATATACGTCTATATCGTTATATATACTAACCTAAGGCAACTTAACAGCTCCGATGTAGTATTTTCCAACATTCCTGGCGAGTTGGCCCCTACTTCTCGGTGGGCACATTATATACGTCTATATCGTAATATAACCTAACCTAACCCATCTAGCCCCTCGCTTGTAATGTTTTGCAGAATCCCTGTCGTGTCGGCCCGTACGTCTCGGTGCGGACATTATATACGTCTATAACGTTATATATACTAACCTAAGCGAACGTAACATCTCGGATGTAGTATTTCACAACATTCCTGGCTGGTCGGCCCCACTTCTCGGTGGGAACATTATATACGTTTATAACGTAATATAACCTAACCTAACCCATCTAGCCCCTCGCTGGTTATGTTTTACAAAATCCCAGTCTTGTCGGCCCGTACTTTTCCGTGGGGACATTATATACGTCTATAATTTTATATATCCTAACCTAAGGCAACTTAACATCTCGGATGTAGTATTTTCCAACATTCCTGGCGGGTCAGTCCCTACTTCTCGGTGGGCACATTATATACGTCTATATCGTAATATAACCTAGCCTAACCCATCTAGACCCTCGCTGGTAATGTTTTACAGAATCCCGGTCGGGTCGTCCCGTACGTCTCGGCGCGGACATTATATACGTCTATAACGTTTTATATCCTAACCAAAGGCAACCTAACATCTCGAATGTAGTATTTCACAACATTCCTGGCGGGTCGGTCCCACTTCTTGGTGGGAACATTATATACGTCTATATCGTAATATAACCTAACCTAACCCATCTAGACCCTCGCTTGTAATGTTTTACAAAATCCCGGTCGTGTCGGCCCGTACTTCTCCGTGGGGACATTATATACGTCTATAACGTTATATATCCTAACCTAAGGGAACCTAACATCTCGGATGTAGTATTTTCCAACATTCCTGGCGGGGCGGCCGCTACTTCTTGGTGCGAACATTATATACGTCTATATCGTAATATAACCTAACCTAACCCATCTAGACCCTCGCTGGTAATGTTCTACAAAATCCCGGTCGTGTCGTCTCGTACGTCTCGGTGCGGACATTATATACGTCTATAACGTTATATATCCTAACCTAGGCGAACCAAACATCTCGGATGTAGTATTTCACAACATTCCTTGCGGGTCGGCCCCACTTCTCGGTGGGAACATTATTTACGTCTATAACGTAATATAACCTAACCTAATCCATCTAGACCCTCGCTGGTAATGTTTTACAGAATCCCGGTCGTGTCGTCTCGTACGTCTCGGTGCGGACATTATATACGTCTATAACGTTATATATCCTAACCAAAGGCAACCTAACATCTCGGATGTAGTATTTTCCAACATTCCTGGCGTGGCGGCCGCTACTTCTCGGTGGGAACATTATTTACGTCTATAACGTAATATAACCTAACCTAATCCATCTAGACCCTCGCTGGTAATGTTTCACAAAATCCCGGTCGTGTCGGCCCGTACTTCTCCGTGGGGACATTATATACGTCTATAACGTTATATATCCTAACCTAAGGGAACCTAACATCACGGATGTATTATTTCACAACATTCCTGGCTGGTCGGCCCCACTTCTCGGTGGGAAAATTATATACGTTTATAACGTAGTATAACCTAACCTAACCCATCTAGCCCCTCGCTTGTAATGTTTTGCAGAATCCCGGTCGTGTCGGCCCGTACGTCTCGGTGCGGACATTATATACGTCTATAACGTTATATATCCTAACCTAAGGGTACCTAACATCTCGGATGTAGTATTTCACAACATTCCTGGCTGGTCGGCCCCACTTCTCGGTGGGAACATTATATACGTTTATAACGAAGTATAACCTAACCTAACCCATCTAGACCCTCGCTTGTAATGTTTTACAAAATCCCGGTCGTGTCGGCCCGTACTTCTCCGTGGGGACATTATATACGTCTATAACGTTATATATCCTAACCTAGGGGAACCTAACATCTCGGATGTAGTATTTTCCAACATTCCTGGCGGGGCGGCTGCTACTTCTTGGTGGGAACATTATATACGTCTATATCGTAATATAACCTAACCTAACCCATCTAGACCCTCGCTGGTAATGTTCTACAAAATCCAGGTCGTGTCGTCTCGTACGTCTCGCGGCGGACATTATATACGTCCATAACGTTATATATCCTAACCTAGGCGAACCTAACATCTCGGATGTAGTATTTCACAACATTCCTGGCGGGGCGGCCGCTACTTCTTGGTGGGAACATTATTTACGTCTATAACGTAATATAACCTAACCTAATCCATCTAGACCCTCGCTGGTAATGTTTTACAAAATCCCGGTCGTGTCGGCCCGTACTTCTCCGTGGGGACATTATATACGTCTATATCGTTATATATCCTAACCTAAGGGAACCTAACATCACGGATGTAGTATTTCACAACATTCCTGGCTGGTCGGCCTCCCTTCTCGGTGGGAAAATTATATACGTTTATAACGTAGTATAACCTAACCTAACCCATCTAGCCCCTCGCTTGTAATGTTTTGCAGAATCCCGGTCGTGTCGGCCCGTACGTCTCGGTGCGGACATTATATACGTCTATAACGTTATATATCCTAACCTAAGGGTACCTAACATCTCGGATGTAGTATTTCACAACATTCCTGGCTGGTCAGCCCCACTTCTCGGTGGGAACATTATATACGTTTATAACGAAGTATAACCTAACCTAACCCATCTAGACCCTCGCTTGTAATGTTTTACAAAATCCCGCTCGTGTCGGCCCGTACTTCTCCGTGGGTACATTATATACGTCTATATCGTTATATATCCTAACCTAAGGCAACCTAACATCTCGGATGTAGTATTTTCCAACATTCCTGGCGGGTCGGCCCCTACTTCTCGGTGGGCACATTATATACGTCTATATCGTAATATAACCTAACCTAACCCATCTAGACCCTCGCTGGTAATGTTTTACAGAATCCCGGTCGTGTCGTCTCGTACGTCTCGGTGCGGACATTATATACGTCTATAACGTTATATATCCTAACCAAAGGCAACCTAACATCTCGGATGTAGTATTTTCCAACATTCCTGGCGTGGCGGCCGCTACTTCTCGGTGGGAACATTATTTACGTCTATAACGTAATATAACCTAACCTAATCCATCTAGACCCTCGCTGGTAATGTTTCACAAAATCCCGGTCGTGTCGGCCCGTACTTCTCCGTGGGGACATTATATACGTCTATAACGTTATATATCCTAACCTAAGGGAACCTAACATCACGGATGTATTATTTCACAACATTCCTGGCTGGTCGGCCCCACTTCTCGGTGGGAAAATTATATACGTTTATAACGTAGTATAACCTAACCTAACCCATCTAGCCCCTCGCTTGTAATGTTTTGCAGAATCCCGGTCGTGTCGGCCCGTACGTCTCGGTGCGGACATTATATACGTCTATAACGTTATATATCCTAACCTAAGGATACCTAACATCTCGGATGTAGTATTTCACAACATTCATGGCTGGTCGGCCCCACTTCTCGGTGGGAACATTATATACGTTTATAACGAAGTATAACCTAACCTAACCCATCTAGACCCTCGCTTGTAATGTTTTACAAAATCCCGGTCGTGTCGGCCCGTACTTCTCCGTGGGGACATTATATACGTCTATAACGTTATATATCCTAACCTAAGGGAACCTAACATCTCGGATGTAGTATTTTCCAACATTCCTGGCGGGGCGGCCGCTACTTCTTGGTGGGAACATTATATACGTCTATATCGTAATATAACCTAACCTAACCCATCTAGACCCTCGCTGGTAATGTTCTACAAAATCCCGGTCGTGTCGTCTCGTACGTCTCGGTGCGGACATTATATACGTCTATAACGTTATATATCCTAACCTAGGCGAACCAAACATCTCGGATGTAGTATTTCACAACATTCCTTGCGGGTCGGCCCCACTTCTCGGTGGGAACATTATTTACGTCTATAACGTAATATAACCTAACCTAATCCATCTAGACCCTCGCTGGTAATGTTTTACAAAATCCCGGTCGTGTCGGCCCGTACTTCTCCGTGGGGACATTATATACGTCTATAACGTTATATATCCTAACCTAAGGGTACCTAACATCTCGCATGTAGTATTTCACAGCATTCCTGGCTGGTCGGCCCCACTTCTCGGTGGGAACCTTATATACGTTTATAACGAAGTATAACCTAACCTAACCCATCTAGACCCTCGCTTGTAATGTTTTACAGAATCCCGGTCGTGTCGTCCCGTACGTCTCGGCGCGGACATTATATACGTCTATAATGTTTTATATCCTAACCAAAGGCAACCTAACATCTCGAATGTAGTATTTCACAACATTCCTGGCGGGTCGGCTCCACTTCTCGGTGGGAACATTATTTACGTCTATAACGTAATATAACCTAACCTAATCCATCTAGACCCTCGCTGGTAATGTTTTACAAAATCCCGGTCGTGTCGGCCCGTACTTCTCCGTGGGGACATTATATACGTCTATATCGTTATATATCCTAACCTAAGGCAACCTAACATCTCGGATGTAGTATTTTCCAACATTCCTGGCGGGTCGGCCCCTACTTCTCGGTGGGCACATTATATACGTCTATATCGTAATATAACCAAACCTAACCCATCTAGACCCTCGCTGGTAATGTTTTACAAAATCCCGGTCGTGTCGGCCCGTACTTCTCCGTGGGGACATTATATACGTCTATATCGTTATATATCCTAACCTAAGGCAACTTAACAGCTCCGATGTAGTATTTTCCAACATTCCTGGCAGGTTGGCCCCTACTTCTCGGTGGGCACATTATATACGTCTATATCGTAATATAACCTAACCTAACCCATCTAGCCCCTCGCTTGTAATGTTTTGCAGAATCCCTGTCGTGTCGGCCCGTACGTCTCGGTGCGGACATTATTTACGTCTATAACGTTATATATACTAACCTAAGCGAACGTAACATCTCGGAAGTAGTATTTCACAACATTCCTGGCTGGTCTGCCCCACTTCTCGGTGGGAACATTATATACGTTTATAACGTAATATAACCTAACCTAACCCATCTAGCCCCTCGCTGGTTATGTTTTACAAAATCCCAGTCTTGTCGGCCCGTACTTTTCCGTGGGGACATTATATACGTCTATAATTTTATATATCCTAACCTAAGGCAACTTAACATCTCGGATGTAGTATTTTCCAACATTCCTGGCGGGTCAGTCCCTACTTCTCGGTGGGCACATTATATACGTCTATATCGTAATATAACCTAACCCAACCCATCTAGACCCTCGCTGGTAATGTTTTACAGAATCCCGGTCGGGTCGTCCCGTACGTCTCGGCGCGGACATTATATACGTCTATAACGTTTTATATCCTAACCAAAGGCAACCTAACATCTCGAATGTAGTATTTCACAACATTCCTGGCTGGTCGGCCCCACTTCTCGGTGGGAAAATTATATACGTTTATAACGTAGTATAACCTAACCTAACCCATCTAGCCCCTCGCTTGTAATGTTTTGCAGAATCCCGGTCGTGTCGGCCCGTACGTCTCGGTGCGGACATTATATACGTCTATAACGTTATATATCCTAACCTAAGGATACCTAACATCTCGGATGTAGTATTTCACAACATTCCTGGCTGGTCGGCCCCACTTCTCGGTGGGAACATTATATACGTTTATAACGAAGTATAACTTAACCTAACCCATCTAGACCCTCGCTTGTAATGTTTTACAGAATCCCGGTCGTGTCGTCTCGTACGTCTCGGTGCGGACATTATATACGTCTATAACGTTATATATCCTAACCAAAGGCAACCTAACATCTCGGATGTAGTATTTTCCAACATTCCTGGCGTGGCGGCCGCTACTTCTCGGTGGGAACATTATTTACGTCTATAACGTAATATAACCTAACCTAATCCATCTAGACCCTCGCTGGTAATGTTTCACAAAATCCCGGTCGTGTCGGCCCGTACTTCTCCGTGGGGACATTATATACGTCTATAACGTTATATATCCTAACCTAAGGGAACCTAACATCACGGATGTATTATTTCACAACATTCCTGGCTGGTCGGCCCCACTTCTCGGTGGGAAAATTATATACGTTTATAACGTAGTATAACCTAACCTAACCCATCTAGCCCCTCGCTTGTAATGTTTTGCAGAATCCCGGTCGTGTCGGCCCGTACGTCTCGGTGCGGACATTATATACGTCTATAACGTTATATATCCTAACCTAAGGATACCTAACATCTCGGATGTAGTATTTCACAACATTCCTGGCTGGTCGGCCCCACTTCTCGGTGGGAACATTATATACGTTTATAACGAAGTATAACCTAACCTAACCCATCTAGACCCTCGCTTGTAATGTTTTACAAAATCCCGGTCGTGTCGGCCCGTACTTCTCCGTGGGGACATTATATACGTCTATAACGTTATATATCCTAACCTAAGGGAACCTAACATCTCGGATGTAGTATTTTCCAACATTCCTGGCGGGGCGGCCGCTACTTCTTGGTGGGAACATTATATACGTCTATATCGTAATATAACCTAACCTAACCCATCTAGACCCTCGCTGGTAATGTTCTACAAAATCCCGGTCGTGTCGTCTCGTACGTCTCGGTGCGGACATTATATACGTCTATAACGTTATATATCCTAACCTAAGGGAACCTAACATCACGGATGTAGTATTTCACAACATTCCTGGCTGGTCGGCCCCACTTCTCGGTGGGTAAATTATATACGGTTATAACGTAGTATAACCTAACCTAACCCATCTAGCCCCTCGCTTGCAATGTTTTGCAGAATCCCGGTCGTGTCGGCCCGTACGTCTCGGTGCGGACATTATATACGTCTATAACGTTATATATCCTAACCTAAGGGTACCTAACATCTCGCATGTAGTATTTCACAGCATTCCTGGCTGGTCGGCCCCACTTCTCGGTGGGAACCTTATATACGTTTATAACGAAGTATAACCTAACCTAACCCATCTAGACCCTCGCTTGTAATGTTTTACAGAATCCCGGTCGTGTCGTCCCGTACGTCTCGGCGCGGACATTATATACGTCTATAATGTTTTATATCCTAACCAAAGGCAACCTAACATCTCGAATGTACTATTTCACAACATTCCTGGCGGGTCGGCTCCACTTCTCGGTGGGAACATTATTTACGTCTATAACGTAATATAACCTAACCTAATCCATCTAGACCCTCGCTGGTAATGTTTTACAAAATCCCGGTCGTGTCGGCCCGTACTTCTCCGTGGGGACATTATATACGTCTATATCGTTATATATCCTAACCTAAGGCAACCTAACATCTCGGATGTAGTATTTTCCAACATTCCTGGCGGGTCGGCCCCTACTTCTCGGTGGGCACATTATATACGTCTATATCGTAATATAACCAAACCTAACCCATCTAGACCCTCGCTGGTAATGTTTTACAAAATCCCGGTCGTGTCGGCCCGTACTTCTCCGTGGGGACATTATATACGTCTATATCGTTATATATCCTAACCTAAGGCAACTTAACAGCTCCGATGTAGTATTTTCCAACATTCCTGGCAGGTTGGCCCCTACTTCTCGGTGGGCACATTATATACGTCTATATCGTAATATAACCTAACCTAACCCATCTAGCCCCTCGCTTGTAATGTTTTGCAGAATCCCTGTCGTGTCGGCCCGTACGTCTCGGTGCGGACATTATTTACGTCTATAACGTTATATATACTAACCTAAGCGAACGTAACATCTCGGAAGTAGTATTTCACAACATTCCTGGCTGGTCTGCCCCACTTCTCGGTGGGAACATTATATACGTTTATAACGTAATATAACCTAACCTAACCCATCTAGCCCCTCGCTGGTTATGTTTTACAAAATCCCAGTCTTGTCGGCCCGTACTTTTCCGTGGGGACATTATATACGTCTATAATTTTATATATCCTAACCTAAGGCAACTTAACATCTCGGATGTAGTATTTTCCAACATTCCTGGCGGGTCAGTCCCTACTTCTCGGTGGGCACATTATATACGTCTATATCGTAATATAACCTAACCCAACCCATCTAGACCCTCGCTGGTAATGTTTTACAGAATCCCGGTCGGGTCGTCCCGTACGTCTCGGCGCGGACATTATATACGTCTATAACGTTTTATATCCTAACCAAAGGCAACCTAACATCTCGAATGTAGTATTTCACAACATTCCTGGCGGGTCGGTCCCACTTCTCGGTGGGAACATTATTTACGTCTATAACGTAATATAACCTAACCTAATCCATCTAGACCCTCGCTGGTAATGTTTTACAAAATCCCGGTCGTGTCTGCCCGTACTTCTCCGTGGGGACATTATATACGTCTATATCGTTATACATCCAAACCTAAGGCAACCTAACATCTCGGATGTAGTATTTTCCAACATTCCTGGCGGGTCGGCCCCTACTTCTAGGTGGGCACATTATATACGTCTATATCGTAATATAACCAAACCTAACCCATCTAGACCCTCGCTGGTAATGTTTTACAAAATCCCGGTCGTGTCGGCCCGTACTTCTCCGTGGGGACATTATATACGTCTATATCGTTATATATCCTAACCTAAGGCAACTTAACATCTCCGATGTAGTATTTTCCAACATTCCTGGCGGGTCGGCCCCTACTTCTCGGTGGGCACATTATATACGTCTATATCGTAATATAACCTAACCTAACCCATCTAGCCCCTCGCTTGTAATGTTTTGCAGAATCCCGGTCGTGTCGGCCCGTACGTCTCGGTGCGGACATTATATACGTCTATAACGTTATATATCCTAACCTAAGCGAACCTAACATCTCGGATGTAATATTTCACAACATTCCTGTCTGGTCGGCCCCACTTCTCGGTGGGAACATTATATACGTTTATAACGAAGTATAACTTAACCTAACCCATCTAGACCCTCGCTTGTAATGTTTTACAGAATCCCGGTCGTGTCGTCCCGTACGTCTCGGTGCGGGCATTATATACGTCTATAACGTTATATATCCTAACCAAAGGCAACCTAACATCTCGAATGTAGTATTTCACAACATTCCTGGCGGGTCGGCCACACTTCTCGGTGGGAACATTATTTACGTCTATAACGTAATATAACCTAACCTAATCCATCTAGACCCTCGCTGGTAATGTTTTACAAAATCCCGGTCGTGTCGGCCCGTACTTCTCCGTGGGGACATTATATACGTCTATATCGTTATATATCCTAACCTAAGGCAACCTAACATCTCGGATGTAGTATTTTCCAACATTCCTGGCGGGTCGGCCCCTACTTCTCGGTGGGCACATTATATACGTCTATATCGTAATATAACCAAACCTAACCCATCTAGACCCTCGCTGGTAATGTTTTACAAAATCCCGGTCGTGTCGGCCCGTACTTCTCCGTGGGGACATTATATACGTCTATATCGTTATATATCCTAACCTAAGGCAACTTAACAGCTCCGATGTAGTATTTTCCAACATTCCTGGCGAGTTGGCCCCTACTTCTCGGTGGGCACATTATATACGTCTATATCGTAATATAACCTAACCTAACCCATCTAGCCCCTCGCTTGTAATGTTTTGCAGAATCCCTGTCGTGTCGGCCCGTACGTCTCGGTGCGGACATTATATACGTCTATAACGTTATATATACTAACCTAAGCGAACGTAACATCTCGGATGTAGTATTTCACAACATTCCTGGCTGGTCGGCCCCACTTCTCGGTGGGAACATTATATACGTTTATAACGTAATATAACCTAACCTAACCCATCTAGCCCCTCGCTGGTTATGTTTTACAAAATCCCAGTCTTGTCGGCCCGTACTTTTCCGTGGGGACATTATATACGTCTATAATTTTATATATCCTAACCTAAGGCAACTTAACATCTCGGATGTAGTATTTTCCAACATTCCTGGCGGGTCAGTCCCTACTTCTCGGTGGGCACATTATATACGTCTATATCGTAATATAACCTAACCTAACCCATCTAGACCCTCGCTGGTAATGTTCTACAAAATCCCGGTCGTGTCGTCTCGTACGTCTCGGTGCGGACATTATATACGTCTATAACGTTATATATCCTAACCTAAGGGAACCTAACATCACGGATGTAGTATTTCACAACATTCCTGGCTGGTCGGCCCCACTTCTCGGTGGGTAAATTATATACGTTTATAACGTAGTATAACCTAACCTAACCCATCTAGCCCCTCGCTTGCAATGTTTTGCAGAATCCCGGTCGTGTCGGCCCGTACGTCTCGGTGCGGACATTATATACGTCTATAACGTTATATATCCTAACCTAAGGGTACCTAACATCTCGCATGTAGTATTTCACAGCATTCCTGGCTGGTCGGCCCCACTTCTCGGTGGGAACCTTATATACGTTTATAACGAAGTATAACCTAACCTAACCCATCTAGACCCTCGCTTGTAATGTTTTACAGAATCCCGGTCGTGTCGTCCCGTACGTCTCGGCGCGGACATTATATACGTCTATAATGTTTTATATCCTAACCAAAGGCAACCTAACATCTCGAATGTAGTATTTCACAACATTCCTGGCGGGTCGGCTCCACTTCTCGGTGGGAACATTATTTACGTCTATAACGTAATATAACCTAACCTAATCCATCTAGACCCTCGCTGGTAATGTTTTACAAAATCCCGGTCGTGTCGGCCCGTACGTCTCGGTGCGGACATTATATACGTCTATATCGTTATATATCCTAACCTAAGGCAACCTAACATCTCGGATGTAGTATTTTCCAACATTCCTGGCGGGTCGGCCCCTACTTCTCGGTGGGCACATTATATACGTCTATATCGTAATATAACCAAACCTAACCCATCTAGACCCTCGCTGGTAATGTTTTACAATATCCCGGTCGTGTCGGCCCGTACTTCTCCGTGGGGACATTATATACGTCTATATCGTTATATATCCTAACCTAAGGCAACTTAACAGCTCCGATGTAGTATTTTCCAACATTCCTGGCAGGTTGGCCCCTACTTCTCGGTGGGCACATTATATACCTCTATATCGTAATATAACCTAACCTAACCCATCTAGCCCCTCGCTTGTAATGTTTTGCAGAATCCCTGTCGTGTCGGCCCGTACGTCTCGGTGCGGACATTATTTACGTCTATAACGTTATATATACTAACCTAAGCGAACGTAACATCTCGGAAGTAGTATTTCACAACATTCCTGGCTGGTCTGCCCCACTTCTCGGTGGGAACATTATATACGTTTATAACGTAATATAACCTAACCTAAGCCATCTAGCCCCTCGCTGGTTATGTTTTACAAAATCCCAGTCTTGTCGGCCCGTACTTTTCCGTGGGGACATTATATACGTCTATAATTTTATATATCCTAACCTAAGGCAACTTAACATCTCGGATGTAGTATTTTCCAACATTCCTGGCGGGTCAGTCCCTACTTCTCGGTGGGCACATTATATACGTCTATATCGTAATATAACCTAACCCAACCCATCTAGACCCTCGCTGGTAATGTTTTACAGAATCCCGGTCGGGTCGTCCCGTACGTCTCGGCGCGGACATTATATACGTCTATAACGTTTTATATCCTAACCAAAGGCAACCTAACATCTCGAATGTAGTATTTCACAACATTCCTGGCGGGTCGGGCCCACTTCTCGGTGGGAACATTATTTACGTCTATAACGTAATATAACCTAACCTAATCCATCTAGACCCTCGCTGGTAATGTTTTACAAAATCCCGGTCGTGTCGGCCCGTACTTCTCGGTGCGGACATTATATACTTCTATAACGTTATATATCCTAACCTAGGCGAACCTAACATCTCGGATGTAGTATTTCACAACATTCCTGGCTGGTCGGCCCCACTTCTCGGTGGGAACATTATATACGTTTATAACGAAGTATAACTTAACCTAACCCATCTAGACCCTCGCTTGTAATGTTTTACAGAATCCCGGTCGTGTCGTCCCGTACGTCTCGGTGCGGCCATTATATACGTCTATAACGTTATATATCCTAACCAAAGGCAACCTAACATCTCGAATGTAGTATTTCACAACATTCCTGGCTGGTCGGCCCCACTTCTCGGTGGGAACATTATATACGTTTATAACGAAGTATAACCTAACCTAACCCATCTAGACCCTCGCTTGTAATGTTTTACAGAATCCCGGTCGTGTCGTCCCGTACGTCTCGGTGCGGGCATTATATACGTCTATAACGTTATATATCCTAACCAAAGGCAACCTAACATCTCGAATGTAGTATTTCACAACATTCCTGGCGGGTCGGCCCCACTTCTCGGTGGGAACATTATTTACGTCTATAACGTAATATAACCTAACCTAATCCATCTAGACCCTCGCTGGTAATGTTCTACAAAATCCCGGTCGTGTCGTCTCGTACGTCTCGGTGCGGACATTATATACGTCTATAACGTTATATATCCTAACCTAAGGGAACCTAACATCACGGATGTAGTATTTCACAACATTCCTGGCTTGTCGGCCCCACTTCTCGGTGGGAAAATTATATACGTTTGTAACGTAGTATAACCTAACCTAACCCATCCAGCCCCTCGCTTGTAATGTTTTGCAGAATCCCGGTCGTGTCGGCCCGTACGTCTCCGTGCGGACATTATATACGTCTATAACGTTATATATCCTAACCTAAGGGTACCTAACATCTCGCATGTAGTATTTCACAACATTCCTGGCTGGTCGGCCCCACTTCTCGGTGGGAACATTATATACGTTTATAACGAAGTATAACCTAACCTAACCCATCTAGACCCTCGCTTGTAATGTTTTACAGAATCCCGGTCGTGTCGTCCCGTACGTCTCGGCGCGGACATTATATACGTCTATAACGTTTTATATCCTAACCAAAGGCAACCTAACATCTCGAATGTAGTATTTCACAACATTCCTGGCGGGTCGGTCCCACTTCTCGGTGGGAACATTATTTACGTCTATAACGTAATATAACCTAACCTAATCCATCTAGACCCTCGCTGGTAATGTTTTACAAAATCCCGGTCGTGTCTGCCCGTACTTCTCCGTGGGGACATTATATACGTCTATATCGTTATACATCCAAACCTAAGGCAACCTAACATCTCGGATGTAGTATTTTCCAACATTCCTGGCGGGTCGGCCCCTACTTCTAGGTGGGCACATTATATACGTCTATATCGTAATATAACCAAACCTAACCCATCTAGACCCTCGCTGGTAATGTTTTACAAAATCCCGGTCGTGTCGGCCCGTACTTCTCCGTGGGGACATTATATACGTCTATATCGTTATATATCCTAACCTAAGGCAACTTAACATCTCCGATGTAGTATTTTCCAACATTCCTGGCGGGTCGGCCCCTACTTCTCGGTGGGCACATTATATACGTCTATATCGTAATATAACCTAACCTAACCCATCTAGCCCCTCGCTTGTAATGTTTTGCAGAATCCCGGTCGTGTCGGCCCGTACGTCTCGGTGCGGACATTATATACGTCTATAACGTTATATATCCTAACCTAAGCGAACCTAACATCTCGGATGTAATATTTCACAACTTTCCTGTCTGGTCGGCCCCACTTCTCGGTGGGAACATTATATACGTTTATAACGAAGTATAACTTAACCTAACCCATCTAGACCCTCGCTTGTAATGTTTTACAGAATCCCGGTCGTGTCGTCCCGTACGTCTCGGTGCGGGCATTATATACGTCTATAACGTTATATATCCTAACCAAAGGCAACCTAACATCTCGAATGTAGTATTTCACAACATTCCTGGCGGGTCGGCCCCACTTCTCGGTGGGAACATTATTTACGTCTATAACGTAATATAACCTAACCTAATCCATCTAGACCCTCGCTGGTAATGTTTTACAAAATCCCGGTCGTGTCGGCCCGTACTTCTCCGTGGGGACATTATATACGTCTATATCGTTATATATCCTAACCTAAGGCAACCTAACATCTCGGATGTAGTATTTTCCAACATTCCTGGCGGGTCGGCCCCTACTTCTCGGTGGGCACATTATATACGTCTATATCGTAATATAACCAAACCTAACCCATCTAGACCCTCGCTGGTAATGTTTTACAAAATCCCGGTCGTGTCGGCCCGTACTTCTCCGTGGGGACATTATATACGTCTATATCGTTATATATCCTAACCTAAGGCAACTTAACAGCTCCGATGTAGTATTTTCCAACATTCCTGGCGAGTTGGCCCCTACTTCTCGGTGGGCACATTATATACGTCTATATCGTAATATAACCTAACCTAACCCATCTAGCCCCTCGCTTGTAATGTTTTGCAGAATCCCTGTCGTGTCGGCCCGTACGTCTCGGTGCGGACATTATATACGTCTATAACGTTATATATACTAACCTAAGCGAACGTAACATCTCGGATGTAGTATTTCACAACATTCCTGGCTGGTCGGCCCCACTTCTCGGTGGGAACATTATATACGTTTATAACGTAATATAACCTAACCTAACCCATCTAGCCCCTCGCTGGTTATGTTTTACAAAATCCCAGTCTTGTCGGCCCGTACTTTTCCGTGGGGACATTATATACGTCTATAATTTTATATATCCTAACCTAAGGCAACTTAACATCTCGGATGTAGTATTTTCCAACATTCCTGGCGGGTCAGTCCCTACTTCTCGGTGGGCACATTATATACGTCTATATCGTAATATAACCTAACCTAACCCATCTAGACCCTCGCTGGTAATGTTTTACAGAATCCCGGTCGGGTCGTCCCGTACGTCTCGGCGCGGACATTATATACGTCTATAACGTTTTATATCCTAACCAAAGGCAACCTAACATCTCGAATGTAGTATTTCACAACATTCCTGGCGGGTCGGTCCCACTTCTCGGTGGGAACATTATTTACGTCTATAACGTAATATAACCTAACCTAATCCATCTAGACCCTCGCTGGTAATGTTTTACAAAATCCCGGTCGTGTCGGCCCGTACTTCTCGGTGCGGACATTATATACGTCTATAACGTTATATATCCTAACCTAGGCGAACCTTACATCTCGGATGTAGTATTTCACAACATTCCTGGCTGGTCGGCCCCACTTCTCGGTGGGAACATTATATACGTTTATAACGAAGTATAACTTAACCTAACCCATCTAGACCCTCGCTTGTAATGTTTTACAGAATCCCGGTCGTGTCGTCCCGTACGTCTCGGTGCGGCCATTATATACGTATATAACGTTATATATCCTAACCAAAGGCAACCTAACATCTCGAATGTAGTATTTCACAACATTCCTGGCTGGTCGGCCCCACTTCTCGGTGGGAACATTATATACGTTTATAACGAAGTATAACCTAACCTAACCCATCTAGACCCTCGCTTGTAATGTTTTACAGAATCCCGGTCGTGTCGTCCCGTACGTCTCGGTGCGGGCATTATATACGTCTATAACGTTATATATCCTAACCAAAGGCAACCTAACATCTCGAATGTAGTATTTCACAACATTCCTGGCGGGTCGGCCCCACTTCTCGGTGGGAACATTATTTACGTCTATAACGTAATATAACCTAACCTAATCCATCTACACCCTCGCTGGTAATGTTCTACAAAATCCCGGTCGTGTCGTCTCGTACGTCTCGGTGCGGACATTATATACGTCTATAACGTTTTATATCCTAACCAAAGGCAACCTAACATCTCGAATGTAGTATTTCACAACATTCCTGGCTGGTCGGCCCCACTTCTCGGTGGGAACATTATATACGTTTATAACGAAGTATAACTTAACCTAACCCATCTAGAGCCTCGCTTGTAATGTTTTACAGAATCCCGGTCGTGTCGGCCCGTACTTCTCCGTGGGGACATTATATACGTCTATAACGTTATATATCCTAACCTAAGGGAACCTAACATCTCGGATGTAGTATTTTCCAACATTCCTGGCGGGGCGGCCGCTACTTCTTGGTGGGAACATTATATACGTCTATATCGTAATATAACCTAACCTAACCCATCTAGACCCTCGCTGGTAATGTTCTACAAAATCCCGGTCGTGTCGTCTCGTACGTCTCGGTGCGGACATTATATACGTCTATAACGTTATATATCCTAACCAAAGGCAACCTAACATCTCGAATGTAGTATTTCACAACATTCCTGGCGGGTCGGCCCCACTTCTCGGTGGGAACATTATTTACGTCTATAACGTAATATAACCTAACCTAATCCATCTAGAACCTCGCTGGTAATGTTTTACAAAATCCCGGTCGTGTCGGCCCGTACTTCTCCGTGGGGACATTATATACGTCTATAACGTTATATATCCTAACCTAAGGGTACCTAACATCTCGCATGTAGTATTTCACAACATTCCTGGCTGGTCGGCCCCACTTCTCGGTGGGAACATTATATACGTTTATAACGAAGTATAACCTAACCTAACCCATCTAGACCCTCGCTTGTAATGTTTTACAGAATCCCGGTCGTGTCGTCCCGTACGTCTCGGCGCGGACATTATATACGTCTATAACGTTTTATATCCTAACCAAAGGCAACCTAACATCTCGAATGTAGTATTTCACAACATTCCTGGCGGGTCGGTCCCACTTCTCGGTGGGAACATTATTTACGTCTATAACGTAATATAACCTAACCTAATCCATCTAGACCCTCGCTGGTAATGTTTTACACAATCCCGGTCGTGTCGGCCCGTACTTCTCCGTGGGGACATTATATACGTCTATATCGTTATATATCCTAACCTAAGGCAACCTAACATCTCGGATGTAGTATTTTCCAACATTCCTGGCGGGTCGGCCCCTACTTCTAGGTGGGCACATTATATACGTCTATATCGTAATATAACCAAACCTAACCCATCTAGCCCCTCGCTGGTAATGTTTTACAAAATCCCGGTCGTGTCGGCCCGTACTTTTCCGTGGGGACATTATATACGTCTATAATTTTATATATCCTAACCTAAGGCAACTTAACATCTCGGATGTAGTATTTTCCAACATTCCTGGCGGGTCAGTCCCTACTTCTCGGTGGGCACATTATATACGTCTATATCGTAATATAACCTAACCTAACCCATCTAGACCCTCGCTGGTAATGTTTTACAGAATCCCGGTCGTGTCGTCTCGTACGTCTCGGTGCGGACATTATATACGTCTATAACGTTATATATCCTAACCAAAGGCAACCTAACATCGCGGATGTAGTATTTTCCAACATTCCTGGCGGGGCGGCCGCTATTTCTCGGTGGGAACATTATTTACGTCTATAACGTAATATAACCTAACCTAATCCATCTAGACCCTCGCTGGTAGTGTTTTACAAAATCCCGGTCGTGTCGGCCCGTACTTCTCCGTGGGGACATTATATACGTCTATAACATTATATATCCTAACCTAAGGGAACCTAACATCTCGGATGTAGTATTTTCCAACATTCCTGGCGGGGCGGCCCCTACTTCTCGGTGGGCACATTATATACGTCTATATCGTAATATAACCTAACCTAACCCATCTAGTCCCTCGCTTGTAATGTTCTGCAGAATCCCGGTCGTGTCGGCCCGTACGTCTCGGTGCGGACATTATATACGTCTATAACGTTATATATCCTAACCTAAGCGAACCTAACATCTCGGATGTAGTATTTCACAACATTCCTGGCTGGTCGGCCCCACTTCTCGGTGGGAACATTATATACGTTTATAACGAAGTATAACTTAACCTAACCCATCTAGAGCCTCGCTTGTAATGTTTTACAGAATCCCGGTCGTGTCGTCCCGTACGTCTCGGTGCGGACATTATATACGTCTATAACGTTATATATCCTAACCAAAGGCAACCTAACATCTCGAATGTAGTATTTCACAACATTCCTTGCGGGTCGGCCCCACTTCTCGGTGGAAACATTATTTACGTCTATAACGTAATATAACCTAACCTAATCCATCTAGACCCTCGCTGGTAATGTTTTACAAAATCCCGGTCGTGTCGGCCCGTACTTCTCCGTGGGGACATTATATACGTCTATAACGTTATATATCCTAACCTAAGGGTACCTAACATCTCGCATGTAGTATTTCACAACATTCCTGGCTGGTCGGCCCCACTTCTCGGTGGGAACCTTATATACGTTTATAACGAAGTATAACCTAACCTAACCCATCTAGACCCTCGCTTGTAATGTTTTACAGAATCCCGGTCGTGTCGTCCCGTACGTCTCGGCGCGGACATTATATACGTCTATAACGTTTTATATCCTAACCAAAGGCAACCTAACATCTCGAATGTAGTATTTCACAACATTCCTGGCGGGTCGGCTCCACTTCTCGGTGGGAACATTATTTACGTCTATAACGTAATATAACCTAACCTAATCCATCTAGACCCTCGCTGGTAATGTTTTACAAAATCCCGGTCGTGTCGGCCCGTACTTCTCCGTGGGGACATTATATACGTCTATATCGTTATATATCCTAACCTAAGGCAACCTAACATCTCGGATGTAGTATTTTCCAACATTCCTGGCGGGTCGGCCCCTACTTCTCGGTGGGCACATTATATACGTCTATATCGTAATATAACCAAACCTAACCCATCTAGACCCTCGCTGGTAATGTTTTACAAAATCCCGGTCGTGTCGGTCCGTACTTCTCCGTGGGGACATTATATACGTCTATATCGTTATATATCCTAACCTAAGGCAACTTAACAGCTCCGATGTAGTATTTTCCAACATTCCTGGCGGGTCGGCCCCTACTTCTCGGTGGGCACATTATATACGTCTATATCGTAATATAACCTAACCTAACCCATCTAGCCCCTCGCTTGTAATGTTTTGCAGAATCCCGGTCGTGTCGGCCCGTACGTCTCGGTGCGGACATTATATACGTCTATAACGTTATATATCCTAACCTAAGCGAACCTAACATCTCGGATGTAATATTTCACAACATTCCTGTCTGGTCGGCCCCACTTCTCGGTGGGAACATTATATACGTTTATAACGAAGTATAACTTAGCCTAACCCATCTAGACCCTCGCTTGTAATGTTTTACAGAATCCCGGTCGTGTCGTCCCGTACGTCTCGGTGCGGGCATTATATACGTCTATAACGTTATATATCCTAACCAAAGGCAACCTAACATCTCGAATGTAGTATTTCACAACATTCCTGGCGGGTCGGCCCCACTTCTCGGTGGGAACATTATTTACGTCTATAACGTAATATAACCTAACCTAATCCATCTAGACCCTCGCTGGTAATGTTTTACAAAATCCCGGTCGTGTCGGCCCGTACTTCTCCGTGGGGACATTATATACGTCTATGTCGTTATATATCCTAACCTAAGGCAACCTAACATCTCGGATGTAGTATTTTCCAACATTCCTGGCGGGTCGGCCCCTACTTCTCGGTGGGCACATTATATACGTCTATATCGTAATATAACCAAACCTAACCCATCTAGACCCTCGCTGGTAATGTTTTACAAAATCCCGGTCGTGTCGGCCCGTACTTCTCCGTGGGGACATTATATACGTCTATATCGTTATATATCCTAACCTAAGGCAACTTAACAGCTCCGATGTAGTATTTTCCAACATTCCTGGCGAGTTGGCCCCTACTTCTCGGTGGGCACATTATATACGTCTATATCGTAATATAACCTAACCTAACCCATCTAGCCCCTCGCTTGTAATGTTTTGCAGAATCCCTGTCGTGTCGGCCCGTACGTCTCGGCGCGGACATTATATACGTCTATAACGTTTTATATCCTAACCAAAGGCAACCTAACATCTCGAATGTAGTATTTCACAACATTCCTGGCGGGTCGGTCCCACTTCTCGGTGGGAACATTATTTACGTCTATAACGTAATATAACCTAACCTAATCCATCTAGACCCTCGCTGGTAATGTTTTACAAAATCCCGGTCGTGTCGGCCCGTACTTCTCGGTGCGGACATTATATACGTCTATAACGTTATATATCCTAACCTAGGCGAACCTTACATCTCGGATGTAGTATTTCACAACATTCCTGGCTGGTCGGCCCCACTTCTCGGTGGGAACATTATATACGTTTATAACGAAGTATAACTTAACCTAACCCATCTAGACCCTCGCTTGTAATGTTTTACAGAATCCCGGTCGTGTCGTCCCGTACGTCTCGGTGCGGCCATT
This sequence comes from Xylocopa violacea, assembly GCA_963969225.1. Classification (NCBI taxonomy): domain Eukaryota; kingdom Metazoa; phylum Arthropoda; class Insecta; order Hymenoptera; family Apidae; genus Xylocopa; species Xylocopa violacea. The sequence continues at coordinate 1,128,810 of CAXAJV010000481.1, forward strand.
ATATACGTCTATAACGTTATATATCCTAACCAAAGGCAACCTAACATCTCGAATGTAGTATTTCACAACATTCCTGGCTGGTCGGCCCCACTTCTCGGTGGGAACATTATATACGTTTATAACGAAGTATAACCTAACCTAACCCATCTAGACCCTCGCTTGTAATGTTTTACAGAATCCCGGTCGTGTCGTCCCGTACGTCTCGGTGCGGGCATTATATACGTCTATAACGTTATATATCCTAACCAAAGGCAACCTAACATCTCGAATGTAGTATTTCACAACATTCCTGGCGGGTCGGCCCCACTTCTCGGTGGGAACATTATTTACGTCTATAACGTAATATAACCTAACCTAATCCATCTACACCCTCGCTGGTAATGTTCTACAAAATCCCGGTCGTGTCGTCTCGTACGTCTCGGTGCGGACATTATATACGTCTATAACGTTTTATATCCTAACCAAAGGCAACCTAACATCTCGAATGTAGTATTTCACAACATTCCTGGCTGGTCAGCCCCACTTCTCGGTGGGAACATTATATACGTTTATAACGAAGTATAACTTAACCTAACCCATCTAGAGCCTCGCTTGTAATGTTTTACAGAATCCCGGTCGTGTCGGCCCGTACTTCTCCGTGGGGACATTATATACGTCTATAACGTTATATATCCTAACCTAAGGGAACCTAACATCTCGGATGTAGTATTTTCCAACATTCCTAGCGGGGCGGCCGCTACTTCTTGGTGGGAACATTATATACGTCTATATCGTAATATAACCTAACCTAACCCATCTAGACCCTCGCTGGTAATGTTCTACAAAATCCCGGTCGTGTCGTCTCGTACGTCTCGGTGCGGACATTATATACGTCTATAACGTTATATATCCTAACCAAAGGCAACCTAACATCTCGAATGTAGTATTTCACAACATTCCTGGCGGGTCGGTCCCACTTCTCGGTGGGAACATTATTTACGTCTATAACGTAATATAACCTAACCTAATCCATCTAGACCCTCGCTGGTAATGTTTTACACAATCCCGGTCGTGTCGGCCCGTACTTCTCCGTGGGGACATTATATACGTCTATATCGTTATATATCCTAACCTAAGGCAACCTAACATCTCGGATGTAGTATTTTCCAACATTCCTGGCGGGTCGGCCCCTACTTCTAGGTGGGCACATTATATACGTCTATATCGTAATATAACCAAACCTAACCCATCTAGCCCCTCGCTGGTAATGTTTTACAAAATCCCGGTCGTGTCGTCCCGTACGTCTCGGCGCGGACATTATATACGTCTATAACGTTTTATATCCTAACCAAAGGCAACCTAACATCTCGAATGTAGTATTTCACAACATTCCTGGCGGGTCGGCTCCACTTCTCGGTGGGAACATTATTTACGTCTATAACGTAATATAACCTAACCTAATCCATCTAGACCCTCGCTGGTAATGTTTTACAAAATCCCGGTCGTGTCGGCCCGTACTTCTCCGTGGGGACATTATATACGTCTATATCGTTATATATCCTAACCTAAGGCAACCTAACATCTCGGATGTAGTATTTTCCAACATTCCTGGCGGGTCGGCCCCTACTTCTCGGTGGGCACATTATATACGTCTATATCGTAATATAACCAAACCTAACCCATCTAGACCCTCGCTGGTAATGTTTTACAAAATCCCGGTCGTGTCGGTCCGTACTTCTCCGTGGGGACATTATATACGTCTATATCGTTATATATCCTAACCTAAGGCAACTTAACAGCTCCGATGTAGTATTTTCCAACATTCCTGGCGGGTCGGCCCCTACTTCTCGGTGGGCACATTATATACGTCTATATCGTAATATAACCTAACCTAACCCATCTAGCCCCTCGCTTGTAATGTTTTGCAGAATCCCGGTCGTGTCGGCCCGTACGTCTCGGTGCGGACATTATATACGTCTATAACGTTATATATCCTAACCTAAGCGAACCTAACATCTCGGATGTAATATTTCACAACATTCCTGTCTGGTCGGCCCCACTTCTCGGTGGGAACATTATATACGTTTATAACGAAGTATAACTTAGCCTAACCCATCTAGACCCTCGCTTGTAATGTTTTACAGAATCCCGGTCGTGTCGTCCCGTACGTCTCGGTGCGGGCATTATATACGTCTATAACGTTATATATCCTAACCAAAGGCAACCTAACATCTCGAATGTAGTATTTCACAACATTCCTGGCGGGTCGGCCCCACTTCTCGGTGGGAACATTATTTACGTCTATAACGTAATATAACCTAACCTAATCCATCTAGACCCTCGCTGGTAATGTTTTACAAAATCCCGGTCGTGTCGGCCCGTACTTCTCCGTGGGGACATTATATACGTCTATGTCGTTATATATCCTAACCTAAGGCAACCTAACATCTCGGATGTAGTATTTTCCAACATTCCTGGCGGGTCGGCCCCTACTTCTCGGTGGGCACATTATATACGTCTATATCGTAATATAACCAAACCTAACCCATCTAGACCCTCGCTGGTAATGTTTTACAAAATCCCGGTCGTGTCGGCCCGTACTTCTCCGTGGGGACATTATATACGTCTATATCGTTATATATCCTAACCTAAGGCAACTTAACAGCTCCGATGTAGTATTTTCCAACATTCCTGGCGAGTTGGCCCCTACTTCTCGGTGGGCACATTATATACGTCTATATCGTAATATAACCTAACCTAACCCATCTAGCCCCTCGCTTGTAATGTTTTGCAGAATCCCTGTCGTGTCGGCCCGTACGTCTCGGCGCGGACATTATATACGTCTATAACGTTTTATATCCTAACCAAAGGCAACCTAACATCTCGAATGTAGTATTTCACAACATTCCTGGCGGGTCGGTCCCACTTCTCGGTGGGAACATTATTTACGTCTATAACGTAATATAACCTAACCTAATCCATCTAGACCCTCGCTGGTAATGTTTTACAAAATCCCGGTCGTGTCGGCCCGTACTTCTCGGTGCGGACATTATATACGTCTATAACGTTATATATCCTAACCTAGGCGAACCTTACATCTCGGATGTAGTATTTCACAACATTCCTGGCTGGTCGGCCCCACTTCTCGGTGGGAACATTATATACGTTTATAACGAAGTATAACTTAACCTAACCCATCTAGACCCTCGCTTGTAATGTTTTACAGAATCCCGGTCGTGTCGTCCCGTACGTCTCGGTGCGGCCATTATATACGTCTATAACGTTATATATCCTAACCAAAGGCAACCTAACATCTCGAATGTAGTATTTCACAACATTCCTGGCTGGTCGGCCCCACTTCTCGGTGGGAACATTATATACGTTTATAACGAAGTATAACCTAACCTAACCCATCTAGACCCTCGCTTGTAATGTTTTACAGAATCCCGGTCGTGTCGTCCCGTACGTCTCGGTGCGGGCATTATATACGTCTATAACGTTATATATCCTAACCAAAGGCAACCTAACATCTCGAATGTAGTATTTCACAACATTCCTGGCGGGTCGGCCCCACTTCTCGGTGGGAACATTATTTACGTCTATAACGTAATATAACCTAACCTAATCCATCTACACCCTCGCTGGTAATGTTCTACAAAATCCCGGTCGTGTCGTCTCGTACGTCTCGGTGCGGACATTATATACGTCTATAACGTTTTATATCCTAACCAAAGGCAACCTAATATCTCGAATGTAGTATTTCACAACATTCCTGGCTGGTCAGCCCCACTTCTCGGTGGGAACATTATATACGTTTATAACGAAGTATAACTTAACCTAACCCATCTAGAGCCTCGCTTGTAATGTTTTACAGAATCCCGGTCGTGTCGGCCCGTACTTCTCCGTGGGGACATTATATACGTCTATAACGTTATATATCCTAACCTAAGGGAACCTAACATCTCGGATGTAGTATTTTCCAACATTCCTGGCGGGGCGGCCGCTACTTCTTGGTGGGAACATTATATACGTCTATATCGTAATATAACCTAACCTAACCCATCTAGACCCTCGCTGGTAATGTTCTACAAAATCCCGGTCGTGTCGTCTCGTACGTCTCGGTGCGGACATTATATACGTCTATAACGTTATATATCCTAACCAAAGGCAACCTAACATCTCGAATGTAGTATTTCACAACATTCCTGGCGGGTCGGTCCCACTTCTCGGTGGGAACATTATTTACGTCTATAACGTAATATAACCTAACCTAATCCATCTAGACCCTCGCTGGTAATGTTTTACACAATCCCGGTCGTATCGGCCCGTACTTCTCCGTGGGGACATTATATACGTCTATATCGTTATATATCCTAACCTAAGGCAACCTAACATCTCGGATGTAGTATTTTCCAACATTCCTGGCGGGTCGGCCCCTACTTCTAGGTGGGCACATTATATACGTCTATATCGTAATATAACCAAACCTAACCCATCTAGCCCCTCGCTGGTAATGTTTTACAAAATCCCGGTCGTGTCGGCCCGTACTTTCCCGTGGGGACATTATATACGTCTATAATTTTATATATCCTAACCTAAGGCAACTTAACATCTCGGATGTAGTATTTTCCAACATTCCTGGCGGGTCAGTCCCTACTTCTCGGTGGGCACATTATATACGTCTATATCGTAATATAACCTAACCTAACCCATCTAGACCCTCGCTGGTAATGTTTTACAGAATCCCGGTCGTGTCGTCTCGTACGTCTCGGTGCGGACATTATATACGTCTATAACGTTATATATCCTAACCAAAGGCAACCTAACATCGCGGATGTAGTATTTTCCAACATTCCTGGCGGGGCGGCCGCTACTTCTCGGTGGGAACATTATTTACGTCTATAACGTAATATAACCTAACCTAATCCATCTAGACCCTCGCTGGTAATGTTTTACAAAATCCCGGTCGTGTCGGCCCGTACTTCTCCGTGGGGACATTATATACGTCTATAACATTATATATCCTAACCTAAGGGAACCTAACATCTCGGATGTAGTATTTTCCAACATTCCTGGCGGGGCGGCCCCTACTTCTCGGTGGGCACATTATATACGTCTATATCGTAATATAACCTAACCTAACCCATCTAGCCCCTCGCTTGTAATGTTTTGCAGAATCCCGGTCGTGTCGGCCCGTACGTCTCGGTGCGGACATTATATACGTCTATAACGTTATATATCCTAACCTAAGCGAACCTAACATCTCGGATGTAGTATTTCACAACATTCCTGGCTGGTCGGCCCCACTTCTCGGTGGGAACATTATATACGTTTATAACGAAGTATAACTTAACCTAACCCATCTAGAGCCTCGCTTGTAATGTTTTACAGAATCCCGGTCGTGTCGTCCCGTACGTCTCGGTGCGGACATTATATACGTCTATAACGTTATATATCCTAACCAAAGGCAACCTAACATCTCGAATGTAGTATTTCACAACATTCCTTGCGGGTCGGCCCCACTTCTCGGTGGAAACATTATTTACGTCTATAACGTAATATAACCTAACCTAATCCATCTAGACCCTCGCTGGTAATGTTTTACAAAATCCCGGTCGTGTCGGCCCGTACTTCTCCGTAGGGACATTATATACGTCTATAACGTTATATATCCTAACCTAAGGGTACCTAACATCTCGCATGTAGTATTTCACAACATTCCTGGCTGGTCGGCCCCACTTCTCGGTGGGAACCTTATATACGTTTATAACGAAGTATAACCTAACCTAACCCATCTAGACCCTCGCTTGTAATGTTTTACAGAATCCCGGTCGTGTCGTCCCGTACGTCTCGGCGCGGACATTATATACGTCTATAACGTTTTATATCCTAACCAAAGGCAACCTAACATCTCGAATGTAGTATTTCACAACATTCCTGGCGGGTCGGCTCCACTTCTCGGTGGGAACATTATTTACGTCTATAACGTAATATAACCTAACCTAATCCATCTAGACCCTCGCTGGTAATGTTTTACAAAATCCCGGTCGTGTCGGCCCGTACTTCTCCGTGGGGACATTATATACGTCTATATCGTTATATATCCTAACCTAAGGCAACCTAACATCTCGGATGTAGTATTTTCCAACATTCCTGGCGGGTCGGCCCCTACTTCTCGGTGGGCACATTATATACGTCTATATCGTAATATAACCAAACCTAACCCATCTAGACCCTCGCTGGTAATGTTTTACAAAATCCCGGTCGTGTCGGTCCGTACTTCTCCGTGGGGACATTATATACGTCTAAATCGTTATATATCCTAACCTAAGGCAACTTAACAGCTCCGATGTAGTATTTTCCAACATTCCTGGCGGGTCGGCCCCTACTTCTCGGTGGGCCCATTATATACGTCTATATCGTAATATAACCTAACCTAACCCATCTAGCCCCTCGCTTGTAATGTTTTGCAGAATCCCTGTCGTGTCGGCCCGTACGTCTCGGTGCGGACATTATATACGTCTATAACGTTATATATACTAACCTAAGCGAACGTAACATCTCGGATGTAGTATTTCACAACATTCCTGGCTGGTCGGCCCCACTTCTCGGTGGGAACATTATATACGTTTATAACGTAATATAACCTAACCTAACCCATCTAGCCCCTCGCTGGTTATGTTTTACAAAATCCCAGTCTTGTCGGCCCGTACTTTTCCGTGGGGACATTATATACGTCTATAATTTTATATATCCTAACCTAAGGCAACTTAACATCTCGGATGTAGTATTTTCCAACATTCCTGGCGGGTCAGTCCCTACTTCTCGGTGGGCACATTATATACGTCTATATCGTAATATAACCTAACCTAACCCATCTAGACCCTCGCTGGTAATGTTTTACAGAATCCCGGTCGTGTCGTCCCGTACGTCTCGGTGCGGGCATTATATACGTCTATAACGTTATATATCCTAACCAAAGGCAACCTAACATCTCGAATGTAGTATTTCACAACATTCCTGGCGGGTCGGTCCCACTTCTCGGTGGGAACATTATTTACGTCTATAACGTAATATAACCTAACCTAATCCATCTAGAACCTCGCTGGTAATGTTTTACAAAATCCCGGTCGTGTCGGCCCGTACTTCTCGGTGCGGACATTATATACGTCTATAACGTTATATATCCTAACCTAGGCGAACCTAACATCTCGGATGTAGTATTTTCCAACATTCCTGGCGGGTCGGCCCCTACTTCTAGGTGGGCACATTATATACGTCTATATCGTAATATAACCAAACCTAACCCATCCAGCCCCTCGCTGGTAATGTTTTACAAAATCCCGGTCGTGTCGGCCCGTACTTTCCCGTGGGGACATTATATACGTCTATAATTTTATATATCCTAACCTAAGGCAACTTAACATCTCGGATGTAGTATTTTCCAACATTCCTGGCGGGTCAGTCCCTACTTCTCGGTGGGCACATTATATACGTCTATATCGTAATATAACCTAACCTAACCCATCTAGACCCTCGCTGGTAATGTTTTACAGAATCCCGGTCGTGTCGTCTCGTACGTCTCGGTGCGGACATTATATACGTCTATAACGTTATATATCCTAACCAAAGGCAACCTAACATCGCGGATGTAGTATTTTCCAACATTCCTGGCGGGGCGGCCCCTACTTCTCGGTGGGCACATTATATACGTCTATATCGTAATATAACCTAACCTAACCCATCTAGCCCCTCGCTTGTAATGTTTTGCAGAATCCCGGTCGTGTCGGCCCGTACGTCTCGGTGCGGACATTATATACGTCTATAACGTTATATATCCTAACCTAAGCGAACCTAACATCTCGGATGTAGTATTTCACAACATTCCTGGCTGGTCGGCCCCACTTCTCGGTGGGAACATTATATACGTTTATAACGAAGTATAACTTAACCTAACCCATCTAGAGCCTCGCTTGTAATGTTTTACAGAATCCCGGTCGTGTCGTCCCGTACGTCTCGGTGCGGACATTATATACGTCTATAACGTTATATATCCTAACCAAAGGCAACCTAACATCTCGAATGTAGTATTTCACAACATTCCTTGCGGGTCGGCCCCACTTCTCGGTGGAAACATTATTTACGTCTATAACGTAATATAACCTAACCTAATCCATCTAGACCCTCGCTGGTAATGTTTTACAAAATCCCGGTCGTGTCGGCCCGTACTTCTCCGTAGGGACATTATATACGTCTATAACGTTATATATCCTAACCTAAGGGTACCTAACATCTCGCATGTAGTATTTCACAACATTCCTGGCTGGTCGGCCCCACTTCTCGGTGGGAACCTTATATACGTTTATAACGAAGTATAACCTAACCTAACCCATCTAGACCCTCGCTTGTAATGTTTTACAGAATCCCGGTCGTGTCGTCCCGTACGTCTCGGCGCGGACATTATATACGTCTATAACGTTTTATATCCTAACCAAAGGCAACCTAACATCTCGAATGTAGTATTTCACAACATTCCTGGCGGGTCGGCTCCACTTCTCGGTGGGAACATTATTTACGTCTATAACGTAATATAACCTAACCTAATCCATCTAGACCCTCGCTGGTAATGTTTTACAAAATCCCGGTCGTGTCGGCCCGTACTTCTCCGTGGGGACATTATATACGTCTATATCGTTATATATCCTAACCTAAGGCAACCTAACATCTCGGATGTAGTATTTTCCAACATTCCTGGCGGGTCGGCCCCTACTTCTCGGTGGGCACATTATATACGTCTATATCGTAATATAACCAAACCTAACCCATCTAGACCCTCGCTGGTAATGTTTTACAAAATCCCGGTCGTGTCGGTCCGTACTTCTCCGTGGGGACATTATATACGTCTATATCGTTATATATCCTAACCTAAGGCAACTTAACAGCTCCGATGTAGTATTTTCCAACATTCCTGGCGGGTCGGCCCCTACTTCTCGGTGGGCCCATTATATACGTCTATATCGTAATATAACCTAACCTAACCCATCTAGCCCCTCGCTTGTAATGTTTTGCAGAATCCCTGTCGTGTCGGCCCGTACGTCTCGGTGCGGACATTATATACGTCTATAACGTTATATATACTAACCTAAGCGAACGTAACATCTCGGATGTAGTATTTCACAACATTCCTGGCTGGTCGGCCCCACTTCTCGGTGGGAACATTATATACGTTTATAACGTAATATAACCTAACCTAACCCATCTAGCCCCTCGCTGGTTATGTTTTACAAAATCCCAGTCTTGTCGGCCCGTACTTTTCCGTGGGGACATTATATACGTCTATAATTTTATATATCCTAACCTAAGGCAACTTAACATCTCGGATGTAGTATTTTCCAACATTCCTGGCGGGTCAGTCCCTACTTCTCGGTGGGCACATTATATACGTCTATATCGTAATATAACCTAACCTAACCCATCTAGACCCTCGCTGGTAATGTTTTACAGAATCCCGGTCGTGTCGTCCCGTACGTCTCGGCGCGGACATTATATACGTCTATAACGTTTTATATCCTAACCAAAGGCAACCTAACATCTCGAATGTAGTATTTCACAACATTCCTGGCGGGTCGGTCCCACTTCTCGGTGGGAACATTATTTACGTCTATAACGTAATATAACCTAACCTAATCCATCTAGAACCTCGCTGGTAATGTTTTACAAAATCCCGGTCGTGTCGGCCCGTACTTCTCGGTGCGGACATTATATACGTCTATAACGTTATATATCCTAACCTAGGCGAACCTAACATCTCGGATGTAGTATTTCACAACATTCCTGGCTGGTCGGCCCCACTTCTCGGTGGGAACATTATATACGTTTATAACGAAGTATAACTTAACCTAACCCATCTAGACCCTCGCTTGTAATGTTTTACAGAATCCCGGTCGTGTCGTCCCGTACGTCTCGGTGCGGGCATTATATACGTCTATAACTTTATATATCCTAACCAAAGGCAACCTAACATCTCGAATGTAGTATTTCACAACATTCCTGGCTGGTCGGCCGCACTTCTCGGTGGGAACATTATATACGTTTATAACAAAGTATAACCTAACCTAACCCATCTAGACCCTCGCTTGTAATGTTTTACAGAATCCCGGTCGTGTCGTCCCGTACGTCTCGGTGCGGGCATTATATACGTCTATAACATTATATATCCTAACCAAAGGCAACCTAACATCTCGAATGTAGTATTTCACAACATTCCTGGCGGGTCGGCCCCACTTCTCGGTGGGAACATTATTTACGTCTATAACGTAATATAACCTAACCTAATCCATCTAGACCCTCGCTGGTAAGGTTTTACAAAATCCCGGTCGTGTCGGCCCGTACTTCTCCGTGGGGACATTACATACGTCTATATCGTTATATATCCTAACCTAAGGGAACCTAACATCACGGATGTAGTATTTCACAACATTCCTGGCTGGTCGGCCTCCCTTCTCGGTGGGAAAATTATATATGTTTATAACGTAGTATAACCTAACCTAACCCATCTAGCCCCTCGCTTGTAATGTTTTGCAGAATCCCGGTCGTGTCGGCCCGTACGTCTCGGTGCGGACATTATATACGTCTATAACGTTATATATCCTAACCTAAGGGTACCTAACATCTCGGATGTAGTATTTCACAACATTCCTGGCTGGTCGGCCCCACTTCTAGGTGGGAACATTATATACGTTTATAACGAAGTATAACCTAACCTAACCCATCTAGACCCTCGCTTGTAATGTTTTACAAAATCCCGGTCGTGTCGGCCCGTACTTCTCCGTGGGTACATTATATACGTCTATATCGTTATATATCCTAACCTAAGGCAACCTAACATCACGGATGTATTATTTCACAACATTCCTGGCTGGTCGGCCCCACTTCTCGGTGGGAAAATTATATACGTTTATAACGTAGTATAACCTAACCTAACCCATCTAGCCCCTCGCTTGTAATGTTTTGCAGAATCCCGGTCGTGTCGGCCCGTACGTTTCGGTGCGGACATTATATACGTCTATAACGTTATATATCCTAACCTAACCGAACCTAACATCTCGGATGTAGTATTTCAGAACATTCCTGGCTGGTCGGCCCCACTTCTCGGTGGGAACATTATATACGTTTATAACGAAGTATAACTTAACCTAACCCATCTAGAGCCTCGCTTGTAATGTTTTACAGAATCCCGGTCGTGTCGGCCCGTACTTCTCCGTGGGGACATTATATACGTCTATAACGTTATATATCCTAACCTAAGGGAACCTAACATCTCGGATGTAGTATTTTCCAACATTCCTGGCGGGGCGGCCGCTACTTCTTGGTGGGAACATTATATACGTCTATATCGTAATATAACCTAACCTAACCCATCTAGACCCTCGCTGGTAATGTTCTACAAAATCCCGGTCGTGTCGTCTCGTACGTCTCGGTGCGGACATTACATACGTCTATAACGTTATATATCCTAACCAAAGGCAACCTAACATCTCGAATGTAGTATTTCACAACATTCCTGGCGGGTCGGCCCCACTTCTCGGTGGGAACATTATATACGTCTATATCGTAATATAACCTAACCTAACCCATCTAGCCCCTCGCTTGTAATGTTTTGCAGAATCCCGGTCGTGTCGGCCCGTACGTCTCGGTGCGGACATTATATACGTCTATAACGTTATATATCCTAACCTAAGCGAACCTAACATCTCGGATGTAGTATTTCACAACATTCCTGGCTGGTCGGCCCCACTTCTCGGTGGGAACATTATATACGTTTATAACGAAGTATAACTTAACCTAACCCATCTAGAGCCTCGCTTGTAATGCTTTACAGAATCCCGGTCGTGTCGTCCCGTACGTCTCGGTGCGGACATTATATACGTCTATAACGTTATATATCCTAACCAAAGGCAACCTAACATCTCGAATGTAGTATTTCACAACATTCCTTGCGGGTCGGCCCCACTTCTCGGTGGAAACATTATTTACGTCTATAACGTAATATAACCTAACCTAATCCATCTAGACCCTCGCTGGTAATGTTTTACAAAATCCCGGTCGTGTCGGCCCGTACTTCTCCGTGGGGACATTATATACGTCTATAACGTTATATATCCTAACCTAAGGGTACCTAACATCTCGCATGTAGTATTTCACAACATTCCTGGCTGGTCGGCCCCACTTCTCGGTGGGAACCTTATATACGTTTATAACGAAGTATAACCTAACCTAACCCATCTAGACCCTCGCTTGTAATGTTTTACAGAATCCCGGTCGTGTCGTCCCGTACGTCTCGGCGCGGACATTATATACGTCTATAACGTTTTATATCCTAACCAAAGGCAACCTAACATCTCGAATGTAGTATTTCACAACATTCCTGGCGGGTCGGCTCCACTTCTCGGTGGGAACATTATTTACGTCTATAACGTAATATAACCTAACCTAATCCATCTAGACCCTCGCTGGTAATGTTTTACAAAATCCCGGTCGTGTCGGCCCGTACTTCTCCGTGGGGACATTATATACGTCTATATCGTTATATATCCTAACCTAAGGCAACCTAACATCTCGGATGTAGTATTTTCCAACATTCCTGGCGGGTCGGCCCCTACTTCTCGGTGGGCACATTATATACGTCTATATCGTAATATAACCAAACCTAACCCATCTAGACCCTCGCTGGTAATGTTTTACAAAATCCCGGTCGTGTCGGTCCGTACTTCTCCGTGGGGACATTATATACGTCTATATCGTTATATATCCTAACCTAAGGCAACTTAACAGCTCCGATGTAGTATTTTCCAACATTCCTGGCGGGTCGGCCCCTACTTCTCGGTGGGCCCATTATATACGTCTATATCGTAATATAACCTAACCTAACCCATCTAGCCCCTCGCTTGTAATGTTTTGCAGAATCCCTGTCGTGTCGGCCCGTACGTCTCGGTGCGGACATTATATACGTCTATAACGTTATATATACTAACCTAAGCGAACGTAACATCTCGGATGTAGTATTTCACAACATTCCTGGCTGGTCGGCCCCACTTCTCGGTGGGAACATTATATACGTTTATAACGTAATATAACCTAACCTAACCCATCTAGCCCCTCGCTGGTTATGTTTTACAAAATCCCAGTCTTGTCGGCCCGTACTTTTCCGTGGGGACATTATATACGTCTATAATTTTATATATCCTAACCTAAGGCAACTTAACATCTCGGATGTAGTATTTTCCAACATTCCTGGCGGGTCAGTCCCTACTTCTCGGTGGGCACATTATATACGTCTATATCGTAATATAACCTAACCTAACCCATCTAGACCCTCGCTGGTAATGTTTTACAGAATCCCGGTCGTGTCGTCCCGTACGTCTCGGCGCGGACATTATATACGTCTATAACGTTTTATATCCTAACCAAAGGCAACCTAACATCTCGAATGTAGTATTTCACAACATTCCTGGCGGGTCGGTCCCACTTCTCGGTGGGAACATTATTTACGTCTATAACGTAATATAACCTAACCTAATCCATCTAGAACCTCGCTGGTAATGTTTTACAAAATCCCGGTCGTGTCGGCCCGTACTTCTCGGTGCGGACATTATATACGTCTATAACGTTATATATCCTAACCTAGGCGAACCTAACATCTCGGATGTAGTATTTCACAACATTCCTGGCTGGTCGGCCCCACTTCTCGGTGGGAACATTATATACGTTTATAACGAAGTATAACTTAACCTAACCCATCTAGACCCTCGCTTGTAATGTTTTACAGAATCCCGGTCGGGTCGTCCCGTACGTCTCGGTGCGGGCATTATATACGTCTATAACGTTATATATCCTAACCAAAGGCAACCTAACATCTCGAATGTAGTATTTCACAACATTCCTGGCTGGTCGGCCGCACTTCTCGGTGGGAACATTATATACGTTTATAACAAAGTATAACCTAACCTAACCCATCTAGACCCTCGCTTGTAATGTTTTACAGAATCCCGGTCGTGTCGTCCCGTACGTCTCGGTGCGGGCATTATATACGTCTATAACATTATATATCCTAACCAAAGGCAACCTAACATCTCGAATGTAGTATTTCACAACATTCCTGGCGGGTCGGCCCCACTTCTCGGTGGGAACATTATTTACGTCTATAACGTAATATAACCTAACCTAATCCATCTAGACCCTCGCTGGTAAGGTTTTACAAAATCCCGGTCGTGTCGGCCCGTACTTCTCCGTGGGGACATTACATACGTCTATATCGTTATATATCCTAACCTAAGGGAACCTAACATCACGGATGTAGTATTTCACAACATTCCTGGCTGGTCGGCCTCCCTTCTCGGTGGGAAAATTATATATGTTTATAACGTAGTATAACCTAACCTAACCCATCTAGCCCCTCGCTTGTAATGTTTTGCAGAATCCCGGTCGTGTCGGCCCGTACGTCTCGGTGCGGACATTATATACGTCTATAACGTTATATATCCTAACCAAAGGCAACCTAACATCTCGAATGTAGTATTTCACAACATTCCTTGCGGGTCGGCCCCACTTCTCGGTGGAAACATTATTTACGTCTATAACGTAATATAACCTAACCTAATCCATCTAGACCCTCGCTGGTAATGTTTTACAAAATCCCGGTCGTGTCGGCCCGTACTTCTCCGTGGGGACATTATATACGTCTATAACGTTATATATCCTAACCTAAGGGTACCTAACATCTCGCATGTAGTATTTCACAACATTCCTGGCTGGTCGGCCCCACTTCTCGGTGGGAACCTTATATACGTTTATAACGAAGTATAACCTAACCTAACCCATCTAGACCCTCGCTTGTAATGTTTTACAGAATCCCGGTCGTGTCGTCCCGTACGTCTCGGCGCGGACATTATATACGTCTATAACGTTTTATATCCTAACCAAAGGCAACCTAACATCTCGAATGTAGTATTTCACAACATTCCTGGCGGGTCGGCTCCACTTCTCGGTGGGAACATTATTTACGTCTATAACGTAATATAACCTAACCTAATCCATCTAGACCCTCGCTGGTAATGTTTTACAAAATCCCGGTCGTGTCGGCCCGTACTTCTCCGTGGGGACATTATATACGTCTATATCGTTATATATCCTAACCTAAGGCAACCTAACATCTCGGATGTAGTATTTTCCAACATTCCTGGCGGGTCGGCCCCTACTTCTCGGTGGGCACATTATATACGTCTATATCGTAATATAACCAAACCTAACCCATCTAGACCCTCGCTGGTAATGTTTTACAAAATCCCGGTCGTGTCGGTCCGTACTTCTCCGTGGGGACATTATATACGTCTATATCGTTATATATCCTAACCTAAGGCAACTTAACAGCTCCGATGTAGTATTTTCCAACATTCCTGGCGGGTCGGCCCCTACTTCTCGGTGGGCCCATTATATACGTCTATATCGTAATATAACCTAACCTAACCCATCTAGCCCCTCGCTTGTAATGTTTTGCAGAATCCCTGTCGTGTCGGCCCGTACGTCTCGGTGCGGACATTATATACGTCTATAACGTTATATATACTAACCTAAGCGAACGTAACATCTCGGATGTAGTATTTCACAACATTCCTGGCTGGTCGGCCCCACTTCTCGGTGGGAACATTATATACGTTTATAACGTAATATAACCTAACCTAACCCATCTAGCCCCTCGCTGGTTATGTTTTACAAAATCCCAGTCTTGTCGGCCCGTACTTTTCCGTGGGGACATTATATACGTCTATAATTTTATATATCCTAACCTAAGGCAACTTAACATCTCGGATATAGTATTTTCCAACATTCCTGGCGGGTCAGTCCCTACTTCTCGGTGGGCACATTATATACGTCTATATCGTAATATAACCTAACCTAACCCATCTAGACCCTCGCTGGTAATGTTTTACAGAATCCCGGTCGTGTCGTCCCGTACGTCTCGGCGCGGACATTATATACGTCTATAACGTTTTATATCCTAACCAAAGGCAACCTAACATCTCGAATGTAGTATTTCACAACATTCCTGGCGGGTCGGTCCCACTTCTCGGTGGGAACATTATTTACGTCTATAACGTAATATAACCTAACCTAATCCATCTAGAACCTCGCTGGTAATGTTTTACAAAATCCCGGTCGTGTCGGCCCGTACTTCTCGGTGCGGACATTATATACGTCTATAACGTTATATATCCTAACCTAGGCGAACCTAACATCTCGGATGTAGTATTTCACAACATTCCTGGCTGGTCGGCCCCACTTCTCGGTGGGAACATTATATACGTTTATAACGAAGTATAACTTAACCTAACCCATCTAGACCCTCGCTTGTAATGTTTTACAGAATCCCGGTCGTGTCGTCCCGTACGTCTCGGTGCGGGCATTATATACGTCTATAACGTTATATATCCTAACCAAAGGCAACCTAACATCTCGAATGTAGTATTTCACAACATTCCTGGCTGGTCGGCCGCACTTCTCGGTGGGAACATTATATACGTTTATAACAAAGTATAACCTAACCTAACCCATCTAGACCCTCGCTTGTAATGTTTTACAGAATCCCGGTCGTGTCGTCCCGTACGTCTCGGTGCGGGCATTATATACGTCTATAACATTATATATCCTAACCAAAGGCAACCTAACATCTCGAATGTAGTATTTCACAACATTCCTGGCGGGTCGGCCCCACTTCTCGGTGGGAACATTATTTACGTCTATAACGTAATATAACCTAACCTAATCCATCTAGACCCTCGCTGGTAAGGTTTTACAAAATCCCGGTCGTGTCGGCCCGTACTTCTCCGTGGGGACATTACATACGTCTATATCGTTATATATCCTAACCTAAGGGAACCTAACATCACGGATGTAGTATTTCACAACATTCCTGGCTGGTCGGCCTCCCTTCTCGGTGGGAAAATTATATATGTTTATAACGTAGTATAACCTAACCTAACCCATCTAGCCCCTCGCTTGTAATGTTTTGCAGAATCCCGGTCGTGTCGGCCCGTACGTCTCGGTGCGGACATTATATACGTCTATAACGTTATATATCCTAACCTAAGGGTACCTAACATCTCGGATGTAGTATTTCACAACATTCCTGGCTGGTCGGCCCCACTTCTCGGTGGGAACATTATATACGTTTATAACGAAGTATAACCTAACCTAACCCATCTAGACCCTCGCTTGTAATGTTTTACAAAATCCCGGTCGTGTCGGCCCGTACTTCTCCGTGGGTACATTATATACGTCTATATCGTTATATATCCTAACCTAAGGCAACCTAACATCACGGATGTATTATTTCACAACATTCCTGGCTGGTCGGCCCCACTTCTCGGTGGGAAAATTATATACGTTTATAACGTAGTATAACCTAACCTAACCCATCTAGCCCCTCGCTTGTAATGTTTTGCAGAATCCCGGTCGTGTCGGCCCGTACGTTTCGGTGCGGACATTATATACGTCTATAACGTTATATATCCTAACCTAAGCGAACCTAACATCTCGGATGTAGTATTTCAGAACATTCCTGGCTGGTCGGCCCCACTTCTCGGTGGGAACATTATATACGTTTATAACGAAGTATAACTTAACCTAACCCATCTAGAGCCTCGCTTGTAATGTTTTACAGAATCCCGGTCGTGTCGGCCCGTACTTCTCCGTGGGGACATTATATACGTCTATAACGTTATATATCCTAACCTAAGGGAACCTAACATCTCGGATGTAGTATTTTCCAACATTCCTGGCGGGGCGGCCGCTACTTCTTGGTGGGAACATTATATACGTCTATATCGTAATATAACCTAACCTAACCCATCTAGACCCTCGCTGGTAATGTTCTACAAAATCCCGGTCGTGTCGTCTCGTACGTCTCGGTGCGGACATTACATACGTCTATAACGTTATATATCCTAACCAAAGGCAACCTAACATCTCGAATGTAGTATTTCACAACATTCCTGGCGGGTCGGCCCCACTTCTCGGTGGGAACATTATTTACGTCTATAACGTAATATAACCTAACCTAATCCATCTAGACCCTCGCTGGTAATGTTTTACAAAATCCCGGTCGTGTCGGCCCGTACTTCTCCGTGGGGACATTATATACGTCTATAACGTTATATATCCTAACCTAAGTGTACCTAACATCTCGCATGTAGTATTTCACAACATTCCTGGCTGGTCGGCCCCACTTCTCGGTGGGAACATTATATACGTTTATAACGAAGTATAACCTAACCTAACCCATCTAGACCCTCGCTTGTAATGTTTTGCAGAATCCCGGTCGTGTCGTCCCGTACGTCTCGGCGCGGACATTATATACGTCTATAACGTTTTATATCCTAACCAAAGGCAACCTAACATCTCGAATGTAGTATTTCACAACATTCCTGGCGGGTCGGTCCCACTTCTCGGTGGGAACATTATTTACGTCTATAACGTAATATAACCTAACCTAATCCATCTAGACCCTCGCTGGTAATGTTTTACAAAATCCCGGTCGTGTCGGCCCGTACGTCTCGGCGCGGACATTATATACGTCTATAACGTTTTATATCCTAACCAAAGGCAACCTAACATCTCGAATGTAGTATTTCACAACATTCCTGGCGGGTCGGCCCCTACTTCTCGGTGGGCACATTATATACGTCTATATCGTAATATAACCAAACCTAACCCATCTAGACCCTCGCTGGTAATGTTTTACAAAATCCCGGTCGTGTCGGTCCGTACTTCTCCGTGGGGACATTATATACGTCTATATCGTTATATATCCTAACCTAAGGCAACTTAACAGCTCCGATGTAGTATTTTCCAACATTCCTGGCGGGTCGGCCCCTACTTCTCGGTGGGCCCATTATATACGTCTATATCGTAATATAACCTAACCTAACCCATCTAGCCCCTCGCTTGTAATGTTTTGCAGAATCCCTGTCGTGTCGGCCCGTACGTCTCGGTGCGGACATTATATACGTCTATAACGTTATATATACTAACCTAAGCGAACGTAACATCTCGGATGTAGTATTTCACAACATTCCTGGCTGGTCGGCCCCACTTCTCGGTGGGAACATTATATACGTTTATAACGTAATATAACCTAACCTAACCCATCTAGCCCCTCGCTGGTTATGTTTTACAAAATCCCAGTCTTGTCGGCCCGTACTTTTCCGTGGGGACATTATATACGTCTATAATTTTATATATCCTAACCTAAGGCAACTTAACATCTCGGATGTAGTATTTTCCAACATTCCTGGCGGGTCAGTCCCTACTTCTCGGTGGGCACATTATATACGTCTATATCGTAATATAACCTAACCTAACCCATCTAGACCCTCGCTGGTAATGTTTTACAGAATCCCGGTCGTGTCGTCCCGTACGTCTCGGCGCGGACATTATATACGTCTATAACGTTTTATATCCTAACCAAAGGCAACCTAACATCTCGAATGTAGTATTTCACAACATTCCTGGCGGGTCGGTCCCACTTCTCGGTGGGAACATTATTTACGTCTATAACGTAATATAACCTAACCTAATCCATCTAGAACCTCGCTGGTAATGTTTTACAAAATCCCGGTCGTGTCGGCCCGTACTTCTCGGTGCGGACATTATATACGTCTATAACGTTATATATCCTAACCTAGGCGAACCTAACATCTCGAATGTAGTATTTCACAACATTCCTGGCTGGTCGGCCCCACTTCTCGGTGGGAACATTATATACGTTTATAACGAAGTATAACTTAACCTAACCCATCTAGACCCTCGCTTGTAATGTTTTACAGAATCCCGGTCGTGTCGTCCCGTACGTCTCGGTGCGGGCATTATATACGTCTATAACGTTATATATCCTAACCAAAGGCAACCTAACATCTCGAATGTAGTATTTCACAACATTCCTGGCTGGTCGGCCGCACTTCTCGGTGGGAACATTATATACGTTTATAACAAAGTATAACCTAACCTAACCCATCTAGACCCTCGCTTGTAATGTTTTACAGAATCCCGGTCGTGTCGTCCCGTACGTCTCGGTGCGGGCATTATATACGTCTATAACGTTATATATCCTAACCAAAGGCAACCGAACATCTCGAATGTAGTATTTCACAACATTCCTGGCTGGTCGGCCGCACTTCTCGGTGGGAACATTATATACGTTTATAACAAAGTATAACCTAACCTAACCAATCTAGACCCTCGCTTGTAATGTTTTACAGAATCCCGGTCGTGTCGTCCCGTACGTCTCGGTGCGGGCATTATATACGTCTATAACATTATATATCCTAACCAAAGGCAACCTAACATCTCGAATGTAGTATTTCACAACATTCCTGGCGGGTCGGCCCCACTTCTCGGTGGGAACATTATTTACGTCTATAACGTAATATAACCTAACCTAATCCATCTAGACCCTCGCTGGTAAGGTTTTACAAAATCCCGGTCGTGTCGGCCCGTACTTCTCCGTGGGGACATTACATACGTCTATATCGTTATATATCCTAACCTAAGGGAACCTAACATCACGGATGTAGTATTTCACAACATTCCTGGCTGGTCGGCCTCCCTTCTCGGTGGGAAAATTATATATGTTTATAACGTAGTATAACCTAACCTAACCCATCTAGCCCCTCGCTTGTAATGTTTTGCAGAATCCCGGTCGTGTCGGCCCGTACGTCTCGGTGCGGACATTATATACGTCTATAACGTTATATATCCTAACCTAAGGGTACCTAACATCTCGGATGTAGTATTTCACAACATTCCTGGCTGGTCGGCCCCACTTCTCGGTGGGAACATTATATACGTTTATAACGAAGTATAACCTAACCTAACCCATCTAGACCCTCGCTTGTAATGTTTTACAAAATCCCGGTCGTGTCGGCCCGTACTTCTCCGTGGGTACATTATATACGTCTATATCGTTATATATCCTAACCTAAGGCAACCTAACATCACGGATGTATTATTTCACAACATTCCTGGCTGGTCGGCCCCACTTCTCGGTGGGAAAATTATATACGTTTATAACGTAGTATAACCTAACCTAACCCATCTAGCCCCTCGCTTGTAATGTTTTGCAGAATCCCGGTCGTGTCGGCCCGTACGTTTCGGTGCGGACATTATATACGTCTATAACGTTATATATCCTAACCTAAGCGAACCTAACATCTCGGATGTAGTATTTCAGAACATTCCTGGCTGGTCGGCCCCACTTCTCGGTGGGAACATTATATACGTTTATAACGAAGTATAACTTAACCTAACCCATCTAGAGCCTCGCTTGTAATGTTTTACAGAATCCCGGTCGTGTCGGCCCGTACTTCTCCGTGGGGACATTATATACGTCTATAACGTTATATATCCTAACCTAAGGGAACCTAACATCTCGGATGTAGTATTTTCCAACATTCCTGGCGGGGCGGCCGCTACTTCTTGGTGGGAACATTATATACGTCTATATCGTAATATAACCTAACCTAACCCATCTAGACCCTCGCTGGTAATGTTCTACAAAATCCCGGTCGTGTCGTCTCGTACGTCTCGGTGCGGACATTACATACGTCTATAACGTTATATATCCTAACCAAAGGCAACCTAACATCTCGAATGTAGTATTTCACAACATTCCTGGCGGGTCGGCCCCACTTCTCGGTGGGAACATTATTTACGTCTATAACGTAATATAACCTAACCTAATCCATCTAGACCCTCGCTGGTAATGTTTTACAAAATCCCGGTCGTGTCGGCCCGTACTTCTCCGTGGGGACATTATATACGTCTATAACGTTATATATCCTAACCTAAGTGTACCTAACATCTCGCATGTAGTATTTCACAACATTCCTGGCTGGTCGGCCCCACTTCTCGGTGGGAACATTATATACGTTTATAACGAAGTATAACCTAACCTAACCCATCTAGACCCTCGCTTGTAATGTTTTGCAGAATCCCGGTCGTGTCGTCCCGTACGTCTCGGCGCGGACATTATATACGTCTATAACGTTTTATATCCTAACCAAAGGCAACCTAACATCTCGAATGTAGTATTTCACAACATTCCTGGCGGGTCGGTCCCACTTCTCGGTGGGAACATTATTTACGTCTATAACGTAATATAACCTAACCTAATCCATCTAGACCCTCGCTGGTAATGTTTTACAAAATCCCGGTCGTGTCGGCCCGTACTTCTCCGTGGGGACATTATATACGTCTATATCGTTATATATCCTAACCTAAGGCAACCTAACATCTCGGATGTAGTATTTTCCAACATTCCTGGCGGGTCGGCCCCTACTTCTAGGTGGGCACATTATATACGTCTATATCGTAATACAACCAAACCTAACCCATCTAGCCCCTCGCTGGTAATGTTTTACAAAATCCCGGTCGTGTCGGCCCGTACTTTTCCGTGGGGACATTATATACGTCTATAATTTTATATATCCTAACCTAAGGCAACTTAACATCTCGGATGTAGTATTTTCCAACATTCCTGGCGGGTCAGTCCCTACTTCTCGGTGGGCACATTATATACGTCTATATCGTAATATAACCTAACCTAACCCATCTAGACCCTCGCTGGTAATGTTTTACAGAATCCCGGTCGTGTCGTCTCGTACGTCTCGGTGCGGACATTATATACGTCTATAACGTTATATATCCTAACCAAAGGCAACCTAACATCTCGGATGTAGTATTTTCCAACATTCCTGGCGGGGCGGCCGCTACTTCTCGGTGGGAACATTATTTACGTCTATAACGTAATATAACCTAACCTAATCCATCTAGACCCTCGCTGGTAATGTTTTACAAAATCCCGGTCGTGTCGGCCCGTACTTCTCCGTGGGGACATTATATACGTCTATAACGTTATATATCCTAACCTAAGGGAACCTAACATCTCGGATGTAGTATTTTCCAACATTCCTGGCGGGTCGGTCCCACTTCTCGGTGGGAACATTATTTACGTCTATAACGTAATATAACCTAACCTAATCCATCTAGACCCTCGCTGGTAATGTTTTACAGAATCCCGGTCGTGTCGTCTCGTACGTCTCGGTGCGGACATTATATACGTCTATAACATTATATATCCTAACCTAAGGGAACCTAACATCTCGGATGTAGTATTTTCCAACATTCCTGGCGGGGCGGCCCCTACTTCTCGGTGGGCACATTATATACGTCTATATCGTAATATAACCTAACCTAACCCATCTAGCCCCTCGCTTGTAATGTTTTGCAGAATCCCGGTCGTGTCGGCCCGTACGTCTCGGTGCGGACATTATATACGTCTATAACGTTATATATCCTAACCTAAGCGAACCTAACATCTCGGATGTAGTATTTCACAACATTCCTGGCTGGTCGGCCCCACTTCTCGGTGGGAACATTATATACGTTTATAACGAAGTATAACTTAACCTAACCCATCTAGAGCCTCGCTTGTAATGTTTTACAGAATCCCGGTCGTGTCGTCCCGTACGTCTCGGTGCGGACATTATATACGTCTATAACGTTATATATCCTAACCAAAGGCAACCTAACATCTCGAATGTAGTATTTCACAACATTCCTTGCGGGTCGGCCCCACTTCTCGGTGGAAACATTATTTACGTCTATAACGTAATATAACCTAACCTAATCCATCTAGACCCTCGCTGGTAATGTTTTACAAAATCCCGGTCGTGTCGGCCCGTACTTCTCCGTGGGGACATTATATACGTCTATATCGTTATATATCCTAACCTAAGGCAACCTAACATCTCGGATGTAGTATTTTCCAACATTCCTGGCGGGTCGGCCCCTACTTCTCGGTGGGCACATTATATACGTCTATATCGTAATATAACCAAACCTAACCCATCTAGACCCTCGCTGGTAATGTTTTACAAAATCCCGGTCGTGTCGGTCCGTACTTCTCCGTGGGGACATTATATACGTCTATATCGTTATATATCCTAACCTAAGGCAACTTAACAGCTCCGATGTAGTATTTTCCAACATTCCTGGCGGGTCGGCCCCTACTTCTCGGTGGGCCCATTATATACGTCTATATCGT
Source organism: Xylocopa violacea (assembly GCA_963969225.1). Taxonomy (NCBI): domain Eukaryota; kingdom Metazoa; phylum Arthropoda; class Insecta; order Hymenoptera; family Apidae; genus Xylocopa; species Xylocopa violacea. The sequence goes on from CAXAJV010000481.1 coordinate 1,152,949, forward strand.
AATATAACCTAACCTAACCCATCTAGCCCCTCGCTTGTAATGTTTTGCAGAATCCCTGTCGTGTCGGCCCGTACGTCTCGGTGCGGACATTATATACGTCTATAACGTTATATATCCTAACCTAAGCGAACGTAACATCTCGGATGTAGTATTTTCCAACATTCCTGGCGGGTCGGCCCCTACTTCTAGGTGGGCACATTATATACGTCTATATCGTAATACAACCAAACCTAACCCATCTAGCCCCTCGCTGGTAATGTTTTACAAAATCCCGGTCGTGTCGGCCCGTACTTTTCCGTGGGGACATTATATACGTCTATAATTTTATATATCCTAACCTAAGGCAACTTAACATCTCGGATGTAGTATTTTCCAACATTCCTGGCGGGTCAGTCCCTACTTCTCGGTGGGCACATTATATACGTCTATATCGTAATATAACCTAACCTAACCCATCTAGACCCTCGCTGGTAATGTTTTACAGAATCCCGGTCGTGTCGTCTCGTACGTCTCGGTGCGGACATTATATACGTCTATAACGTTATATATCCTAACCAAAGGCAACCTAACATCTCGGATGTAGTATTTTCCAACATTCCTGGCGGGGCGGCCGCTACTTCTCGGTGGGAACATTATTTACGTCTATAACGTAATATAACCTAACCTAATCCATCTAGACCCTCGCTGGTAATGTTTTACAAAATCCCGGTCGTGTCGGCCCGTACTTCTCCGTGGGGACATTATATACGTCTATAACGTTATATATCCTAACCTAAGGGAACCTAACATCTCGGATGTAGTATTTTCCAACATTCCTGGCGGGGCGGCCCCTACTTCTCGGTGGGCACATTATATACGTCTATATCGTAATATAACCTAACCTAACCCATCTAGCCCCTCGCTTGTAATGTTTTGCAGAATCCCGGTCGTGTCGGCCCGTACGTCTCGGTGCGGACATTATATACGTCTATAACATTATATATCCTAACCTAAGCGAACCTAACATCTCGGATGTAGTATTTCACAACATTCCTGGCTGGTCGGCCCCACTTCTCGGTGGGAACATTATATACGTTTATAACGAAGTATAACTTAACCTAACCCATCTAGAGCCTCGCTTGTAATGTTTTACAGAATCCCGGTCGTGTCGTCCCGTACGTATCGGTGCGGACATTAGATACGTCTATAACGTTATATATCCTAACCAAAGGCAACCTAACATCTCGAATGTAGTATTTCACAACATTCCTTGCGGGTCGGCCCCACTTCTCGGTGGGAACATTATTTACGTCTATAACGTAATATAACCTAACCTAATCCATCTAGACCCTCGCTGGTAATGTTTTACAAAATCCCGGTCGTGTCGGCCCGTACTTCTCCGTGGGGACATTATATACGTCTTTAACGTTATATATCCTAACCTAAGGGAACCTAACATCTCGGATGTAGTATTTTCCAACATTCCTGGCGGGGCGGCCGCTACTTCTCGGTGGGAACATTATATACGTCTATATCGTAATATAACCTAACCTAACCCATCTAGACCCTCGCTGGTAATGTTCTACAAAATCCCGGTCGTGTCGTCTCGTACGTCTCGGTGCGGACATTATATACGTCTATATCGTTATATATCCTAACCTAATGCAACTTAACAGCTCCGATGTAGTATTTTCCAACATTCCTGGCGGGTCGGTCCCACTTCTCGGTGGGAACATTATTTACGTCTATAACGTAATATAACCTAACCTAACCCATCTAGCCCCTCGCTTGTAATGTTTTGCAGAATCCCTGTCGTGTCGGCCCGTACGTCTCGGTGCGGACATTGTATACGTCTATAACGTTATATATACTAACCTAAGCGAACCTAACATCTCGGATGTAGTATTTCACAACATTCCTGGCTGGTCGGCCCCACTTCTCGGTGGGAACATTATATACGTTTATAACGTAATATAACCTAACCTAACCCATCTAGCCCCTCGCTGGTTATGTTTTACAAAATCCCAGTCTTGTCGGCCCGTACTTTTCCGTGGGGACATTATATACGTCTATAACGTTATATATCCTAACCTAGGCGAACCTAACATCTCGGATGTAGTATTTCACAACATTCCTGGCTGGTCGGCCCCACTTCTCGGTGGGAACATTATATACGTTTATAACGAAGTATAACTTAACCTAACCCATCTAGACCCTCGCTTGTAATGTTTTACAGAATCCCGGTCGTGTCGTCCCGTACGTCTCGGCGCGGACATTATATACGTCTATAACGTTTTATATCCTAACCAAAGGCAACCTAACATCTCGAATGTAGTATTTCACAACATTCCTGGCGGGTCGGTCCCACTTCTCGGTGGGAACATTATTTACGTCTATAACGTAATATAACCTAACCTAATCCATCTAGACCCTCGCTGGTAATGTTTTACAAAATCCCGGTCGTGTCGGCCCGTACTTCTCCGTGGGGACATTATATACGTCTATATCGTTATATATCCTAACCTAAGGCAACCTAACATCTCGGATGTAGTATTTTCCAACATTCCTGGCGGGTCGGCCCCTACTTCTAGGTGGGCACATTATATACGTCTATATCGTAATACAACCAAACCTAACCCATCTAGCCCCTCGCTGGTAATGTTTTACAAAATCCCGGTCGTGTCGGCCCGTACTTTTCCGTGGGGACATTATATACGTCTATAATTTTATATATCCTAACCTAAGGCAACTTAACATCTCGGATGTAGTATTTTCCAACATTCCTGGCGGGTCAGTCCCTACTTCTCGGTGGGCACATTATATACGTCTATATCGTAATATAACCTAACCTAACCCATCTAGACCCTCGCTGGTAATGTTTTACAGAATCCCGGTCGTGTCGTCTCGTACGTCTCGGTGCGGACATTATATACGTCTATAACGTTATATATCCTAACCAAAGGCAACCTAACATCTCGGATGTAGTATTTTCCAACATTCCTGGCGGGGCGGCCGCTACTTCTCGGTGGGAACATTATTTACGTCTATAACGTAATATAACCTAACCTAATCCATCTAGACCCTCGCTGGTAATGTTTTACAAAATCCCGGTCGTGTCGGCCCGTACTTCTCCGTGGGGACATTATATACGTCTATAACGTTATATATCCTAACCTAAGGGAACCTAACATCTCGGATGTAGTATTTTCCAACATTCCTGGCGGGTCGGTCCCACTTCTCGGTGGGAACATTATTTACGTCTATAACGTAATATAACCTAACCTAATCCATCTAGACCCTCGCTGGTAATGTTTTACAGAATCCCGGTCGTGTCGTCTCGTACGTCTCGGTGCGGACATTATATAGGTCTATAACATTATATATCCTAACCTAAGGGAACCTAACATCTCGGATGTAGTATTTTCCAACATTCCTGGCGGGGCGGCCCCTACTTCTCGGTGGGCACATTATATACGTCTATATCGTAATATAACCTAACCTAACCCATCTAGCCCCTCGCTTGTAATGTTTTGCAGAATCCCGGTCGTGTCGGCCCGTACGTCTCGGTGCGGACATTATATACGTCTATAACGTTATATATCCTAACCTAAGCGAACCTAACATCTCGGATGTAGTATTTCACAACATTCCTGGCTGGTCGGCCCCACTTCTCGGTGGGAACATTATATACGTTTATAACGAAGTATAACTTAACCTAACCCATCTAGAGCCTCGCTTGTAATGTTTTACAGAATCCCGGTCGTGTCGTCCCGTACGTCTCGGTGCGGACATTATATACGTCTATAACGTTATATATCCTAACCAAAGGCAACCTAACATCTCGAATGTAGTATTTCACAACATTCCTTGCGGGTCGGCCCCACTTCTCGGTGGAAACATTATTTACGTCTATAACGTAATATAACCTAACCTAATCCATCTAGACCCTCGCTGGTAATGTTTTACAAAATCCCGGTCGTGTCGGCCCGTACTTCTCCGTGGGGACATTATATACGTCTATATCGTTATATATCCTAACCTAAGGCAACCTAACATCTCGGATGTAGTATTTTCCAACATTCCTGGCGGGTCGGCCCCTACTTCTCGGTGGGCACATTATATACGTCTATATCGTAATATAACCAAACCTAACCCATCTAGACCCTCGCTGGTAATGTTTTACAAAATCCCGGTCGTGTCGGTCCGTACTTCTCCGTGGGGACATTATATACGTCTATATCGTTATATATCCTAACCTAAGGCAACTTAACAGCTCCGATGTAGTATTTTCCAACATTCCTGGCGGGTCGGCCCCTACTTCTCGGTGGGCCCATTATATACGTCTATATCGTAATATAACCTAACCTAACCCATCTAGCCCCTCGCTTGTAATGTTTTGCAGAATCCCTGTCGTGTCGGCCCGTACGTCTCGGTGCGGACATTATATACGTCTATAACGTTATATATCCTAACCTAAGCGAACGTAACATCTCGGATGTAGTATTTTCCAACATTCCTGGCGGGTCGGCCCCTACTTCTAGGTGGGCACATTATATACGTCTATATCGTAATACAACCAAACCTAACCCATCTAGCCCCTCGCTGGTAATGTTTTACAAAATCCCGGTCGTGTCGGCCCGTACTTTTCCGTGGGGACATTATATACGTCTATAATTTTATATATCCTAACCTAAGGCAACTTAACATCTCGGATGTAGTATTTTCCAACATTCCTGGCGGGTCAGTCCCTACTTCTCGGTGGGCACATTATATACGTCTATATCGTAATATAACCTAACCTAACCCATCTAGACCCTCGCTGGTAATGTTTTACAGAATCCCGGTCGTGTCGTCTCGTACGTCTCGGTGCGGACATTATATACGTCTATAACGTTATATATCCTAACCAAAGGCAACCTAACATCTCGGATGTAGTATTTTCCAACATTCCTGGCGGGGCGGCCGCTACTTCTCGGTGGGAACATTATTTACGTCTATAACGTAATATAACCTAACCTAATCCATCTAGACCCTCGCTGGTAATGTTTTACAAAATCCCGGTCGTGTCGGCCCGTACTTCTCCGTGGGGACATTATATACGTCTATAACGTTATATATCCTAACCTAAGGGAACCTAACATCTCGGATGTAGTATTTTCCAACATTCCTGGCGGGGCGGCCCCTACTTCTCGGTGGGCACATTATATACGTCTATATCGTAATATAACCTAACCTAACCCATCTAGCCCCTCGCTTGTAATGTTTTGCAGAATCCCGGTCGTGTCGGCCCGTACGTCTCGGTGCGGACATTATATACGTCTATAACATTATATATCCTAACCTAAGCGAACCTAACATCTCGGATGTAGTATTTCACAACATTCCTGGCTGGTCGGCCCCACTTCTCGGTGGGAACATTATATACGTTTATAACGAAGTATAACTTAACCTAACCCATCTAGAGCCTCGCTTGTAATGTTTTACAGAATCCCGGTCGTGTCGTCCCGTACGTATCGGTGCGGACATTAGATACGTCTATAACGTTATATATCCTAACCAAAGGCAACCTAACATCTCGAATGTAGTATTTCACAACATTCCTTGCGGGTCGGCCCCACTTCTCGGTGGGAACATTATTTACGTCTATAACGTAATATAACCTAACCTAATCCATCTAGACCCTCGCTGGTAATGTTTTACAAAATCCCGGTCGTGTCGGCCCGTACTTCTCCGTGGGGACATTATATACGTCTTTAACGTTATATATCCTAACCTAAGGGAACCTAACATCTCGGATGTAGTATTTTCCAACATTCCTGGCGGGGCGGCCGCTACTTCTCGGTGGGAACATTATATACGTCTATATCGTAATATAACCTAACCTAACCCATCTAGACCCTCGCTGGTAATGTTCTACAAAATCCCGGTCGTGTCGTCTCGTACGTCTCGGTGCGGACATTATATACGTCTATATCGTTATATATCCTAACCTAATGCAACTTAACAGCTCCGATGTAGTATTTTCCAACATTCCTGGCGGGTCGGTCCCACTTCTCGGTGGGAACATTATTTACGTCTATAACGTAATATAACCTAACCTAACCCATCTAGCCCCTCGCTTGTAATGTTTTGCAGAATCCCTGTCGTGTCGGCCCGTACGTCTCGGTGCGGACATTGTATACGTCTATAACGTTATATATACTAACCTAAGCGAACCTAACATCTCGGATGTAGTATTTCACAACATTCCTGGCTGGTCGGCCCCACTTCTCGGTGGGAACATTATATACGTTTATAACGTAATATAACCTAACCTAACCCATCTAGCCCCTCGCTGGTTATGTTTTACAAAATCCCAGTCTTGTCGGCCCGTACTTTTCCGTGGGGACATTATATACGTCTATAACGTTATATATCCTAACCTAGGCGAACCTAACATCTCGGATGTAGTATTTCACAACATTCCTGGCTGGTCGGCCCCACTTCTCGGTGGGAACATTATATACGTTTATAACGAAGTATAACTTAACCTAACCCATCTAGACCCTCGCTTGTAATGTTTTACAGAATCCCGGTCGTGTCGTCCCGTACGTCTCGGCGCGGACATTATATACGTCTATAACGTTTTATATCCTAACCAAAGGCAACCTAACATCTCGAATGTAGTATTTCACAACATTCCTGGCGGGTCGGTCCCACTTCTCGGTGGGAACATTATTTACGTCTATAACGTAATATAACCTAACCTAATCCATCTAGACCCTCGCTGGTAATGTTTTACAAAATCCCGGTCGTGTCGGCCCGTACTTCTCCGTGGGGACATTATATACGTCTATATCGTTATATATCCTAACCTAAGGCAACCTAACATCTCGGATGTAGTATTTTCCAACATTCCTGGCGGGTCGGCCCCTACTTCTAGGTGGGCACATTATATACGTCTATATCGTAATACAACCAAACCTAACCCATCTAGCCCCTCGCTGGTAATGTTTTACAAAATCCCGGTCGTGTCGGCCCGTACTTTTCCGTGGGGACATTATATACGTCTATAATTTTATATATCCTAACCTAAGGCAACTTAACATCTCGGATGTAGTATTTTCCAACATTCCTGGCGGGTCAGTCCCTACTTCTCGGTGGGCACATTATATACGTCTATATCGTAATATAACCTAACCTAACCCATCTAGACCCTCGCTGGTAATGTTTTACAGAATCCCGGTCGTGTCGTCTCGTACGTCTCGGTGCGTACATTATATACGTCTATAACGTTATATATCCTAACCAAAGGCAACCTAACATCTCGGATGTAGTATTTTCCAACATTCCTGGCGGGGCGGCCGCTACTTCTCGGTGGGAACATTATTTACGTCTATAACGTAATATAACCTAACCTAATCCATCTAGACCCTCGCTGGTAATGTTTTACAAAATCCCGGTCGTGTCGGCCCGTACTTCTCCGTGGGGACATTATATACCTCTATAACGTTATATATCCTAACCTAAGGGAACCTAACATCTCGGATGTAGTATTTTCCAACATTCCTGGCGGGGCGGCCGCTACTTCTTGGTGGGAACATTATATACGTCTATATCGTAATATAACCTAACCTAACCCATCTAGACCCTCGCTGGTAATGTTCTACAAAATCCCGGTCGTGTCGTCTCGTACGTCTCGGTGCGGACATTATATACGTCTATAACGTTATATATCCTAACCAAAGGCAACCTAACATCTCGAATGTAGTATTTCACAACATTCCTGGCGGGTCGGCCCCACTTCTCGGTGGGAACATTATTTACGTCTATAACGTAATATAACCTAACCTAATCCATCTAGACCCTCGCTGGTAATGTTTTACAAAATCCCGGTCGTGTCGGCCCGTACTTCTCCGTGGGGACATTATATACGTCTATATCGTTATATATCCTAACCTAAGGCAACCTAACATCTCGGATGTAGTATTTTCCAACATTCCTCGCGGGTCGGCCCCTACTTCTAGGTGGGCACATTATATACGTCTATATCGTAATACAACCAAACCTAACCCATCTAGACCCTCGCTGGTAATGTTTTACAAAATCCCGGTCGTGTCGGCCCGTACTTTTCCGTGGGGACATTATATACGTCTATAATTTTATATATCCTAACCTAAGGCAACTTAACATCTCGGATGTAGTATTTTCCAACATTCCTGGCGGGTCAGTACCTACTTCTCGGTGGGCACATTATATACGTCTATATCGTAATATAACCTAACCTAACCCATCTAGACCCTCGCTGGAAATGTTTTACAGAATCCCGGTCGTGTCGTCTCGTACGTCTCGGTGCGGACATTATATACGTCTATAACGTTATATATCCTAACCAAAGGCAACCTAACATCTCGGATGTAGTATTTTCCAACATTCCTGGCGGGGCGGCCGCTACTTCTCGGTGGGAACATTATTTACGTCTATAACGTAATATAACCTAACCTAATCCATCTAGACCCTCGCTGGTAATGTTTTACAAAATCCCGGTCGTGTCGGCCCGTACTTCTCCGTGGGGACATTATATACGTCTATAACGTTATATATCCTAACCTAAGGGAACCTAACATCTCGGATGTAGTATTTTCCAACATTCCTGGCGGGGCGGCCCCTACTTCGCGGTGGGCACATTATATACGTCTATATCGTAATATAACCTAACCTAACCCATCAGCAAGCGACCCAAGCTGGCCGCCGCTTTTTCCAACCTGGGTGCCAGGAGCGCGAAGTGGCGCCCAAAAGCCCAGGAGCCGTCCAGGTGAAGTCCGAGATATTTTATCGCGGGCTTCACCTGGATGCGGGTGTCCCCTACTCGGATCCAGGTATCGGCGAGTGACCTCCCATTTCGACGGAGGAGATGACGGTCCAAGAACCACATCGCCTCCGTCTTGTGAGGAGCCAGCTCCAAACCCATACCCCGAATCAGGGAAGCCACGGTGGCCACTCCCACCTCGGCGCGCTGGACGATCCTCCCGCTGGTACGCCCACCGGCTACCAACACGGTATCGTCAGCGTAGCAGACTACGCTGACACCGGTGGGAAGGAGGACCCGCAGCGCCGCGTCGTACCCCACGTCCCACAGGAGGGGTCCCAAAACTGACCCCTGGGGTACGCCGCGACTAATCTCCCTCGTGCAGGTGTTTCCACCCCGGCCCACGTACTCGACGCACCTGCCGCTAAGGTAGGAGCCGACCGCCACCCGCAGGTATTGAGGGACTCCATGTCGTTCGAGTCCCCTGCGGATGGCCTCCCAAGAGAGGGAGTTGAAGGCATTGACGATGTCCAAGAACACCGCCAATGCCATCCCTCCCCGGGCAGTAGCCGAGCCCGCCAAGGTACGGACCCGATCGATCGCGTCGATGGTGGACCGCCCCCGGCGGAAGCCGAACTGGCACTCGGCCAGGTCGGGTCCTACCCGCTCCAGGTGCCTGGTGAGTCGGGAAGCCACGATTCTCTCGTAGAGCTTCCCGATCTCATCCAGGAGCACGATGGGTCGATAGCCCGAGGGAGATTCAGCGTCCCGGCCCTCCTTCCGCAGGAGGACCAGGCGTCCGAGCCGCCACCGAGATGGGTACGTCCCCGACTTCAGGATGGCTGTAAAAAGCCTCCGAAGTCGGGGACCCAGAACGCGCAGGGCCAAGACCAGCACGCGGCCGGGGACGCCGTCGGGACCCGGAGCCGTATTCCGAGCCCCGAGACGTCTCACCGCCCCGGCCAACTCCTCCTCCGTAACCTCCAGCCCCGCGGACCACCCGTCCACCTGAGTCGGGAAGGCGGCCGATGCGCTCCCAGATGGGAACAACGCATCGACCACCTCTCCGAGAAGCCGGGGTTCCATCGTCTCGGTCACCGGGGGGCCATAAGCCCTAAGCTTGTTTAGGACAAGCCTATATGGACGCCCCCACGGATCCCGATCCAACGAACGAAGAAGTCCGTCCCAAGCGCTGGTCTTGGCCCTCCCGATGGCCTGTTGCAGCTGAACCGTCAGCTGACGATATTCAGCGTACAACAGGGCCGTCCGTGCCTCGTCCCGACGTCTCCTCCTCCGAGACCTGGTGTACCGGCGTCGCGCCGTCGCGCAACTCGCTCGTAGCCGCGCGATGTCGTCCGACCACCAGTACACCGGCCTCCGGGGCGGAAGTCGACCGGCCCTCGGCATCGCCGTCCTGCAGATTGCAGTCAGGGCGCCATCGAACCAGTCGGCCTCCGCCTCCACGTCGGTGACGGGCTCGGCCGACGGCTCCGACCAAGCCACGGCATGGACGGCAGCCATCAGGGCGTCCTCGTCAAGGGCTCTGAGAGCCCACCTCCTTCGCTGCTGGCGTGGACCAGCTTGGCGGCCCGGGGCGGTCCCGGAGACTTCTATCCGAACGTACCAGTGATCGGATAGAGTCTCCGTGGACTCGTCCACCGTCCACCCCGTGACCCGCGGTACGGCGGCAGGGGAAGCCCATGAAAGATCCACGATGCTTGTACCCTGCCATCGCACGCACGTACTGGTCGATCCTCGGTTGAGCAACCGAAGATCGAGACCAGCAGCCCACTCCAAAACCGTCTCGCCCCTCGCGTCCGTCCTGGGGGACCCCCATGCCGAAGCATGTGCGTTGAAGTCCCCCAAGACGAGTACCTGGCGGGCCGAGAACTGGGACAAAAAGTTCCCAAGCCCGTCCAGATACTCCTCGAACGACTCTAGGGGCCAGCGCGGTGGAGCATAGGTCCCCACCAGCACGAAGCCCGCCCAGTCCACAGCCACGAAGCCCCGTCCATCGCCCAAAAAGGCGAACGGCGGAACCCGCGAGGCCGCAGCCTGAGCTATGGCCACCGACCCTTCGCGATCCCCGACCCAGGACGGTCGGTCGGGGATCACGAAGGGTTCAGCGACCACCGCAACGTCAACCCCGCCCGCCATAAGACCCTCGACCAAGAGATCGTGGGCTCGGCGGGCGTGGTTGACGTTCGCCTGGAGGACTCTGGTCGGGGGGAAGTTTATGCCATATCCATGGCCTCCCCCCGGCCAGAGTCCTCCGCCGGGGTAACAATGCCCCCGGCCTCCTTCACCCCCTTAGTGCTCCCTCCCGGCGGCCCACCCTTCACACCCCCCTTCGGTGGCTGCGGCGCCCTCGTCCCCATGCGCCCCTTCCGCGTCGGGGGGTTACACTTAACCCCCCCGAGTCTGTGGTCGGCCGGTCGCCCCAAGTCCGCACACAGCGGACAGTGGGGGGCGGCCGCCCGACATACATTCGCCCGGTGACCGGGGGAACCGCAGTTGTAACAACGGTCGCCCCGGTCAACTTCGGCAGAACATTGCTGCCGTACGTGCCCCTTAACCAGACAGCGATAACACTGCTGGGGACGAGGTTTCAGGGCCTCCACCTTGGCCCTGCACCAACCCACCTTTATCCACCCCAAGGTTGCCGCTTTACGAGCGGCCACCAAGGGGCATTGGATCCACAGTGTTCCTAGTCCCAGGGGTGAGGACCTTATTTCACCGGTCCTCACCTCCGCGGCCAGGCACCCTGCCGCCGCAGCCACCGACTCCGCCACCTCAGATGAGGTGACGGAGTCGTCGAGCCCACTCACTCTCAACTCCGCCCTCTTGGAAGGGCATGAGACCCGGATCTCGGTGTCCGCCAAGGCCACCCTTAATTTATCTGCTAAGAGGGCGGCCTTTGCCGCCTTCTCAGGACCGGGGATTTCCAACAGGAAACCCCCAGTCCTTGCACGCCTTGGGCGCACCTCCTCGATCCCTAACTCGCTCAGGGAGACCCTCTGCCGAGCCGCGACCAGGATCTCTTGATAAGATCCTTTGCTACCCGACGGCAGCGTAAGGGCCACAGCCGCGGCTCGAGGGGGCCTCCCGAGCTTGACGGGCACCTTGGCGGACACAGAGGTCCCCTGCATCCGATTCTTCGCAGCCCGCTGCGCCCTCCGCCCGACCACCTTAGACCAGGACATCTCGCCCTGAGCCGACCCACCAGATGATGGGCCCGCTGTCGGTACCTTTAGTGCCTCCATCGTTTCTCTCCGCCCGGAAACCGAGCGGCGGCGAACCACCTCCTTCGAAGAAGAAGTCCCAGCAGCGGGAGGCTTAAACGCCTCCGCCTTCTTCTTCTTCTTCTTCCTCTTCTTCTTCCCCATCACCTCCCCATCCTCCTTACCACCCCCACTCGCAGGAGTGGGGGCAGTGACGGCCGCGGTTTGGGACGAAGGGGAAGACGAAGTCCCCTTAAACCTCGCCATATAGGCCGACAACTTTTCGTCGACGATGCGGGCGACTGTGTCTGCGAAGGACACCATGTCGACCGCACCGCCGACTTTATCAATATCCGCCCTAGGCGCCGGAGGCGGAGTTCGCCTCTCCAGATCCTTAATGCGGCCCCGTAGGGCCGCATTTTCGGCCTTCAAAGACTCCAATTCCCCCCTCAGGGCGGATAAGTCCGCCCTAACTTCGGGTCCTTCCCGTGCGGTGGAGTTCGTAGACTCCAGCGCGCTTTGCACAAGTGCGCACAAAGTGCGCGCACTTTCGCGCAATCGTCGCGCGAACACGCCTTTGAGGTTGGTGGACCTGGCAGCCACCCATTCGACGCGGTTCATTGCCGCGAGGGCTTCTCTTCCCAACTCTGCAGAGGGGACGCCCCTGAACTCCATTGCATACTCCTCTACTGAGGGGATATGTTTGGCCGCCTTGCTTGGCGGCGGGGCCGGATCATCGGCCCTAAGAATTTTCTCCTCCTCCTCCAGTCGCAGCTTCTTCAGCTCCGTCTGGAGGAGTTTTTCCTTGGCCGCCTGCAGGCCCAGATATTCGCCCGTTGTCAGGGGGCGTCCCCTCTTCCTGGCCGGTCCCGACCCAGCAACCCTCAGAGACGACCACGACACATCAGTGTCGCAGTCGTGGTCCGAGGGGGCCGGAGAGGCCGCCCTGGACGTTACGGACCCCACCGAGAACGGGGATCCCGCCCTCGATGGACGTGCCGATGGCACCTTCGAGGGGTCCGGATGTGTGCTCCCAACCCCCTCTCCGCTGTAGGTAGAAGAAAGGGACCACCCATCCGGGTTATGCCGCCCTTCCCTCCCTTCTCTTCCAGAATGGAGCGACTCCGAGGCCAGCGCTCCGGACCTCCCAGCGGCGCCTCGTGAAGAGGCAAGCCTCTCCACAGAGACGACCACTGGACGCACCGGCGCCGGCATCGAAGTGCCAGCTCCATCGCCCCTCCCACACCTACTCCCCCCCAACCCGGTTTTATCAAAAGAATCCATACGAATCCCACGAGTAGTGTCGGAACAAACCCGTCACCCCCGGCAGAGCCGCGTACCGGGGGAAGGCATTTATACACCCGGGGGGCGCCAGGTACCCCGGGGTTGGTCCGCTCAGCACCGATGCACCCACCGGCCACACCCAGCCGCGAAGGACTGAGCGCGTCCCCTCGCCGCGGACCGAAACTTGAGACAGAGACTTTTTATAGAGGTTTATCCCCTCGCGGGCCGGCCGGTTAAGGCAAGCCCCCCGTTCCGGCGAAACATGACCACCGGTCTACGGTATCAGCCAGAGCCCCGTTTGCCACTGGGACGAGCCCAATGTTACCAGGTTCCACCACGAGGAGGAGGGGATGGCACGTGCTGCTGCAAACTGCAACTGCAGTCCGCAACAACTTTAGAACCCATAACGTTATATATCCTAACCTAAGGGAACCTAACATCACGGATGTAGTATTTCACAACATTCCTGGCTGGTCGGCCTCACTTCTCGGTGGGAAAATTATATACGTTTATAACGTAATATAACCTAACCTAACCCATCTAGCCCCTCGCTTGTAATGTTTTGCAGAATCCCGGTCGTGTCGGCCCGTACGTCTCGGTGCGGACATTATATACGTCTATAACGTTATATATCCTAACCTAAGGGTACCTAACATCTCGCATGTAGTATTTCACAACATTCCTGGCTGGTCGGCCCCACTTCTCGGTGGGAACATTATATACGTTTATAACGAAGTATAACCTAACCTAACCCATCTAGACCCTCGCTTGTAATGTTTTACAGAATCCCGGTCGTTTCGTCCCGTACGTCTCGGCGCGGACATTATATACGTCTATAACGTTTTATATCCTAGCCAAAGGCAACCTAACATCTCGAATGTAGTATTTCACAACATTCCTGGCGGGTCGGTCCCACTTCTCGGTGGGAACATTATTTACGTGTATAACGTAATATAACCTAACCTAATCCATCTAGACCCTCGCTGGTAATGTTTTATAAAATCCCGGTCGTGTCGGCCCGTACTTCTCCGTGGGGACATTATATACGTCTATATCGTTATATATCCTAACCTAAGGCAACCTAACATCTCGGATGTAGTATTTTCCAACATTCCTGGCGGGTCGGCCCCTACTTCTAGGTGGGCACATTATATACGTCTATATCGTAATATAACCAAACCTAACCCATCTAGACACTCGCTGGTAATGTTTTACAAAATCCCGGTCGTGTCGGCCCGTACTTCTCCGTGGGGACATTATATACGACTATATCGTTATATATCCTAACCTAAGGCAACTTAACATCTCCGATGTAGTATTTTCCAACATTCCTGGCGGGTCGGCCCCTACTTCTCGGTGGGCACATTATATACGTCTATATCGTAATATAACCTAACCTAACCCATCTAGCCCCTCGCTTGTAATGTTTTGCAGAATCCCTGTCGTGTCGGCCCGTACGTCTCGGTGCGGACATTGTATACGTCTATAACGTTATATATACTAACCTAAGCGAACCTAACATCTCGGATGTAGTATTTCACAACATTCCTGGCTGGTCGGCCCCACTTCTCGGTGGGAACATTATATACGTTTATAACGTAATATAACCTAACCTAACCCATCTAGCCCCTCGCTGGTTATGTTTTACAAAATCCCAGTCTTGTCGGCCCGTACTTTTCCGTGGGGACATTATATACGTCTATAACGTTATATATCCTAACCTAGGCGAACCTAACATCTCGGATGTAGTATTTCACAACATTCCTGGCTGGTCGGCCCCACTTCTCGGTGGGAACATTATATACGTTTATAACGAAGTATAACTTAACCTAACCCATCTAGACCCTCGCTTGTAATGTTTTACAGAATCCCGGTCGTGTCGTACCGTACGTCTCGGTGCGGGCATTATATACGTCTATAACGTTATATATCCTAACCAAAGGCAACCTAACATCTCGAATGTAGTATTTCACAACATTCCTGGCTGGTCGGCCCCACTTCTCGGTGGGAACATTATATACGTTTATAACGAAGTATAACCTAACCTAACCCATCTAGACCCTCGCTTGTAATGTTTTACAGAATCCCGGTCGTGTCGTCCCGTACGTCTCGGTGCGGGCATTATATACGTCTATAACGTTATATATTCTAACCAAAGGCAACCTAACATCTCGAATGTAGTATTTCACAACATTCCTGGCGGGTCGGCCCCACTTCTCGGTGGGAACATTATTTACGTCTATAACGTAATATAACCTAACCTAATCCATCTAGACCCTCGCTGGTAATGTTTTACAAAATCCCGGTCGTGTCGGCCCGTACTTCTCCGTGGGGACATTATATACGTCTATAACGTTATATATCCTAACCTAAGGGAACCTAACATCACGGATGTAGTATTTCACAACATTCCTGGCTGGTCGGCCTCTCTTCTCGGTGGGAAAATTATATACGTTTATAACGTAGTATAACCTAACCTAACCCATCTAGCCCCTCGCTTGTAATGTTTTGCAGAATCCCGGTCGTGTCGGCCCGTTCTTCTCGGTGCGGACATTATATACGTCTATAACGTTATATATCCTAACCTAAGGGTACCTAACATCTCGGATGTAGTATTTCACAACATTCCTGGCTGGTCGGCCCCACTTCTCGGTGGGATAATTATATACGTTTATAACGAAGTATAACCTAACCTAACCCATCTAGACCCTCGCTTGTAATGTTTTACAAAATCCCGCTCGTGTCGGCCCGTACTTCTCCGTGGGTACATTATATACGTCTATATCGTTATATATCCTAACCTAAGGCAACCTAACATCTCGGATGTAGTATTTCACAACATTCCTGGCAGGTCGGCCCCAATTCTCGGTGGGAACATTATATACGTTTATAACGTAATATAACCTAACCTAAGCCATCTAGCCCCTCGCTGGTTATGTTTTACAAAATCCCAGTCGTGTCGGCCCGTACTGTTCCGTGGTGACATTATATACGTCTATAATTTTATATATCCTAACCTAAGGCAACTTAACATCTCGGATGTAGTATTTTCCAACATTCCTGGCGGGTCAGTCCCTACTTCTCGGTCGGCACATTATATACGTCTATATCGTAATATAACCTAACCTAACCCATCTAGACCCTCGCTGGTAATGTTTTACAGAATCCCCGTCGTGTCGTCTCGTACGTCTCGGTGCGGACATTATATACGTCTATAACGTTATATATCCTAACCAAAGGCAACCTAACATCTCGGATGTAGTATTTTCCAACATTCCTGACGTGGCGGCCGCTACTTCTCGGTGGGAACATTATTTACGTCTATAACGTAATATAACCTAACCTAATCCATCTAGAACCTCGCTGGTAATGTTTCACAAAATCCCGGTCGTGTCGGCCCGTACTTCTCCGTGGGGACATTATATACGTCTATAACGTTATATATCCTAACCTAAGGGAACCTAACATCACGGATGTATTATTTCACAACATTCCTGGCTGGTCGGCCCCACTTCTCGGTGGGAAAATTATATACGTTTATAACGTAGTATAACCTAACCTAACCCATCTAGCCCCTCGCTTGTAATGTTTTGCAGAATCCCGGTCGTGTCGGCCCGTACGTCTCGGTGCGGACATTATATACGTCTATAACGTTATATATCCTAACCTAAGGGTACCTAACATCTCGGATGTAGTATTTCACAACATTCCTGGCTGGTCGGCCCCACTTCTCGGTGGGAACATTATATACGTTTATAACGAAGTATAACCTAACCTAACCCATCTAGACCCTCGCTTGTAATGTTTTACAAAATCCCGGTCGTGTCGGCCCGTACTTCTCCGTGGGGACATTATATACGTCTATAACGTTATATATCCTAACCTAAGGGAACCTAACATCTCGGATGTAGTATTTTCCAACATTCCTGGCGGGGCGGCCGCTACTTCTTGGTGGGAACATTATATACGTCTATATCGTAATATAACCTAACCTAACCCATCTAGACCCTCGCTGGTAATGTTCTACAAAATCCCGGTCGTGTCGTCTCGTACGTCTCGGTGCGGACATTATATACGTCTATAACGTTATATATCCTAACCTAAGGGAACCTAACATCACGGATGTAGTATTTCACAACATTCCTGGCTGGTCGGCCCCACTTCTCGGTGGGAACATTATATACGTTTATAACGAAGTATAACTTAACCTAACCCATCTAGACCCTCGCTTGTAATGTTTTACAGAATACCGGTCGTGTCGTACCGTACGTCTCGGTGCGGGCATTATATACGTCTATAACGTTATATATCCTAACCAAAGGCAACCTAACATCTCGAATGTAGTATTTCACAACATTCCTGGCTGGTCGGCCCCACTTCTCGGTGGGAACATTAAATACGTTTATAACGAAGTATAACCTAACCTAACCCATCTAGACCCTCGCTTGTAATGTTTTACAGAATCCCGGTCGTGTCGTCCCGTACGTCTCGGTGCGGGCATTATATACGTCTATAACGTTATATATTCTAACCAAAGGCAACCTAACATCTCGAATGTAGTATTTCACAACATTCCTGGCGGGTCGGCCCCACTTCTCGGTGGGAACATTATTTACGTCTATAACGTAATATAACCTAACCTAATCCATCTAGACCCTCGCTGGTAATGTTTTACAAAATCCCGGTCGTGTCGGCCCGTACTTCTCCGTGGGGACATTATATACGTCTATAACGTTATATATCCTAACCTAAGGGAACCTAACATCACGGATGTAGTATTTCACAACATTCCTGGCTGGTCGGCCTCTCTTCTCGGTGGGAAAATTATATACGTTTATAACGTAGTATAACCTAACCTAACCCATCTAGCCCCTCGCTTGTAATGTTTTGCAGAATCCCGGTCGTGTCGGCCCGTACGTCTCGGTGCGGACATTATATACGTCTATAACGTTATATATCCTAACCTAAGGGTACCTAACATCTCGGATGTAGTATTTCACAACATTCCTGGCTGGTCGGCCCCACTTCTCGGTGGGATCATTATATACGTTTATAACGAAGTATAACCTAACCTAACCCATCTAGACCCTCGCTTGTAATGTTTTACAAAATCCCGCTCGTGTCGGCCCGTACTTCTCCGTGGGTACAGTATATACGTCTATATCGTTATATATCCTAACCTAAGGCAACCTAACATCTCGGATGTAGTATTTCACAACATTCCTGGCAGGTCGGCCCCACTTCTCGGTGGGAACATTATATACGTTTATAACGTAATATAACCTAACCTAACCCATCTAGCCCCTCGCTGGTTATGTTTTACAAAATCCCAGTCGTGTCGGCCCGTACTGTTCCGTGGTGACATTATATACGTCTATAATTTTATATATCCTAACCTAAGGCAACTTAACATCTCGGATGTAGTATTTTCCAACATTCCTGGCGGGTCAGTCCCTACTTCTCGGTCGGCACATTATATACGTCTATATCGTAATATAACCTAACCTAACCCATCTAGACCCTCGCTGGTAATGTTTTACAGGATCCCGGTCGTGTCGTCTCGTACGTCTCGGTGCGGACATTATATACGTCTATAACGTTATATATCCTAACCAAAGGCAACCTAACATCTCGGATGTAGTATTTTCCAACATTCCTGGCGTGGCGGCCGCTACTTCTCGGTGGGAACATTATTTACGTCTATAACGTAATATAACCTAACCTAATCCATCTAGAACCTCGCTGGTAATGTTTCACAAAATCCCGGTCGTGTCGGCCCGTACTTCTCCGTGGGGACATTATATACGTCTATAACGTTATATATCCTAACCTAAGGGAACCTAACATCACGGATGTATTATTTCACAACATTCCTGGCTGGTCGGCCCCACTTCTCGGTGGGAAAATTATATACGTTTATAACGTAGTATAACCTAACCTAACCCATCTAGCCCCTCGCTTGTAATGTTTTGCAGAATCCCGGTCGTGTCGGCCCGTACGTCTCGGTGCGGACATTATATACGTCTATAACGTTATATATCCTAACCTAAGGGTACCTAACATCTCGGATGTAGTATTTCACAACATTCCTGGCTGGTCGGCCCCACTTCTCGGTGGGAACATTATATACGTTTATAACGAAGTATAACCTAACCTAACCCATCTAGACCCTCGCTTGTAATGTTTTACAAAATCCCGGTCGTGTCGGCCCGTACTTCTCCGTGGGGACATTATATACGTCTATAACGTTATATATCCTAACCTAAGGGAACCTAACATCTCGGATGTAGTATTTTCCAACATTCCTGGCGGGGCGGCCGCTACTTCTTGGTGGGAACATTATATACGTCTATATCGTAATATAACCTAACCTAACCCATCTAGACCCTCGCTGGTAATGTTCTACAAAATCCCGGTCGTGTCGTCTCGTACGTCTCGGTGCGGACATTATATACGTCTATAACGTTATATATCCTAACCTAAGGGAACCTAACATCACGGATGTAGTATTTCACAACATTCCTGGCTGGTCGGCCCCACTTCTCGGTGGGAACATTATATACGTTTATAACGAAGTATAACCTAACCTAACCCATCTAGACCCTCGCTTGTAATGTTTTACAGAATCCCGGTCGTGTCGTACCGTACGTCTCGGTGCGGGCATTATATACGTCTATAACGTTATATATCCTAACCAAAGGCAACCTAACATCTCGAATGTAGTATTTCACAACATTCCTGGCTGGTCGGCCCCACTTCTCTGTGGGAACATTATATACGTTTATAACGAAGTATAACCTAACCTAACCCATCTAGACCCTCGCTTGTAATGTTTTACAGAATCCCGGTCGTGTCGTCCCGTACGTCTCGGTGCGGGCATTATATACGTCTATAACGTTATATATTCTAACCAAAGGCAACCTAACATCTCGAATGTAGTATTTCACAACATTCCTGGCGGGTCGGCCCCACTTCTCGGTGGGAACATTATTTACGTCTATAACGTAATATAACCTAACCTAATCCATCTAGACCCTCGCTGGTAATGTTTTACAAAATCCCGGTCGTGTCGGCCCGTACTTCTCCGTGGGGACATTATATACGTCTATAACGTTATATATCCTAACCTAAGGGAACCTAACATCACGGATGTAGTATTTCACAACATTCCTGGCTGGTCGGCCTCTCTTCTCGGTGGGAAAATTATATACGTTTATAACGTAGTATAACCTAACCTAACCCATCTAGCCCCTCGCTTGTAATGTTTTGCAGAATCCCGGTCGTGTCGGCCCGTACTTCTCCGTGGGGACATTATATACGTCTATAACGTTATATATCCTAACCTAAGGGAACCTAACATCACGGATGTATTATTTCACAACATTCCTGGCTGGTCGGCCCCACTTCTCGGTGGGAAAATCATATACGTTTATAACGTAGTATAACCTAACCTAACCCATCTAGCCCCTCGCTTGTAATGTTTTGCAGAATCCCGGTCGTGTCGGCCCGTACGTCTCGGTGCGGACATTATATACGTCTATAACGTTATATATCCTAACCTAAGGGTACCTAACATCTCGGATGTAGTATTTCACAACATTCCTGGCTGGTCAGCCCCACTTCTCGGTGGGAACATTATATACGTTTATAACGAAGTATAACCTAACCTAACCCATCTAGACCCTCGCTTGTAATGTTTTACAAAATCCCGGTCGTGTCGGCCCGTACTTCTCCGTGGGGACATTATATACGTCTATATCGTTATATATCCTAACCTAAGGCAACCTAACATCTCGGATGTAGTATTTTCCAACATTCCTGGCGGGTCGGCCCCTACTTCTAGGTGGGCACATTATATACGTCTATATCGTAATATAACCAAACCTAACCCATCTAGACACTCGCTGGTAATGTTTTACAAAATCCCGGTCGTGTCGGCCCGTACTTCTCCGTGGGGACATTATATACGTCTATATCGTTATATATCCTAACCTAAGGCAACTTAACATCTCCGATGTAGTATTTTCCAACATTCCTGGCGGGTCGGCCCCTACTTCTAGGTGGGCACATTATATACGTCTATATCGTAATATAACCAAACCTAACCCATCTAGACACTCGCTGGTAATGTTTTACAGAATCCCGGTCGTGTCGCCTCGTACGTCTCGGTGCGGACATTATATAAGTCTATAACGTTATATATCCTAACCAAAGGCAACCTAACATCTCGAATGTAGTATTTCACAACATTCCAGGCTGGTCGGCCCCACTTCTCGGTGGGAACATTATATACGTTTATAACGAAGTATAACCTAACCTAACCCATCTAGACCCTCGCTTGTAATGTTTTACAGAATCCCGGTCGTGTCGTCCCGTACGTCTCGGTGCGGGCATTATATACGTCTATAACGTTATATATTCTAACCAAAGGCAACCTAACATCTCGAATGTAGTATTTCACAACATTCCTGGCGGGTCGGCCCCACTTCTCGGTGGGAACATTATTTACGTCTATAACGTAATATAACCTAACCTAATCCATCTAGACCCTCGCTGGTAATGTTTTGCAGAATCCCGGTCGTGTCGGCCCGTACGTCTCGGTGCGGACATTATATACGTCTATAACGTTATATATCCTAACCTAAGGGTACCTAACATCTCGGATGTAGTATTTCACAACATTCCTGGCTGGTCGGCCCCACTTCTCGGTGGGATCATTATATACGTTTATAACGAAGTATAACCTAACCTAACCCATCTAGACCCTCGCTTGTAATGTTTTACAAAATCCCGCTCGTGTCGGCCCGTACTTCTCCGTGGGTACATTATATACGTCTATATCGTTATATATCCTAACCTAAGGCAACCTAACATCTCGGATGTAGTATTTCACAACATTCCTGGCAGGTCGGCCCCACTTCTCGGTGGGAACATTATATACGTTTATAACGTAATATAACCTAACCTAACCCATCTAGCCCCTCGCTGGTTATGTTTTACAAAATCCCAGTCGTGTCGGCCCGTACTGTTCCGTGGTGACATTATATACGTCTATAATTTTATATATCCTAACCTAAGGCAACTTAACATCTCGGATGTAGTATTTTCCAACATTCCTGGCGGGTCAGTCCCTACTTCTCGGTCGGCACATTATATACGTCTATATCGTAATATAACCTAACCTAACCCATCTAGACCCTCGCTGGTAATGTTTTACAGGATCCCGGTCGTGTCGTCTCGTACGTCTCGGTGCGGACATTATATACGTCTATAACGTTATATATCCTAACCAAAGGCAACCTAACATCTCGGATGTAGTATTTTCCAACATTCCTGGCGTGGCGGCCGCTACTTCTCGGTGGGAACATTATTTACGTCTATAACGTAATATAACCTAACCTAATCCATCTAGAACCTCGCTGGTAATGTTTCACAAAATCCCGGTCGTGTCGGCCCGTACTTCTCCGTGGGGACATTATATACGTCTATAACGTTATATATCCTAACCTAAGGGAACCTAACATCTCGGATGTAGTATTTTCCAACATTCCTGGCGGGGCGGCCGCTACTTCTTGGTGGGAACATTATATACGTCTATATCGTAATATAACCTAACCTAACCCATCTAGACCCTCGCTGGTAATGTTCTACAAAATCCCGGTCGTGTCGTCTCGTACGTCTCGGTGCGGACATTATATACGTCTATAACGTTATATATCCTAACCTAAGGGAACCTAACATCACGGATGTAGTATTTCACAACATTCCTGGCTGGTCGGCCCCACTTCTCGGTGGGAACATTATATACGTTTATAACGAAGTATAACCTAACCTAACCCATCTAGACCCTCGCTTGTAATGTTTTACAGAATCCCGGTCGTGTCGTACCGTACGTCTCGGTGCGGGCATTATATACGTCTATAACGTTATATATCCTAACCAAAGGCAACCTAACATCTCGAATGTAGTATTTCACAACATTCCTGGCTGGTCGGCCCCACTTCTCGGTGGGAACATTATATACGTTTATAACGAAGTATAACCTAACCTAACCCATCTAGACCCTCGCTTGTAATGTTTTACAGAATCCCGGTCGTGTCGTCCCGTACGTCTCGGTGCGGGCATTATATACGTCTATAACGTTATATATTCTAACCAAAGGCAACCTAACATCTCGAATGTAGTATTTCACAACATTCCTGGCGGGTCGGCCCCACTTCTCGGTGGGAACATTATTTACGTCTATAACGTAATATAACCTAACCTAATCCATCTAGACCCTCGCTGGTAATGTTTTACAAAATCCCGGTCGTGTCGGCCCGTACTTCTCCGTGGGGACATTATATACGTCTATAACGTTATATATCCTAACCTAAGGGAACCTAACATCACGGATGTAGTATTTCACAACATTCCTGGCTGGTCGGCCTCTCTTCTCGGTGGGAAAATTATATACGTTTATAACGTAGTATAACCTAACCTAACCCATCTAGCCCCTCGCTTGTAATGTTTTGCAGAATCCCGGTCGTGTCGGCCCGTACTTCTCCCTGGGGACATTATATACGTCTATAACGTTATATATCCTAACCTAAGGGAACCTAACATCACGGATGTATTATTTCACAACATTCCTGGCTGGTCGGCCCCACTTCTCGGTGGGAAAATTATATACGCTTATAACGTAGTATAACCTAACCTAACCCATCTAGCCCCTCGCTTGTAATGTTTTGCAGAATCCCGGTCGTGTCGGCCCGTACGTTTCGGTGCGGACATTATATACGTCTATAACGTTATATATCCTAACCTAAGGGTACCTAACATCTCGGATGTAGTATTTCACAACATTCCTGGCTGGTCAGCCCCACTTCTCGGTGGGAACATTATATACGTTTATAACGAAGTATAACCTAACCTAACCCATCTAGACCCTCGCTTGTAATGTTTTACAAAATCCCGGTCGTGTCGGCCCGTACTTCTCCGTGGGGACATTATATACGTCTATATCGTTATATATCCTAACCTAAGGCAACCTAACATCTCGGATGTAGTATTTTCCAACATTCCTGGCGGGTCGGCCCCTACTTCTAGGTGGGCACATTATATACGTCTATATCGTAATATAACCAAACCTAACCCATCTAGACACTCGCTGGTAATGTTTTACAAAATCCCGGTCGTGTCGGCCCGTACTTCTCCGTGGGGACATTATATACGTCTATATCGTTATATATCCTAACCTAAGGCAACTTAACATCTCCGATGTAGTATTTTCCAACATTCCTGGCGGGTCGGCCCCTACTTCTAGGTGGGCACATTATATACGTCTATATCGTAATATAACCAAACCTAACCCATCTAGACACTCGCTGGTAATGTTTTACAGAATCCCGGTCGTGTCGCCTCGTACGTCTCGGTGCGGACATTATATAAGTCTATAACGTTATATATCCTAACCAAAGGCAACCTAACATCTCGAATGTAGTATTTCACAACATTCCAGGCTGGTCGGCCCCACTTCTCGGTGGGAACATTATATACGTTTATAACGAAGTATAACCTAACCTAACCCATCTAGACCCTCGCTTGTAATGTTTTACAGAATCCCGGTCGTGTCGTCCCGTACGTCTCGGTGCGGGCATTATATACGTCTATAACGTTATATATTCTAACCAAAGGCAACCTAACATCTCGAATGTAGTATTTCACAACATTCCTGGCGGGTCGGCCCCACTTCTCGGTGGGAACATTATTTACGTCTATAACGTAATATAACCTAACCTAATCCATCTAGACCCTCGCTGGTAATGTTTTACAAAATCCCGGTCGTGTCGGCCCGTACTTCTCCGTGGGGACATTATATACGTCTATAACGTTATATATCCTAACCTAAGGGAACCTAACATCACGGATGTAGTATTTCACAACATTCCTGGCTGGTCGGCCTCTCTTCTCGGTGGGAAAATTATATACGTTTATAACGTAGTATAACCTAACCTAACCCATCTAGCCCCTCGCTTGTAATGTTTTGCAGAATCCCGGTCGTGTCGGCCCGTACGTCTCGGTGCGGACATTATATACGTCTATAACGTTATATATCCTAACCTAAGGGTACCTAACATCTCGGATGTAGTATTTCACAACATTCCTGGCTGGTCGGCCCCACTTCTCGGTGGGATCATTATATACGTTTATAACGAAGTATAACCTAACCTAACCCATCTAGACCCTCGCTTGTAATGTTTTACAAAATCCCGCTCGTGTCGGCCCGTACTTCTCCTCGGGTACATTATATACGTCTATATCGTTATATATCCTAACCTAAGGCAACCTAACATCTCGGATGTAGTATTTCACAACATTCCTGGCAGGTCGGCCCCACTTCTCGGTGGGAACATTATATACGTTTATAACGTAATATAACCTAACCTAACCCATCTAGCCCCTCGCTGGTTATGTTTTACAAAATCCCAGTCGTGTCGGCCCGTACTGTTCCGTGGTGACATTATATACGTCTATAATTTTATATATCCTAACCTAAGGCAACTTAACATCTCGGATGTAGTATTTTCCAACATTCCTGGCGGGTCAGTCCCTACTTCTCGGTCGGCACATTATATACGTCTATATCGTAATATAACCTAACCTAACCCATCTAGACCCTCGCTGGTAATGTTTTACAGGATCCCGGTCGTGTCGTCTCGTACGTCTCGGTGCGGACATTATATACGTCTATAACGTTATATATCCTAACCAAAGGCAACCTAACATCTCGGATGTAGTATTTTCCAACATTCCTGGCGTGGCGGCCGCTACTTCTCGGTGGGAACATTATTTACGTCTATAACGTAATATAACCTAACCTAATCCATCTAGAACCTCGCTGGTAATGTTTCACAAAATCCCGGTCGTGTCGGCCCGTACTTCTCCGTGGGGACATTATATACGTCTATAACGTTATATATCCTAACCTAAGGGAACCTAACATCTCGGATGTAGTATTTTCCAACATTCCTGGCGGGTCGGCCGCTACTTCTTGGTGGGAACATTATATACGTCTATATCGTAATATAACCTAACCTAACCCATCTAGACCCTCGCTGGTAATGTTTTACAGGATCCCGGTCGTGTCGTCTCGTACGTCTCGGTGCGGACATTATATACGTCTATAACGTTATATATCCTAACCAAAGGCAACCTAACATCTCGGATGTAGTATTTTCCAACATTCCTGGCGTGGCGGCCGCTACTTCTCGGTGGGAACATTATTTACGTCTATAACGTAATATAACCTAACCTAATCCATCTAGAACCTCGCTGGTAATGTTTCACAAAATCCCGGTCGTGTCGGCCCGTACTTCTCCGTGGGGACATTATATACGTCTATAACGTTATATATCCTAACCTAAGGGAACCTAACATCTCGGATGTAGTATTTTCCAACATTCCTGGCGGGGCGGCCGCTACTTCTTGGTGGGAACATTATATACGTCTATATCGTAATATAACCTAACCTAACCCATCTAGACCCTCGCTGGTAATGTTCTAGAAAATCCCGGTCGTGTCGTCTCGTACGTCTCGGTGCGGACATTATATACGTCTATAACGTTATATATCCTAACCTTAGGGAACCTAACATCACGGATGTAGTATTTCACAACATTCCTGGCTGGTCGGCCCCACTTCTCGGTGGGAAAATTATATACGTTTATAACGTAGTATAACCTAACCTAACCCATCTAGCCCCTCGCTTGTAATGTTTTGCAGAATCCCGGTCGTGTCGGCCCGTACGTCTCGGTGCGGACATTATATACGTCTATAACGTTATATATCCTAACCTAAGGGTACCTAACATCCCGCATGTAGTATTTCACAACAGTCCTGGCTGGTCGGCCCCACTTCTCGGTGGGAACATTATATACGTTTATAACGTAATATAACCTAACCTCACCCATCTAGAGCCTCGCTTGTAATGTTTTACAGAATCCCGGTCGTGTCGTCCCGTACGTCTCGGTGCGGACATTATATACGTCTATAACGTTATATATCCTAACCAAAGGCAACCTAACATCTCGAATGTAGTATTTCACAACATTCCTGGCGGGTCGGCCCCACTTCTCGGTGGGAACATTATTTACGTCTATAACGTAATATAACCTAACCTAATCCATCTAGACCCTCGCTGGTAATGTTTTACAAAATCCCGGTCGTGTCGGCCCGTACTTCTCCGTGGGGACATTATATACGTCTATAACGTTATATATCCTAACCTAAGGGAACCTAACATCTCGGATGTAGTATTTTCCAACATTCCTGGCGGGGCGGCCGCTACTTCTTGGTGGGAACATTATATACGTCTATATCGTAATATAACCTAACCTAACCCATCTAGACCCTCGCTTGTAATGTTTTACAGAATCCCGGTCGGGTCGTCCCGTACGTCTCGGCGCGGACATTATATACGTCTATAACGTTTTATATCCTAACCAAAGGCAACCTAACATCTCGAATGTAGTATTTCACAACATTCCTGGCGGGTCGGCCCCACTTCTCGGTGGGAACATTATTTACGTCTATAAAGTAATATAACCTAACCTAATCCATCTAGACCCTCGCTGGTAATGTTTTACAAAATCCCGGTCGTGTCAGCCCGTACTTCTCCGTGGGGACATTATATACCTCTATATCGTTATATATCCTAACCTAAGGCAACCTAACATCTCGGATGTAGTATTTTCCAACATTCCTGGCGGGTCGACCCCTACTTCTCGGTGGGCACATTATATACGTCTATATCGTAATATAACCAAACCTAACCCATCTAGACCCTCGCTGGTAATGTTTTACAAAATCCCGGTCGTGTCGGCCCGTACTTCTCCGTGGGGACATTATATACGTCTATATCGTTATATATCCTAACCTAAGGCAACTTAACATCTCCGATGTAGTATTTTCCAACATTCCTGGCGGGGCGGCCGCTACTTCTTGGTGGGAACATTATATACGTCTATATCGTAATATAACCTAACCTAACCCATCTAGATCCTCGCTGGTAATGTTCTACAAAATCCCGGTCGTGTCGTCTCGTACGTCTCGGTGCGGACATTATATACGTCTATAACGTTTTATATCCTAACCAAAGGCAACCTAACATCTCGAATGTAGTATTTCACAACATTCCTGGCGGGTCGGCCCCACTTCTCGGTGGGAACATTATTTACGTCTATAACGTAATATAACCTAACCTAATCCATCTAGACCCTCGCTGGTAATGTTTTACAAAATCCCGGTCGTGTCGGCCCGTACTTCTCCGTGGGGACATTATATACGTCTATAACGTTATATATCCTAACCTAAGGGAACCTAACATCTCGGATGTAGTATTTTCCAACATTCCTGGCGGGGCGGCCGCTACTTCTTGGTGGGAACATTATATACGTCTATATCGTAATATAACCTAACCTAACCCATCTAGACCCTCGCTGGTAATGTTCTACAAAATCCCGGTCGTGTCGTCTCGTACGTCTCGGTGCGGACATTATATACGTCTATCAAGTTATATATCCTAACCTAAGGCAACCTAACATCTCGAATGTAGTATTTCACAACATTCCTGGCGGGTCGGCCCCACTTCTCGGTGGGAACATTATATACGTTTATAACGTAATATAACCTAACCTCACCCATCTAGAGCCTCGCTTGTAATGTTTTACAGAATCCCGGTCGTGTCGTCCCGTACGTCTCGGTGCGGACATTATATACGTCTATAACGTTATATATCCTAACCAAAGGCAACCTAACATCTCGAATGTAGTATTTCACAACATTCCTGGCGGGTCGGCCCCACTTCTCGGTGGGAACATTATTTACGTCTATAACGTAATATAAGCTAACCTAATCCATCTAGACCCTCGCTGGTAATGTTTTACAAAATCCCGGTCGTGTCGGCCCGTACTTCTCCGTGGGGACATTATATACGTCTATAACGTTATATATCCTAACCTAAGGGAACCTAACATCTCGGATGTAGTATTTTCCAACATTCCTGGCGGGGCGGCCGCTACTTCTTGGTGGGAACATTATATACGTCTATATCGTAATATAACCTAACCTAACCCATCTAGACCCTCGCTGGTAATGTTTTACAGGATCCCGGTCGTGTCGTCTCGTACGTCTCGGTGCGGACATTATATACGTCTATAACGTTATATATCCTAACCAAAGGCAACCTAACATCTCGGATGTAGTATTTTCCAACATTCCTGGCTGGTCGGCCCCACTTCTCGGTGGGAAAATTATATACGTTTATAACGTAGTATAACCTAACATAACCCATCTAGCCCCTCGCTTGTAATGTTTTGCAGAATCCCGGTCGTGTCGGCCCGTACGTCTCGGTGCGGACATTATATACGTCTATAACGTTATATATCCTAACCTAAGGGTACCTAACATCCCGCATGTAGTATTTCACAACAGTCCTGGCTGGTCGGCCCCACTTCTCGGTGGGAACATTATATACGTTTATAACGTAATGTAACCTAACCTCACCCATCTAGAGCCTCGCTTGTAATGTTTTACAGAATCCCGGTCGTGTCGTCCCGTACGTCTCGGTGCGGACATTATATACGTCTATAACGTTATATATCCTAACCAAAGGCAACCTAACATCTCGAATGTAGTATTTCACAACATTCCTGGCGGGTCGGCCCCACTTCTCGGTGGGAACATTATTTACGTCTATAACGTAATATAACCTAACCTAATCCATCTAGACCCTCGCTGGTACTGTTTTACAAAATCCCGGTCGTGTCGGCCCGTACTTCTCCGTGGGGACATTATATACGTCTATAACGTTATATATCCTAACCTAAGGGAACCTAACATCTCGGATGTAGTATTTTCCAACATTCCTGGCGGGGCGGCCGCTACTTCTTGGTGGGAACATTATATACGTCTATATCGTAATATAACCTAACCTAACCCATCTAGACCCTCGCTTGTAATGTTTTACAGAATCCCGGTCGGGTCGTCCCGTACGTCTCGGCGCGGACATTATATACGTCTATAACGTTTTATATCCTAACCAAAGGCAACCTAACATCTCGAATGTAGTATTTCACAACATTCCTGGCGGGTCGGCCCCACTTCTCGGTGGGAACATTATTTACGTCTATAAAGTAATATAACCTAACCTAATCCATCTAGACCCTCGCTGGTAATGTTTTACAAAATCCCGGTCGTGTCAGCCCGTACTTCTCCGTGGGGACATTATATACCTCTATATCGTTATATATCCTAACCTAAGGCAACCTAACATCTCGGATGTAGTATTTTCCAACATTCCTGGCGGGTCGACCCCTACTTCTCGGTGGGCACATTATATACGTCTATATCGTAATATAACCAAACCTAACCCATCTAGACCCTCGCTGGTAATGTTTTACAAAATCCCGGTCGTGTCGGCCCGTACTTCTCCGTGGGGACATTATATACGTCTATATCGTTATATATCCTAACCTAAGGCAACTTAACATCTCCGATGTAGTATTTTCCAACATTCCTGGCGGGGCGGCCGCTACTTCTTGGTGGGAACATTATATACGTCTATATCGTAATATAACCTAACCTAACCCATCTAGATCCTCGCTGGTAATGTTCTACAAAATCCCGGTCGTGTCGTCTCGTACGTCTCGGTGCGGACATTATATACGTCTATAACGTTTTATATCCTAACCAAAGGCAACCTAACATCTCGAATGTAGTATTTCACAACATTCCTGGCGGGTCGGCCCCACTTCTCGGTGGGAACATTATTTACGTCTATAACGTAATATAACCTAACCTAATCCATCTAGACCCTCGCTGGTAATGTTTTACAAAATCCCGGTCGTGTCGGCCCGTACTTCTCCGTGGGGACATTATATACGTCTATAACGTTATATATCCTAACCTAAGGGAACCTAACATCTCGGATGTAGTATTTTCCAACATTCCTGGCGGGGCGGCCGCTACTTCTTGGTGGGAACATTATATACGTCTATATCGTAATATAACCTAACCTAACCCATCTAGACCCTCGCTGGTAATGTTCTACAAAATCCCGGTCGTGTCGTCTCGTACGTCTCGGTGCGGACATTATATACGTCTATCAAGTTATATATCCTAACCTAAGGCAACCTAACATCTCGAATGTAGTATTTCACAACATTCCTGGCGGGTCGGCCCCACTTCTCGGTGGGAACATTATATACGTTTATAACGTAATATAACCTAACCTCACCCATCTAGAGCCTCGCTTGTAATGTTTTACAGAATCCCGGTCGTGTCGTCCCGTACGTCTCGGTGCGGACATTATATACGTCTATAACGTTATATATCCTAACCAAAGGCAACCTAACATCTCGAATGTAGTATTTCACAACATTCCTGGCGGGTCGGCCCCACTTCTCGGTGGGAACATTATTTACGTCTATAACGTAATATAAGCTAACCTAATCCATCTAGACCCTCGCTGGTAATGTTTTACAAAATCCCGGTCGTGTCGGCCCGTACTTCTCCGTGGGGACATTATATACGTCTATAACGTTATATATCCTAACGTAAGGGAACCTAACATCTCGGATGTAGTATTTTCCAACATTCCTGGCGGGGCGGCCGCTACTTCTTGGTGGGAACATTATATACGTCTATATCGTAATATAACCTAACCTAACCCATCTAGATCCTCGCTGGTAATGTTCTACAAAATCCCGGTCGTGTCGTCTCGTACGTCTCGGTGCGGACATTATATACGTCTATAACGTTATATATCCTAACCTAAGGGAACCTAACATCACGGATGTAGTATTTCACAACATTCCTGGCTGGTCGGCCCCACTTCTCGGTGGGAAAATTATATACGCTTATAACGTAGTATAACCTAACCTAACCCATCTAGCCCCTCGCTTGTAATGTTTTGCAGAATCCCGGTCGTGTCGGCCCGTACGTTTCGGTGCGGACATTATATACGTCTATAACGTTATATATCCTAACCTAAGGGTACCTAACATCTCGGATGTAGTATTTCACAACATTCCTGGCTGGTCAGCCCCACTTCTCGGTGGGAACATTATATACGTTTATAACGAAGTATAACCTAACCTAACCCATCTAGACCCTCGCTTGTAATGTTTTGCAGAATCCCGGTCCTGTCGGCCCGTACGTCTCGGTGCGGACATTATATACGTCTATAACGTTATATATCCTAACCTAAGGGTACCTAACATCTCGCATGTAGTATTTCACAACATTCCTGGCTGGTCGGCCCCACTTCTCGGTGGGAACCTTATATACGTTTATAACGAAGTATAACCTAACCTAACCCATCTAGACCCTCGCTTGTAATGTTTTACAGAATCCCGGTCGTGTCGTCCCGTACGTCTCGGCGCGGACATTATATACGTCTATAACGTTTTATATCCTAACCAAAGGCAACCTAACATCTCGAATGTAGTATTTCACAACATTCCTGGCGGGTCGGCCCCACTTCTCGGTGGGAACATTATTTACGTCTATAACGTAATATAACCTAACCTAATCCATCTAGACCCTCGCTGGTAATGTTTTACAAAATCCCGGTCGTGTCGGCCCGTACTTCTCCGTGGGGACATTATATACGTCTATAACGTTATATATCCTAACCTAAGGGAACCTAACATCTCGGATGTAGTATTTTCCAACATTCCTGGCGGGGCGGCCGCTACTTCTTGGTGGGAAAATTATATACGTTTATAACGTAGTATAACCTAACCTAACCCATCTAGCCCCTCGCTTGTAATGTTTTGCAGAATCCCGGTCGTGTCGGCCCGTACGTCTCGGTGCGGACATTATATACGTCTATAACGTTATATATCCTAACCTAAGGGTACCTAACATCTCGCATGTAGTATTTCACAACATTCCTGGCTGGTCGGCCCCACTTCTCGGTGGGAACATTATATACGTTTATAACGAAGTATAACCTAACCTAACCCATCTAGACCCTCGCTTGTAATGTTTTACAGAATCCCGGTCGGGTCGTCCCGTACGTCTCGGCGCGGACATTATATACGTCTATAACGTTTTATATCCTAACCAAAGGCAACCTAACATCTCGAATGTAGTATTTCACAACATTCCTGGCGGGTCGGCCCCACTTCTCGGTGGGAACATTATTTACGTCTATAACGTAATATAACCTAACCTAATCCATCTAGACCCTCGCTGGTAATGTTTTACAAAATCCCGGTCGTGTCGGCCCGTACTTCTCCGTGGGGACATTATATACGTCTATATCGTTATATATCCTTACCTAAGGCAACCTAACATCTCGGATGTAGTATTTTCCAACATTCCTGGCGGGTCGACCCCTACTTCTCGGTGGGCACATTATATACGTCTATATCGTAATATAACCAAACCTAACCCATCTAGACCCTCGCTGGTAATGTTTTACAAAATCCCGGTCGTGTCGGCCCGTACTTCTCCGTGGGGACATTATATACGTCTATATCGTTATATATCCTAACCTAAGGCAACTTAACATCTCCGATGTAGTATTTTCCA
Source organism: Xylocopa violacea (assembly GCA_963969225.1). Lineage (NCBI taxonomy): Eukaryota > Metazoa > Arthropoda > Insecta > Hymenoptera > Apidae > Xylocopa > Xylocopa violacea. Next base: position 1,186,801 of record CAXAJV010000481.1, read on the forward strand.
ACATTCCTGGCGGGTCGGCCCCTACTTCTCGGTGGGCACATTATATACGTCTATATCGTAATATAACCTAACCTAACCCATCTAGCCCCTCGCTTGTAATGTTTTGCAGAATCCCGGTCGTGTCGGCCCGTACGTCTCTGTGCGGACATTATATACGTCTATAACGTTATATATCCTAACCTAAGCGAACCTTACATCTCGGATGTAGTATTTCACAACATTCCTGGCTGGTCGGCCCCTACTTCTCGGTGGGCACATTATATACGTCTATATCGTAATATAACCTAACCTAACCCATCTAGCCCGTCGCTTGTAATGTTTTGCAGAATCCCGGTCGTGTCGGCCCGTACGTCTCGAAGCCTGACATTATATACGTCTATCAAGTTATATATCCTAACCTAAGGCAACCTAACATCTCGAACGTAGTATTTCACAACATTCCTGGCGGGTCGGCCCCACTTCTCGGTGGGAACATTATATACGTTTATAACGTAATATAACCTAACCTCACCCATCTAGAGCCTCGCTTGTAATGTTTTACAGAATCCCGGTCGTGTCGTCCCGTACGTCTCGGTGCGGACATTATATACGTCTATAACGTTATATATCCTAACCAAAGGCAACCTAACATCTCGAATGTAGTATTTCACAACATTCCTGGCGGGTCGGCCCCACTTCTCGGTGGGAACATTATTTACGTCTATAACGTAATATAAGCTAACCTAATCCATCTAGACCCTCGCTGGTAATGTTTTACAAAATCCCGGTCGTGTCGGCCCGTACTTCTCCGTGGGGACATTATATACGTCTATAACGTTATATATCCTAACGTAAGGGAACCTAACATCTCGGATGTAGTATTTTCCAACATTCCTGGCGGGGCGGCCGCTACTTCTTGGTGGGAACATTATATACGTCTATATCGTAATATAACCTAACCTAACCCATCTAGATCCTCGCTGGTAATGTTCTACAAAATCCCGGTCGTGTCGGCCCGTACTTCTCCGTGGGGACATTATATACGTCTATATCGTTATATATCCTAACCTAAGGCAACTTAACTGCTCCGATGTAGTATTTTCCAACATTCCTGGCGGCTCGGCCCCTACTTCTCGGTGGGCACATTATATACGTCTATGTCGTAATATAACCTAACCTAACCCATCTAGCCCCTCGCTTGTAATGTTTTGCAGAATCCCTGTCGTGTCGGCCCGTACGTCTCGGTGCGGACATTATATACGTCTATAACGTTATATATACTAACCTAAGCGAACCTAACATCTCGGATGTAGTATTTCACAACATTCCTGGCTGGTCGGCCCCACTTCTCGGTGGGAACATTATATACGTTTATAACGTAATATAACCTAACCTAACCCATCTAGCCCCTCGCTGGTTATGTTTTACAAAATCCCAGTATTGTCGGCCCGTACTTTTCCGTGGGGACATTATATACGTCTATAATTTTATATATCCTAACCTAAGGCAACTTAAAATCTCGGATGTAGTATTTTCCAACATTCCTGGCGGGTCAGTCCCTACTTCTCGGTGGGCACATTATATACGTCTATATCGTAATATAACCTAACCTAACCCATCTAGCCCCTCGCTTGTAATATTTTGCAGAATCCCGGTCGTGTCGGCCCGTACGTCTCGGTGCGGACATTATATACGTCTATAACGTTATATATCCTAACCTAAGCGTACCTAACATCTCGGATGTAGTATTTCACAACATTCCTGGCGGGGCGGCCGCTACTTCTTGGTGGGAACATTATATACGTCTATATCGTAATATAACCTAACCTAACCCATCTAGACCCTCGCTGGTAATGTTCTACAAAATCTGGGTCGTGTCGTCTCGTACGTCTCGGTGCGGACATTATATACGTCTATAACGTTATATATCCTAACCTAAGGGAACCTAACATCACGGATGTAGTATTTCACAACATTCCTGGCTGGTCGGCCCCACTTCTCGGTGGGAAAATTATATACGTTTATAACGTAGTATAACCTAACCTAACCCATCTAGCCCCTCGCTTGTAATGTTTTGCAGAATCCCGGTCGTGTCGGCCCGTACGTCTCGGTGCGGACATTATATACGTCTATAACGTTATATATCCTAACCTAAGGGTACCTAACATCGCGCATGTGGTATTTCACAACATTCCTGGCTGGTCGGCCCCACTTCTCGGTGGGAACATTATATACGTTTATAACGAAGTATAACCTAACCTAACCCATCTAGACCCTCGCTTGTAATGTTTTACAGAATCCCGGTCGGGTCGTCCCGTACGTTTCGCCGCGGACATTATATACGTCTATAACGTTTTATATCCTAACCAAAGGCAACCTAACATCTCGAATGTAGTATTTCACAACATTCCTGGCGGGTCGGCCCCACTTCTCGGTGGGAACATTATTTACGTCTATAACGTAATATAACCTAACCTAATCCATCTAGACCCTCGCTGGTAATGTTTTACAAAATCCCGGTCGTGTCGGCCCGTACTTCTCCGTGGGGACATTATATACGTCTATATCGTTATATATCCTAACCTAAGGCAACCTAACATCTCGGATGTACTATTTTCCAACATTCCTGGCGGGTCGACCCCTACTTCTCGGTGGGCACATTATATACGTCTATATCGTAATATAACCAAACCTAACCCATCTAGACCCTCGCTGGTAATGTTTTACAAAATCCCGGTCGTGTCGGCCCGTACTTCTCCGTGGGGACATTATATACGTCTATATCGTTATATATCCTAACCTAAGGCAACTTAACATCTCCGATGTAGTATTTTCCAACATTCCTGGCGGGTCGGCCCCTACTTCTCGGTGGGCACATTATATATGTCTATATCGTAATATAACCTAACCTAACCCATCTAGCCCCTCGCTTGTAATGTTTTGCAGAATCCCGGTCGTGTCGGCCCGTACGTCTCGGTGCGGACATTATATAAGTCTATAACGTTATATATCCTAACCTAAGCGAACCTAACATCTCGGATGTATTATTTCACAACATTCCTGGCTGGTCGGCCCCACTTCTCGGTGGGAACATTATATACGTTTATAACGAAGTATAACTTAACCTAACCCATCTAGACCCTCGCTCGTAATGTTTTACAGAATCCCGGTCGTGTCGTCCCGTACGTCTCGGAGCGGACATTATATACGTCTATAACGTTATATATCCTGACCAAAGGCAACCTAACATCTCGGATGTAGTATTTTCCAACATTCCTGGCGGGGCGGCCGCTACTTCTCGGCGGGAACATTATTTACGTCTATAACGTAATATAACCTAACCTAATCCATCTAGACCCTCGCTGGTAATGTTTTACAAAATCCCGGTCGTGTCGGCCCGTACTTCTCCGTGGGGACATTATATACGTCTATAACGTTATATATCCTAACCTAAGGGAACCTAACATCTCGGATGTAGTATTTTCCAACATTCCAGGCGGGGCGGCCCCTACTTCTCGGTGGGCACATTATATACGTCTATATCGTAATATAACCTAACCTAACCCATCTAGCCCGTCGCTTGTAATGTTTTGCAGAATCCCGGTCGTGTCGGCCCGTACGTCTCGGTGCGGACATTATATACATCTATAACGTTATGTATCCTAACCTAAGCGAACCTAACATCTCGGATGTAGTATTTCACAACATTCCTGGCTGGTCGGCCTCACTTCTCGGTGGGAACATTATATACGTTTATAACGAAGTATAACTTAACCTAACCCATCTAGAGCCTCGCTTGTAATGTTTTACAGAATCCCGGTCGTGTCGTCCCGTACGTCTCGGTGCGGACATTATATACGTCTATAACGTTATATATCCTAACCAAAGGCAACCTAACATCTCGAATGTAGTATTTCACAACATTCCTGGCGGGTCGGCCCCACTTCTCGGTGGGAACATTATTTACGTCTATAACGTAATATAAGCTAACCTAATCCATCTAGACCCTCACTGGTAATGTTTTACAAAATCCCGGTCGTGTCGGCCCGTACTTCTCCGTGGGGACATTATATACGTCTATAACGTTATATATCCTAACCTAAGGGAACCTAACATCTCGGATGTAGTATTTTCCAACATTCCTGGCGGGGCGGCCGCTACTTCTTGGTGGGAAAATTATATACGTTTATAACGTAGTATAACCTAACCTAACCCATCTAGCCCCTCGCTTGTAATGTTTTGCAGAATCCCGGTCGTGTCGGCCCGTACGTCTCGGTGCGGACATTATATACGTCTATAACGTTATATATCCTAACCTAAGGGTACCTAACATCTCGCATGTAGTATTTCACAACATTCCTGGCTGGTCGGCCCCACTTCTCGGTGGGAACATTATATACGTTTATAACGAAGTATAACCTAACCTAACCCATCTAGACCCTCGCTTGTAATGTTTTACAGAATCCCGGTCGGGTCGTCCCGTACGTCTCGGCGCGGACATTATATACGTCTATAACGTTTTATATCCTAACCAAAGGCAACCTAACATCTCGAATGTAGTATTTCACAACATTCCTGGCGGGTCGGCCCCACTTCTCGGTGGGAACATTATTTACGTCTATAACGTAATATAACCTAACCTAATCCATCTAGACCCTCGCTGGTAATGTTTTACAAAATCCCGGTCGTGTCGGCCCGTACTTCTCCGTGGGGACATTATATACGTCTATATCGTTATATATCCTTACCTAAGGCAACCTAACATCTCGGATGTAGTATTTTCCAACATTCCTGGCGGGTCGACCCCTACTTCTCGGTGGGAACATTATTTACGTCTATAACGTAATATAACCTAACCTAATCCATCTAGACCCTCGCTGGTAATGTTTTACAAAATCCCGGTCGTGTCGGCCCGTACTTCTCCGTGGGGACATTATATACGTCTATATCGTTATATATCCTAACCTAAGGCAACCTAACATCTCGGATGTACTATTTTCCAACATTCCTGGCGGGTCGACCCCTACTTCTCGGTGGGCACATTATATACGTCTATATCGTAATATAACCAAACCTAACCCATCTAGACCCTCGCTGGTAATGTTTTACAAAATCCCGGTCGTGTCGGCCCGTACTTCTCCGTGGGGACATTATATACGTCTATAACGTTATATATCCTAACCTAAGGGAACCTAACATCTCGGATGTAGTATTTTCCAACATTCCTGGCTGGTCGGCCCCACTTCTCGGTGGGAACATTATATACGTTTATAACGAAGTATAACCTAACCTAACCCATCTAGACCCTCGCTTGTAATGTTTTACAGAATCCCGGTCGGGTCGTCCCGTACGTCTCGGCGCGGACATTATATACGTCTATAACGTTTTATATCCTAACCAAAGGCAACCTAACATCTCGAATGTAGTATTTCACAACATTCCTGGCGGGTCGGCCCCACTTCTCGGTGGGAACATTATTTACGTCTATAACGTAATATAACCTAACCTAATCCATCTAGACCCTCGCTGGTAATGTTTTACAAAATCCCGGTCGTGTCGGCCCGTACTTCTCCGTGGGGACATTATATACGTCTATATCGTTATATATCCTAACCTAAGGCAACCTAACATCTCGGATGTACTATTTTCCAACATTCCTGGCGGGTCGACCCCTACTTCTCGGTGGGCACATTATATACGTCTATATCGTAATATAACCAAACCTAACCCATCTAGACCCTCGCTGGTAATGTTTTACAAAATCCCGGTCGTGTCGGCCCGTACTTCTCCGTGGGGACATTATATACGTCTATATCGTTATATATCCTAACCTAAGGCAACTTAACATCTCCGATGTAGTATTTTCCAACATTCCTGGCGGGTCGGCCCCTACTTCTCGGTGGGCACATTATATATGTCTATATCGTAATATAACCTAACCTAACCCATCTAGCCCCTCGCTTGTAATGTTTTGCAGAATCCCGGTCGTGTCGGCCGTACGTCTCGGTGCGGACATTATATAAGTCTATAACGTTATATATCCTAACCTAAGCGAACCTAACATCTCGGATGTATTATTTCACAACATTCCTGGCTGGTCGGCCCCACTTCTCGGTGGGAACATTATATACGTTTATAACGAAGTATAACTTAACCTAACCCATCTAGACCCTCGCTCGTAATGTTTTACAGAATCCCGGTCGTGTCCTCCCGTACGTCTCGGAGCGGACATTATATACGTCTATAACGTTATATATCCTGACCAAAGGCAACCTAACATCTCGGATGTAGTATTTTCCAACATTCCTGGCGGGGCGGCCGCTACTTCTCGGCGGGAACATTATTTACGTCTATAACGTAATATAACCTAACCTAATCCATCTAGACCCTCGCTGGTAATGTTTTACAAAATCCCGGTCGTGTCGGCCCGTACTTCTCCGTGGGGACATTATATACGTCTATAACGTTATATATCCTAACCTAAGGGAACCTAACATCTCGGATGTAGTATTTTCCAACATTCCAGGCGGGGCGGCCCCTACTTCTCGGTGGGCACATTATATACGTCTATATCGTAATATAACCTAACCTAACCCATCTAGCCCGTCGCTTGTAATGTTTTGCAGAATCCCGGTCGTGTCGGCCCGTACGTCTCGGTGCGGACATTATATACATCTATAACGTTATGTATCCTAACCTAAGCGAACCTAACATCTCGGATGTAGTATTTCACAACATTCCTGGCTGGTCGGCCCCACTTCTCGGTGGGAACATTATATACGTTTATAACGAAGTATAACTTAACCTAACCCATCTAGAGCCTCGCTTGTAATGTTTTACAGAATCCCGGTCGTGTCGTCCCGTACGTCTCGGTGCGGACATTATATACGTCTATAACGTTATATATCCTAACCAAAGGCAACCTAACATCTCGAATGTAGTATTTCACAACATTCCTGGCGGGTCGGCCCCACTTCTCGGTGGGAACATTATTTACGTCTATAACGTAATATAAGCTAACCTAATCCATCTAGACCCTCACTGGTAATGTTTTACAAAATCCCGGTCGTGTCGGCCCGTACTTCTCCGTGGGGACATTATATACGTCTATAACGTTATATATCCTAACCTAAGGGAACCTAACATCTCGGATGTAGTATTTTCCAACATTCCTGGCGGGGCGGCCGCTACTTCTTGGTGGGAAAATTATATACGTTTATAACGTAGTATAACCTAACCTAACCCATCTAGCCCCTCGCTTGTAATGTTTTGCAGAATCCCGGTCGTGTCGGCCCGTACGTCTCGGTGCGGACATTATATACGTCTATAACGTTATATATCCTAACCTAAGGGTACCTAACATCTCGCATGTAGTATTTCACAACATTCCTGGCTGGTCGGCCCCACTTCTCGGTGGGAACATTATATACGTTTATAACGAAGTATAACCTAACCTAACCCATCTAGACCCTCGCTTGTAATGTTTTACAGAATCCCGGTCGGGTCGTCCCGTACGTCTCGGCGCGGACATTATATACGTCTATAACGTTTTATATCCTAACCAAAGGCAACCTAACATCTCGAATGTAGTATTTCACAACATTCCTGGCGGGTCGGCCCCACTTCTCGGTGGGAACATTATTTACGTCTATAACGTAATATAACCTAACCTAATCCATCTAGACCCTCGCTGGTAATGTTTTACAAAATCCCGGTCGTGTCGGCCCGTACTTCTCCGTGGGGACATTATATACGTCTATATCGTTATATATCCTTACCTAAGGCAACCTAACATCTCGGATGTAGTATTTTCCAACATTCCTGGCGGGTCGACCCCTACTTCTCGGTGGGCACATTATATACGTCTATATCGTAATATAACCAAACCTAACCCATCTAGACCCTCGCTGGTAATGTTTTACAAAATCCCGGTCGTGTCGGCCCGTACTTCTCCGTGGGGACATTATATACGTCTATATCGTTATATATCCTAACCTAAGGCAACTTAACATCTCCGATGTAGTATTTTCCAACATTCCTGGCGGGTCGGCCCCTACTTCTCGGTGGGCACATTATATACGTCTATATCGTAATATAACCTAACCTAACCCATCTAGCCCCTCGCTTGTAATGTTTTGCAGAATCCCGGTCGTGTCGGCCCGTACGTCTCTGTGCGGACATTATATACGTCTATAACGTTATATATCCTAACCTAAGCGAACCTAACATCTCGGATGTAGTATTTCACAACATTCCTGGCTGGTCGGCCCCTACTTCTCGGTGGGCACATTATATACGTCTATATCGTAATATAACCTAACCTAACCCATCTAGCCCGTCGCTTGTAATGTTTTGCAGAATCCCGGTCGTGTCGGCCCGTACGTCTCGAAGCCTGACATTATATACGTCTATCAAGTTATATATCCTAACCTAAGGCAACCTAACATCTCGAACGTAGTATTTCACAACATTCCTGGCGGGTCGGCCCCACTTCTCGGTGGGAACATTATATACGTTTATAACGTAATATAACCTAACCTCACCCATCTAGAGCCTCGCTTGTAATGTTTTACAGAATCCCGGTCGTGTCGTCCCGTACGTCTCGGTGCGGACATTATATACGTCTATAACGTTATATATCCTAACCAAAGGCAACCTAACATCTCGAATGTAGTATTTCACAACATTCCTGGCGGGTCGGCCCCACTTCTCGGTGGGAACATTATTTACGTCTATAACGTAATATAAGCTAACCTAATCCATCTAGACCCTCGCTGGTAATGTTTTACAAAATCCCGGTCGTGTCGGCCCGTACTTCTCCGTGGGGACATTATATACGTCTATAACGTTATATATCCTAACGTAAGGGAACCTAACATCTCGGATGTAGTATTTTCCAACATTCCTGGCGGGGCGGCCGCTACTTCTTGGTGGGAACATTATATACGTCTATATCGTAATATAACCTAACCTAACCCATCTAGATCCTCGCTGGTAATGTTCTACAAAATCCCGGTCGTGTCGGCCCGTACTTCTCCGTGGGGACATTATATACGTCTATATCGTTATATATCCTAACCTAAGGCAACTTAACAGCTCCGATGTAGTATTTTCCAACATTCCTGGCGGGTCGGCCCCTACTTCTCGGTGGGCACATTATATACGTCTATGTCGTAATATAACCTAACCTAACCCATCTAGCCCCTCGCTTGTAATGTTTTGCAGAATCCCTGTCGTGTCGGCCCGTACGTCTCGGTGCGGACATTATATACGTCTATAACGTTATATATACTAACCTAAGCGAACCTAACATCTCGGATGTAGTATTTCACAACATTCCTGGCTGGTCGGCCCCACTTCTCGGTGGGAACATTATATACGTTTATAACGTAATATAACCTAACCTAACCCATCTAGCCCCTCGCTGGTTATGTTTTACAAAATCCCAGTATTGTCGGCCCGTACTTTTCCGTGGGGACATTATATACGTCTATAATTTTATATATCCTAACCTAAGGCAACTTAAAATCTCGGATGTAGTATTTTCCAACATTCCTGGCGGGTCAGTCCCTACTTCTCGGTGGGCACATTATATACGTCTATATCGTAATATAACCTAACCTAACCCATCTAGCCCCTCGCTTGTAATATTTTGCAGAATCCCGGTCGTGTCGGCCCGTACGTCTCGGTGCGGACATTATATACGTCTATAACGTTATATATCCTAACCTAAGCGTACCTAACATCTCGGATGTAGTATTTCACAACATTCCTGGCGGGGCGGCCGCTACTTCTTGGTGGGAACATTATATACGTCTATATCGTAATATAACCTAACCTAACCCATCTAGACCCTCGCTGGTAATGTTCTACAAAATCCGGGTCGTGTCGTCTCGTACGTCTCGGTGCGGACATTATATACGTCTATAACGTTATATATCCTAACCTAAGGGAACCTAACATCACGGATGTAGTATTTCACAACATTCCTGGCTGGTCGGCCCCACTTCTCGGTGGGAAAATTATATACGTTTATAACGTAGTATAACCTAACCTAACCCATCTAGCCCCTCGCTTGTAATGTTTTGCAGAATCCCGGTCGTGTCGGCCCGTACGTCTCGGTGCGGACATTATATACGTCTATAACGTTATATATCCTAACCTAAGGGTACCTAACATCGCGCATGTAGTATTTCACAACATTCCTGGCTGGTCGGCCCCACTTCTCGGTGGGAACATTATATACGTTTATAACGAAGTATAACCTAACCTAACCCATCTAGACCCTCGCTTGTAATGTTTTACAGAATCCCGGTCGGGTCGTCCCGTACGTTTCGCCGCGGACATTATATACGTCTATAACGTTTTATATCCTAACCAAAGGCAACCTAACATCTCGAATGTAGTATTTCACAACATTCCTGGCGGGTCGGCCCCACTTCTCGGTGGGAACATTATTTACGTCTATAACGTAATATAACCTAACCTAATCCATCTAGACCCTCGCTGGTAATGTTTTACAAAATCCCGGTCGTGTCGGCCCGTACTTCTCCGTGGGGACATTATATACGTCTATATCGTTATATATCCTAACCTAAGGCAACCTAACATCTCGGATGTACTATTTTCCAACATTCCTGGCGGGTCGACCCCTACTTCTCGGTGGGCACATTATATACGTCTATATCGTAATATAACCAAACCTAACCCATCTAGACCCTCGCTGGTAATGTTTTACAAAATCCCGGTCGTGTCGGCCCGTACTTCTCCGTGGGGACATTATATACGTCTATATCGTTATATATCCTAACCTAAGGCAACTTAACATCTCCGATGTAGTATTTTCCAACATTCCTGGCGGGTCGGCCCCTACTTCTCGGTGGGCACATTATATATGTCTATATCGTAATATAACCTAACCTAACCCATCTAGCCCCTCGCTTGTAATGTTTTGCAGAATCCCGGTCGTGTCGGCCCGTACGTCTCGGTGCGGACATTATATAAGTCTATAACGTTATATATCCTAACCTAAGCGAACCTAACATCTCGGATGTATTATTTCACAACATTCCTGGCTGGTCGGCCCCACTTCTCGGTGGGAACATTATATACGTTTATAACGAAGTATAACTTAACCTAACCCATCTAGACCCTCGCTCGTAATGTTTTACAGAATCCCGGTCGTGTCGTCCCGTACGTCTCGGAGCGGACATTATATACGTCTATAACGTTATATATCCTGACCAAAGGCAACCTAACATCTCGGATGTAGTATTTTCCAACATTCCTGGCGGGGCGGCCGCTACTTCTCGGCGGGAACATTATTTACGTCTATAACGTAATATAACCTAACCTAATCCATCTAGACCCTCGCTGGTAATGTTTTACAAAATCCCGGTCGTGTCGGCCCGTACTTCTCCGTGGGGACATTATATACGTCTATAACGTTATATATCCTAACCTAAGGGAACCTAACATCTCGGATGTAGTATTTTCCAACATTCCAGGCGGGGCGGCCCCTACTTCTCGGTGGGCACATTATATACGTCTATATCGTAATATAACCTAACCTAACCCATCTAGCCCGTCGCTTGTAATGTTTTGCAGAATCCCGGTCGTGTCGGCCCGTACGTCTCGGTGCGGACATTATATACATCTATAACGTTATGTATCCTAACCTAAGCGAACCTAACATCTCGGATGTAGTATTTCACAACATTCCTGGCTGGTCGGCCCCACTTCTCGGTGGGAACATTATATACGTTTATAACGAAGTATAACTTAACCTAACCCATCTAGAGCCTCGCTTGTAATGTTTTACAGAATCCCGGTCGTGTCGTCCCGTACGTCTCGGTGCGGACATTATATACGTCTATAACGTTATATATCCTAACCAAAGGCAACCTAACATCTCGAATGTAGTATTTCACAACATTCCTGGCGGGTCGGCCCCACTTCTCGGTGGGAACATTATTTACGTCTATAACGTAATATAAGCTAACCTAATCCATCTAGACCCTCACTGGTAATGTTTTACAAAATCCCGGTCGTGTCGGCCCGTACTTCTCCGTGGGGACATTATATACGTCTATAACGTTATATATCCTAACCTAAGGGAACCTAACATCTCGGATGTAGTATTTTCCAACATTCCTGGCGGGGCGGCCGCTACTTCTTGGTGGGAACATTATATACGTCTATATCGTAATATAACCTAACCTAACCCATCTAGACCCTCGCTGGTAATGTTCTACAAAATCCCGGTCGTGTCGTCTCGTACGTCTCGGTGCGGACATTATATACGTCTATAACGTTATATATCCTAACCTAAGGGAACCTAACATCACGGATGTAGTATTTCACAACATTCCTGGCTGGTCGGCCCCACTTCTCGGTGGGAAAATTATATACGTTTACAACGTAGTATAACCTAACCTAACCCATCTAACCCCTCGCTTGTAATGTTTTGCAGAATCCCGGTCGTGTCGGCCCGTACGTCTCGGTGCGGACATTATATACGTCTATAACGTTATATATCCTAACCTAAGGGTACCTAACATCTCGAATGTAGTATTTCACAACATTCCTGGCGGGTCGGCCCCACTTCTCGGTGGGAACATTATTTACGTCTATAACGTAATATAACCTAACCTAATCCATCTAGACCCTCGCTGGTAATGTTTTACAAAATCCCGGTCGTGTCGGCCCGTACTTCTCCGTGGGGACATTATATACGTCTATATCGTTATATATCCTAACCTAAGGCAACCTAACATCTCGGATGTAGTATTTTCCAACATTCCTGGCGGGTCGGCCCCTACTTCTCGGTGGGCACATTATATACGTCTATATCGTAATATAACCAAACCTAACCCATCTAGACCCTCGCTGGTAATGTTTTACAAAATCCCGGTCGTGTCGGCCCGTACTTCTCCGTGGGGACATTATATACGTCTATATCGTTATATATCCTAACCTAAGGCAACTTAACAGCTCCGATGTAGTATTTTCCAACATTCCTGGCGGGTCGGCCCCTACTTCTCGGTGGGCACATTATATACGTCTATATCGTAATATAACCTAATCTAACCCATCTAGCCCCTCGCTTGTAATGTTTTGCAGAATCCCTGTCGTGTCGGCCCGTACGTCTCGGTGCGGACATTATATACGTCTATAACGTTATATATACTAACCTAAGCGAACATAACATCTCGGATGTAG